>JAGIQG010000028.1:29642392-30242392 GCA_024679065.1 Sphyrna mokarran
GTAGTGGAAGTCACACTTTTCAAATGAACTGTTGCTGAAGTGCACCTTATCGATAGAACACACTTTAGCCACTATGCTCCAGTGGTGGAGGGTGTGAATGTTTAAAATGGTGGATGGGATGCCAATTAAATAGACTACTTTATCCTGGATGGTGTTTTTCTGTGCACAGAGTTCAGAGCACATATGAAGCAGTTTTTATAGGTGATGTAAAACAATGTTTGATGTTGAGATGTGACATATTCTTTTTCACTCCCTCTTTCTTTGTCTCCTGAAAGGGCAGTGTCATCTATGATGAAAGTTTTGACCTATTCCAAGAAATTGGAAATCTATGTAAGATTTGCAAAGCCATCAGCAGTAACTCTGAGCTGGTGAAGCCAGGAGGTGCTCAGTGCTTACCTTCAGGTAGGACAAAAACATTCATAACCAAACCCAATTTCAGTGGCTCAGTTCCACATTATGTAAAGCAGTAATCTAATACCTTATATGCGTGGAGCACAAAATCAGTCTCTAAATTAGCCCAGGGAATTATATGCCTGTGGGGTGGTTGATCAAGGAGGGTTGAGTTTTGGGCAAGAAGTGAAAAAGCTGATGTCTCAGGTATGATAATGTGAGGAAGACTTAATGGACCAGATTATCTTCTTTTGTGTGATGATTTTGTATGTTTGTAATTTTTTTCTATGCCATCTGTCTTGCTGCTTCCTTTTTGTTTTTAGTATCAGTGAAACCTGCAAACTAAAAGTGGCAGAGAGAAGCTGTGACCAAACATGTTTGCTGCTATTGAATCAGAATTTTACAGAAAGAAGCTATTTGGCTTGTCAAAAAATATCTGTTCAGCTTAATCCAACTTTCCAGCATGCATTGTAGGTTACAGCACTTCAATTTGATGGGGTTTCCTGTCGTTCAGCCTTTGAGTTCCAGATCCCTACCACCCTAAAACTGAAAAGGATTCTTATCTCATTTCTGTAATCCATCTACCAATTATTTTAACCTTATACCCCTAGTTATTGAATTTCTGCAAAGGGACATCTGTCCTTCCCGTCCACTCATAATTTTACAAATCTTAATTAAATCTCCCCTCAGCTTCCCCTATTCCAAAGAAAACAACCCCAGCCTATTCTTCAGAGTTAAAATTCTCCCATCTTAGTAACATCCTTGTACTCTCCCCATGTGATCACAATCTTCTTGTAACATGGTGACTGAATTATACACAGTACCTTAGCTTGGCTTGAATAGTGTTTCATACAATTGTAGTAAATTTCCCACCTTCCTAAAAACCTGATCTACCTATCTCGCCTCTTCAGGGTTCGGTGGACCTGCATTCCAGATCCTTCTGTTCTTTTACACTTCTCAATGTCCGGCCATTTATAATGTGTTTCCTTACCTCGGTTGCCCTCCCCAGATGCACTATCTGGCACTTTGGATTGAATTTCATTTGTCACTTTTCTGCCATGTTACAAGCCCATCAAAATCTTTCTTCCTCACTCTCACCAAAGTGGCCAATTTCTTTCATCCGCAAACTTTTCTTTAATTGGATGTGAACATTGCTAGCCAGACCAGCATGTATGTCTAAATCCCTTTGAGTAGGCAACTTTTGAACTGTTGCATGTGGTATGAGCACACCCAAAATGCTGTGAGAAAAGAAGTTCCAGGATTTTGATCTAGTGACAATGAAGGAATGCAACATAGTTCCAAGTCAGGTCGCTGCGTAGTTTGGAGAGGAACTTGCAGTTTGTGGTTTTCCAGTGTGTCTGCTGTCTTTATTCTTCTAGGTGTTAAAGTTCACAGGTTGTGAGTGCTGTTGAAGGAGGTTTGGCAAGTTGCTACAGTCCGTCCTGTGGATTACTGTCACTATGCAATAGTGGTGGAGGGAACGAATATTTGAATGTGATGCCAATCAACGTGATGCTGCTTTATCCTAGACAAGTTGAGCTTCTTGAGTGTGTTTGGAGCTACACTCATCTCAGCAAGTAAAGAATATTCTATCACACCGTTGGCTTGTGGTTTGTACAGACTTTAGGGAGGCAGGAAGCTTGCTGCAGATTTCGCAGCATCTGACTTGATCTTGTAGCCATTGTATGTATGTGACTGATCCAGTTAAGTTTCAGGTCAGTGGTAATCCCTGATGTTGATGGTGGTGGTGGATTCAATCAATAATCTATCTAGTTCTGCCTTAAAAATACTCAGATTCTGCTTCAGCTGTCTTTTGAAGAAGAGAGTTCCAAAAACTCACGATTCCCTAACAGCAAAAAAATTCTCCTCATCACTGTCATAAATGAGCAGCCTCTTATGTATAAACAGTGACTACTAGGTCTAGATTCTCCCACAAGAGGAAACATTCTCTCCACATCCACCCCATCAATATCCCTCAGGATCTTAATGGTTTCAATCTAGTCATCTCTTACTCTTTCTAAACTCTACTGCACCAAACCTAACCTCTCCAAGCTTTCCTTATAACTGACTCATTCCTGGTATAAGTCTAGTAAACGTTCTGTGAACTACTTCAAAGACATTTATACCTTTCGTTAAAGGAGGTCAGTACTATACACAATGCTCCAGATGTGGTTTCACCAATGCCCTGCACAACTAAAGTATAACGATCCCTACTTTTGTAAGCAATGTTCCTCACAGTAAGCAGTAACATTCAATAAGCTTTTTTAATTACGTGTTGTACCTCTATATTAGCCTTTTGCGATTCAGGGACCAGGATACCCAGATCTCTATGCACCTTGGAGCTCTGCAATCTCTCACCATTTAGATGATAAGCTTTTTTATTCTTCCTGCCAAAATGGACAATTTAACTTTTGTCGACATTATACTCCACACTCCTTTCACCCTCCAAAACCATGCCCCATTCAAACTCTGCCTCTAGATTATTTTCACTGTCCAACACCTCACCCACTTCACTCTTCATCTCCACACACCCTCACCTCTCCCACCCTGTGCCCCCCTCGCCTCTCCCACCTGGCGCCCCCCTCGCCTCTCCCACTGGCGCCCCCTCGCCTCTCCCACCCGGTGCCCTCTCAGCTGTCCCACCCAGCGTCCCCCTCGCCTCTCCCACCCAGTGCCCCCCTCGCCTTTCCCACCCGGCGCCCCCCTCGCCTTTCCCACCCGGCGCCTCCCTTGCCTTTCCCCCCTGGCGCCTCCTTGCCTCTCCCATCCGCTGCCCCCCTCACCTCTCCCACCCAGCGCCTTCTTCGCCTCTCCCACTCTGCCATTATTTCCCCTTTTTATTGTTTGCATGCATGAATCTCAATTTAATTTTTCACTCATTTTTCTTTTATTCTCTAAGTGTTTCCTTCTCGTTTAAAACAGTGATGTCTCTCTTTTGCTAGACCTTTTCAAGTGTGCATGGTGGGAATGAGTGCCTTTTTTTCCCAAACTGAAAACAGCCATTTGCAAAATGGGTGGCCAGCTATTTGCTCTAAGTTTAATGAAGGCTGAATATATGAAAGTGTATCTATATTTTCAAGAAAAGCAACCCCTTTGTTACTGGAATAAAATACTCAAAGCTCAGGCTGTGCTGAGCATGTTCCTCTATCGATCACAATTCAGTAAGTTTACATCCCTTTCAACACTAAAGCTGATGGATCCTTAGTTGGTTCTAACAAAGTCAGTTAAACTGTACTATGTATCTACTTCAGTTACAACAAGAACTGATATGGAAGCATTTAGGTGCAAGGTGGGGCCTTATTTTAAAAAACAAGGAAATCTTTAAACTGGCTGACTGCAAAAAAACCTTTAAACACAAAGTCCAAAGTGGCTTGTCAAAATAATTGACAACTGCTTTGAATTATATCTCAGGTTAAAGCTGCAATTTCAGGCAATAGTGCAGAGGGATTGAGCCAAAAATGGCCTGAATAGAAGTCACATATTCACTTACATCCTAATAAATATTTCATAGATGATGCCTCACTGGCAGCATTGTAATTTATTTGCTTGAATTTAACCACAAATCTTTGATTATAATAATATTCCATTCTGTATTATCAGTTTGTTATTTTTGTATTTATTATGAAATTATATATTATTTCTGTATGCATTCATATATATGAAAGTATAGGACTTAAATTTATATACTGGGGTAAAAGTTGATCTCATTATAAAATGCTACCCATGGCTGAAAATTAATTTTGCATATTTCTTGTGTCAGGGTAGCAGTTCAGAAACCCCAAACTGTGTTTTGAAGCCTGACTAAACCCTAATGTTTTTTCTATTTTCACATTAGTGTAAGGACAGAGTGTTTCACTCCAGGTGTGATTCTGTTGGCACGCTAGGAAGTTTTTATCAAAACAAATTTTTCATAGTAATATGATGTAACTATAATGAGTAAATTAGCTTAACTTTCATTAATTAAACAACTTAGACATCATAAGATATAATTCTTTACTTTTACCTATTTCTATTAGTTCCAATGTAAGCAATATTCTTCTTCTAGATTTATACTCCTGTTAAAAATAGCACAGGTTTATGCGTTTTTTACTTTTAACAGTTCTAAAGCCTTTGAACCCTTCTGGAGAGAGAGAGAAAAAAAAACAAAGAGGCACCTATCTTCTAACAATCCAAACAGCAGCCTCTAGAGAGAGAAAAACAGAGACACCTCTTGCTTCTTTGAGAACCAGGCAGAAACCTGATCACTAAAAAAAAAATTTCTATGCAAACTTAGCTCCAGCCATTCACTTAATTCTGCCTCTGTCAATCAACCTAATCAAAGCTGTACTCTGGGACACCAGTGGAAAAAAACAAAAATAAATAAAGATGCATTAACCCAGATTAAAATAAATGCCCCAGTATCTAAAACCACCTTCATTTTCACCTTCATTTTCAGCATGGGCTGGCTTCATTTGCAGACAGGTCAGCATCATGTAAACCAGAGCTGAATTTTAAACATGTCTCTTACAAAAAATATGATAAAAATATATTTCTTAACAACACAGTATCATCACATTTGTATAAAAGTAAACCCTCACTTTTTAGGGATCAAACTGCTTTGTGATTATTAATTAGCTACCAATAATTAATACAGTTTATTAATTTAAAGGCATACATGAGAGTCTTTCAATTTTCTTTTCATCCAAGTTAGTGGCAATCACGTATCTATTCAACAAGCTTAAGGCCACAATACTTTTGAGAAAGAATAACAAGTGCACAGCTCAATTTAAACAAGAGAACAAAATGACAGAGTAAGTTAGAAAAACACTAATAAATGATAATATTATCAACACTAGGACCTTCTGTCTCTACACCCTTAAAGACATGTAGAAAGATGACATTTGAAAAATTCAAGGCCAGTGCAAGGTAAGGGACAAGATTCATGAAGAGGTATGATTTTTTACACTGTCAAAAACAAAAATTTAGAATCTACCACCTGAACTTGATGTTAAAATCATCACATTCCATTGTTTTGTCATTTGACATTAAGCAAGAAATTGGGCTTGCATTGGAAATATTTTTGAAACATTGATATGTGACACTAATAAATAAATAAATAATGCCAATAAACAAAACTGTTATTAAATTGACAAAAAGACCGTTCTTGTAAGCAGGTCTGGCCATGAGAAGATCACAATGGTTCCGTCTTGAAATATATAACATTAAATCTGAATGTGATTTTCAAATGCAAAGTTCTCCCCAAACAGAAATTTCAGAAAGGCATTGTTATCCACATTCATGAAAAAGGCTGGATGGTTGGAGATGTTTGCAAGAAATGAATCAATGAAGTTGGAATTTGAGACCAGGAGGACTGTATATGTAAGCTTGCGTGTCTTAGACATATTTAAATCTCATCTTTTTTTCGATATTGTCCATGTTGTGAAATCAGCCAACACTGACGTGACAGTTATTTCCAGTGGGCTGAAATGCTTTTCAACCTTTGGATATGTGCATATTAAACCTCTAAATGACAGTATTTAAAAGATGTGGAATAACTGAGTGTTGGAAAGCAAAAATGATGCACCAAACAGAAATATGTGACCACCCACACTGGCAACTATGTCAGTGGTTCATAGATGTATTAATTGGACTTGATCGAAATATTGTTGAAAAAATCGTATTTCAAATGCAGAATATTGAATGAATTCATCAGTACTATTACTTGTGGAATGATGATACTGACCTTGCTGGTACTCCGGATGGTGAAGATGAAGAATATTCACACAATGATGTCACAGTGTGGATCCAGTGGGAAACATTGATGGAACTTTCCAGTGTTGCCAATGGCATACCCTCACCACAGGTCTCCCGGGAGGACCAGAAGTTCTCCTACTTGGCTAATAGCGAGCTACCTCCACCTCCTCAAAACATACAGCAAGTTGTGCACCCATTGTTTGGTGATTCAGACAGTAATCAGCGTGATTTTGAAAGATTTCAATGCGAAGTGTTGTACTTAATTCATTATGGTATATATTTAATTTGAGTTGAAAAGATGGTGATGTAATAAAAATGCCAATGAACCAGTTATTCAGAGACTCGGGGGGGGGGGTTAATACCTGGAAATAATATTGGGACAGATGTTCAAATCCCACCAAAGCAGCGGATGGAATTTAACACCAATAAAATTGAAAACTAGTCTCAGTAATGGAGACCATTGAACTTTTGCAAAAACCCATCTGGTTCACTAATATACATTAGGGAAGGAAATCTGCTATCCTTACCCAGTCTGGCCTACATGTAACTCCAGAGCCACAGCATTGAGGTTTTCTCTTAACTGTCAACGGAAACGACTGAGTAAGTCAGTCAATGCAAGGGCAATTAGGGATGGCCAAAAAATGTCAGTCTTGCCAGTGACACTTGCATCCCATCAGTGAATAAAGAACAAGTATACAGCTGTAATATAATGTAAATAAGCTGTAGCAAATTAATATGAATTATTTAGTGTTTCTCATTTTTATTTCATTCCGTTGTGACAATTTTAAGGTTCAAATTAAGCATGCGTGTCAACCTCTGAGAAATGTTACCTATCTAAAAGTTGACTCTGTGACTTTTGACCTAAAGATTTTGATCTTTACATGAGTGTATATATAGTAGCACTTTTCACGACCTCAAGAGATCCAAAATGTTTTATATCCAAATAATTACTTTTGAGCTGTATGATTGTGGAAGCAAAACAGCCAATTTGCATACAACAAGGTCCCACAAATAATAATGCGTTTATTAAACAAGCAGTTTTTAGTTGCATTGGTTGAGGAATTAATATTGGCCAGGGTATGTGAAAAATATCCCTGCTTTTCTTTGAGACTTTTTATATATGATACAGAGACACATGAATGCCCTTTTTAGTCTGTGAACTTGGGATAAATTATTCATCTGCATGCAAGGCTCTTACAAGAGGCACAATGTGACAGGAAATACATTTTTGCAGCTTTCTGGGCGGAATCTTCTAGCTGTTCACCCTGGTGGGATTTTGTGCAGTGAACAGAGATTTGGCTGAATGCCAAATTCAGCTCCTAGCAGCAAGAAGATGTGAATAACCAGAAAATCCCAATCTAATCTATTTCCCACTGTAGATATTCGCTGGAATTCTACTGTCTCACCTGCCACAGAATTGGAGCAGGTGAAGAGTGGACAACGGAAATGTTCGTTGACCTTGGTCAGGAATTTCTGGTATTGCTCAAGCGAGGTTGTAAAACACAGTCTGTTGCTCTTTAAAGGTTGAGGTCTCAATTTCTGACAATGTTGTAAATAGTTTTCTTTTCAGTTTCAGATTATAATGAGCCCTTTACTTACTTAACTAATTTTTGGTATGGGGATTGTGATGGTGCTCTCTGTACCATAGACACAGATCGACAGTAAATCTGAAATAACCAGGAAGCAGATTAGAAGAGTTGACTTAATATTTTTCTATCAACAAAATTGATAATTGTCAATTATTTTCTTCAGTAATTCCCTCTCTTCCTCTTCGGAAGGCATTAGTTACATTAGAGTGCCTGTTTAACAAGTTTTTGTTGCCGTTTAGCATGCCACCCAAATGGGTTTGCAAACCCTCTCTGATCCTGGAGTCTTAGGAAAAGATGAATCATTGGGACACTGCTGCAAGCAAATCAGCAATTTTTTACATTTTAATTTTCTTTGAAAAGTCAAGTTTGTTGGTTATAGACATTTTAGGGTTGGAAATAGGTTGTTTGACCAACTGTCAAGAACCAGCCATTTGGAGAACAAGGAATAAGTCAATTTGAGTCCTGACAATGTTTACTTTCCCTTTGTAAAAACTGAATTGCCAAGGCTAGAGTAACCTGAACTAATTCCAATCGCCTGGTTGGAGGGAGCAGGATCGAGAGGTAGGGATCAAACTGGAATTTCTCAGATTTTTCAACAATTTAGACTTTTTTTTTATTTCTTTAGTTTCCTCAGAAGATCACATGATTTTAGGAGGTGGAGACTAAATGGATATATTGTGATACATAATATCGCACAATTATGTGGGACAGGTTAGATGAACCAGAAGATAATTTTCTGTCCATTTTTGTTTGTATGTTCATACGCAAGGAGTTCCTGAGGCCAACTGTAGTTGCCACCACGTTCCTCTCCACAACCCCCCATCAATACGACTCCCAGGTTGAATCCAGTAAACTTTCTCAGACTAGGATTTAAAGCTAGAGCATCCAAATTTCTACAGTTCAATTACAATACATTTACCAACTGAGTCACTACACAGCCACCTCCATTTTAATTTATGGAATGAGAATGGCTAGTTAAGCAAAATATCTGGCCAGTGCTAAGCTGCTGCAATTTCCTTCCCTGAGCAGGATTTTCTGATCCTGCCAAAGTCAATGGATCTTTAGCTGGCTCATTGGATACACCACGGTCAGATCCACCGTGCTGCGGTCGGAAAATTCCAGGCATAACTATCAACTGTGAAGATTTTTAAGTGATATTAATTTCTTTTCTCTTCTAGGGTACAGTGTTTCAACTTTCCTGCAAATGTTACATCCCGAGTGCAAGAGCATTCCAGAACCCAATTTGCTTCCTGGACAACTCTCCCATGGTGCTGTTGGAGTGAAAGATGGGAAAGTCCAGTGGATCTCGATGGCCTTTGAATCTGTAAGCATTGAAAGAAAGAATATGAAGAAATTTGTTAGCACTATAATCAGATTCTGCAATGTCACAAAACGTTTTACACAAAACAATTTCCCTTTGAGGTGAGTGTTTTGCAACGTCTGTTTTTGCAGGAAAATACAACAGCTGCTTTCCACCAGCTGCTATTACTAATACTACACAAAGAAGGAATAAATATTTAGCATGCTTTTAGTGGCCACAGGATTATACACCCCAAAATCCCTGGATGGGCATTTTTGCCAGCACAATTGCAGCAGAGAAGGCCTACCCTTGATTTAAGCCAGAACCTTATCACAAATCCTAAGAGTAGGGTTATCTGTGTGCTGAAACACACTACCCAATACCTGCAAGAGAACATGAACAGCACTAGTAGCTTAAAGCAGCTATGGAATATCAGGGCAGTACCATACTGCACTGACAGTGGAAAGCAACCCAGTGAGACCCAAAGAAATATGTTTTCTTTGATTCATCTGCTTCCAATGAGTCAAAAGGGTCCAATGGATTGATTACCTTTCCATTGTAAAGATATGTCCACCTTTTTTACAGGGACCATTAGCTTTCAAGCCAAGCTCTAACTGTATGTCCATTAAATTTTTGTCTTAATAAACAATGCCAGATTTATTTTTTCAGTAAAATTTTTTCTTCTCATGTTCCTGAATTTCACTCACCTTAAAGTATCAATCTCTACCTATGTCAATTGATATTTAGCCATTAAAATGTGTTGCCATTAGCCTTAATATCTCTGTCCTACGTAAAGGAAAATTGGTAATGATTGCTGCTGCTGATGGTAATCCATTTTTCTTGTTGAAATTTGTATATACATGGTCATTGAGCATCTCCCCTTCAGGTCTTAGTTCTCACTTTTTGTTGCTCAGGAAATCTCTTTGCAATAGCTTCCCACCACATGTGGAAAGCAGCAAGAACAATGCCTATGGCAAGTAATTTGTTATTGTCACATTCACTGAGGAGCTAACAATTGCACTCATCTTGGGACTCTTGTGCAAAAATTTAGCACGCTTTAACGATGTGTGGTCTGTTGTGGGATTTCATTTCCTGCAAAACAACCTGCTCTAGTCACTATGCCTAAAGCAGATCGGGGAATTGGTTTTCCAAAAGAGACCGTCTCAGCTAGGAATGTGTCCAAAACCAAAAGAGAAACCCAAAATATTGTGCACAAAAGCAAAGTGAAATTTGTCACAATAAATGAGGCTTTCTTTAAATCTCTGATGCCATCTGCTGCATGTGACAGTTTTTTTCGGCAAACCAAGAAAAATTGGTAAAATCTAAAATGTAACATGACCAAGAACCATGCTAAAGCTAATGGAATTTGTTATGTTTACAGTTGGGTTCATTTATAATTTCAAATTATGTTCCTCAGCAAGACTTGAACCATTTGATTTGGCCATTATATGTATTTCTTTAAGTCAACAAAAGAAGAGGGCTTACCCTTATATAGGGGATCTTTGAGAAAGCGGTGATTTATTTCATGTATAGTGAGATATTATGAAATGTAGTAACTGTTTGCCAAATAGCCAAATCCAACAGTACTTTTGTCCACAGTAAGACCCCACAAACAGCAGTAACATACATAACCAGTTTATCTGTTTTTGATGGTGTTCAAGAAGAAATATTAAAGACTTAGAAGACTTAGAAGATTTAAGTAACTTCTAAATATTTTTGGAACACACGGCAAAATAGAGCAAAATTTTGAAGGAAATAATGAGATGATTGTTTTCTGAAGTAATCCAACCATTAAGTTTTTAAGATGATCACTGATGCTGTGGGGGAAAAAGAATTTATGGCCCAAATTTTATGAGATACCAATCCACTCGAATTTTTCCATGATCCAACTCTGTTCTATATTTCTTGCCACATCTACTGAACCCGGTTTCTTCAAATATACGAAGTACAGCATAAAGGTGGTACAGTGATTAGCACTGCTACCTCACAGTGCCAGGGACCTGATTTCAGTTCTGGCCTCCGGTCATTGTCTGTGTGGAGTTTGCACATTCTCCCTGAGTGTGCATGGGTTTCTTCTGGGTGCTCTGGTTTCCTCCCATACTCCAAAAGACATGCTGACAATGCTAAATTCCCCTACAGTGTACCCAAACAGGTACTGGAGTGTGGTGACTAGGGGATTTTTGCAGTAACTTCATTGCACTATTAATGGAAGCCTACCTGTGACACTAATAAATAAACTTAAACTTAAAACCTCAGAGAACTCTGTCACAGCATTGTATGGTCTGAGGGAAGACATGACATGATTCCTTTTCATAGCAGAAGCTGCCAATTAATAAGTTTCATGTATGTTTTTATTCATTTTATGGGAGGTTAAGCCAATGTTTGCACTTTTTGCTCATCCCTAGTTGTCCTTTAGAAAGTGGTGCTGTACTACTGTCTTGAACTGCTGCAATCCCTGAGGTATGTAGGTACATCCACAGTGCTATTAGGGAGGGAATTCCAATATTTTGACCCAGTGACAGTGAGGGAAGGTGATATATTTCCAAGTCAAAATGGCAAGTGGCTTGGAAGGGAATCTCCAGATGATGGTGTTCCCAGGCATCTGCTGCTCTTGTTCATCTAGTTGATTGTGGATTTGGAAGGTGCTGCCTAAACAACCTTGGTGAGTTTGTGCAGTGCATCTTGTAGATGGTACACACAACTACCAGTATTCGCAAGTCATGAAGGAATTGAATGTTTGTGGAAGGGGGTTGTGGAAGGGATAGCAATCAAGCAGGCTACTTTGTCCTGGATGATGTTGAATTCTTAAGTGTTGTGAACCTGCACTCATCCAGGTGAGTGAAAACTATTCTATTGAACTCCTAACTTATGCCTTGTAGATAGTGGACAGGCTTTGCGGAGTCAGAAGGTGAGTTACTCACCACAGGATCCTAACCTTTGACCTGCTGTGGTAGCCACTGTATTTAGATGGTTAATCCAGTTTGGTTTTTGGTCAATGGTAACCTCTCCAGCATGTTGTTAGTGGGAGATTCAGCAATGGTACTGCCATTGAATGTCAAGCAGCAATGTTTTGATTCTCTTTTGCTGTAAATACTCATTGCCTGGTACTTATATGGGATCTGTATTACTTGCCAGCCCAAACCTGGATATTGTTCAAGCCTTACTGCAATTTGGCATGAACTACTTCAATATCTTTGGAGTTGTGAATGGTGCTCAACATTGTGCAATCATTTGCGAACATCCCTACTTCTGACTTATGATGGAAGGGAGCTCATTGGTGAAGCAGCTGAACATGTTTAAGCCTAGGACACTACCCTGACAAACTCCAGTTTTGCTAGAATTTCTAGATGTCATAGGAAGGCAGCAAGTTTTGGAGCACAAGTCTTTAGGACTATTACTGCAATATTGTCAGGGTCCATAGGCTTTGCAGTATCCTGTGCCTTTAGCCGTTTCTTGATAGCACATAGAGTAAATCAAAATGGCTGACATCTGTGATGTTGGAGATCTCTGGAGGAAGCTGAGATGAATCACCCCCTTGGCACTTCTGGCTGAAGAATGTTGCAAGTGCTTCAGCCTTATCTTTTGCACAGATGTGCTAGGTTCCTCTATCATTGAAGATGGGAATATTTGTGTGAGCCTCCTCTCCAGTGATTTTTCTGTCTGACATTTCCTGGATAACTATTCAAATAAGTCCACAGGAATCTTCTACTCTAGATCAGAGTTAGAGATTTTCATGGAGGGCCCTGAGGAATAGGGGAATTGCCCATCAGAAGTCCAAACTTCCCAGGCAGTTCCCATTCAGGTCAGCATGTCAGAACATAAGCTTTTCACACAGATTGAAACAAAATTTTTTTTTTGGATATTCATAATAGGCAATGACCAGACTCAGCCATTCCGTGCTTGCCAAATCCAAAACTAAACTTCTGGGGTGGAATTTTCCCATCCCGCCTGCCACAGGAATCCTAGCAGGCTGGACAAGAACCATGCAATGATCCATTGACCTCGGATGGGATTTTCCAGTTTTAGGGCAAGCACTGCCAAAAAGTCCCATCCCTGTTGTGTGATGTGATTCTGTGATTGGGCAATATTTGCTGAAGAATGTTGCAAATGCTCCAGCCTTATCTTTTGCACAGATGTGTTGGGCTCCTCTATTATTGAAGATGGGAATATTTGTGCGAGCCTCCTCCTCCAGTGATATTTTAATTATACACCACTATTCATGGCTGAAGGTAGCAGGGCTGCAAAGCTTAGATCTGATGTGTTGGTTATGGAATCACTTAGCTTTGACTATTGCTTGCTGCTTATGTTATTTGGCATGCAAGTAGACTTGTGTTGTAGCTTCACCAGTTGACGCTTCATTTTCAGATAAGTCTGTGTTGCTCCTAACATACATAGAACATAGAACATAGAACATTACAGCGCAGAACAGGCCCTTCGGCCTTCGATGTTGCGCCGACCATTATAAAAAGCAATGACCCTCCAAACTAAACCATTCCCTTCTCTTCCATAAACTTATCAACTAACCTCTTAAACGCCACCGAACTTGGCGCATCTTCAACTGCCGCAGGCAGGGCATTCCATCCCTGACCACCCTCTGGGTAAAGAACCTACCTCTGATATCCGTCCTATAACTATCACCCCTTAATTTAAAGCTGTGTCCCCTCGTGCTAGCTTTCTCCATCCTAGGAAAAAGGCTATCACTGTCCACCCTATCTAAACCTCTAATCATCTTATATGTTTCGATAAGGTCCCCTCTTAGCCGCCTCCTTTCTAACGAAAACAACCTCAAATCCCTCAGCCTCTCTTCATAAGACCTGCCCTCCATACCAGGCAACATCCTGGTAAACCTCCTCTGTACCCTCTCCAATGCCTCCACATCTTTCTTATAATGTGGGGACCAGAACTGCATACAATACTCCAAGTGCGGCTGCACTAGAGTTTTGTACAGTTGCAACATGACGTTGTGGTTCTGAAATTCAATCCCCCTATCAATAAAAGCTAAGACTCCGTATGCCTTCTTAACAACCTTATCGACTTGACTGCTTAATACATTCTGTACTCTTCATTAAATCAGGGTTAATCCCCTAGCTTGGTGGTAATAAAGTGTGGGATATACTGGGATTCAGGGCAGAGATCAAAGGATGCCCCTATTCCAAAGTAAAGTTAAAGGGCCACTTCCCCTTACTTCCCATAATAATATAGGCAAAAACCCCACCATCCGCACCTCCTCTACACTGACACTCAATTTCAGATCATCTGTCAGGCTTGTAAAGTGGCTCATTTGTGCTTGCTGGAAGTGACAAACACTCAAATGGACTCATTTTCTCAAAGAAAATAACATGTTCAAGCCTTTCGCTTTTTTTCAACTACCTGAAAACATGGGATTCCTGCAGTTCCCCTTTGCTTTCTCCATGGTAATGCCTTGGCGAAGCAGAGGTGACTTGCCAACCAAATCTGCCAGTATAAATTGTTGCAATTGTTTGAAATGTGACATTTTTATGCTTGTCCTCATAAGTGCAAGATACAACGTTTCAACAACATGTCTCTCTTCTCAGTAATATTCGAATTCTGTATGACCAAAGTTAAAATTAGAGCTTAGTTGATCAGAGATGGTGTTGGAAGCATTCTTCGATACAAAAAGTAGTAGAAATCTGGAACTTCAATCCTCAAAAAAAATTTGCTGAGACTAGGTCAATTGAGCATTTTAAAACCAATTTGTTAGGCAAGTATATGATGGATAATGTAAGCAAGGTAGTTGGTTGGAATTAAGAAACAGATTAACCATCGTCCAATTCAGTGATGAACAGGATCAAGGCGTTGAAAATACCCCTGCTCCAAAATGGCACTGCTGAATTTTTTTTTAATATACATGTAACACACACACACACACACACACACACACACACACACACACACACACACACACACACACACACACACACACACACACACACTATTCATACCCACATTAAGTCAGTAGGTCAGCCATGCTTAAAGCAACACTAAGTGAAAGTATTGCATCTCAGTGGGCAATGCCAAGCAAATGTAGGATAAGGGAAAAAGGGGAGTACACCAAATAGAGAAATAATCCTGTACTACTGTCTTCTATCTCTTAACTGCTACATCAGAACAGTATATGATGGAGACTTAAATATATTTTTATTTCCAAATTGTGTACTTCTCCCTGTCAAAAGAAAAGGATCACCTAACCATATCCATGGTCTTTGCACATAATTTTTGATCAAGCTGTATGCTTAATTAGCATGCAATCAAAACTCCAAGTTGATGTTGTTCATGTCCATATAATACTGACCAATTAATTATTGAAACTGTTTAATACCATATATTTACATATCTCAAGCTCTTCATGCACTGTCCCAATGATTTAATCTTACGAATCCATTAGCCACAATCTCTGAAGCAAGCCACACTTTAATCCCTTTCCTGTTTTTTTTGATTAGTTTCCTGATTTAATTTTTTATGCTTCCTAGCTGTTTATAATATACAACATGTTTAATTGTTTAAAAATATCTGTTTGCTGCGGGCAGTGAATGATTAGTTACAACACTTAGGTTTATGGGCAGTTTTGTAGGACATATCCTTTAATTGATTTTGGCTAAACATAGTGTTGTCAGAACTGGTTGGATTTGTTCCTGAAACTTTCTTCACATGGTGTCAAATTTCCCATAGCCTTGATTCCCACCATTGGTTGCCTATATTGACTTTCCCCATGATGCTTCACCTTCTGATTCCAATTGAAACCTGGTCAGAATATTCATTATCCAAATACGTAGAATTATACAGAATATTTATCACAGAATGAGGCTATTCAGTCCAACCAGTTTACTCTGAGATTTATGCTTCAGTCTAGCTTCTTGCTTCCTACCTCACCTAAGTACCAGCAGAATTTTCTGCTACTTTCTGCATCATTTGTTTCTTATGCTTCCCTTAAAGTCATCTATTCTATTTGCCTTGTTCACTCCTTAGGGTAGCAGGTTCCACACTCACACCACTCTCCAGGACAAGAAATTTATTCTGAATTCCTGATTTGATTTCTTGGTGACTATCTCATATTGATGGAGTCTAGTTTTGTTTTTTTCCACAAGTGGGAATAAACTATCTATTCTATCAAAATCTTACACAATTTTAAAGATCTTTGACTGGTAACATTCAGTCAAAAGCCTTTCTACCCATGTCACTATCTGTATGATTAAGAAATAAAGACTTTCAAATAAAATGGGGTAAAAATAAGTTTTCTCAACACTTATAATATTTTACTCTAGATTGCCCACAGCAATGTCATCAAGATACATTTTTTATTCCTGGAAACTGCAGAGCAATTTTAAACCATTGACAATCCTAACTGAACAATACATAAAAGAAACCATAGGTACAAGAACAGTTCATGTTCAGCTGTCACACTAATAGTACGAAAGACCTGTGGAATTGTGGCTATATAGAACATAGAACATTACAGCGCAGTACAGGCCCTTCGGCCCTCGATGTTGCGCCGGCCAGTGGACCCTCTAACCTAAACTATTCCAATATCATCCATATGCCTATCCACCGAACATTTGAATGCCCCCAAAGTAGGCGAGTCCACAACTGCTGTAGGCAGGGCATTCCACGCTCTCACCACCCTCTGTGTAAAGAACCTGCCTCTGACATCCGTCCTATAACTACCACCTCTTAATTTAAAGTTATGTCCCCTCGTGTTGGTCATCACCATCCGAGGAAAAAGGCTCTCACTATCCACCCTATCCAATCCCTTGATCATCTTATACGCCTCAATTAGGTCACCGCATAACCTTCTTCTCTCTAATGAAAATAACCTCAGGTCCCTCAGCCTTTCCTCATAAGGCCTTCCAACCATACCAGGCAACATCCTGGTAAACCTCCTCTGCACCCTTTCCAATGCTTCCACATCTTTCTTATAATGCGGCGACCAGAACTGTACGCAATACTCCAAGTGCGGCCGCACCAGAGTTTTGTACAGTTGTAACATAACCTCACGGCTCCTAAATTCAATCCCTCTACCAATAAAAGCTAACACACCGTACGCCTTCTTAACAACTTTATCAACCTGGGTGCCAACTTTCAAAGAGCTATGTACTTGTACCCCAAGATCCCTCTGCTCGACAACACTATTAAGGGTCCTTCCATTAGCCCTATATTTCATATGCCTGTTATTCCTACCAAAGTGAATCACCTCACACTTATCCGTATTGAATTCCATTTGCCACCTCACAGCCCAGCTCTGCAACCTATCTATGTCCCTCTGCAAACTGTAACATCCATCCTCGCTATCTACAACTCCCCCCACTTTGGTATCGTCAGCAAATTTACTAATCCAACCCTCTACACCCTCATCTAGGTCATTTATAAAAATGACAAACAGCAGTGGCCCTAAAACAGATCCTTGAGGTACACCACTTGTAACTGCACTCCAGGTTGAATATTTCCCATCAACCACCACCCTCTGTCTTCTATCAGCTAGCCAATTCCTAATCCAAACTGCTAAATCACCTTCAATCCCATGCATCTGCACTTTCTGCAGTAGCCTACCATGGGGAATCTTATCAAACGCTTTGCTAAAATATGGTTCTGCATCCAATCAAATGCCTCTCTTCTCAAACGTAAAACACTGGGAACTATGCTTTTCCAACTCAGCTACATAGCCCAGCCAAGTTGGCCTACAGAGCCCAATACCTGGTGACCAAGCTAAATGAAGAAATACAGAAATTCTAAAATATCAAGTGTAAAGGTGAAATTTTTCTGCACTAGTTCGTGATCACACACAATTGTTGCACTCGCTATTTTGATTTACAGTCCACCAATGTCTCAGATTTAAAATTCTGATTCTTGTGTTCTCCTCATCTCATTCTAATGCTGTAATCTTTTCTTGCCCAACAATCCTTTAAGATGTCTGCACTCCTCCATCTCTAACTTGTTGTATATCTCCTGCTCCCATTACCCACCATTGGCAACTATGCCTTAAGTTATCGTGGCCCTAAGCTTTGGAATCTCTCCTGCTTTAAGACACTCCTTAATATTTGTCTTAACCAAGTTTTTACTCATGCCTATTCCCCTTTCCTTGATTTGTTGTCAGTTTCTGTCTTATTGTACTCCTGTAAAAAATATTTTGACATTTTAGGTGCATTGAAAGTCATATAGGAATGTAGGTTATTGTTTGTGTGCCCTATCAAAATATAATCCTGTTTTTATATGTTAGGCAGAAGCATCATTTGGCTGAAACAATAAGTGATTTCAGGTATTTTGATTCCCTTTGCTATCTCCATGATCTTTAATTCTTCACAGACAACCTATAAAGGAAAGTCTTCATTTCAGACATATGCAGACTACTTGAAATGGGAAAACTATCTCCAGGAGCAGCTACATCAGTTTTCAGAACAATCCTCGCTACGTCATGGATTCCAGACTTGTGAACATTGGAAGCAGATTTTTATGGAAATAATAGGTAGGTTACAAGAACAACAAATAGATTCATGAGTTAAGGCACAATATCCTGAAATTTTCAAGTGATGTTTTAAAATAAATGTGTTGCCACCAGGACTAAAGTAACATTAAACGGAAAGACCTACTTGTGGGAAATTTATAAAAGGGATTAGCTGAATACAGAACAGAAATAAACCATTCAGCTTCTTGAGCTTGACACTTCAATATTTTTTTCCAAATTTTGTTATTGAATGATGCTGTATATCTTTTTTTATACTTTGTACTGTTTGGAATTTTATACTCAGCCTTCAGGTAACTAGGTTCCTCGTAAACCTTCTCTGATCCAAGAGAAGGTATTGTTCAGCACAGATATTATAGAATCACAGAACTATTAAGGATGAGAAGAATGCCATTTGGCCATCTGTCTGCACTATGACTTAGTGCTGTTCCCCTGCCTTTTCCCCTCTATATTGTTTCTATTCAAGTAGTCATTTAATGCCCCCTTGAATCTTCAATTGAACCTGCATCCACCACACTTCGAGGCAGTGCATTCCAGACCCAAACACATTTCCTTCTTTTGCAAATCACATTATGTAATACCAAGGCCCCTGATTGACATATGATCGTTATATTACTTTGCCTGAATTATGCTTTTGGCCTCTTTATTTTAAAGAAAACCAAGTGTTCCTTTTCCTTATTTGTCTATTGGGTCTCTGGGTTTCCTATGATGTCCTTTTCCCAGGCTTTTCATTGTTATTGGGTCAAAATTCTAGGACTCTTTACCCCAACAGTGCTATGGGGTATCTTCACTACACTGAAAGTAGCAGTCATTCATTCATTACTTTATGTTCAAGCAAATGATGCACGTAGGGCAGAGACATTGAGCAGGATTTTCAATCTTGAGGCATGTAGCAAGAATCAACAAAATTGCCATCTCAGCCTGCCTATCTCAAGAAAAAAGTATCTGTAAGAAGGGCATTTTCATTGCGAGGAAGCAAATATGGGCTGTTTGAAAGGCCCAGCTCAGTGCTGTAGGACTATGTCCCACTTATAATAAAAACAGAAGGCCTCCAGCCCTTATCCTTCTCATTACCTGATCCACCCCCCCACACACACTCTCCAGTGCCACATCATGCCATCTCATATAGTCCCACCCACCTCAGATTCCCTCATGCCCCCTTCCCAAGATATGACCACCACCTCCCATGACCCGTCATGCCTTCCCCATGCCAAACTATGGCACTCCAATGCCTATTCTATAAACTGTGCATAACAGGTTTCTCTCATCTTTTTGTGTGAAGGGGCCATATTTCAATTTTTTTTCACTAAACGAGCCAGTAAGAAAGTTTTGGAAAGATAAGTGGGAGCAACTTTGAGCCCATGATTTCTGTCCATGGAAATGTATGAGGAGGATCTCAGAGATGGCAGCCATCAATCTCTGGAGTGTTCACTGCACAGGGAGCACCAAAGAGGACACAGAGTACACAGCTAAGTGCAACACATACACATACACATGCACACACACACTCTCCATACCCCACTCCCTCCCCCGACAAGCATGCACATATACACTCACACTTCCACATTTCCTACATCCTTGGTCTCTCTCAGGTGCCAAGGCTTTTTGTAGCTCTAGTTCACTTGGATGGTGGGCTCCAGGGGAACAAAGATTATCGGTTGAAAAGGTGGCTCATGATGTCACTGATACACCCAGGGACAGAAGCCAAGGACAGTTATAACAGCCATGCCTCTGCAAGGACTGTACTTGAGGCCACAGTCCTACTCAAGATCAGGGTCCATTGCCTGACTTTCTCAGGGAGATCACTTCAATATCCCCCTGAGCACATTTCTCGAATTGCTGTTGTTTGCTGCACACTGCACAATCTGGTTCTCTCGAGGGATTCACATTGGAGGATGATAACAGGGCACAGAGAATGACTCAGTGCTGTGTTTGAGGTGTAGCCAGAGGAGCCCCAATGTGAGGAGCAAGATCCTGATTTGAGGTTCCTTATGGGAGGCAAAGAGAGCAGGGAGGCCTCAATTCAGAGAACTTTTAGCTAGATATCCAAACCCCAAGGAGTCACGGTAGTAACAAGGGATATGTCACCTTACTAATCTTTTCTAATGAGACACACCTGTCACCCTTAATCAAGGCCCAACCTCTGAAATCAATTTTCTGTCCTTCCTCTGTGTCACAGGCAACTCTCAGGCTTCTTCGCTTTCAAATTCATGAAGCACACTAAAATCATCGAACAGAATGGAATATTTTTATAATCAAGGCAAATATTCAAATGAACCAATACACCAGTACATGCAAGAAGGAAATATAAATCAGCCATGACAATCTTTGTGTGATCATAATTACTTAAATTCCTGTTTGAAATTGCTAGTTTTGGCAACCTTCATCACTGGCAACTGGATTGCAGGCAGTCTGCTGACTCTTTGGCTTTAACGACCATGGTGGCCATCCTCTGGCTACTGGAGCCTATGCAAGTCCCACCTAGGTGGGAGTCTCCAATGCTATGTCTGGGCATTCTTCAGTTGTCACAGTCTCATAAGACCTGACAGTCACTGGCAGGAAGGCAGAAGAGCTGCTGCCAATATCCAGAGCACCCTGAGAGGAGCCTGTAGCTGTGAGCTGCAGCTTGTCCACCAACATAAGATTGGTTTGAATCTCCATGCCTCGCTATAAATGATAGGTGCGTCATCTACTCTGATATTGGTACTGCACTGACTTTTGGGTCAATGTAGTGTTGATTTTCCGCATTCATGCCTCCAAGACAGATACAATGGCAATGCAGATCCTTAGGGACCTCCGCCAGATCTTTCCACACAACTCACTCAACATCCAGCATTTACTGTCTGATGGATGCTTCCAAAGGCTCTTCATCGTTATTGGACTCAGCATTGTGCATAACACGAGTACCTCTGGTAGCCTTCACTCCTCAGAGTCAAGGGGAAATCCTTAAGGTCCCTTTGGGGTCAAGATGATGAGCCATTTGAAGAAGGAAGCAAAATTGTCAATATTGACCTTCATTATGAAGTCTGAATACATATAGTTTGCTTTCTCATGCAAATTGACATCTGGCCAAGCAAATACTTTCAAATTGAAGAGCACCAGGATTAAATGCATTTCACATATCAACCTTACAACCACAGTCCCACATTCTGAAGACATCATATCAATCTCTTCCTTTTCATTGGACTCCAGCCATCAGAGAACTGCATTTAAATTCTCTGCCCACATCCTTCCTGTTTCTGGCACCTGCTCTCTTCCCAAATCCATCTGCAGCCCTGAGCCTCCCACAACATGCTCCTTGTGATACTGACAAATCGAAATCAGCTAGTGTGAAATTCAGGTTTTTTAAATGCATTCATGTGACATGGGCATCACTGTCTGGCCAACATTTAGAACATAGAACATAGAACATTACAGCACAGAACAGGCCCTTCGGCCTTCGATGTTGTGCCGACCAAAATAAAAAGCAATGCTCCTCCAAACTAAACCATTCCCTTCTCTTCCATATACTTATCAATTAACCTCTTAAACGCCACCAAACTTGGCGCATCTACAACAGCTGCAGGCAGGGCATTCCACTCCCTAATCACTCTTTGAGTAAAGAACCTACCTCTGATATCCGTCCTATAACTCATACCCCTTAATTTAAAGCTGTGTCCCCTCGTGCTAGCTTTCTCCATCCTAGGAAAAAGGCTATCACTGTCCAAGGCTATCACTGTCCACTATTTATTGCCCATCCATAGTTGCTCGAGGGCAGAGTCACCACATTGCTGAGACTCTGGAGTCACATGTAAGTGGCCAGGTAAGGATAACAGATTTCCTTCTCTAAAGAAAGTTAGTGAACCAGATAGGTTTTTCCAACAATTGGCGATGTTTTTATTGTCATCAGTCGATTCTTAATTTGAGATATTTTTTATTGAGTTCAAATTCCGTGAAGGGATTCAAACGCAGGTCCCAGAACATTAGCTGAGTTTCTGGATTAATAGTCCATCACTGCGCACGCACACACACACACACAGACACACCTACCCTACCCTCCTCCTCCACCCCTACGCTTTATCTACCCCTTCGCCCAGGCCTTGCTGATCATCTCTCCCTTCAGCACGCCACTTCCCTATCCCCACAGTTTCCCTCATTCCACCACATCACCTCCTCATTCATCCCCTTTGGATAGCACAAACTCTCCCCTGCCTAGCAATCTCTCTCCACCCTCAACCACTCCCTCCTGGCGGCCTCACATATACCATAGGTGAACCATAGGTGGTGGGGCGTGGCATACTTTGCCATTGTGGGCATGAGAGGCCATATGGGTTTTTGTGGGCATATCTTGGCATGGAGTGTCAGAAAGGATTTTAGAGGCCATTGTTTAACATGAGAGCTCTGTAAAGGGTGGGTGGGTGGGTAGTCGGGGGCGGGGGGGTACAGTGGGAGGTGGGAAGTGGGGAGACATTCCTTAATATGAGGAAGCGTGAGGAGGAATGTTTGAACTTATCTTTCAAAAGGCTTCCTTGTGCAGCTTGCCCAAATCCATGAAAATCACAGAAGACTAGGGCATGATTTTCCTTCCACAGAGCCAGTCAGGGGAAGTGTACAAGAATCCACAACAGCCCATATCTTTAAAAGACACTCCTGAAAATTGAAATCTTGGGATTAGAGTCATGAATCTCAGAATTGGGACCCACCCACCATTTTAAAGGGCTCCCAAGTCATCCTGACTAGGTGAAAATTCAGCCCAGTGCGATCAAACTTTCCTCTAAATCATAATTGTATGAACTTTGCTGGATGTTATGTTTCCTCATTTATAGTCCTGGTTGTGAATTGTGAGCAAGATGACATGGATATATGTTTTAAAAAAAAGAGAAAGAAAGCCAGTTATATCATGCTCACTTTTTTCCTGTCCTGCAGCCAAAAATTGATGAATGAAGTGAGTTTGCAAATAGCAATTTTTTATTGACCTCAGTGTCCTATCAAGTTTCCAGTTAAACTATATAGCATTAAAGAAGCAAGTTAATTCAAACACTGTTGCACTTTAACAACAAACTACAATCATATGTTACTTCTTATGACAATGTTGTTGCTATGATAACAGATATGAGCAGATTTACTATCGGCAATACTACTAGATCATTAATAGTTAACAAGAAAAAACAAGATCTGGTTGTAAGTTTAACAAATTCCAGTTCTGTTGATTAAGCGTGAGACTAAAGCTTCAGTGTGTTAATACTGTCACCAGACTGCCTGATTTTAATAACTGTCTCACTGTTGTTTAGATATAATTTCATATTCATAAGAACATAAGAAATAAGCGCAGGAGTAGGCCATCTAGCTCCTCAAGCCTGCCCCGCCATTCAATAAGATCATGGCTGATCTGCAGTGGTCCAATTCCCCGCTTTCTCCCTGTAACCCTTAATTCCCTTGTCAATCAAAAACCTATCCACTCTTGACTTAAATATATTCAGCAAAGAAGTCTCCACCACTTCATCAGGCAGAGAATTCCAAAGATTCACCACCCTTTGCATGAAGAAATTCCTCCTCAACTCCGATCTGAACTGCCCCCCCCCCTCTCAATCTTGAGGCTGTGCCCTCTAGTCCTGCTATCTTTGTTAAGCGGGAAGAGTGTCTCAATCTCTACCTTATCCATCCCCTTCATTATCTTATACGTCTCTATAAGATCTCCTCTCAGCCTTCTAAACTCTGAAGAGTACAAACTTAGTGTATTTAGTCTCTCCTCATAATCCAACACCCTCATCTCCAGTATCAGCCTAGTGAACCTTCTTGCATCCCCTCCAAGGCCAATATTTCCTTCCTCGAATGCGGCGACCAAAACTGCACACAGTACTCCAGCTGCGGTCTCACCAATACCCTATACAGCTGCAAAAGTACCTCCCTACTTTTATATTCTATCCCCCTAGCTATAAAGGCCAACATTGTATTTGCCTTCTTGATCACTATTCCATTATTCTTTGAAATGACTCAGGAAACATTGTAGTGCCTTTTCCCCTTTGCAGGTGTTCAGAGTGCACTGTACAGTTTGATTCTCTCCCTGGTGATCTGTGTTGCTGCAGTTGCTATTTTTACCACCCATGTTCTACTCCTCTTACCAGTCCTGCTGACCATTCTAGGTAAGAAAATCACTGCTTTATCCTATCCTAACTGCACAGTTAATAATTGCAGTAGCATGTGAAATTAATTGATGAATGGGAAAATTGACTCTTCAAGGGCATTTTAACAATTTGCATTTCTTTTTAAGTGCCACCTTAAGAGAGCAGCTAAATAATCATACACCATTTAAAAGTTTGAAAAGATTGCAAGAGAATTTGTTTTAGTACAAGATTGATTACAGTTAAAAAGTTGTTTTTTTCCCAATCATCCTGAGGGCAAAAAATATATGTTCAATGTATGTTCTTCAATATGTACAGATCCTTGCTTTATCACTTTTTCAAATGTTCTAGTCCAGATTTGGTCAATATTAACGTCAACAATATATACAATAAGCTAGAAATTGGTAACAGAAAATTAATACGGCTCCTCAAAAATCTAACAACAGGTAAGCACACTGAAAGTGCAGTGGAAATAGGCATGTTACTCAAAATGTATATATACCTAACACTCCTTCACTTTTATTATAAAGAATAAGTTTATGAACACCAAAAGAGAGATGCAAGTATTGAAAGGTCTAGATTTAATCTGTAGGACATTTGCAGATCTGCATTTTGGAACATATTGCCACTTAGTTCAGAGATCACTTAGTTCACTCATTTATCCATCCACATTTCCTAATTTTACTAAGTATCTTCTCAATCTATCCTCTCAATTAAAGTTATTAATTTCTTTGCCCACTCACCACTGCATCTCACCCCCTAAAATAGAAATTCCTCTTGATGAAGCTGAGGATGGAGAGATTAATTTGCACCAGTTTTGTTCTGAAGATATGAGGACCATTGCATCAAAAGCATCTCTATCATAACCATGTGAATTTATATATGAATAAATATACCAGAGTGCTATAAAGAACCTGATTGTACAACCACTGTTTGGAGCTCAGGGTTGGAAAGGAAATCATTAAACCTGTTTAAAGCCTGAAGAGCAGAAACATTTTTACAGAATCATGGAATTATGGTGCAGAATGATCATTTGACCCTTCATGTTTGCACCAGCTCTCCAAACAAATGTCTTGACTTAGTGGCATTCCTCTGCCTTTTCTCGATATCCCTGTTATTTCTATTCAAGTGATTATCTAATGCCCTCTTGAATGCTTGATTGAATCTGTCTCCACCATACTTCCAGGCAGTGCATTCCAGACTCCAAACACTCGTTGTGTGAAAAAGTCTTTTTTCTCACTTCACAGCTCCTCCTTTGGCAAATCTCTTTAAATCTGTGCCCTTTTGTTCTTCATTCTTTTACAAGCAGCAACAGTTTCTTCCTATCTACTCTGTACAGCCCCCCCCGTGGTTTTGAACATCTTCATCAAATCTCCTCATAGCCACCTTCTCTCCAAGAAGAAAATCTCAAACTCTCCAATTTATCTTCATAACTGAAGATTCTCATCCCTGGAACGATTCATGTAAACCTCTTCTGGATTCTCGCCAATACGTTCATATCCTTCTTATAGTGTGCCAAGAACTGTACACGACATTCCAGCTGATGTCCAATTAGTGTCTTCTATGTGTTCACTGCGATTGTGCGCAATGCTCCTATTAATATCATCCAGAATATTGTGTGCTTTGTTAATTGTTCTACTTATCTTTCTATCACCAATGATCTATGCACATATACACCCAGGATCTTTTGCTCCTGGATCTCTAAGAATTTACCCCTTAGTTTACAGCACTAGTGGGAAACACTCCAATTTTCCTACTGGCAACAACACTTCAATCTTTTTCAGGAAAATCTGGCCATTGTCTCTCCATGTTCATTCTGCAAAATGCATTACCTCACAATTCTCCATGTTGAACTTCATCTACCAACTTGTCAATGTCGTATTGAAGCTCAATATTGTTCTCTTCACAGTTTGTCATATTTCCAACTTCTGTGTCATTGCAAACTTCAAAATCTTCCCCTGCACTCCAAGATCTAGGTCATTAATATATGTCAAGAAAAGTAAGGGTCCCAATACCAACCACCAGGGAACACCACTTCAGACTTTCCTCCAAGTCCAGACCATTATTGTCTGCTTTCTATTTCATCCAATTTTGTATTATATTGCTTCTATCCCTTTTATTCCATGAGCTGTAATTTTTTTCACAAGTCAGTTGTATGACACTATCTAATGACTTCTAAAAGTCCATGTACATCACACCATCAGCATTTAGTCCTTCATCGACTATTTCTGCTACCTCCTCGAAAAACTTCAGCAAGTTAGTTAAACATGATTTTCCCTTCAAACTACATTTTTCCTTGTGACTACAAATTCTATCCCAAATAATTGTTTCCAGGAACTTGCCCACTATTGATGTTAAATTGACTGGCCTGTAATTGCTGGGGCTATCCTGATCATGTTTTTTTGAACAAAGGTGTAATATTTGCAATTCTTCAGTCCTTTGGCACTTCCCCCCGAGTCTAGAAAAGACTGGAAAATTATAGCCAGAATCAGTACAATTTCCATTCTCACTTTCATTTACATCCTCAGATGCATCTCGTCTGATGCTGGTGCCTTATCAACTTCCAGTGCCAATATCTACTCAACACTTTCTCCTTTTCAATTCTGGATGATTCTAGGGTCAGAGTTTCCTCATCTGTCATTCTATCCTGGTAACATCCACTTTCTTGTTAAAGATAGATACAAAGTATTCATCTAATGCCTCAGCCATAATCCCAGCCTCCCTAATTGACACTGCTCCCTCTTTTAACCACCCTTTTATTAATTATATACCTGTAGAAGACTTTGAGATCTCCCTGTATGTTGACTGCCAGCCTTTTCTTATAATTCCTTTTCGCTTGTAATGTGTTTTTTTCACCTCTGCTCTGAATTTTTTGTATCCCTTTTGGTTCTCTTTTCTTTCTAACTGGCACTTTTCATAAGGATACTTTTTCTTCCTTATCTTAATTTCTATCTCCTTTTTCATCCAGAGAATTCTGGATTTGATTGCACTACCGTTCTTTTTTAAGGGAATTTACATTGATTCTGTTCAGATTTCTGATTTGAATGTAGCTCATTATTCAGCTACAATTTCTCTCACCATCCTTTCATTCTGTCTAACCTATTCAGCTCCATTCTTGTCTGACTGAAGTTGGCTCTCCCCCATGTAATTGCTTTTACTCTTGTAATAGTTGGAAGGATTGGCAACCACCAATTAGTATAATGAACTATAACAGTTTATTTACAAGCAGATGAGTATACACTTTCAGCTTTAGGATCTACTCTGGTTGCAAAAGCCTGCGCTCAGCATCAAGATCC
Organism: Sphyrna mokarran; assembly: GCA_024679065.1. Lineage (NCBI taxonomy): Eukaryota > Metazoa > Chordata > Chondrichthyes > Carcharhiniformes > Carcharhinidae > Sphyrna > Sphyrna mokarran. The sequence goes on from JAGIQG010000028.1 coordinate 29,670,277, forward strand.
CCATGCTTGTTCCCAATTGGGTGATTGGCTCATATGACCCTCCAGATGTATACCCCTTAAAGGGACTACCTACAATAACTCTGGATTGTCTATTTTTCTTTCCTATCATCATTCTAAACCTTACAATATAATGATCATTGTCTCATAAATGTTCCCCTATGACACTTGATCTCTTTGGCCCACCTCATATTCGAGAAGCAAGTCTTACAAAGCATCTCCTTTCTTGTTGGACTGAATATATACTAGTGTACAAAACTTTTCTGAACACAATCTGGCAACTTTTATCCCTCTTTGCCCTTTACACTACTACTCACATTCTATATTTGAGTAATTGAAGTTGCATTAAAACTACATTATGTTTGCATTGATATGTAATTTCTCTTCAGATTTGTTCTTCTATTTCTTTCCCAATAATTGGCGGTCTTTTGTTTGGCTTTGTTTGATACTAGATGTGATAGAAACAACTTACATTTATAAAGAGCTTTTCACATATCACATCCCAAAGAATTTTACAACCAAAGAAGTAATTTCAAAGTGTAGTCACTATTGTAATTTGGGAAATTGACAGTTAGGTTACACAAATAGCAATGTGAAATCACCAAAAAGGCTGTTTGAATGGTATTAATTGAGGCATAAATATGCAGCACATTGGGGGCAATTCTCCTGCTTTTAAAGTCCAATCAGTTTATGGGTTTACTATCACATAAATTGGTTGGACTTTAATGTGGTGTTGAGATACTTCTTACTTTCTTTAAATAATACCATGAAGTATTTAGAGTTCATTTTGGAAAGCAGATGGATTTGATTACAACAGAACCTTGTAATATATGGGTATCTAGAATAGTAAGGGTTAATATGGGACTGGAAACTTCTATCCATGGTATATCATATGACCTGAGACTAGAATCAGTTTTGTGGACAAGACAGATACATGTGTGGAAGCAAGCATGGAGTTATCTCCCAGCTTGAGCTACCCTATATATGTACACATCTTTGTGTTATCAATAAACACTTAATATTCAACCATACAAGACTCAGAACCTTTTATGGGACCTACTAAACATACGACAAAGCTCTGATGGTGACCTCCACTCCCTCACTACTACTCTGAGATGTCAGCTTCTATTTATCACTCAAGTTTCTGCAGTGGATTTGGAACAGAAATTTCCAATGCAGATGTTAAAAAATATCCACTGAGCCAAAACTACTCAAGGACGCAGATGATTACTAGATTTGCTTGAGGCCTGCAAATGTATCTGTTTGGGATATAGAGGCAAGATATTCTAATACTAAGCTGACTTAGAACAACTTCTGAATCTATTAATAATCTGGAAGAGTGAACTTCTAGGGCTCAGATTGGAACTAAATAATTGCCTTTATGGAAGCCTTATCCAAACTACAGAAGAAACCAAAGTGAATATTCTTAATGGATTTTATTTAATATATTTGTATTAGTTCCTTATGTTGTTTGTATTTAATACAACTGAACTTACAACATTGTGTTTAGTTTATTCTATCCTATCCTCCGATGCATTTTAAATTTTAAAAGTTAATGAGGTCAGGGCCTGATTTGCATTATGTAAAGACACAGCTGTAGCATGCCTCATGATTCATTCATTCATTATTTCATAAGTATTACGGAAATATTCCCACTGAAATATTTCATGAGGAACATTGAAGTATTTCTGTCCAGATACTAATAATTTGATAAAGACAGTTGGAATTCCAACAGCCAGGATCATTCTACAGGAACTATAACACAAATTCTCAGATAGTGATTCATTTGAATCCTGTCACTATAAAAAATAAATACTTTCACTTAGAACCAAAAGAAATTATGACAAATTTCCACAAAAGGCATGTTAACAACACATAAGTATATTCATAATATTCATCTTCTTATTTGTGGTTGATGAAAAACCATGTGTTTTATTGACTGACCATATAAGCAGAGTTTCCAAACTCCGATTCGGATGTGGCTGGCTGCAGGCCGGATGTGGCCCGGGCCATAGTTTGGAGACCCTTGATATAGAGGATGCCTTTTACATCATTACATGCCTCCTTCAACTCTGAGGTTTGCGTACCATATCCAACAGTCATGGAATGGGGCTGTTTTAGTGCTATTCAACAATAGTGTTCAATGATACTATGCAAATTCTTTTTGATTTCCAAGCTTTATATTTATTCTAGTTTGTATTCATCCTTGCATATTTCTATTTTTAAAAATTCATCTTCTGGTAATAACTTATTTGCAGGTTTAATCTATATCTATCACTAGTCAGGATTAATTACAGTTGAGGTTTCTTGCAATGAATTCACTTGTGATGCAAATCACTCAATGACAGTCCAGAAAGCCAAGGGTAGTCATACAAAGAACAAAGAAAATTACAGCACAGGCCTTCAGCCCTCCAAGCCTACACCAACCAGGTTCACCAGGTCTGTTGGTCCATTGGTGAATCATTGTGGCATGAATTACAATCAGTTTCTTGACGCAGTGAAGAGATTCACAGGCTCTTAGTATCAACCACTGCGAGTATAAAGAATAAGATATGGGTTTGGAGGAAGTTAGGAGGATGCAGGATATGGTCTATAAGGAGATTGGGAGGATGAAATCTAAAATGTTGAGTTAAAAAGCGCCTTGTTGGAGTGAGGTAATGGAATGTTTGCAGATGAGAATTTTGAAATAAATACGGGTGGTCAATGGAAGTGAATAGAGATTTGAGCTTTAAAATGTTCATTTTCATGAACATGTTCATGAAAAACTGCCCAACAAAGCTTTTTATTCTCTATATATTACTATTTTATGCTGAAATAAATAATTATGCTAAGCATATATGCCAGCATTGTGATGAAAGCAATGCCAATGTCTTTGAACAAGATTTTTACAAGCACTTTCTCATGAAGACATTTCCCCTTTAATATATTGATATACAAAACTACAATGTGCAATGCAGAGCATGACACCCTGTTAAAAAGTGGTGGATTTCATTTTTCATAATTCATATTAATTGCCCATTCCACATGTCATTGTTTTAGAATAGCATTGGTAAAGCTTGAAATGCTTGCAGTCTTAAGTAGGAAGAGCATAAGTTGCCAGGGGAGGAAGCAGAAAAGATAAGGGAGAAGTACAAAAAGAGGCAACGTCACTACAGAAGAATAAATAGCATGAAAGCTATTTGACTAAGATATCACAAACGATATAACGCTTTGCCTCCTTAAATTCTGGTGCACAAACATAAACTAATTCACCGAATTGCAGTAAGATTTCCAGAGGTGTTGATCGTTTAAGCTGCCCTGTGACATATAGTGAAGTTGACAAGTATGCTGTCAGTTCCATTGATGCAAAACACAGACAAATCGTCTTTGAAATTACACTCTTTGCTGTGTTAATTTTGGATGATAAGTCTCTCAGCTGTATCACATACCTTGCTTAAAAGAACTGAAGGAGTCTTGTTAGCTGTTTGTTGTGTAGGATTAATTTCTTTTAATTATACTGCTTCTATTGTTTCAGGTCTGAATTCCCACACTAGTTTGTGAATCATAGGCATTATCAATCAGAGCAAGTACAGAGTTATGTATTTTCATTTTATTTGTGTAATTTTTACACTGATCAAGATGAGAAAACTTTCCAGTTGAATATTATAGGCAAGTGACTTCCTTTGGTCACTGCATGTTATTGATACCAATGAAGGTATCAGGAAGATTTCTAAACTTTTCTATTTCTTATGATAGCTTAAACCATCTCTCTTTGTTATACCAGCATTAATACTCCAAATTCAGAAACAGAAAAATAATACAGGGTAGTTTCCCCAGAACACAACACCATTCTGAGAAGGTCATGCCCTACTGTGATGTTTTTCAGTTTCCTCTGACATCTCTGAATGTATGAGACTGCCATTTTACAGCCAGATTAGAGATAGTTTTCTGCTGGTTGAGGATGCATTTTTGTCATAAGCTCATATAGATAATAAAGAAAATTAAACTGGTATTGGAATACAGAGTAACAAAGTGATGTTGTCTTATTCTGTTTAAATAAGACTTGACTCTTGTTATTGTCTGAGCAGTGGTATCGAAGCACAACAGCATTGCCATTTCATCCAGAGCTCCAAGTAACTACTCCCCAGCTGTGCACAGGTACCATCGCACTTGTACAATATTTTTATGCTCTAGGAATCCCTTCTTGTGCTTTCTTCCTGTGTCTATGGAGACTAATTTAACCTAGATATTACCTTCCTGTTACAAAGCCCTAGTTACAACAGATGTCATAGACTTATCTAAGACCTACTCATGCCAGGCTTCATGATGACATCTTAACAAAACATAGAATTTTGAACAAATCATAGAATTCCTGCAGTGCAGAAGGAAGCCATTCAACCCATTCAGTCTGCACTGACTCTGTCTGAATGTCTTACCAAAGCCCTTTCCCAGAACCTATCCCCATAATCCCACACATTTACCATGGCTAATCCATCTAACCCACACATCTTGGGTACTAAGAGGCAATTTATTGTGGTCAATGACCTAACATGCGCATCCTTGGAGTGTGGGGAGAAAAGCGGAACACCCAGAGGAAATCCGTGAACACAGAGAGAATGTGCAAATTCCACACAGTCACCCAAATCCTTGGTGATGTGAGGCAATAGTGTAACCACTGTGCCACCATGCCTGTTTCAAATGGCAAGTTTAAGTAAAGCAAGAAAAATATGATGGCCTTAACAAAACGCAGCTATTTTGTCTCAGTTCTGCACAGAACCCAAGGTGGCTAGCTTCTCAAGCAATAGACACCTGTTTTAGCACTATAATGGATTTCAGCTGAGTTTACTTTTTGACCATTTATCTGCTTTTAAAACTTTCACAGTCAAAAATATTGATCTATGATGGCTGAAACTACAATTCCCTATCAGGTCACGTCTCAGGCATATCACAAGCAGGAATAAATAATTCAGTGCAAGATTACTTATAACAATGAAAGTAAAGAGTGCACAGCTAGTAGTAGTATTTAGTTTAATGTTTCAGTTAATTAGCCAAAAACACAATGTAGTGATTTTCCAGGATTATTACACTGGATATCACATCTGCTTACCAATATATTAACTTCCACTAATCCAGACTTCACTGTCTATGAACTGGAACAAGCACATACCGTTCGTGTCCTTGCTGACGTACATTGATCCCCAGTTTCCCGACTTATCTTCAGAATTCTCATCACCTCTTTCTATCTCTGCAGCCTCTTCCAGCCCTATAATTTCCAAAATCCTCCCTTCCTTCACCAACTCAGTAAGGAGGCTCACAACACCAAGTTAAAGTCCAACAGGTTTATTTGGTAGCATGAGCTTTCAGAACATTGCCCCTTCATCAGATGAGTCTTTCTGTGTCAATATGCACGATCTGCTTGGAGACTCTCTCCACTTTGAGCCAGCAGTTTACGGTGTCGGTGGTAGGCATGATGTGGAGTTGCCGGTGTTGTACTGGGGTAGGCACAATAAGTAGTCTCACAACACCAGGTTAATGTCCAACAGCTTTATTTGGTAACACGAGCTTTTGGCACATTGCCCCTTCATCAGGTGAGTCAGGTATAAGAAGGGTGAGAGGGTGAGAAGGAGCAATGCTGCAAAAGCACATGCTACCAAATCAACCTGTTGGACTTTAACCTGGCGTTGTGAGTCTACTGACCGTGCCTACCCGAGTCCCACACTGGCAACTCCACATCATGGCTTCACCCAGCACTGGCAGCCATGGCTTCACCCAGCACTGGCAGCCATGGCTTCACCCAGCACTGGCAGTCATGCCTTCTATTAACTCAGCCCTCACTCTTTTTCTTTATGACTCTTCTTAAAACCAACCTTGAGAATCCTAATACATTTTTATGGTTCAGCATCTACTTTCTTCCCTTACACCTCAGTGAAGCACCTCAGCGTGCTTTTGTTTGTTTAGGATGCTAAATAAGTATAAGCTGTTGAAATGTTCTTAAATGTATGAAAGACTGAAATGAAAATACTGGGCAGTTGAAGGTAGAGTTTGGTTTGAAATGTTATTATTGCAGAAAATATATCATTTGCAGAAATGAAAAACTGAAATGAATCAGTAGAGAAAGCCTGATTTGAGTGCATCTTGAGTGAGGTCATCATAGATGTCATCACAGCGATGAAATGAAATCGTATCATCAGGAAATTATTATTGAAATTATTGCTGTGGCAAATATTCTAATTGCTTTTATTAAAAATAATGGGGTGACATTGTAACATGTAAAAGCAGTAACAGGTTCATATTGAATTTGGTTTTGCTTAATTAAGATGTCAATTTATTGTAGTCAGTTCCTTCCTTGGTTGCAATACAGGGCAAAATATTTTCATATGAATCTATTTATGTTAATATCCATGAGATAATTATGGGACTAAGATTTGCAAATTTTGATCTTTCCGAAGGTTTCTTTTCAACTTTGTTGCTCTCTTGTCTCTGAGCAGCAAGGGGTTTACACTCAATTCCAAAGATTTGGTTACATTATCTAGGTTTCAGTCCAGTACTGAGGGAGTGTTTAATTCTTAGAGATGCTATATTACAGATAAAATATGAACAAAGGCCTCATCTCCCAGCACAGCTGCATATAAAAGGCCCAATGACACCACTTGAAGATAAACATTAAGGTCCCTGGTCAACGTTTGTCAGTTAACAATTCACTACAATATCAGGCTCAGTCAGTAACACTCTGCTTTGGAGTCAAAAAGCTACGCAGTTAAGTTTCATTTAGGAGACTTAAGCACAAAGATCTAGGCTGACACTTCAGGACTAAAGGAGTACTACATTGTCAGAAGTGCCATTTTTCCGATGAGGTGTTAAACCAAGGCCCCATCTGTGCTCTCACACAGGCATAATCAATACCATGACACTATTTTTAAAGAAGAGCATCGTTGCTATGTTTGATATCCTGACCAAAGAATGATATCTCATTTATTTTGTTGCTATTTGTCGGGTTTTGTTGTGCTTTGTTTGCCAAAAAACAGCAGTATCTACATTGTAGAAGGAGTTCATTGCTGCAAGTAGCACTATATATATGCAAGTTCATTCTTCCATTCTTCCTTTCACTGTATATGTTTTTTTTACTTCCAGTTTCTTGGAGTTGTCCTTGAATGTTGACATGTGCATATCCATTATATTTTGCCAGGTGTTATCTGCTTGATGGTTGCCATCATGTACTGGTTTGGCTGGGAAATGGGAGCAGTCGAAGCCATCTCTCTGTCCATCCTAGTAGGCTCCTCTGTGGATTATTGTGTCCATCTTGTTGAGGGTTACCTGCTGGCGGGAGAAAACCTTCCAATAGCTGAGACTGACGTAAGTAGAATAAAATGCTAGTTCAATTTCTTTGAATGCTAAAGTCCACCTCCTCATCATCAAACAATGTAGATTCCAACTGTTGATGCCAGTTCAATATACATAATATAAATTTTTGGAAGAATTAACAATTGTACTAATGCTGAGAAAAAAATGAAGCTGAAATTTTTCCAACATTATGAGTTGGATCAATTAGTTGTAATGTGTATGAGGTCTTGTTGCCCTGTCTCTGAGCCTGAAGCTCTAGGTTCAAGTCCCACTCCAAGACTTGATGACAAAAAAAGGCTTGTTCATAATACTGCTAAACAGGTTGAGTATCAATATGTACATCCTTCCAACATACACCAATGGTTGGCAGTAAGAGAAGGAAAGAATCCTGGTTTGCCATATGATTGATTATGCAACCTGCAGAAAGCAGCAGCAAAACCACTGCAGCATTTTGCCAAGCATATCCATGGACAAACAAGAAGTCCAACACAGCCTCGGGGAATGGTACCTGAAGAAATAGAGGCTTCAATTTTATGACCTCGTCACATCCAACTTTCAATGAGGTGAGTTGGTAAGATCGGGCAGGAGATGAAATGTCAGGTTCATGCCTGGTTTTTCACCTCCCCTGATTTTAATGGCCCTATTTTGCCAGCAAAACCGACTTCATACCCAGAAAGGGTGTGAAGCTGGTTTAAATATTAATGACAATTTGCATGTCATTAACATATCCCAAAAACTATCATCTGGGCTCACTTACCTGTACCACCTGACCAGACAGGTTCTTCCCAATGAGAACCAAGTATGATCCCCACCAGGCATGATCAGCTTGCTGGGAGGATCAAAGACCATTGAAGCCCCCAGGTGGTCAACGGCAGTGCAAGTAGCACCAGCCTTGCAGTGTCTGCCTGGCACCCTGGCACTGTCTGCCTGGCACCTGACATAGCACCATTACTGTGCTGAGGCAGCACCAAGCAGGAAGAGTCAGAATGGGGTGGAGCCATGATTGTGGGGAGCAAGGGGCAGAGATGAGCATGGTTATCCAGAGAGGTGGGAAGGTACTCTGCCAGAGTGAGAGGAAAGGAGGGAACTCTGCCAAGGGAAAATCGATGATAGGAGGGAAGGGTAACTCTGCTGGGGGGGGGGGGGGCAGAATTGTGGGGGATGGCGATCCACTATCAGGGAGGGAGGGAAAGATCTATGTGAAAGGAGTACAATCCATGATCGGAGAGGGAAAAAAGGAACTCTGAAGGGGTGGCATGTCCATTGGAAGAGGGGGTCCTGATATTCATGTGGGGGTTGATCGGCAACAGGAGATCTCTCAGTGTACTGGGAGATCGGGGTGCTTGTGCAATGGTACCCCCATAGAACTTAGTAGCCAGCTTCACTGATGAACTTAGGCTCCACTGCCCCATCCCCCAGCAAAAATTATATCCTAAAATTAAGTCCCTTAAGATTGAATTTTCAAAAATTGGCATTTAGAATTTGTTTCATAAAATTCCACTCATAGAGCCTAACTGGTGTAATTTTTATTCCGGCTATTCTAGTTGATCGTATTTTTAATGAATTTCAAGTACTTGAACTGACTGAAACCCACAGTCAGATCCAATAAAAGGGTCATTTTCAAGATAATCAGCAGTCATCAGATATCACCACTTGAAGCAGAGTTATGCAATAATTATCCCATTCCTGTTATCCTACAACAAATATATATTTGTTACCAAATATTAACCATATTAAAGGAGCTTTTTTCCAATTAACAGCAATCAAGTTGGCAATTGAAAAAATGCACATCTGATGTCCGGCCACCATCTTGCCCAGCATTTTCTATTAAAATGAGTTTTTAAAGCAGTCATTTGCAAGCCCATAAGATTAGTACAGGTATTGCCTACAAATGGTATCCTCAAGGAGCAGACTGAGGTTCCATACCTTAACAAGAGAACTACAGAACACAGCTGTTTCTGGTGAATTCCACCAGTGAAATTCAAGGCTGAGAAGAAGATATTAAGGGACATGAAGCTGAGGTATTTAAAACATGTAGACTGTTTCAGAGGGAAGACATGTTCCAAAGGTGTAGACAAGGAATTTTGTATCCAGTGTAAACATGATTGAGTTGAGTGAGTTAACTAACATGTAGGATGTACCGAAGATAAACAAGAAATAGAACTAGGGATGAGCAATCATTTTGATCTAAATTGTTGTGAAATAGGTAAATGGGAATATATGTGAAAAATGCATGTTGAAGAATAATAGAAAATATTTAACTTATCTAATCAATCGCAATACACGAGAGAAATCTAAACGCAATCTTATACTTGGTTGAATTATCACTTAATGTCATGGTAACCAACTGTGCACAGAATTGGAAATCATTTGAAAGTCAAATGTGTTTGCTATCAATTGATAGCACAAGTATAGCACAAATACTTGCTGAACAAGTGCACCAAGAATGCTAGTTGCAGTACTTGCCATATAAACTAATTTTTAAAGAATGAAGAGTACCAGAGTAATGGAGCTCAGATAGAAATCCTAAACTTGCCATTCTCCTATATTATTCACTTTATCTCTCATGGCTGCATCTGTTGGAAATCTCCTTTGACTTGCTGTCAAATTCTCTTGATTGCACTTCAAGAAGCACCCTGTTGTGTACTATTATACGTACACCCATACTTGGATGTAAAGCAGCTTTAGGAGTTTTCAGTGGGGTTCAAAATTTACTTTGGTTCCTAGAAAGACTAAACCATTTGTTTTTGAGAACAAGGTCAGAAAGGAAAAAGAAAGGCCACGAATATGAAAAGCTTAGTTTGAGGTTAAATCAGTAGATGCTTTTATATAAACCGTTTCCCAAGTTCAGCCTTGGGAAAGTGACGCTCCAGGCTGGCTCCCTCATGTTGGAACACTAGTTTCTATCAATGTTGTTCTATGAAAAGGGTATTTTAGCAATGTAAACATGCAAGATAGCACGTGACTGTCACTGTCACAAGACTCATACTATAGGAACTTTGGCATGCCTTTTCTTAATCCTACCTCTCCTTCTTTAATTCCTTCTCAGTAATGAAGTCCTGAATGCTTTAGGATTCATTTGGTCTTTTGGACTTTGGTTTTGATGGTACTCTTCAGAGCAGTTCATACCTTTCTGATTTTGGCAATAATTTCCTTCTTACACAACATTGTATAACAATCTCCATCCACCTCTATTTCCCCCAAATTATTTGCTTTATTCACTGTTTTATTTTGTTAATTGACTCATTTAAAAAAAAATCCTGCCAGTTCAATCAATAACCAGGCTAAATATCTCAAACCAGACCAATGACTATATGAGCAGCAATTGTTTTAAAGGAAATATTACAACAGGCTGATCTGGATTGAGTGCTGAGAAGTTATTCCTGATTTGATTCAGATTTCTAGATCAGTTTTACACAATAGCAGAACAACTTGTTTTCATAAAGTGCCATTGAAATAGCAAAATATCCAAAAACACTTCAAAGTGTTGGTGGTACGGTAGCACAGTGGTTAGCACTGCTGCTTCACAGCTCCAGGGTCCTGGGCTCGATTCCTGGCTTGGGTCACTGTCTGTGTGGAGTTTGCACATTCTCCTCGTGTCTGTGTGGGTTTCCTCTGGGTGCTCCAGTTTCCTCCCACAGTCCAAAGATGTGCTGGTTAGGTTGATTGGCCATGCTAAGAAATTGCCCCTTAGTGTCCAGGGATGCATAGGTTAGAGCGATTAGTGGGTATGACATGTAGGGATATGGGGTAGGACCTGGATGGGATTGTGTTCAGTGCAGACTTGATGGGTCGAAGGGCCTCTTTCCGCACTTTAGGGTTCTATGGTTTACAGGAATACAATCAAGCAAAATTTGACATTGAGGCAAAGAAAAAAATAATTAGGATGAGTGATAAAAGCTAGATCAAAGGCATATTTTAAGAAAGACTTAACAGAAGAAGAGAAGAGACAAGATCATTCAGGGAGGGAAGTCAGCATTTCTGTAGTGCTGGTAACATGCCCACCAATGAGTGAGGAATGCATGAGAGGCTAAAGTTGTAGCATCACTGAGTTCTTGAATGGTTATGATATTTGTGTTTGAGGATGGTTCAAGTGCAGGAAGAAAAGCCATTGCAGAAGGTTCTATGGTTATAACGAACAAATAGGGTACAGTAATGTATTGGTTCTGTTACTGGATAGTTACCTGGAAACATGACTTCAAAACACATTTTGGAAGCTAGGAAATTTAAATTCTGTTAATTAATCTGGAATTGTTGCTGTCCCTCAATTTGAGGGCAATGTCTACTCAGGGTCCTGAGTTTCTACCCTGAGTCATCTTGTGACTAAGCAAACTGTTTCTTAATGTGCAGATCTTTGGGCACATAGGGCAGGATGCCCTACAACATAGTGGGATCTGGGGTGCAGAATTTGCTTCCTATTCTTTCCTTCTGTGGTCACAATCTATCTCAACTTTACGTCATTTGGACTCAAAGCAATTTGATGGACAAGTTTGTGAATGATTGGTTGCAAGCTCTTCCCAGTTATTAATAGCAATGCTGCTGTGCTTCAAGAAGAACTTAAGTCTTTTTTTTGTAGTTTTTTAGTAATTCTAAGAACACTGGTCTTTTGAGGAAAAAGGACCTAGTAAGGAGATGTGATACAGCCATCTGGACAAAGTGGGTTGAATTTTAAAACGGGGTGAACAAAATCCCATCACTTTTGAAGAACTCAGCAAAATGAAAAGTAGTTGAGGAGAACCTGTTGGGGGCACAAAAGTAAGTACAACTCCCACAGGAAATGCCCGGGCAATTGCCTGGCACTGGTCCTGGCATCCTGGCAATGCTTTCCTGATCAAGGATCACTGTATCACAATATTGTTATATCACATAAGGAAACCACCTGTCCCTTTGTGTCTGCAACCACTCTCCAAATGAATATCATGACTTACTCCCATTCTCCTGCTTTTTCCTCAAATCTCAACACATTGTTTCTATTCAAGTAATCACCTACTGCCCTTTTAAATGCCTCAATTAAATCTGCCTCCACCACACTTTCAGGGACTGCATTTCAGTTCGAAACCACTCTCTGAGAAAAAAAAATTATCCTGCATCACATTTGCTTCTTTTGCAAATCACTTTAAATCTATGCCCTCTCATTCCTGAACTGTATCTCCCTATATAATCTGTCCAGCCCCCTCATGATTTTGAACATCTCTATCAAATTTCCTTTTGTCTTCTCTCCAAGGAGAACAGTCTCAACTTGTCCAATCTATCCACAGAACTGAAATTCTCACCCCTGGAACTAAATCTCTCTGCAATCTCTTCAATACATTCACATCCTTCCTTTACTGTGATACTCAGAACTATGTACAATATTCCAGCTGAGGTATAACTAGCATCTTGTAAATTCAGCATAACCGCAGTGCCTTTGTACTTTATGTCTTCATTAATAAAGCCCAGAATATCATTTGCTTTATACCCCAGGGTCTCACTGTTCCAGTACTCTTTAAAAATTTTTTTTTATGTACTATTAGTGATTCCTTGGGCCATTAGACCCAGTTGGGAATCCTGATGGCCCATTAAATGGGGCAGGAGGACAAAATCAGAGTTTTTGCTGTGTGTCCAACCCATTGTAAGCCTTCCAACCAGCTGCACCTGCTCAGATCAGATTCTTGCCCAGAGTGGACGAGAATTTGATCACTGTTGATTTTCATACATTTGAATATAATTGCTAGGTTTGAGGCTCCTATTATCTAATATGCTTCCCTGCACTTGCTTCTCCCCAACATCAGGAGGTCCAGTGGATTCCAATTTCTCCAGGTCCTGACAAGTAGGGATTAGGTACCTTGGACTCTGATGGGGGGTGTGCAAAGAAGAAAGTACCCATTGATCTCTCTACCACCACCAGGCTGCAAAGGGAGAGTCTCCAAAGGAACCTAAGGTTTGGGGATGCTCTGGTTGTGGGGAAGAAGTTGACCTCAGAGTTCTCCCCTATTAAACTTTTCCTTCCAGCCACATTGAATTTAATTTGCCTCCAATCTGCTCTCTTTACCAACTTGTCGATGTCCTTACCAAGATATGTAGAGGAACAGGTACTATTGAGGAAGCAGGGGGCCTGCAGAAGGATTTGGACAAGTTAGGAGAGTGGGCGAAGAAGTGGCAGATGAAGTACAATGTGGAAAAGTGTGAGGAGGAGGAAGGAAGGAGGAATAGACTATTTTCTAAATGGGAAAATGCTTAGGAAATCAGACACACGAAGGGACTTGTGAGTCCTTGTTCAAGATTCTCTTAAAGTTAACATGCAAGTTTCGTCGGCAATTAGGAAGGCAAATGCAATGTTAGCATTTACATGGAGAGGGCTAGAATACAAGAACAAGGATGTACTTCTGAGGATGTATAACGCTCTGGTCAAACCCAATTTAGAATACTGTGAGCAGCTTTGAGCCCCATATCTAAGAAAGGATGTGCTGATCTTAGAAAGGATCCAGAGGAGGTTTACAAAAATGATCCCTGGAATGAAGAGCTTGTCGTATGAGGAACGATTGAGGACTCTGAATCTGTACTTGTTGGAGTTTAGAAGGATGAGGAGGGATCTTATTGAAACTTACTGGATACTGTGAGGACTGGATAGAGTGGATGTAGAGAGAATGTTTCCATTAGTAGGAAAAACTAGAACCAGAGGGCAAAACGTCAGGCTAAAGGGACGATTCTTTTAAAACAGAGATGAGGAGGAATTTCTTCAGCCAGAGCGTGGTGAATCTGTGGAACTCTTTGCTGCAGAAGCTTGTGGAGGCCAGATCATTGAGTGTCTTTAAGATAGGTTCTTGATTAATAAGGGGATCAAAATTATGGGGAAAAAGCAGGAGAATGGGGATGAAAAAAAATCAACTATGATTGAATGGCAGAGCAGACTCAATGGACCAAGTGGTCTAATTCTGCTTCTATGTCTTATGGTCTTTTGAAGCTCTACACTTTGCACTTCATAATTTGTAATACTTCCAAATTTTTCTCATCTGCAAACTTTTAAATTGTCCCTTGATCACCAAGATCTAGATCATTAACATATATTAAGAAAAGCAAGGGTCTTAATACTGATCCCAAGAGAACACCACTACAAACCTTCCTCCAGTCCAAAAAATATCCATTAGTCAGCCGTGGATTTACAGTTTTACAGCATGGAAACAGGCCCTTCAGCCCAACTTGTCCAGGCTGCCCTTTATTTTAAAACCCCTAAGCTAATCCCAATTGCTCACATTTGGCCTGTGTCCCTCTATACCCATCTTATCCGTGTAACTATCTAAATGCTTTTTAAAAGTGTCTTTACTTTCTGTTTCTTATTATTCAGCCAATTTTGTATTTACATTGTTACTATCCCTTTTATTCCATCAACTATAACTTTTTTCCAAGTTTATTATATAGCATTAGATTGAATGCCTTTTGAAAGTCCATGTACACCACACCAAAGCATTACCCTCATCAAGATTTTCTGTTACGTCCTCAAAAAAATCCAGCAATTTAATTAAACATGATGTTCCCTTTAGAAGTCCACTGCTGGCACTTCCTAGTCAACCCATATTTCTCCTTGTGACTACTAATTCTATCCCGAGTAATTGTTGTTAGGAGATTGCCCACCACTGATATTAAACTGACTGGCCTATACTTGTTGGGAGCATCCTTTCCAACTTTTTTTGAACAAGGGCATAACATTTACAATTTCCAGTCCTCTGGCACCTGGCCCAAGTCTAGGGAAGACTAGAAGATTATGGCCAGTGCCCCTGCAATTTCCATTTTTTCATCAATAACAATATGCATCTCATCTGGTTTTGGTGCCTTCCAACTTTCAGTATTAATAGGCTATTCAGCATTTTCTTGTTATCTATTTTGAACTCTTCCAGAGACATAATTCCTTCATCTGTCACTATGTCCTGAGTAGCATCAACTTCCTAGGGGTGGCACAGGGGTAGCACAATGGTCAGCACTCCTGCCTTTGAGCGCCAGGGACCCATGTTCAATTCCTAGCTTGGGTCACTGTCAATGTGAAGTCTGCACATTCTCCCCTTGTCTACATGGATTTCCTCCGGGTGCTTAGGTTTCCTCCCACAGTCCAAAAGATGTGCTGATTAAGTGCATTGGTCATGCTAAATTCTCCCTCAATGTCCCCCCATCACCAGTGTGTAGCAACTGGGGGATTTTCACATTAACTTCATTGCTAATGTAACTTCAAAGCTTTAATGTAAGCCTATTTAATGTAAGCCTATTTGTGATACTATTAAATAAATAAAAAAGGTGGGTGCAAAGTATTTATTTACTATCTCAGCCATACCCCCTGCTTCCATGTGTAAATTTCCTAAAGACCTTAGTGAACAGGATGGACTTTTGGGACAATGGCTTCATGGCCATCATTAGTCCTTTAATTCCAGATTTTTATTGAGTTTAAATTTCACCATCTGCCATGATCTTGCTTTGGGTCTTTGGATTACTAGTCCAGTGACAGTACCACTGTATCTTAACCTCCCCTAACAATTAACAATGGTTTCATGAGACAAGTTTTTTTAATTCCTTATTTATTAATTGAATTTGAATTCTACCATTTGCTGTGGTGGGATTCGAACCCCTCTCCCCCAGAGAATTAGCTTGACGTCTGGATTGCTAGTCCAGTGACAGTACCTCTATACCTACATATGGTTTTGTATTTGTTCTTCAGGGGGAAGAAGGTGTTTGTTATGATGAGACCATGCTGAGCACTTTTTCTATAGGAGAACACCAATCCCATTGGCTTTTCCCCCACCATTTTTCCTAACAGCTCCTTTCCAAACTATGGAGTTATGGCCAACCCCGGGCATTAAAGTTCCCCCAGTAAGATTATCTTTTCTTCATTTGCAATAGCAATGAGTACTTCATCAAAGTCAATATAGAGCTTTTCCTCAATATCCTCATTGCAGTCAAGAGTCAGGGCATAAGCGCTGATGATAGTGACATACTGTTATGGCTGAGCTCCAGGTGAGAAGCCAAGGGCTTTTAATTTATGCATTTTATGAGTTCTGACAAAGTATGCTATTTCGGGGCTTTTTTTTTGTTGTGTCCCAACTTTCAGGATCTTTATGTTCAATCTATTCTGGCCCCTAATTTTAATCACTTCATCAATGGCAATCATACTTTCAGCTGCCTCACCTTGATCCTAAGCTCTGGAATTCTCTTCCTAAATCTCTCTCTTTTAAATGCTCCCTAACATCAAGTTTTTGGGCACCCAACTTTATATCTCCTTCTGTAACACAGTGTTACTGACAATGCTTTGGGATATTTTACTACTGAAAGACAGGGAAGGTGGAGATGTAGTGGTTTTTTTCTGCAAGGACAAAGGGCTGAAGGGTTGCTTTTCTGAGGAAGTGATGATGATGATGGGAAATTTGAAAGGGACTGGAGACATGTCCTGAGGAGAGAGAACTGTTAACAATATTTAGCTAGTATGGGGACCAGGAAAGAAAATTTGGTGGTCCGCAGCTTAGTGGGAATTGTAATGATAAAGCAGGGGATAAGCCTTGTGAACAAGATGAACTTGAGGAAAGAAGGAGAATTAGAAGAAAAACTGGAGAATGATGTGAGCTCAAGACTACTGCTAAAGGAAACTTGGCTTTGTGGCCAAGGAGAAGGTAGGCATGAGGCAAAGCAGCTGAATGGGTGGTCTCAATGAGCACTTTAGACTTGCAAGTGAGACTGCAGGGGGCACAGGAGAGAAAGTTAAAGAGATGGTTGGTAGTAGAGAAAAGAAGGAAAAAGCTGCTTAAAAATTACTTTAAGATTGTAATGCTACAAAAGAAAGTGGGCAAAATGTTGAAGCCACGATTTCCATCTGCGAGGTTATTATTAACCCACTTCCTCACCGTATCTTGACCTTCCCCCCCACCCTCGCCATACTTCAAACTGTACCAATGTGACGTCATGCTGGCACAGTTTACAACAAGTTCACACAAACGTGAACCTGTCATGGGGCCTCCTCAGGGCATAATGGTATGTATAGCCCCCAGGGGAAAGCGACATGGCAAAGCAGTGCCCTGGAAATACTCCATGGCAATGTCCCTTAACACATGGTGGCATTGCTAGGTTGGCATCCTGCCTGAGTTAACCTGGCAGTGCCACCCTGTGCGAAGAGGTGGGTCCTAATGAGAGCCTCATGGGGGGAATTCTTGCAGTTGTGGTTGACTATGGATATGTAGCGCTGATAATCATGGAGGTGGGGAGAGAGAAAGGGCTGATGACCTTGAGGAGGTAAGAAGGGGGCCAACGCTCACGGTGGGGAGAAGCGAATACTGATTCCAGTCACTGATAGGAAGAAGAGCTCCTGATGCCTCATTGGTGAGTTGGGGCAGGTTTATTGTAGTTCTGATCAGGGAACCCTTTAAAGATGACACTTCAGTATCTGAGCAGCTGGGTTTTACGGGTATGTTTAGGGCCTGTCCCCTTCTATGATGGCGTGAATCATGCCCTTTGGATTTTTTTGGCAGAGAGTGGTAGAATCTGGAGAGGAAACCAACCAATTTCTCTGGAGAGAAACATGCTGGTTTTCCTGCCAGAAGCAATACTGCCATTTTGTGATAAGATTCCCTTCTGTGCTTCCATATGTCATAAATTTCTAAAAGATGTCAAAAATTGTGATTTTCATTTTATTTTCAATAGATGGATGAACATGTTTACTAATAGTTTCCCTTGTTTAATTAATAGGATAAATGCAAAATGGGGAAATGGAGGACCCTAGCAGCGGTGAGACATGTTGGTGTTGCCATTGTCTCCAGTGCCATCACCACAGTCATTGCAACCATCCCTCTCTTCTTTTGCATCATCACCCCATTTGCCAAGTTTGGGAAGATTGTTGCCTTGAACACTGGTATCTCTATATTGTACACCTTGACCGTCAACACAGCTCTGCTCAGCATCCTGGCTCCAAGTGACTTTTATCGCTCAAGGAGATCTTTTATTAAAGCAGTCTTAGGAGTAGTGACCATAGGTGGCGGAGGATTCTGTATCTGTCTAGTACTGGTTAAATTAGGAATCAAAATCCCACTCCCCAATGGATCAACACTGTAATTTATTTATACAACTTTAATACAAGTGATTAAAGAAATAATATTTAAGAAGGGAACTTCATCACAATGCAAAAACTGGGACCATTGCCATCTTTTGTTTTGTATGAATTTTTTATTTCCTGTATGTGGTAGATGATTGCTGATTTGATGAGACTGTTAAGTAACCACTTAACTCTAAGCAATGGTTTAGAGTACTGCTTTTCCTGATAGATATACAACTAATGTCAAACTGATTTTTTCATTTCAAGGAAAATAGTTGAAACAAATGAAAATGTAGTCTGAAAGGAATGGGTTCTAGATATCTTTTAGTCATATCTTTCACACACAATTGTGGGGAGATCTGCCCATCACATCAGAAAACTGGCAGCTATCTAGTTATCACTGGAAAAGTCTCCTTACTTTCCTTTACCCATTTTTCCCTGCTATATATTTGCTCTTCAACTAAGCTTATATCAGTTTAGACAGATTCTTCCAAAATATGTGTCAGTTCTAATGATCAGCCAGTTCAAGTGTAAGCCAGGGAGGGAAATTCCACTTCTCTTTTATTCTTTTCCATCCCTGAGAAGGAATTTTATCTGAAAGGCTGGTTGAGAAAATGGTGGTCTTCCCAACAGATTTCAATGAAATGAGCCACTGAGACTCCACCTTCTGACCTTTTGGGTTAAAGTGAAATTAACCATTAAGTTTCTAAAGTTTTCATTATTTTTTTCAGAGCCTTTTTATTCCTGTTTTACGTTTTTGTTTTACTTCAAATTCCTCCTCTTCTCCTATAGTCTTTTAGATCCAGCCATGCACTATATCACCTAAGTGCCATTCTTCACCCATAGATGCTAACCTGGCCTTCACACAGAGACACTGCCAACAGAAGTTAAATGCCCATCAGGCAAATGTTATTTTTTACCTTTCTACAAAGCCAAATAGAGTAGGTCCTTTCCACTCCCAACTACAATGAGACCAGATAACCTGGCCTACATGATGCAGTGTTATGCCAAGTGGCATGGTGTTCAGGAGAGGCGTGGCCCAAATTCCTATTGAGACAAATCTTTTATGAAATGTTATATGGGTTTGCATTTATTTAACACTTATGACAATGTTGGGTCATCCCAAAGCACTTCACAAACTTTTAATAATTTTGCAAGTACATTTGCTGTTCTGTAGTTGATAAAATGCAACAGTTATTTGCAAATGAACGGTACGACAAGGAGCAAAAAAATTAAATGATCAGATAGTGAGATTTAATTAGGTCAGTTAAGTCATTTTTTTAGGGTGTCAGGAAAATTCTGTTCTTGCTCAAGTCATGAAACAAAGGCTGGAATTCTCCAACCATTTATGTCCCACTGACGCTGTGAGTGAGGAAGAAGAATTTGGCACAAAGCCAAATCTCCGTTCCCTGCAGCGGGACCAGAGAATCTCACTAGCGTGAATGGCCCAAGAATTCCAGCCAAAATCTTATACATCCATGTAAGCAGGTAGGGCTTTGATTTAATGTCTTAGTCAGAAGGTAGCACCTCTGACATTGTAGCTCCCTCAGTACTGCACCCAAGTGTGAGTAAGCCAAGCTGTCATCTTCAATTTCAGTAGTATGGGTGCTCAAATATGACATGCATAAATAAGACATACCTACCACACAGGTTGCTTTATTAAAGGAAATCTCACTTTCAAGCTAAAGTGATCCCACATTAAACAAAAAGAAAATATAGAGAAACTTTGAGATCAAAGTAAACCAGTACTTGAAAATGACCAGCTATAGAATTAAAGTGAGAAAGTCAAATGTTTGAAATTCAGCCTGCTGAACATGAATCTATTTTAAAGCAGTGCTAAAGCTAGTTACAAATATAGGTCATTGTAACAATGCAAGGTAGGTATAATTAATAGGACAACTGATGGTATTAAGCCATGTGGACTGGACAATCTGTGTTGAGATTGCTGGCCTTAGCTAAAGTGTTAATAAAAGTGATGCAATTAGCCTTAGCTTCCCTGGACTTGGGAGGGGAAAAGAGTCAGTCCACATTTCCATTCCTGTTCATCAACCAATAATGTCTGGTGGAAGATGTATGCGAGTGATATTTGGGTAAATATAAGTTGGACACTATTGAAATGTTGCCCTCTTTTCCAGCTTGTTTGAATTGACTGCCAAAACTTGGGTTTAGAAATTCAGATAACCCACTTCAGCGCTGGAAGTTGAGATCTAAGACCTCATTTCCATTCAGTCACCAAGCAGAAGACAGTAGCTGGCAACTCAGAATCAAAGTCAGACTGAAAATCCCAGTGCTCTTGAGTAAATTATGAAGATTTTGTTTTCTTTACTTCAGATTTTCAGCACCCAAATTTCTTGGCAATTTTTGGACTTACTGCTTAAATACATTTTGGACAGTGACTGGAACATTTACCCTGACATGAGTAGTGCCTTCAACAGAGAAGGGAAGGAAATTTAAGTCAGGGAGAGTAAAATGACAAGCAATTAAAAGGATGTACAGTGGCTGTTTATTAAGGATGATGTTAGAGATGGATCTGGGTGGGAAGTGATGATGTGCATTGTAAATATATAATATTGAAAAGAACATCAGTTTGTAGTTTCCAATTCTGAAGGGGATTATACAGATGCTGCGTGTTAGTAACTTATCATTCGAATATTCCCTTTAAATTAATCATTTACTGTTTATAACAAATATATTCAGGACATTTACAGGACATTGTTGTAAATTAGCAATTCACATAAATCCAAATGTTAGTAGAGTGTTTGAAGAATTATTTCTAGAGCAGACAGTTAAGTAATACACCAACATACCAATGCTCCATTATATGCTTTAACACTAGAATGTTCAAACCATAGCTAGTAATATATATCCAATCAGTGAGTTACACATCTTCATAGCACTGATGAAGATCATTTGACCCATGGAATTTGTCTAGCTTTATTCCTAGAACAAACCAAAACTAACCCAACTCTTCCCCCCTCTCCTTATTTTGCTATATCTTCCTGTACTTCAAATATTTATCTGGTTTTCCTTTAAAAATGCAATGACTTCTGCCACAGCCACTGTCTGTGATACAACATTTCACTATCCAACAACTCCAGCATAATGACCCCAAAAGTCTAACTGAATTTGCACTTTTTATTTGCACTTGGATTTTGTTAACCTGATTTCACTTGGTCAAACACAAAGCAAATAGATAATTACATTAAACATGGATACTAAAACACATTTAGAAAATGTTGATAAAAGTACACAGATAATGAAGATTGGACAGCAGCTGCCAGTTCATAATGAAATATCGTATTGGCAGTATAATTTATATTTTAATACATAGATATATACAAAAAATTTAATTTAACTTACATAGTTCCAGTTAAATGCTGGGAAAAGATAAATTACAGAAATTACTTGCTAAAATGGTCCTTTAACCTAAGTGGAGAAATGGATGGAATATGATGCAGGATTTTCTGTCCTCTCTACCCATGCTCCCAATACATGCAATATGGAAAATCTGCACCAGAGTCACTAATTTGTAAAACTGAACCACTATCTGACAATCTTGCTTTAAAAGACTGGAGGTATGTGAGTAGACATGATGTTGAAATCCATTGATGAAGCCGTTTTGTTATATCTTTGTCATCATCAAAAGTACATAGCAATTTACAAAGAGAAATTACAAATCAACTCAGTATATTTTCTTCAATGGTTGGTGTCAGTAAAAAGTCAAGTGAAAATAAGAAACAGGTTGTCCCATTTTATAACCATTGACTAAAT
Organism: Sphyrna mokarran; assembly: GCA_024679065.1. Classification (NCBI taxonomy): domain Eukaryota; kingdom Metazoa; phylum Chordata; class Chondrichthyes; order Carcharhiniformes; family Carcharhinidae; genus Sphyrna; species Sphyrna mokarran. Next base: position 29,692,406 of record JAGIQG010000028.1, read on the forward strand.
AATAAACTCCAATGTATTTCAATAAGATGACTATTTACCCAAGAGCTAATGCAAGTAGTTCTAAAATAATGAATAAAGAACTGTTTTAATATCAACATCTAACGAAGTCTTGGAAATAGCCCAAGTAATTCTAATTACTGCATATTGTTAGACTTGGTACTTTTATTTCCATATTGTGTAAATTTCTTAAATAATTTTGTAGAAAAAGAATCTTTGAACAATGTTCCTTGTTTTAGGAACTGTTGTTGAATTATTTGACATTCAAATTGTTGTATTACTGCTGCTTTAACTCAAACTGAAATAAATTTCTATTCATTGTCAATGAAAACTTTTTTGGGGAGTTTTCACTCCCTCTTGCTTTTTTACTGTTTCCTACCTTTTCCCTGCACACTTGTAAGGAATGCATCCTCTAATAAGGCCTCCAATTTCATATTGGTAAATTGCTGCAGTAATTCAATCTAATGCTTGTCATCAATAATCTTCATTATGCTCCAAAAGAAAAGGCTGCTCCTTGGCTTACAGTCAGATAGTCTTCACCTCGAGACTTACGTGGCTGGTCTGAGTAAAGTGACAAGCTTAAAAACCTCTGCTGATTGCTTCCCACTGGGTGGCACAGTGGCACAACGGTTAGTACTGCTGCCTCAGCACCAGGGACCTAGGTTTGATTCCCAGCTTGGGTCACTGTGCTGAGTCTGCATGTTCTCCCTGTGTCTCTGTGGGTTTCTTTCCACAGTCCAAAAGATGAACTGATTAGGTGCATTGGCCATGCTAAATTGCACTTTAGTGTACCCAAATAGGCACCAGAGTGTAGTGACTATAGAATTTTCACAGTAACTTCGTGCAGTGTTAATGAAGGCCTACTTGTGACACAAGCTCAATAAGGGAGTTTGTACTTCACAAAGCCCATGGATAGATATGTTGATATCCCCCGTGGCCTTCATGATCATCATAACACTTGCCATTGGATTTTAACTTTTATCTAGAATAGCCTACTACCAGGCACAATATTCACCTATCAAAACAGCTATGGTTGAGTTGGTTGGGTTTATACTTGGAGCATTGATTCTCAGTGCAGAGCTGAGAAGATCTAATAACTCAGATGGTGAAGACACTGAATAGCTGAGCCATGCAGACCAGGAAGAAGCCAGGTTTGGTCTCTTATCTGTGTTGTTATCTGATGTAGCACTAGAATTTGCTCCAGCGACCACAGATGTATATCTGGCTGACAATAGGGGCAGAATTGGATTTAGTTATGATGTTCCTCACCACTCACATCATAGGCTCACTTAGAAATGATCATTTGGATGAGATGCTGTCCACATGTTCAAAAGAGAATGAGAAATGATTAAATTGGAAGAAAAAGTAGAAATATCAACCAAATTATGTTCTATGTTATGTTCTATCCCAGATGCTCTATTTGTAGATGTTGGATGAGACTCTCCCTATCAGACCTTAACATGCAGAGCCCCATGTGACCAAATGGGGAAGAAAAGAGGCAGGATTCTCCAGTCACATCCACAGATTCCCTCTCTCCCCTCGTCCTTCCAATTGCATTCCAGCCAAACCTCCATTCACTTTCAGCGGCGTAGAAGAATCCCAGCCATGAATGAGGATGGAGGTTTTAGGTGAAGATATTTCATTTGCTGCAATTAGGCACAAATTCTTCAAATTAGCATTATAAGTTGATGAGTTTACAACTAGAGTAACACCTAAACGCCATCTAACATCTCAGCTGAGCTTAACAGTCTAACTGAGCTTATGCACTTTACGCAGTCATGTCTACTTTTAACATTCTAAAAAGAGATTGTTAAAAACAGCAGCTGACCTCCCAAAGATGTCCCAGGATCATATTCAAAAAGATACCCTACTTCTCTAAAAACTTATTCTACCTCTCCAAAAGATCATCCTATTTTGCCAAAGACCCTTGCAGCTTTAGATATTTTTGTACCAGGTCTGGAGTTCTCAAGTCACATTTTGGACATCCCACTAGCCAAAATCAGGTCTGACTGAATCAGTTGCACTCTAACATGTGCAGCTGCCTCTGTGAATTATGGATGTGCAATTTAGAATCCACCTTCACTCTGGCAAAAATGTCAGGAGCCAGGTTTAGGGGCAAAGGGACCAAACAAGGAGATGGGCATTCTGCTGTTAATCAAGGTCCTGTCTAAAATATGCAACATCTCATCTTGCTCAGAAGCAGCAGAAAAGCTGACCCAGGTGGGCACAATATGCTTAAGTTGCAGCTCATGCTGCTTAATCAGCAAGCAGCACAAAGAACCCTGTGAAAACCCTAATCTGAACCCAAAGCAGAGGAAAGACCGGCATGTCAAAGGGCATCTCATTGATCACATGGGGATAAATTGAGTAAAAGGATATTTTACTCCCCTCTTCCTGGTTGGATAGTTCAATAATACTTTGTCACTTTTCAGCCCTGAATTAGAAAGCATCATGAAATAATGGTTAAATATGTGTAACTGCAACCAACTTATTGCATCAAAATTGCTAAACAGGTTCAAAATACTGCTAATCATATTGATGTGCAAATTGTTTAATAAAAGTTCCCATTTGTCAAAAGGAGAGCAAGCGAACAGAATGAGTTCACTTTTCATTTAGCTGTTATAAAGAATGCTTATACTCCGGTCTGTTTTAATCAAACATTTGTGTATGATTGAATTACTTAATTGTGAGTTCTTGTTATACATCACTATTCCAATGCACTGAATAAACAAAGTCACACAATTACTTGCATTTTCCTTGTTGCCAAACTATTGTCACATTGCCTGATTTTGGTAACACTGACAGCTGATGAATGAACTGCAACTGAGGACAGGAAACTCACTTACTTTAATTGCAGCAGGAATTTTTTAGCAATATGTCTTGCCTCCTCTGATGGAATGAAGCAACTTAGCTGATGCTATTTATTTAGGGTTTGCCTCCTGGACCTAGCATCTATGCAATGCTGCAGACTGTCTGAATTTGGTTTATAGATCTGTGAAGGCACTTGCCAAGCACTGCTTTGTTTTGGAGGAAGTATGCGTCAGGAATGCCCATGTACAGCCAGTTATATTGCATGTGGACAAAAGCTTTTCTTTCAGCTGTCATGCAGACTGGATGTGGAGGCCATCTTTTTGACTTATGCCCAATGATATGCTCTTCATGGTAATGGGTTCCACTAACTTGTGGAGGATTTGCATCTATCAGCAGGTATAATCTGCCACAACTCCCAACTGGGGATAAATGCTCCAAACTTTTAGATATTCTGTCAAGAAAGAACCGCACATCTCCTGTTCTTAGAATCCATCTGAATCTTGCACAGGAGGCCAGTTTGGCAAATTGAACTGAGTTGGAGCTGAGAGCCACAATTCATCTTGCACACTGGGTCTCTGGGTCCGAGTTGCTCCCCTGTAGTTGTCAAGCACTAATTATGAAACAGTTGCTGGCTACTATGCTTTTGTACCAGTTAGCCACTTCGATATTTACAGAAAATCCAAAGGAAACTTATTGGTATCTGCCAGGACAAAGGGAAACTCTGGGTCTCTCTCCTACTTAAGAATTGCAGTCAGTTGCCATGGTATGTTAGCAACCAGATGCTGACTGTCCACTTTCAGACCCTGCAGAGCCATCTGTAGGTTGAGAATCTTCTGCACTACAGTGGATGGAGAGGGCTCAGGTTCGTGGAAGACTCCAATCTCACCTCACCACCAGCTGGATAGAGCTGTTCTTCAATGTGAGTTCCAGAAACTTCCCTCAGGGTCCTCCACTCAAACCTGGGCCCGTTCTGGGACCTGAGGACTTCGTTGGTAAATGGATTCAGGAATCTATTTGATGCTATGTGCCATACAACATCATTAATTTCTAAGAGATAACAAAACTTCTGAAGGTTTTGTAGGAGGCCAGTCCTCATCTGGGACTCAAATTAATCATCAGATACAACTGATGAGTGTCACTCGAACAGAAATGACATAATTTACGTAGCAGCTGATCTAGTACTTACTACTTACTAACATATTCCACTTTATGTCATTTGAAAGGTGTGTAGTAATATTGGTTGAATCTTTTATCTGTACTCTCTTCCATTGGAAAACAGTATGAAGTCGTGGAAGAATTCGTAGGCTGATTAATTGATTCACAAGCTGAGATAAACATCTTTATATCAGTTGCTCGTCCTGTCAAGTGGAAGGAATTTATATGTTCCTATGATCTGCTGGATGGTAAGTACCCTGTTGGATACTATCCCAGAATTTAAAATGTTTTAGCCTTCACTTGCTGAAGCTTCAAAGATGAGGTTCAAATTCTGAACCATCTGACTTAGAGATTAATATGCTACCAATAAGTCAAAGGCTCCCCCCTACATTGGCCAGCAATATCATTATAATCACTGATTACATCTGGCACTACATTTTGTTTTAATTAATTAGTTGGTTTGATAGTCTTTCGCAGCTCCTACTTCAGTGTTCTTCAAACAATAATCACTGGAATCAAACTGAAGCTACAGAGCAAAATGAAGGAATCTGCATCTGGAAACATTAATCAATGCATCAGGGAATAACAATTGCCAGCAGCAAATGATTTGAATAGTACACCAAACACATTTATATTCTGATCATGTGCAGAATGATGTGTTGCATGATTTATAGAATTCTACATAAACATTTATCATGCTACATCTTACCACTCGCTGAAATTTCAGCTGCCTAGGCTCCAAGTTCTGGAATTCTAATCCTAAAGCCCAACTACCTCTCTGACTTCAAGATACTTCTTAAAATCCACCCTTTTGTAACAACCCCTTGTTTAGTCCATCAAACGTTTTTTTAACATTTTGCTGTTGTGAAGCCCATTGTGTGTTTTTCCTTATTAAAGATGCAATTTAAAAACTAGTTAATGGCCGCAATTTTTTTTAAAAAAATGACTACAAGTGCACTTTTATACCGATTGACTGGCATGGTGAGCCAAGGAGATTATGTGAGAGGGCAGGTATAAATCAGTTTCATATTCTCCCAGTCCAATTTTGTCAGCGAGAATGGTTTCAAGCTCAGAAAGGGCACAAAGCCTATATACATAAAAATAACATAAGGTAAAAAGACTTGCCTGTTCTCTCACTGTTGCTGCTCTGTTCGCAGGCGTGGTGACCTCCTCTGCAGTAATGGGGACCAGGTACCGTGATCAAGAGGGGTGGGGTTGGAAGGGAATTGAAAGTCAGTGAAGCCCCCGGATGATCAAAAGCATGGATGGGCAAGTGCCCATTGAGCAGTGCCAGCCTGGGCAGTACTCACCTGGCACCTTGGCAATGGCCAGCTGGACACCAAAAGTGTGCCAGGGGCAGTGCGAGGGTGGGGGGGGGGGGGGGGGGTTGCTGAGTGGGAGTGGGGCTATGACAGAGGTATGATATGAGGCTTATGCAGGCAAGGTTGAAAACTGTGCAAGTGGGGTGGTCAGCAGGGAGCAGCTCTGCGAGGAGGTGTGGTTGGCAGAGGGGATCTCTCCAAGGGGATTGGTATGCAAGGGAGGTTTTGTGTGGGGGGAGAGGCCATGTAGGGGCGGACCACGGAGGAGATTATTATGGGGGGGGAGCATATCGCAGTTCTGTCTGTGGACTCATTGGGAGGGTCCTGATGCTTTGATGCCAGCAACCCATGTTTATGTGTTATGTAGCAATACCGCCAATGATGGGGATGGGGCAGGGTCGATATCTATGGCAGGAATGGACAACGTCTATCTGAGCATTAGTAAATGGGGGGAGCATCCTGCAAATGGCACCCAACAACCCTGCAGCCAGAATTCCCAGCATATTTAGACATCACACCCCCGATTAGCACAAAGCTCCAGGGTGACAAAGAAATTGACAAAGACTGCAGTGCCAAAACCGTCCAGAAGACCTGTTTGGAACAATCCCGTTTCCACGTTTTTATGATGATTCTGCCTAAGTGGCAAACAGCAAGAAAACTGAAGTGATCTACCCTGCAAATGGCACAGACCAGGGAACAATTGTCCCACATTTAGTCACTTTTTGGGAGAACAGTGAGTTTGGTGCCGCTTCTGGAAAGGACATGGTCTAATCACACCCATGAGCCCTGTTGCACAGTACTCCGACACTGTTTCAAAGCTCTGATTTCACAATGCACTGGAAGACCCCTTCCCTCCCTGGATACTGCCCACCCCCCTCCTCATCAGCAGCCTGTTTCCATCCCCTTCCTGACATGGATAGGTGGCATTGAGCATTGGGACTCCCCCTTCATGACTCCAACCCTCCTCTCCCATTCATGTTCCACCTTTACATGGTCTCACTGCATAATCCTCCCTGCATGGCTCTCCCGCCATAACTCCCCTGCATAGCCCCCCCCATTGTGACCTCCCCACCACACAGCCCTCAACCACAATTCCCCATCATTGCCCCTCATAATAGCCCCATCATAGTCCCCCCTCCGTCATACATCTGCTGCCAGTTCTAGATGGGCACTGCTCATGTATATCGCCGACCACCTGGAGGCTTCAATGGCCTCCAAGATCCCCAGCATGGTTATCACACCTGGTCTCTGCCAGTGGAGATCAGTAATGACTCCCGCCACACCAAAGGGTCGGAAGGTCCCAGGAGCTGAGAGGATCTGGTGTCAAATGGACTATTGATATTTAAATACTATTTTAAATATGTTAATCAGCCTTGCACTCTTTCTAGGCAAGATCTTGTCTGTGCCATTAGAAAGGGATTGGGATGATCGCAAACCATTTGGTACCAGGCATGGAACCAGCTTTAAGGCTCACACTTAATTTTCTGGGATCAATGCAATCAGCGGCAGGCTTGATGAGGCTGGAAAAATCACCTTTGATTTGTGAGGAAAGGATTGGACTCAGATATTGTGTCCCTTCCCTCTATATCCATCTAACCTGCTGATACTCACTGTCCAAACTCATATAAAGAATGGGCTTTGAGTGTGGCACCAGAATGGCACTGGTTACCATAGAAGGGGTTGCTCAGGCAAAGGCATCAGCAGAGAGCAGAGGAAAATGTGAAGAGACAAAATGTTAGCAAAACTTGTTTCCAAACTTCAGCATGAACAATATCCTTTTGTCATATGCAGGGAACTGAAATAAATAAAAATTGGCAAGTTTATATCATTCTTCGTTTGCAAACATAGTGATAACAGTAGTGAATTTTCAGGTTTCAGGTTGTAAAGTAATAGTCATCTGTGAAGCATGCATAGAGGTTATTACAGAGTGAGACAAATAGTCAGAAGCTGAGTTAATAGCAGCAAAAGACATGGATTGATTATCAAACTTCCCAGAGTATTTTTGTAAGCTTGTTGATACTGCACAATTTGAGACAACAAAGTCTTCATTTCATTTAACCATGCCATGTTATATTTCAATGTCAATATTGTTTCCTTATAGTAGATATCATGAAATAAAATCTGTAGCTTTGAGATTGATGATCCATCTTAGAACAACTTGGGAATTGTTCTATCTTGCACTCATGGTTCGCAGCACCAGGAACTTGGTTTGATTCCTGGTTTCGGCCACTGTCTGTGTGGCATTTGCGTGTTCTCCCCATGTCTGCATAGGTTTCCTCAGAGTGCTCTGGTTTCCTCCCACACTCTGAAAGATGTACTTGGTTAAGTGCATTGATTCAAACAGGCACTGGACTTTGACAACTAGGGAAATTTCACAGTAACTTCATTGAGGTATTAATGTGAGCCACACTGGTGATTAATGAATAAATTTTAACTTTTAACTCATGTAATTACTCATTGATAATTGCCCCCACTCAGAAGAAACAGATTTACCTTATCCATTCAAAAAATCCTCTCAAATCCCCTCTTAATCTATTATGTTCCAATTGAAATAACTAGGGTATCTCAAATCTTCTCCTGACATTGTCTAAATCTAAGTTGTATGCTCTTTCAATAGATTCAATGTCCCTTTGATAACAACTGTTCCAAAATGCACAGTCTGCTTCAACTATAGCCTAGCCAGCATTTTGTGTAAATTCATCAGTTCTTTACTCTTAAACTCTAACATCCTATTTATAAAACCAAAATTCCTTTCCTTTGGCTGTATTTATATATATTGGCACCTTCAAAGAACGATGTACTGTTTGCCCTCTTTTTCCATGTATCCACAACCTTTACTGTTTTTCCATTAATAGTTTATCACCATTCTTTGTTATTTTAGTTAAATGTGACAGATTTTGGAAATATAAGTTGTATTTGCCCCATCTATCCATTCTGGTAACATTTTCTGAATCTTTTACAAATCTTTGCGCTATTTGCCAGGCCTTTTACTTACGTGTCATTAGGAAATTTTGAGGTTATGCTCAATATGCGGAATTCTGGGCCAGAATTTTCATGCAGAAAGAGCAGCTCTCCATCTTTACCAAAATAGTGACAAAGTTACAAATCTGGAAGTCCTCACAATTAAACTGGCCCCAGCCATTTTCGCAGAGAGAGGAATGGAAGTGAGTTCTAAATTGCAGGTCCACGGTTCAGGGAGACAACTGGATATGTTGCAGTGTAAGCTGCTTCAATCAGATCTGATCTTGGCTAATAAAATGTCTAAAACACGACTTGTGAGCTTCAGACCTGATATGAAGAAGTCTAAAACTACCAGGGATCTTTGGAAGGGAAGGATTCACTTTTGGACATGGTCCAGGGATGCTTTTGGGAGAGGACAGGTGCCCTTTGGAAGAGGTAAGGTGGGTTGGAGGGGATCCTTGTGATGCTTTTGTGATTTTTCTTTGAGTAGCGTTGCTCTGTGGTTTTGCTGTGCCAGGTGCGAGAGGGGTTTGCCACTGCTTTCTGTAAGTTTTCAGTACTCAACTAACAACAGCCATGAGGATCTACAGCCCTGTTTCCACAGGAGCTTCACTGTGATCTGGCATGGAAGCCTTCGACAGATTACCAGCTGGGTCAGCTGAGTCTGGGGCTTGCAAAAGAGGAGGGCTGACTACACTCCGGAGTTTTTCAGATATACTGGTACAAATGTGCTGCCATTGGTTAAACCACATTCTATTTCAAAGCTTATCACACTTTTCTAAGCTGATAACCCCATTCACATTGAATTAAATTGCATTTCATTTCAGCCTATTTCAAACTTCTCTCTTTATGCATTAGCAGCCATCTAGCACACTACACAGCGGCACTCTTCACTTGTATACTGGAACTGTGAGTATCACAGTTCCGTTAGACCCTGGAGACAGCCACAGCATACTTTTCCCTTGCCACTTTGCAGTGGGATGGAGGGTCACTGCACAGTATTGCTAAACACTGATTCTGTCTGGTAAAATTTCACACTGGGACTCATTTCTTTCCCAAGTTTTCTTAGGTAAAAAGGAGCGATTGCTGCTGAGAAAATTCAAATTATTTTATGTACGGCTGAGACAGACTATAAAACTTCTTGACTGGTAAATAATGCAAGTGCTCGCAATGGGCAGCTTGAAACAGGCCATTGTGTACAAAGTGTTGACAGGTTAGTTAGTTAGTTAAATGGCCCATCGCCATCATATGGGACAATTCAGGAAAGACTTTGAAGAGACTGGATCCGCTCAACCGGGTAGCAATATGGTAAGTGGCAGCCTTGGGATCAATTATAAACTTTTACAAGTTGTTGAAAGGAGCAGTAATGCAAATGGCTTGGCAGGGATACTGCTCCCAACGATTAACTTATTTCCAAAGGCAATGGGGAATTTAATTTCACTTAGATTAAGCACAAAAACTGCTTCATGCAATTTTTCATTTAGAACAATTGGAGCTGAAAATCACAATTGCATTTTCTGACTGTAACTGCAGCTGAATAAATATCTCAGGTAGTTGATTACAATAAATACACAAGGCACAGAGAAAAGGACATGCACATGTGCAGCAAGTGTGGAAAATGTATTACACTGCCAAATAAGAAGTAAAGAAACCAAGGAAGAAGCCCATTAATCTCCCATCACCGTACAGATGCAGCTGCTCTGCTCTGACTTGGCAAACTATTCCAAGATCATCTATTAAGGCAGGTGATTTAGTATAATCGGAGTGCGTATTGAAAGAAATGAGAAATTGGAGGCACGGTCACCAATCCTATTCAAAAATCCATTCTTGGGTGTTCTGTGGGATTGCAGGCAAAGCTCTTAATCATTTACATTTCACCATGCACTTAAGTCATGTTTTAATAGCTTCCCATTGCGAGCTCTTGTAAATAATGCAAGTCAACAAGTTTTATAGTCTGTCTCAGCTCACTCATAAAATGATTTGATCCTTCTTAGCAGCAATCACTCCTCTTTACCAAAGAGAACTGGGAGAAGAAATTAGTCCCAGAATGAAAGCTCCGATTACTATGGAAAATTGATCAGACAGCGGAAGCTTGTGAAACCAAGCCTGCGTTTTAAAGGCCTTACTTTAGATAGCCATTCTGAGGATGAGATTCAGGTGAAGAATGTTATTTTTTGATTCATTCAAGGGATGTGGGCTTCGCTGGCAAGGCCAACCTTTATTACCCATCCCAAACAGCCTTCGAATGTGTTATATAGGATGCAGAGATGAACTTTAATTTCAAAGTGAAGATTTAAACAGTAAGAAGGCTGGTGATTTTGGAGTCTGAGAGAGGGAAAGTTGAGAGGGCCTTTGACCAGGAAGGAACAAAGAACAACAAGTTTGGAATGGGGGGAGGGTTAGAGATGGAGCTAAAACTCTGAGTGAAATTTTCCCATCCCACCCCCACAGGAATCCTAGCAGGTGGAGGCAGACCATACGAAGGTTCCTTGCTGTCAAACAGGAATTTCTGGCCTTGGACGAATTCAGCAGGAAAATCCTGCCCACTGACAGTGAAAGTCACTTGTTCTTTTTCAAAACAGAAACAAGAGAAAGCCCTTAAATATCTGCTGCCATTAAACTCAATCATTCTGATCTACGTTTTAACTTCAGCTACCTGTCTAGGTTCCTAGTCCCTGCATACACTTATCTAATAAAAATCAGTCTCGAAGTGTTGATTCCGCTACTACACAAGAGTCTGGATCTTCGAGTGTTACTTTTAATTAACAGGGTGACACTTTTCATCACCATTACACACAAATCCCAACCATCTGCATTCCTGATGTGGGCTGAGTTTCCCTTTGGTTTCTCCTGATCCACTGTGGTCACTTTGATGTACAGATGTACCAAGCCTATGGGAGGTATGGTGGCACAGGTTAGCACTGCTGCCTCACAACACCAGGGACCCGGATTCAATTCCAGTCTCGGATTGCTGTCTGTGGGAATTTGCATGTTCTCCTCATGTCTGCATGAGTTCCCTCCGGGTGCTCCAGTTTCCTCCCACAGTCCAAAGATGTACGGGTTAGATTGACTTGCCAATTGAACCTAGTGTCAAGGGATTAGTAGGATAAATATGTGGTGTTACAGGAATAGGGCCTGGGTGGGATTGTGGTTGGTGCAAACTCAATGGACCAAATGGCCTCCTTCTCCCCTGTGGGGATTTTATGATTCTGGATAAACATTGAACTGCCACGATTATAGTGATGAAGTCTGAGGGAATTCACCATCCCTGCTCCCTCACTCTGCTTAATAGTGACACAGTCACTGCACTCCTGACACTATCTGCTGCTGTCCAAAGCAAATTGAAAATTAATAAATTGTACAGAAGTTAGTCCTGATTGATTTTACTTTACTGGTAATGATTTCAACAGTGGAACTTAACTTCAGGCACAGCATCTCAATTAGCGGCACCAACTTACATAAATTGGTACTTTGAAATGCATTGATGTGTTAATATTAAAAGATGAGACAAAATGAGTTGATGTGACACAGTAAATACACACATTAGTTGACATAGTAATAGCTTTAAAATTCTAATGTGTTTGTTCATGTCTCTTTTCCAATTTATAAAATAGCAAATTGGCAGAAAATGACATTTGATTTGATTTATTATTGTCACATGTATTAGTATATAGCGTATTGTTTCTTGTGTGCGTCACAGACAAAGCAGACAGTACATTGAGAAGGAAAGGAGAGAGTGCAAAATTTAGTGTCACAGTCATAGTTAGATTGTAGAGAAAGATTAGCTTAACATCAAGTACATCCATTCACAAGTCTGACGGCAGCAGGAGAGAAGCTGTTGGTACATGTCCTCAGACTTTTGTATTTTTTTCCCCAAGGAAGAAAGGGGAAAAAAGAATGTCCGGGATGCATGGGGTCCTTGATTATGCTGCTGCTTTTGCAAGGGAGCAGGAAGTGTAGACAGAGTTAATGGATGGTTTGAGTGATGGACTAGGCTTTGTTCATGATCCTTTGTAATTTCTTGCAGTCTTGGGCAGAGCAGGAGACATACCAAGCTGTGATACAACCAGAAAAAATGTTTTCTATGTTGCATCTGAAAAAGTTGATGAAAGTCATAGCAGATATGCCAAAATTCAAAGCCTCCTGAGAAAGTAGAGGCATTGCTGGACTATCTTAACTATAGTGTCAGCAGGGAGGGATAAGGACAGGTTATTGGTGAGTCAGTGGGAGTCCTAAAAACTTAAAGCTCTCAACCATTTCCATTTCAACCTTGCTGATGTAGACAGGGGCATGTTCTCTTTTACACTTGGTGAAGTCGAGGACCATCTCCTTCATTTTGTTGACACTGAGGGAGAGATTACTATTGTTGCACCATTCACCAGATTCTCTATCTCATTCCTGTACTTGATCTCATAATTGTTTGAGATCCAACCCACAACAGTGGTATCATCGGCAAACTTGAAAATCGAGTTGGAAGGGAATTTGACTTCACAGTCATAGGTGTATAAGGGGTATCATAGGGGACTGAGAACACAGCCTTGTGGGGCACCAGTGTTGAGGATGATCATGGAGGAGGTGTTGTTGCCTATTCTTACTGATTGCAGTCTATGGGTTAGTAAATCTAGAAACCAGTCGCCAACTCCCAAGCCACAGAGTTTGGAGATATATTTTGTAGGAATAATAGTTTTGAAGGCTGACCTGTAGTCAATAAGCAGGAGCGTGACATAGATGTCCTTGTTATCTAGGTGTTCCAGGGTTGAGTGTAGAGCCAGAGTGGTGGCATCTGCTGTGGACCTGTTGTGGCAGTAGGCAAATTGTAATGGATCCAGGCAACCTAGGAGACCAGAATTGATTCATGCCATAACTAAGTTTTTGAAGCACTTCAAAATGATGGATGTCAGAGTCACTGGATGATAGTCATTGAAGCACACAGACTGGTTTTCCTTCGGTATCAGGATGATGGTCATCTTCTTGGAGAAGATAGAGACCTCAGATTGTTGTAAAGAAAGATTGAAGATATCTGTGAATACCCCCACTAGCTAATCTGTGCAGGATCTAAATGTTTGTCCGGATACCCCACCCAGGCCAGTCGCTTTCCATAGGTTGACCGTTGAGAAGGCTGCTCTGATGCTTACAATGGTGACCTTGGATATGGGTTCATTTGAGGCTTCTAGGGTAGAGGCACGGTTTCACTGACCTCTTGTTCAAAACAGGCATAGAACGCACTGAGCTCATCAGGGAGGGGTGCGTTGATGCTGGCAATTTTACGTGCCTTCATCTTATAGCCTTAATGTCTTGCAGACCTTGCCAGAGCCAGTAGGAGTTCATGTGGCTGGCCTAAGATTCTAGCTCAGTCTGGTACAGTCTTTTGGCATCTTTGATAGATCTCAATAGATTGCATTTGACTATTTTGTACAGGTCAGGATCACCTGACTTGAACGCCTTAGACCTGGACTTCAACAAGCAGTGAATATCTCTGTTGATCCATGGTTTCTGGTCGGGAAACACACAAATTTGCCTCTTTGGCACACAGTTTTCTTTATACTTACTAATGAAGTCATTTACTATAATGTGATACTCAGTAAGGTTGGTTGCTGAGTTTTTAAATATTAACTAGTCTACCAACTCGAAAGTCCCAAAAGGGATCATCTGACTCTTCAGACCAACATTGCACAACTTTCTTTTATAATTTCTCCCATTTCAGTTTTTGCTTGTGAGCCGGGAGCAGGAGCACAGCCTTGTTGTTTGATTTGCCAAAGTATGGGCGAGCGAAAGAGCAGTAGGCATTTGTGTAGCAGTGACCTAGGATGGTTGGGCCTCTGGTGAAACAGGAGTGGTGTTGGTGGTAACTCGGTAGGATGCTCTTGAGCTTGGCCTGATTGAAGTCACCGGCCAGGATGAACAAGGCCATGGGATGTCTCCCCTCAAGACTATTTGTAGTGGTGTTTATTTCATTCAGCGCAGTCTTCACATTCACATGGGATGAGATGTTAACTGTTGTCAGGATAACGGAGGTGAACTCCCATGGAACGTAGTCGAGGCAGCATTTCAGAGTCAGTATTCTGGGTCAGGGGAGCAGAAACTCGCCAGTGTTGCTATATTTAAGCACCGCAAGGTGCTGATTAGAAGGCAGTTCCCCAGCTCCCCCAGTCTTGCCTGAGGCTACAGTATGGTCCATTCGCTGGACTGAGAAGCCATCTGATGTGGCACATAGGTTAGCGAAACAGGAGTGAGCCATATCTCTGTGAAACATAGCAGTCTTCAGTTCCCTTTGGGGACTGAGCCTGGATTTAAGTTCATCTAGCTTGTTTTCCAGCGATTAGACATTTACTCAGAGTAAGCTGTGGAGGCGATGGTCTTGAGACCGCATTGTTTCACTTTCACCTGCAGGCCTGCATGTTTCCTGTGCTTCCTGGAGTGACTGTATCTTTTTGTATCTGGGAGACGGTGAGAGTAGTTAGTGTTAAGGATATAGGTGTATCCAGTGGGGTTCTTCGCTTGCGTTGGTGTGTGGATGGAGGATATTTTGCCTTGTACTCAATTCCTGCATCGGTCGATGGGTTTGCACAGTTGGGCACTTTGGATAGCTGTCGGTTTGGCTTTGGACATGAGAGGATATCGAGATCACACTCCAATGTCGACGGGTTGAAGGCCAGAAATTGGATGATGTCTCTGGGGTAGTGTCGCGGAAGTGTCAATGGCCAGACACGTGTTGGGGTATCCTGGGTCATTGCCAGTTCGAGGTTTTCCTCTGGAGTTCGGGGGATTGCTAGACTTGCAAATAAATTTAAAAGAGCAGTATTAGTGATTTTTAGACAGTGGGAGTTTATTTTTATGAAGGTGGGGCGATTGTAAAAGAAGGGAATGGAGGAATGCCCAGTGGATGATGTAATGAATTAGATGGTGGTGGTGAGTTACGGATTAGTCAGTGAATGGCAACACACACTTGTACATGCTTGTTGTAGTCTAGTGCTATGAATAGAGGTGGTGGAGGATTCATCACATTGATCAGGAGCAGCACGATGGCACCAGAGACCTGGGTTCAATTCCAGCCTCAGGTCACTGTCTGTGTGGAATTTGGACATTTTACTCGTGTCTGTGCGGGTTTTCTCCAGTTGCTTCTGTTTCCTCCCACAGTCCAAAGATGTGTGGATTAGATTGATTGGCCATGCTAAATTGCATCTTAGTGTCAGGGGGGCTAATAGCATAAATATGTGGGGCTGCATGGTTAGAGCTGGGTAGGATTGTTATCGTCGGTACAGTCTCAATGGGCCGAACGGCCTTCTTCTGCACTGTAGGCTTCTGTGATTCATCCTATTTTATGAGGAATCTCTCCTGCTCTTACCACCTGCCATTTGCAAAGAAGCCTCAGTCAATTGCTGCAGTGCATCCTGTAGATTATGTATACACAGTGCACAGAGGGTGGAAGGGGGTGGATATTTGAGCTGATGCTTTTAGGCTGCAGTATCGACAGATATTTCCTTTGTGGACTGTTAACTATTATGGTGGTCAATGACTAACAACACTGGACAGTATCATAGATTGAAAGTATTTTAGATGCAGGAAACAGAGAGGGTGGGATTCTCCGATCGCACTCATCCCAAAACCAGAGAATTCCGCTGAGGTCGAAGGTCCACTGCTCCCCCCCCCCCCGCTATGATTCCCATGGCAGTCAGGATAGGCAAACCCCACTGCACCCCCCCCCTCCCCCCCCCATCCCCCCCCCCCCCCCCCCCCCCGCCCCGTAGAGTCCCCATATTGAAAGGGTTTACAGGTTGACACACTCATCCTTTTGTCTGTGTTGTGAAAGAACTTTCCTTGATCACCAAGTCCTGGGATGAGAGTGGAACCCAAAGCAGTGGCAGTGATGTTACCTGCTGCATCACAAGTTCTCCCAGAACAAGTTAGATACTGGCCTTTAATCTGTGCAATTCAGCTGGCTTCCAACCTAGTTCCGTCTTGTGAGATGACACTTCAGTCTGGTGGCTGTGAAGCTGCTCCTTGCAATATGGGGGCTGTCTCTTGCATCTAAAATAATCGTTATCATTGTTGGTGTTGGCCTGTAGAGTTCCTGTCACAGCTTCACAAGTATGTTCCTCTCAGGAGCCTCATCGATTGTAAAGTATTGCTGCACTCGATGTCATTACATTGGGAATTGTGACACCCAATTTGTATTGAGCAAGATTCAGAGAGAAAGAATCAGATGCTGGGACTGGGGGCAAAACTGGATTATAAAAGTTCAGAAATTCAGTTTGCGACACATTAACAAACTTGCGACACCAAGTGCGCTGGCCCGTGGCTGAATGGCATTCTGGTGAGGGAATAACGACATGTACCTCATTATCCCAGAAATAGGGACAGCTGGAAATCCATGACATTCTTCAGCGAGTAACATTGTTCTGCTTCCATTGTAGAGCAACAGACTTTACCTGAATCCTCTCTTAATCACACATAACTGAACATGTGTTCAACATGCCTGATGGAGGAAGGGGGAGAGTTGGGTGTTGGGATGAATGACAAGGGAGCAAGCAAACGGAAGTATCGTCAGGGCCCTTCCCCTTCCGCCTGCTAATGCCCTCCAGCACTGACCCCACCATAAAGACACAGTTAGCTCATTTCAATATCCATTGAAAGATCATGGGGGCGATTTTCTCAAAATAATTTATATGTCTGATATGTAGGGAAACAGAACGTTCTACTGCCCATTTTTTTGATGAGCTGTGGGTCACAACTTTACAGTACTCTGTGCAATACAGAGGCCAATGCAGAGAGACCTGGGGGTGCAGGTTCATAAGTCTCTAAAGGTGTCAGTACAGGTGGAGAATGTGATAAAGAAAGCGTATGGTATGTTAGCCTTCATAGGAAGAGGTATAGAATACAAGAGTAGGAGTCTAATGTTGCAAGTGTATAGAACGTTAGTTAGGCCTCACTTGGAGTACTGCGTCCAGTTCTGGTCGCCTTACTACCGGGAGGATGTGGAGGCCCGGGAGAGAGTGCAGAGGAGATTTACCAGGATGCTGCCTGGTATGGAAAGGCTGTCTTATGAGGAAAGATTGAACGCACTGGGGTTGTTTTCCCTTGAAAGACGTCGGCTGAGAGGGGATCTATTAGAGGTATATAAGATTATGAGGGGTATAGATAGAGTAAATGGTGGTAAGCTTTTTCCACCATTAGAAATGGATAGAACGAGGGGTCACGGCCTTAGGGTGAGGGGGGCTATGTATAAGACGAATATTAGAGGGCAGTTTTTCACACAAAGGGTAGTGGGGGTGTGGAATGCACTATCGAGTAAGGTGGTGGGAGCAGGCACGCTAGGGTTGTTTAAGGGTCTCTTGGACAGCCACATGAGCGGTCTGCAGATAGAGGGATATAGTAGGACTGTTTAAATATCCTATTTGTTTCCACAGGATGTTCGGTCCACCTTGTTGACCAACAAGGTGCATGCATTCGGCAGGTCGTGCGAGAGCTGCTCTTGGATGTTGCTTCAGGAGTGGCCTAGTGCTTCACGTCGTTAGTGTATGCTTAAACTGGACCATCAGATGGGCAACATGACAGCTCAGGGACTATCGCTGTTGCTGTGCAGACACATGGATTTGGGCCTGTGTCTGCGGGAGTTTGCGCGTTCTCCCCGTGGTTGCGTGGGTTTTCTTCGGGTGCTCCGGTTTCCTCCCACATCCTAAAAATGTGCTCTTAGGCTGATTGGGTAACAAATTGGTCCCTATATGTCATTAAGACATTAGGACGGCGGCGCGGGCTCGTTGGGCCGAAGGGCCTGTTTCCGGTGCTGTATTGTTCTTTGTTTGTTTGCCATCAGGCGATTCACACCAGGGTCAGGGGAAGAGCCCAAACCCGCCACAGAGACCAGCGGCAGAGTGCTTAGGGGGTGATGGCGCATGTGCCGATCTTACAATATTACTGAGAGATTGGAAATTGGATTTACATCCTAACCACACCCCCCATCCCCTTTGCGCTGCCATGGACATGGCCTTGGGAATGGGGGTAGTTGCCCCTCCAAATTGCCAGCTTCTCAGCCCTCACCTCCCCAAATGTCGAATGCGCGATTGAGGGTCCTGATCCCCGCTCACCGGTCTCCCCCTCCCATTGCAGAATTTTTTAAATTTGAAGGAGATTTCTCCAACCCACACCATCTTCTCACTTGCTGAACAGAGACAGCAAGTGGGACAATTCAGATTTTAGGGATGGGATTTTTAACGGCTTCGCTCAAGTGAGTCCAGAAATTCCCACCCGAGGTCAAAGGACATTTCTTTTGTCCGCCCCCTCACCTGCTCCAATTCTGTGCCAGGCAGGGTGGTAGAATTCCAGCCTAGATCCAGAATCTTACTGCCAGTCTGTCACATTCTGCAGCTTTCTCTCTGCACCGATATGGCTGCTATGTTTGTTTGGAGTGTAACGTGGCTGAATACTGAATATGTGGAGAATTTTGAAGAGATTTCTAAAACTTCATGAGGCACCGATTGAATATAAGGTTGGTTTTGTCCTATGCATTAAAAGCGTTCTCAATCTTGTAGACAGCCCCCTCCCCAGACATCACAACCAATTGCCGGAGATGGTTGGTAAATTCTATTACAGTTGTCTACATAATTTATAACTTTAATAATAAAAACATCACATTCTGCACCATCTGAATCAATGCACTGAAATATTTATAGGGGAGCACTAACCGTGTTGATCCTGGAAATCGGTGCGTTATATTTGTTCATTTAATCTGATTCCGATTTCTGTACAGACCTTGAAAACAATATCTTCATAAATTGAATTTTTCTGTAAAACATGGAAAGATTTCTGGACACTGGGACACTGATCCAGAGTTTCTATAAGAAAGTCAGAAGTTCACCTTCGAACTATGTTTCTGCAGTTTTTCAACTCAGGGGAGGTGTTTTTCCCAGTTCATTGCACTGCTGTAGCAGCGGCCTGGGAGATGTCGCTGGATTGTTTCACAGGATTCTCGGACTTCTGTGTGTCTCCCAGACGAAGATTTCCGGCGCAGAAGGCCATCCTAACTCACTGTCTCTCACTGTGTTACCCAAGACTCTCTGCTGTCAGAGAGTCCTTATCTGAGTGTAACTTGTCTGCCTTTGGAAACCTGAAAAGCTAAACTGAGAAGAGTTAATCCAGCTCTATAACTGCTTCCATGAGACACCAAAGCTCCATTGGTGAGAACCTCTGGACAGCTGCTGGCACCGGCTGCCTCTCTTCACATCAAGGATCACCAGATAGACAGCAGCAAAACCCTGCAAGCTTTATTTTTTGTTTTATAACGTCTACTCTCCAAAGCCAATCTCTACAGAGATTATATTTCTTTGTTTACTTGTTTGCGTGTGTACGTGTATTGTGTGTACATGTGGGGTATATTTTTAAATGGATAGATAGTTATACTTCCAAGCAACAGTTGTGTGTTAGCCAGTACTTGCAACATGTTTTAAAAAGTAAGTTCTGTTTTATAATAAATCAATGATTCTGAGTTTATATAAATAAAATTAACCTTTCTTTTACCCTGGGTCTAACAGTAGTGAAAGTAAATAACTGGCCACTTCTGGTGAGTTAACTAAACTCACCTAAGACCTGTCAAGCAATGGGGCTCGATAAGCTGCATCACATCCTACTAACTGAATAGATCATTCCGACCAGAAATATTTATTTTTATTGTAGGTGAAACTGGTCTTCAGCATTTTGGCAATAGGTGATAATGTATTGCCATTTTATCCTCTGCTCGATAATGTGAAGTGAATGAACAGGATAATCGATTGGGGCTAATTGATTGGTCATTACTTGTTATACTGAATCCAATTTTGCCCCCAAAATTGTTCGCTCATTCCTCCAGCTAAAGAGAATATTTCTTGACTGAAGTGGGATAGATGAAGCATAATTTAATGTCAGATGACTGTGAGATTTATATCCTTCTTGGCGCAATGGCACAGTGGCTAGCACTGCTGCCTCACAGCACCAGGGATCCACCCCAATTCAATTGGGTGATTGTCCCTGTGGGTTTTTTCCAGATGATCTGGTTTCCCCCCCAACACTCCAAACTTCAGGTTAGGTGGATTGGCCGTGCTAAATTGCCTCTTAGTGTCAGGAGGTTTGGCAGGTTAATTATGTGAGGCTACAGTGATAGATTCTGTGTGGGATTGTTGTCGGTGTAGGTTCATTGGGCAGAGGCCTATTTCTGCATTGTAGGGATTCTGTGATTCTTCCCTTTTGCAACTTCAGCCAACTTTTGTATAAGTATCAACACCCATTGATGCTGTTTTAGTTATAGACCTTCATTCTTAACTCTATCCTGTTGTGTAAGAAACAAATAAGATGCATACTGTACACAAACAGGAGACACATTCACTCAAGCATATCAGCATCTGCTACCTCCCCCACTGCTCCTACAGTCATATTTGATGTTCCATGTCAAGGGAGGCATCATTTCAATGGAGATGCCCAATCTCAATATTCAGAGCAAGAACACCAGTAAAGGCAGCCTCATTGAAGCACATAAAATATTAAATAGTTTGGGAAGGATAAGCTTGGAATGAAAACATTTAAAATACATTAGGGCAGTGGAACCAGAGATCACAGATATAAAGATGTGAAAAGTAATTAAATCTGAAAGCATTAGCCCTCCTCCATGCAAAAAGGCAAATAGTGACCGATTAGTGTATTAGAAACACAGGTCCAGGCACTGGCGAATAACATTTCGCGTTCAGCAGATAGGCCTGATACACACCACAAAATGGTCCTTATTTTATTGAGACTGACAAATATATTTTATGTGTCTCCAAATAGTGCTCCACTAGTGAAGAAGTTTTTAAATTTTAAATTGCTAAGCGGCCCTCAGGTAATTTGTTAAAGGGGAAAAGGATATGATGGAGGGAGGTGATCTGTAAACAGAGAGCCTGAGGGAACTTTTAACAGCGAACAATAGAGCTTCCTGATGCATCCTTTCCTGCCGCAGGGGACACTTCTGCTGTATAATTCATATTGTCAAATGTTTGTCTGATTCCCCTCCTGTGAGTGCCTCAGCATGTTTTACTAAATTAAAGCTGCAGTAATGTACTGCACTGACTCCAGATTTCCATCCAATCCTTGGTTTATGTTAATGTATCCAGGAGATTGTAACTGGAAACTGTCAGACACATTTTGATGCCCAGATCTCTGCAGCAGCCCTCTCTCAGAACAAGGATCTCACTTGAGTCACAGGGTCAGAGAGTTTTACAGCACAGCAAGAAGTGCTTCGGCCCATTATGCACACACGGGATATCAAGTCCCTATCTATTCTAATCCCATTTTCCAGTGTTTGGTCCATAGCCTTGTACATGATGGTGTTTCAAGTGCTCATCTAAATGCTGTTTAAATGTTGTGAGAGTTCCCATCTCTAGCACCCTCTCAGGCAGTGAGTTCCATATTCCCAGCACCCTCTGGATGAAAATATTTTCTCTCATATCGCGTCTCAATCCCCTCTTTACCTTAAATCAATGCTCCAGGTTATTGACCCCTTTACTAAGGGGAAACATTTCTTTCTCTCTGCCATATCTATGTTCAACTTAATGAGGTGCTCAGCTCCAAGGAGAACAACTCCAGCCTAACCGGCCTCTCTTCATACTGAAACATTCCAACCTAGGCAACGTCCTGGTGAATCCCCTCTACACCTTCTGTAGTGCAATCGCATCTTCCTCTAGCTGTAACCTAATGAGCATTTTATACAGCTCCATCATAACATCCCTGTTATATTCTGTGTCAGGACTAATAAAGGAAAGTTTTCCTTATGTCTTTTCACCAGTTTATGTATCTGCCCCCTTCAAGCACCTGTGCACATGTACCCCAAGATCACTCAATCTTTTGTACTTCCTAGCATCTTACCATCAATTGGGTATTCCCTTGCCTTGTTAGTCATCCTAGAATGCATTACCTCACACTTTTCAGGGTTAAATTCCATTTGCCACTGCTTTGCCTATCTGACCAGCCTGTCTATTGACCACACCAACAATTATCATTTCATCTACAAACTCTGAATACACCTCCCACATTGAAGTCTAGACCATTGATGTATATTATAAATAGCAAGGGACCAGCACCGACCGTGCAGTACATCATTGGACACAGGCTTCCAATCACAAAAACAATCTTCGACCATCACCTTCTGCCTCCTGTTAGTGAGCCAATTTTAAATCCCAACTGCTTAATTACTCAGGGTCCAATAGGCTCTTAACAGGAAGCAGAAGGTATGGTTGAAGATTGTTTTTGTGATTGGAAGTCTGTGTCCAGTGGTGTACTGCACGGTTCGGTGCTGGTCCCTTGCTATTTATAATATACATCAATGGTCTAGACTTCAATGTGGGAGGTCTAATCAGAGTTCATAGATGAAATGATAATTGTTGGTGTGGTCAATGGAACAGAGGAAAGTCTTAGATTTTAGAACAATATAGATAGGCTGGTCAGATAGGCAAAGCAGTGGCAAATGGAATTTAACCCTGAAAAGTCTTAGATTGGACATTCTTGACCAGTGTTCCATGCAGGATGTTGTCAAAAGGCTGACTGAAGTCTAAATAGACTACTTCATTCATCGATACACCCATCTGTCCAGCCACTTCTTAAATGAAAACATTTAAAATTGCATTCATGCATCTTCGAAGAAATGTGATATCCAATTTTTGTGTAATGTTTTTATTAAAAGTGGTTATTGATGTGAGACATGCTGATTTGCAGGTATACCCATTTAACCTTTGATCTTATGATCAAAGGGAGGGGGGGAAGGGGAGGGGGGGGAAGGGGAGGGGGGGAAAGGGGGGGGGGGGAGGGGAGGGGAGGGGGGGGGGGGGAGGGGGGGAGGGAGGGGAGGGGGGGAGGGGGGGGAAGGGGGGGAGGGGGGGGGGGGTGGAAGGGGGGGAAGGGGGGGGGATCACGTGTCAGGAGTGTGGAGGCTTCATCCCTGGGCTCAGGCTAACACATCATGTAAGATCTGCTCAGTATTGTTGATAAACCTTTATTGTTGTTAGTCTCTGGTCACCAGCCATTGCAACCCAGTATTTTCTGTATGGTGTCGGGAGTTGGCAGAAAGACAGAGAGACTTAGGCGCATCAACCACTCATGATTAATAAAAACATCGCAGACAATTGAACAAAGTTCAAAAATGAGTGACACATCTAATGCCAGCCTATCGAACAAATCAAAGAGTTACAGGCATAATTCTCTTAAAGTTAGAGTTCCCCATAACAGTCAAAACATTTGTATGTTCTGTTTTTTTTAATGGAGGAAGGGAGGACTCAGATATTATTAAAAATCCTCAAGCATATACACATGCCAGTGAAGAACATTATATTGGATAGTTCAATACCACCCACCAAAATCTTGATGAATCTATTAAATCATACACTGCGACTAAAATCCTAGCAAAAGGATGCATGTTTGGCATTCTCATCAGTGAGCTTGTGAGAGATTGCATTGTTCATGGGATCCATAGTGCTGTTGCCTTCAATTTCTTTGCAAGAAAAATTGACCACTAGACTCTGCCATCAATATTTGTATGCTGAATGAGCAGTCACAAAGGAACAGCAAAGAATTGAGGTGGGAAACAGAATTTTCATGATTCTGAACACGCCTGTCCTAACAGCAGCAGCCTTCACTTACCAAAACAGAACTGCTTGTTTGATGTTTAGTAAACACTGTAACAACTGTGGCAAATTAAACTATTTTGGAAATGTTGCAGATCCAAGCCACAGCACCTACCTATACCATCAGCCACATCATAACTGGTTATTCCTCCAGGGCTCAGAGCACAAATGTAGAGTAAATGAGGTGGAGCTCGATCAGTCATTTTAATCTTGTTGAATCAAGGAACTTGAGCATAAAATGGAAAATACAGACAGCTCCACAATGTCATTATGAAAGGCTGGTCAGAATCTTCAAAGGAATTTCCCCATGAGCTCAGCAGTGTCTTCCCTATGAAAAAGGAGTTTGTGGCCAGCAATTCATCATCCCCTTTTCTCTGCAGAGGTGCTATACTCAACTCCACCAGTTGCTTCCACTGTTATAGTAACCAGATACAGAGCAAAGAATCTCTATCCTGGCCCTCAGTGTATGCAGGTATGGAGAGGGAAGTATCCGGGTGTGCACCATATAACGTGCTCAAGCCATATCAAGTCAAAGAATCAGTGCATCTACATGAGGTCCTGGATCTCTCACGGTCGTTTGTGACAGTTGATATCTTGGGCTGGAACAGTGAACAATACTTGGTTTGACTCATTTCATATTTTGGGTGGTTCGAGATTGTCCGCCTGCCAGACATGAAGAGCAACATGGTCATAGCAAGCTCAGAAGATGCAGCACCTGTAGTTGTTATGAACACACCTTCTTTGGCCATCAAGTCCTGGGTGGGATGCGAACCTGGAGCTTCTGGCTCAGAAGCAGGGACACTACCCACTGCACCACGAGACTTCCACACATAGCTACTAGGGACCAATGTATCAGGCATCAGTTTACTCACACTAAACCACAAATATGCTTTCTTGATGTGGAGTCTCATTTGGTAAGACAGAAACAACTCCAGGCCCAGAGTCCCCCATTTACAGACATTTCATGCTGGACTAGACTCAGAGATTCAACATCCTGCCAACACCTTCCAACATTTACTTCATCAATTGCTTCCACCACTGACAGAGGAGTGAGGGAAATGGCCATTCATCTCTGATCATCCTTAAATTAATCAGACACAACTACTGTGTTACTGACTGCTCTGTTAAGCTAGCTATCGCCAACACTTTGCCCTCGGGGGAGGGAGATCCTCGCTCCAGTTCGAATGTGTCCCCCCCTTCCTCGCACAAGGGGTCGCTGGCACTTAACTGCTGCTCCTTGAACTCTCTCACCTCACTTTCCTGGGGAGGTGCTGGTGTAGTGATGCTGCTACTGACAAGTTATCCAGATATCTAGGGTAATGCGCTGGGGACCAGGTTCAAATCCCACTACAGCCCTAGTGCAATTAGAATAAAAAAGCTAAAATCTGGAATTAAAAGTCAACTGCTGACCATGAAACTATTGTCAATTGTCAAACCCATCAGGTTCACTAATGTCCTTTAGGGGAGGAAATCTGCTACCTTTATCTGTTCTGGTCTATATGTGACACCAGATCCACAATGATGTAGTTGTCTCTTTCATGTCCTAACAGGCATTTAGGGATGGGCAACTAAATGCTGCCCCAGCCAGAAAAACCCACATCCCGGGAAAGAACAATAGAAGTTTAACTTCGGGACCTGAGCCTATTCTTTCTGCTGATATTCTAGTGCAGTGCTGAGGTGGGATTGTGTCATTGGAATTGGTTAAGGAGACATGAAGCTTCCTGCAGAGAATTGAGGCGTTCTCCTGTGTCTTGGTTAAGATCTTAAACATTATCACCAACATAGATAAACAAGTCATTTGACTCATTTATGCTTTTAAGATCGTGCTGCGTCCAAACTGGCTGCCAATCTTGCTTCCAAAACGGTTCATTACTTGTGATGTCCCCAGGGCATTATAGATACTTTATAGTTGAAAAAGTTTTCTCCCTATTCCTTTCAACTTTCAGCCCTAATGTGTATCAATGCTTTTCATTTGCAATTAAAGCCTCTTTGAATTTACGTGTAACTATTATAAATGTCCTGATCAATTCCCATGCACCACTTTCCCCACACCCTGATACCCCCAGGGCACTCCCCATACCCTGATGCCCTCAGGGCATTCCCCCTACCCTGACATCTTTAGGGGATTCCCCACACCCCAAAGCCTGCATTCCCCACCACTAATGGGAATACCCCCACCCCAGCCCCACAGGGGATGCCCTCTCAAATCCCCAGTACATACGGGACTCACTCTGACACTCATGACCTCCCCGTACTCCTGAACCCACCCCCCCCCATACTCCTGCCCCAACCGCTTGCCTCCCCAAAACTCCTCCCCCCCCCACTCTCCAACCAGCACCCCCTAGATGATGCCTCACAATCCCCCAGACCCCCAACACCCATCCAGGGGATTTTCCTCATACCCATGAACTCAACATGACCCCCTCCCGAACCACCACCACCTGTGGATCTGCCCCAAAACCCCACCGCCACTTTTGACCCCTGACCTTACAATCCCTGATTCCCCAAACTCCCTGGAGTTCCCCTGCTAAACCTACCACCCCAACCTGCCTCCAGCCAACCTTCAACCTTCCTGAGGCCCCACATCGCATTTAGTTGGACATTTCTTCCTGGCCTTTCAATTTCATTGGGTCATTTAAACTGAGCTACTTTATGGCAGTCAGTAGATAAAAGAAGGGTCTTCTTGAAACTGCCAGACCTGCACTGGGGTCTGTCATTGCAGGTCTTTAGAGTTCCAGCAACCTTCCAAAACCAGGTAAGTGTACATTAAACTGTTTTAACCCCTGTGGCCATCTCTTCTGAACTAATCAGAATTTAATCCAGACCCTCTACTGCAGAACTCAGGAATCCCCGACTGGATCTCGGGGGACAGAGATCTGATAAAGATAGAAATACACTTCAATATCTTTCACTAGAAATAAATTGCCTTTTAATTAACAGTGCTTTTTGCAAATTCAAGATCAAGTGGCCTTTGGGATTTAATTTCCTAAACTCTGCCTACTCACAGCAAAACAAAATTAAATCTCTGTGCTAACTCCTTCTCTGATCGTATTGAATGTTTCATTAACGGTGTTTTTGAAGGAATAATAGTTAACTAACATCTTTGAAAGATCTTTTTCTCTCAGAGTAGTGAGTACGTGGGATACAAAACTAGCTGAAGCAGATAATACTGTTGGAACTTTAATATGTGGCAGATGAATATTCTAAACCACACCTTTATTATCCCATAAAAAACAGAGAAGCAGCCTGAGGAAATCAGGATCACTGCAGATTTAAGGCCCAATGCAGGATTTGGGACTGAGCAGAAAACTGGACACCAGTCAGATCTGGCAGGCTTTCCCAGATTAGAGATCATACCCAACTGCTACTGCTCGCATAGGGGGATGGAGCATGGGGGCTTGGGGTTCGAACTTTGCGATCATTTAGAAAGTACAGCTGTGTAAAACCACACAGGTTTTTCTGCCAACGCTGGGGTAAGAGATTGAATAAGATCCCGTGGGTTGGGAGAAGTGGCTGGGTGAAATAAATGGGGAACAGCACAAAGCGTACCTGAAAATGAGTTGGCAGCCTGACGAAGCTACAACGGGACTACATGGAAGCGAAATGCAGACATAATATGTAATAGATAGAACAAAGTAATCTCAAAACTTATAGATAAGATCAAAGCTCTGGGAGGAAAAGTTTGGGGGGGGGTTCATTCTTCCAGCTTCCTGCACAGCTGGAGCAGTGCTGCAGGCTGGAAGGCATCAGCAGGGGGCTGCTTCACAGGTTTCCCCCTGGCCATCACAGCCTCTACATGTCTCCCAGCAGAAGATTTCCAGCATCTTCAGAAATTGGCGCTGAACTGATTAATATATAGAAACCTTCATTTCCATTTCATCAGCAGGCCCGGGACTGAATTCCGCCAGCCCCGCCATTATCTATAGCCGCTTGCCAGGAATGGTTTCCTCTAGCTGGGTTTATTACTATCCCCACTAACGGGGAACAGGCAGACTGACCTTGCTGGAGAGAAGAGAGACCATTGAAAAACCCAGGAGATCAGGGGCAAGGAGGGTGCCCCTTGGGTAGTGCCAGCCTGGCACCCTGGCACCTCCTAAGGTGTTAACTGGCACTGCCCAAGGGACAAGTTAGCACTGCCCACCAGGCATTGGGCAGTGCCAAGTAGGTGGACCAGAGCGGGTGGGGCCATGGGGGCAGAGCCTATTAGGGCATGATTGGTGGGGAATCCTGCTGCCACGCTAGGATCACTGGGAGAAGGAGGGAGTGAGGATAATCAGGGCTGGTCATTGGGAGGGGAGGAGAGAGGGTAAGGTTGCCAGAGGGGAGTTGCCAGGGGCGAGGTTGGGGTGTTGGGGATGGGGAGCGTGGTCAGAGCTGTCAAGGCAAGATGGGGGGAGAGGTTGCCGATGGAGGGAGATTGGGACTGAATGGCTAGTGGGTCAGGGAGATCTTGGAGTGGGGTGGGATGAACACTGGGGCTTGCCCAGTTGCCCAGTGAGGTCTGGGAGTCCAGCCATTGAGGGATGGAGGGCTTTGCAAGGCCAGCAATGGGGGAGTTGCAGAGTGAGCAGCAACTGGGAGGCAGACAATATGGGCCTAGAGCCAATCTCCGCACTGACAAATAGGTGCATATACAGTGGTCAACTCAGTGCTATTCTGCCAGTCTCTCGAGTGGGGGGGAATAGGCCTCATCCTTAAATGTTTAGACAGAATCCCGCTCGGGCTCTCTGAGTATTGGAAATTCATTCTGGAAATCCTATTGAATGACTCCAGTTTTCCTGCAAATTGGGAATTTTGGGGGGAAAATTCTGGCCCTGCAGGCCTGTCACATCCAATCATAAATGACGTTGGACAATTAAGCAAACATTTGTGGGGAAGAGGCTTCACAAGCATCCCCACCGTCAACGCCTCAATCCTCATCCTTTGTCAGAAGTACCAAGTGAATGATCCATCTCATTTCTCATTGAAAACTGTGCTCCAGAATTAGCTACAGCCCTAGCCAAGCTCTTCCTGGCAACTACCCAACAACATGGAGAATTACCCGGGTGTGTCCTTTCCCCAGAAAGCAGGACAAATCCAACCTGACTAAATACTATCGCTTCAGTCTACTCGCAATCGTCAAAGCAATGCAAGGAGTTGCTGACAGTGCTATTAAGCAGCATTCACATCACAATATCCTGCTCACTGACACTCAGTTTAGGATCTACCAGGGCCTCTCAGTTCCACTCACTACAGCCGTGATCTCAGACTGGAAGGACAATGGAAGATGGTTGTGACTGTTGGAAGTCAAAACACCTTGGATATCACTACAGGAGCTCTTGTGTGTAACGTCCTTGTCCCAATCATTTTCAGCTGTTTCATCATGATCTTCACCCCATCCTAAGATCACTTCCCTTATTATGAATAACAAATCAGGGGTGGCACAGTGGTTACACTGCTGCCTCACAGTACCAGGGACCTAGGTTCAATCCTGGCTTGGGTCACTATGTGTGTGGAATCTGCACATTCTCCCCATGTCTGTGAAGCAGTTTGTGAACACATGCCGCAAGACCTGGACAATATTTAGGTTTGGGCTGGTAAGTAGCATTCATCCCAGACAAGTTCTAGATAATGACTACCTCCAACAAGGGAGAAGCTAACCATTTCCCCTTGACATTGAAAGGCATTACCAACGCGGAATCCACTCATCAACATCCTGGAGGTAACCAATCATCAAAAACAACTAAAAAAGCTGGATAGATTTTATGGCTACAAACCACATCGGAGGTTAGGAATTCTGCAGCGTATAACTCATTTCCATGCCCCATAAGAACCTGTTCATCATCTACAACGCACAAGCCGGGAGTGTGATGGAACACTCTTCACTTGCCTGGATAGGTGCAGCTCCAATAAGACTCAAGAAGCACCATCCTGTTAAAATTGTCTGCTTAATCAGGGTCCTCTCCCATTAATTTACACACTCACTCTCTCCACCACTAACACACAATGCCACCAAGGTGTACCATCTACGAGACACATTGCAGCAATTTGCCAAGGCTCCTTAGACGGCAGGTTCTAAATCTGTGCTTGTGACCATCTAGAAGGAGAAGGGCAGCAGATCCAACACCACCAGCTGGAAGTTTCACTCTCAGTCACCTACCATCCTGGATTGGAACAAAATCACTTTTGTTCACTGTCACTGGGTCACAAACCTCAAACTGCCTTCCTAACAGCACTGAGGGTGTACCTACACCATATGGGTAGCAACAGTTCAAGAAGACGGCTCACCACTACCAAGGGCAATTAGGGACGTGCAATACATGCTTTCCAATCCCAGCAAAAGTCGCATTCCATTAAATAATATTTAAAAATCATGAGGTAGTGATGATCCTACTGCAGTTTGTGGAAACTTGCTGTGTGCAAATTAGCTGCTGCATTTCTGAGGTTACAGTAGTGGCAACACTTCAAAAAATTGTTCATTGGATGCATGGTCCACTGGGACATCACAAGGACACGAAAAGGTGCTTGTAAATGTAAGTGATCCTCCTCCAGCTCGAGGTGCACTGAGTAAATGGTGCTCCTACACTAGTCTGGGGCTATATTTAGAAGCGAAATCCCTGGTACTTGTGAAATCCTGATCAACACATTACTCAGGATGCTGCCCACACACACACAAGGGAAAACACATTACATTTTGGTTTCATTCACTGAAGAATGACAGTTAAGCATATCATCACAAAGTGCATTTTGAGATTGTAATTAGAAAATCCTAAAGGGACAACACTCAGGTTGATTTCCCACTTTTCTTCATCGTTTCAATCTTGTCTCTGATTCCTGTGGGGAAAGCTGCAGCCAATTCTATCAAGTTGAAACCCAGTCCCGAACAACATTAGGAGGAGCGAGGAGATCTGCTCCTGGAGTGATTAAAATTCACAATATCCTGCTCATTGAGAGCTCTCATTATTCCGAAAGTTCGGTGTTAATTGAATCATTAATTTAATTACAAAGACCCACGCAAACATCTTCCCAATTGACATTGTGGAAAGGATAAAGAATAAAACTCTTGCTGCGGCCCCCGTGGTCTGTTTTAGGGAGGCAGCTCCCCTACTTTCGTCGGTGGTGAATTCAGAAGATTCCGCCCCCCCACCACCACCACTGCTGTCATTGGGGGGGATTCCTGTTCTACACACAAGAATGGCTGGTAAATTCCACCCCACATTTGCTGCTTGGTTGCATTTGTCTTGCAGACTGTGGACGGTGGTATGGAGGCGAGGGTGCATCTAATTGGGCATTTGGGGGCAGGGGCCTGTGGGCAGAGCCTGATGGGGTGGGTTCTATGCCTGATCGGTGGGGTTGGGGGAACCCCTGCATAGGGGAAAAGGAGGGAGACCAGTGATCGGGGCGGGCTGTGGACAGACAGTGGGGAGGGGGTGGTAGAGTCAGCCGGTGAGGTGGGGGTTCAGCCTGCTGAGGGGGGTCAGATATGCGGGGCAAGGCTGGGACAACAGAGGTTGGGTCAGGACTGCAGAAATGGGGGAAATCGGTAGGGGAAGGCTTGAAGATTGGGACAAGCCAAGAATCGTTGGGAGGGGGGCAGTGATTGATCCAGGGGCAAAGGAGGGGTGAGTAGCCGACAATGTGGGGGACGCAGGGCTGGCCAGCAATCAGGAGGCTGGCAGTGCAGGGACGTCGCGTGTGCACCGATCACAGGACTGACAGACTGGTACGTGCGCAACGGCTCTCTTAGTGCTCTGCTGTCGGCCTCTCCCGCAGGAATAGACCCCACTCCCTGAAATTTAATGGTATTCAGGCTGGCCCCTGATGAAGAGGACAGTCTCGAAAGCTTGTGTGAGTTTACTATCAAATAAATCGGTTGGACTTAAACCTGATGTTGTCAGACTCCTTACTGTGTTCACCCCAGTCTAACGCCAGCATCTCTACATCAGGCCTCTGCAGCGCACAGAGTGTGGGAGATTCTTCCTTGAACTCCCACTGAAAATAGAATGTTCTTTGGGAGAATTCCAGCCCAAGTTCTTATTGGATCTCCAGCTGGCAGGCGAGATCCCCAGTCTCTGCATTAATTTCCACCCTGGGTGCTGGAACATTTTGGTGCAGATTTCTAACATGACTTCTGACTTGTCAATTTGATTTTACTTTTTCTTTGTGACAATCCAACAGCTTCATGATCGAAGCCCAGTCCATCCTTCAAAGCGGCCTCCCATCCATTGACTCTATCTATACTTCCCACTGTCTTGGAAAAACAGCCAACATAATTAAGGACCCCGCCCACCCCAGACATTCTCCTTTCCACCTTCTACCATCGATACAAAAGTCTGAGGTTGCGTATCAACTGGCTCAAGAACACCTTCTTCCATGCAGCTGTCAGACTTTTGAATGGACTTACATTGGACTAAGTTGATCTTTTTGTACACCCTAGCTATGACTGTAACATCACATCCCCTTTTCTTATCTATGAATGATATGCTTTGTCTATATAGAGTGCAAGGAACAATGTTTTTACTGAGTGTTTTACTAATACATGTGATGATAATAAATCAAGTCAAATCAAATGCCGAATATATATTAATTTTAACAGAGCCTGAGAAATCAGCCACTGTGTATTCAGTTATTTTAATTGTTTCCTGTCAAGGTTTCATGGG
Source organism: Sphyrna mokarran (assembly GCA_024679065.1). Taxonomy (NCBI): domain Eukaryota; kingdom Metazoa; phylum Chordata; class Chondrichthyes; order Carcharhiniformes; family Carcharhinidae; genus Sphyrna; species Sphyrna mokarran. The sequence goes on from JAGIQG010000028.1 coordinate 29,724,908, forward strand.
TTTCACAAAAAATTATGTGCAATTGTCAGGTGAAACAGGGTTAGAGGGTGGGGTACAACTGGACTTGGATGAGAATTAGAGCTCCATTATAACGCATCCAGATTTTTTATATTTCTCTTCCAAATTCCTACGCTCACATTTAGAATCGAAACTGCCTTTTTAAACACATTTCAATGAAAGTACATCCTCTGATAAGTGTCACTGATGGAGGGAAAGCACAATGGAGTGTGAAAGGTTAACATTGCCACTTTCAACTTAAAAAATAGACATAGAAACATAGAACTGAAAATGTTGACAAACGATTACATTTTTTGATAGATATGTTATCAGCTGATCTCTCAAGTTGTTATTCCAGAGCAAAGTGTAGCCTTCAAGTTAAAGGGTTGAGGGATGATTGGCGAAGACATTAAACAAATTGAATTTGCTGTCATTATTAACTGCCTTTAATATATTCTTATCCTCACATAACCTTTCTTTTCCTCGCTGACATGATCTGGGATTGATGTGAAATAGAATGACTCCCCCAGTGGGACACGTTAGATCAAACAGAGCTGCGTACTGCAGACAAGCCAAGGGCAACATTGCAAGACATTGGTGTCTGTCTCATAATAGGCAAGCTCCCGATAGCGAATATTTCTGGAAATGTCAGACTCACTTCTTGTCACGCACCAGCCATCACGCTTCAGTGTATGATCAAATTTCTTGTGAGCAGTGACACAGGAGATCTACTGATATGTATTGGACGTTGTGTACATATATATATTTATAAATATATATATTTGAAAGATGTGAGGTGTACATAGCTGCACTTACTTTTAAAGTCATTTTCCTGCGGGACTTTTATTTTTGTGAAATAGTTAGAGATTCTCCCCTGATAACAAAAGGTAAACTGCAACAAAAACAACAGCTTGCATTCATATGCCACCATTAATATAATGAAAACATTCCTAGGCTCTTCACGGGAGCATTATAAAAGAAAGTTTGATACCATGTCACATACATAGACATGAAGGCAGATAACCAAAAGATCAATGGCCAAAGAGGTAGGTTTTAAAGAAGCAAAGAGTAGCAGACTGTGGGAGAGGATTAGAGAGGGAATTCCAGATCTTGGGGCTTTTGTTTTGTCAAATAGTGCAGCCTCTGATAAAAGGTCCAGTTTCGGCAGTTATTGTTACTAGTTCAGTGAATTCTAGTTTATGCTTTTATTGCAATTTATGATAACTCTGCTTAGTCAATAGTTCTCTTCTGCCACAGTAGCCCTGTTAGGGTGGCATAGTGGCACAGTGATTAGCATTGCTGCCTCACAGTGCCAAGGACCTGAGTTCAACTCCAGACTTGGCTCGCTGTCTGTGTGGAGTTTGCACATTCTCCCTGTGTCTGCGTGGGTTTCCTTCAGGTGCTCTGGTTCCCTCCCACAGTCCAAAGATGCATGCTAGGTTGATTGGCCATACTAAAATTACCCCTGAGTGTCAGGGGGATTAGGAGGTTAAATACGGGAAGTAGGACCCGGATGCAATTGTTGTTGGTGCAGGCTCGATTGGCTGAATGGCCTCCTTCTGCAATGTGAAGATTCTATGAGTATTTTCATAACATATTGGCCTTTAACTTCTGTCACTTACACTAATGACAGATGAGTTTTTGCCCTCATTTATTCACAAGCTAATGTTTTGGTCTAGCTGCAGCAACGAGAGGCAGAAGACATTCTTTGAGAGGATTTTTTGTGTAAGTGTTGTAAAGAAATGTTCCACATATTATGTAATATAACAGGAAGAAAGATTTTTTAAAAAATTTACAACTTTGTCATGTCAATTAATTCCAATAAAAATGTGCATTCAAATAAAGTTTGTTTATTTATCAGCCACAAGTAGGTTCACATTAACACTGCAATGAAGTTACTGTGAAAATCTCCTAGTCGCCACACTGTGGCATTTATTTGGATACACTGAGGGAGAGTTTAGCCTGCCCAATGCACCTAAGCAGCATGTCTTCTGGGGGTGAAACCGGAACACCTGGAGGAAACCCACACAGACACGGGGAGAACATGCAAACTCCACATAGACACTGACCCAAGCCGGGAATCGAACTCAGGTCCCTCATTCTGTGAGGCAGCAGTTCTATAATGAAGTGGATATTAGTGTCTTGAATAAATTTTGACAGAAGTCCATTTGGATTTTGCTATATACTTTAAGCAGCATTTATCCCGATTTTAGGAGTCTCCCTGATGCAACATGGATCTGCATGAAACTTGTTAGTCCAGATGCTTCAGGAAAGTATTTCTTAAGATGATAAATGTAAATCTCCTGTAAGCTGATGTGAGGCATCTCTCTGATAGATATCGTAGAATCCAATGCAGATTGAAAAGCTGGAGTCATGTTCCACCACTACTGGTATATCATGCTTTTAGCTTGGCTTCTTAACTGAAGTTCTCTTGGGGCTTTGATGAAGGTGCCAATGAGTCAGACTACATGTAAAATGTACAGTTTTTATGTCCAAACTCTTCCCAATCCCCCCACCCTTCCCCCATCCTGCTCCCCCTCCCTCTCTACCTCCCTCTTTCCTTGCCTCTTCCCCTTTCCTCTCTCCTATCCCTTTTCCTCTTTTCCTCTTTTCCCCTACCCCTTCTCCTTCCCCCTCCTTTCCCTTTCCCTTTCCCTCTCCCCCACCTTTCTACCCCTGTTCCCCCTCTCCTACCCTGTTTCTCCTCCCCTAACTCTTCCTCCTTCCCCTTTCCTTTCCCCCCCCTTTCCCCCTTCCTTACTCATCCTTATATCTCTAAGGAGATGGGTGGAGGTGAGGGCATGGGTGGAATGCTCTTTCGAAGAGTTGACACAGACTCAATGGGTTGAATGGTCTCTTTCTGCACGGTAGGGATTCCATGGCTCTAAATAAGCAGCAAGATAGATGGCAAGCAACTATGTGAGATATTGGCTGGGAGGTACAGAGAAATTAATGGTGAGAGACGGGGTAAATGAGAGGTACACTACCTGGATGGTGAGAAATTGGGTTGCTAAATTACCTTGAAAGCTGGAGGACTGTCAGGGAGTGACTGTGTAGCAAGATGAATGAGTAGACAGGCTAGATAATCTGGATGAAGTAATATTGTTGGTGTGTATAGGCGTCAGGTTTTAAGATGTCTATTTGGACCGACAATCATCTTAGCACATAAATACCATTAGCGTTCTCTAATGAAACCATGCTAACCTACACTAAAGCAACCTAAGGCTCTTAATGGCTCTGGATAGCAACATGGGGAATTGAAAGGTAAAACGTTTGCAAAATACATGCCAAGACCATTACACAACCAGCTGAGAAGAATACTTTGTTATTCAAAGTTTCTATAAAAGTGTTGAGTGGAAAATTGGAAAAGTGAAGAAGTACAGGTAGTACGTGCAGGTAACTGCCCTCATGCTGTTTGATAATGTGCCTCAAACCTGCTAGAATAGGAATTGAAGAAATTATCTGCCTGATTTTCTCCTTGCTGGATGGGAGCCATGGATGACACTTAATGCTGAGTTCTTGCTGTGAATAAGGACATCAATCAAGACACAATCAGGAGGCCCTGATACGAATGCTCCCTGTTGCATTTCAGCTCAACTTTCAACGTGTAGCTTTATGAACTTTGAAACACACTAAAAACATTTTTTTATTAAAGAGCACTGTTTTTGAAACATGAAATGATTGGAATCATGAACACAATCTGTCTCTAATTACAATCATGAACTGTTTTATTTGGCATTGGTCCGGTTTGACTAGAATCAGGAGCCAGAAATTCCCCATTGCCATAGAGTCCAAGCCACTTCCGAGTGTATGTCTATTTTTTCAGCTGATTCCTCTGGCACAAAGCATCTCTGACATTGATGCTCAATCTCTACCGGTAACTTCAAACATTAGTGCTTATTTGGGTCTAATTTCCTCTCTGTGCTATTTTTTAGTGCACTTGGCAACACAATAAATTATCTTCTGGTCTTTGTTATTTAGTACAGTTGTGTGGTCATTCATTCCAATAGTGAAGAATTCAGGGAAGGAAAATACATTACCAATGCCTAAATATTATCGCACATGGGAAATTAAATCCTTTGAGCAATAGTATGGTCCATTTATTAGTTGAACTTATTATGAAATTAGACTGGGGATCCATATTAATAGTCTACTGAAGAATAGAACTTGGTACAGCATACATCCATAAAAAAGTTTAAAGTTTATTTATTAACGTCACAGATTGGTACACATTAACAATGCAATGACATAACCTTGAGAATCCCCTAGTCACCACACTCCAGCACCTATCCCAGTACACTGAGGGAGAATTTAGCATGGTCAATGCACTTAATCAGCATATCTGTGGGAGGAAACCAGAGCACCCAGAAGAAACTCACGCAGGCATTGGGAAAACTTTGCACAGGTGGATTTTGCACAGATAGTGACCCAAGCCAGGAATAGAACCTGAGTCCCTGTGCTGTGGGGCAGCAGTGCTAACTACTGTGCCACTGTGCTGCAAAAAATGAAACAGCGAAGGTTTTGACCAGCAAGTGAAAGGTAAGATAATGAAAGATGGCGTAGGACAGCTTAAGAATGAAACTCTTTGCAAAGAGTAAAGGCATGGTGAGTATATAAGATAAATGTTGCTATTTGCAAAGCTTAATAAAATTGAGAATATATGTACTCAAGGGGGACGTAGAGAAACTTCTGTTAGACATTCTGTAAATGTAGAAAAGGATTTGATTTTGGAAATGATTGGCAGAACTCAATAGATTAACCATTAGGTGCTGATGGTCTACATAGCATCAACAGTCAAAGGAAGTCAGCAGTTTTCAACATAATTCTTCAATCTTTTCAGGTCTGTGAACAATGCTGAATGAATGGATGGTAGCCCATGTCACACTGCTCCATAAAGACAAGGAGGATAAACTAAGTATCAACAGACAAATTAATGTAGTGGCCAGGGACAGTATGGTCACACAGTGATTAGCATGCTGCTTTGCAATGCCAGGGACCTCAATTCAATTCAAGCCTCAGGTCACTGTCTGTGTGGAGTTTGCACATTCTCCCTTATATCTGCATGTTTCCTTTGGGTGCTCCAGTTTCCTCCTATACTTCAAAGATGTGCTGGTTAAGTTGATTAGCCATGCTAAATTGACCCTTAGTGTCAGTGGAAAACACACAGAGTTACAGGGATAGTGTCAATGTGGGATTGTTGTCAGTGCAGGCTCGATGGGCCGAATGGCCTCCTTCTGCACTGTGGTGATTCTATGATTCTCCAATCTCATTCACCTTACCATTGCTGCCAGTGAGAATGGAGAATTTGGCACTGAGCCAAATTTCCATTCACTGCAGTGGGGCTGGAGAATCCCAGCCTCAGGTGAGATTTCAGGCCTATAACTCGGTTATGGAAAAACTTTTCAACTCCATAGTGACTATACCTTCCAAATATAGAATCAACATGGATTTTAAAAAGGCAAATAACATGATAAAATTTCTGCTCAAGAAATAATTGATTGTGCAAATTAAGAGAATGCATTAGTTGGAATCCACATGCATTTTCATGTCCACTGTCAACCACATACCAGAGCTGCAACACAACACTTGCCCTGATGTCCGTATTGTTTTCACTTAACTAATCAGCTTTCAAGTTTAAAAATATCACTGACAGTTATCTGCAATTATTTTAGGTATTTTTAACGAGGTAAGTTATAAGTTTAATGCAATATTTATATCTCCAAAGTACTGGTTTAAAATTCTGCTCCTGTTTAGAGGGATAAAATCTTAAAATTCACAGATCAATCATCACTCCAGCCACCTAATTAATGCCTTTGAACATAGGACATAGAACATAGAACATAGAACAATACAGCACAAACAGGCCCTTCGGCCACGAGTTGTGCCGATCACATCTACCAATCTACAGCCCTATCTGTAACCCTCTATCCTATTCGTTTCCATATACTCATCCAGAAGTCTTCTAAAAGATCCCAGTGAGTTTGCCTCAACAACCTCTGACGGCAGCCGACAATGGACAAGCTACTGGAGACTGACAAAAGGTACAAACTTCAGCATCTTTTTATCCCTTACACTCTGACCGGAATGTAACCACTGTTCATACCATCGGGATTTTCCCATTCCGCTGCAATGAATGGAGATTTGGCTGGGCGCCAAATTCTCTGACCTCGCTGCAGTGGAGCATGGCAGGAACAGACAGTAAGATCGCGCCTTTAATCCTTGCTGTTTCCACTCTGTCTACTTTTATAGAAGGCTGGTAACTTACACCCAATTTGCAACTGTTGAGCCAGCTTTGTGCTACAGTAGTTAACACCTATTCAAGCAAGCTGTTTCTATTGATTGACAAATAACTGCCACTTCCAGACAGTGTCTGTTAAACTAGGCTTTATAACTATTTTATAGATTAAAGCTTTAGGTCAAGATCTGACTGTTACTCTAAATTATAGCTTGACAAAGATTTACCAAGATTTACCATATTATAGTTTAAGAAGGACTGGAGTATTGTGTGCATTTTCTGTCTTTCTGTGGAAGATGTCCTTGCTATAGAGGGAGTGCAGCAAAGGTTTACTAGGCTGATTCTTTGAATGGCAGATCTATTATTTGAGGAGGGACTAAATTGATCTCTAAATCTAATTAACTAACTCTAATTGGAGTTTAGACGAGTAAGAGGGAGCTCAGAAATTTATAAAATTCTCACAGGATTAGACAGGATAGACTCAGAAAGAATGTTCCGGATGGTGGGGAAGTCCAGAACTAGGAGGTCATAATTTGAGGGTAAGGGGTAAAGACTTTTAGGACTGAGGTGAGGAGAAATTTCTTCACCCAGAGAATGGTGAATGTGTGGATTTCACTACCACAGACGTAGTTGAGGCCAAACAGGTGATTTCAAGAAGAAATTAGATACAGCTCTTGGGGTTAAAAGATCAAGGGATAAGGAGGGAAGGGGGAATCAGGATATTGAATTTGATGATCATAATGAATGGCAAAGGGCCATATGGCCTACTCCTGCTTCTATGTATGTTTCTATGTGTCTATCAGTGATATCGCAACTGCATCAATTCCCAAGTTAGTGCTCATTCCTTGCCGCATTCAGTCATCGTCAGCTCCACTCTGTGCCCCTATCTAATACACCACCACATGCTGAACTCCCCTATCTATCTGACTCGCAGTTAAACCTCCTATGCCTGATCACATGTAATGATCTCCTTAGTTTGTTAACGTAAGGGATGTGGCTGCGCTCTGGATGAAAAAGTATCTCTTCCATTCCCTACTACACCCCAACAACCATCCTCACCCCATTCCCCCCAGGACACTCCTCCACACTTGAGACCCAGACTCAGCTCAGCAATCTTGAGCCAAGGTTGTACAAACTGCAGCCATTCGTTTGTCTGGCTGACAAGCTTGCGAACAGGCTTGTCTGGGACTGCAGTGCATTCCACAGATTCCCACACATTGCAGTCACGGCACTTCACCAGCCATGCTGTGGCTGTCTAACTATTTATTTAATTAGAGGTAGGTTTTAAGGAGTGTCCAACAGGAGGTGGGTGAGATCAAATTGTGGAGAGTTTTAGGAAGGAAATACAAAAGCTTAGGGCCCAGGCAGCTGGAAGTACAGCCAATGGTTGAGAAATGAAATTTGGGAATGTTCACTCAAATCCAGAATCTAGGAATCCGAAGATTTCAGAGGTTGCCATCTCACCCACACTCGCCGTAATGTATACATAAGAACGTAAGAAGTAGGAGCAGGAATAAGCCATCTCACCCTTCCAACCTGCCCCGCCTTTCAATAAGATTATGGTTGATCTGAAGTGAATCAGTTCCACTTTCCTGCTTTCTTCCCATAACCCTTAATTCCCTTGTCTATCAGAAACCTATCTACCCGTATAGAACCATATGTTATTCACGCTGCTTGTGTATTACAGCACACAATCTATTGTTCAGCTCACATAGGAGTAAATATGATAAAGTCATAATTATAGGTCAATGAGTTTGTAAACATCAATATATTCAGCACAGAGAACGCAGCAATGGAAGTCATCGATTACACTTCTCCCACGAGTGAAAGAGACTGTGTAACTTGCAAGCCACATTCAATCGAGATATTTTTGCAGCTACCTGACTCAAGGCAATGCTTCAAAGGAAAGAATTAATCTCTTCAAAGAGGGACCGACATTCATAAGCAAACTGGAGATGAATAGTATTGAGCAGGTTTTTACATTAATATGTTTTGCAGCGATAATCAGCCAATGCTTATCTCTTCCAATTGACTAAGTTGTGAACTGTCAATCTCCTTAATTACTTTCAACATGTAACTCGTCAGTTTCCAGACCTCTCTTTTGTAATGATATGTTATTCCTGCCCAGAAGAGAACACATTCAGCGCTGGTAATATATTTGTATTTTTCCATGATCGGAGCATAATGTAGCTGAAGACAAATAGTGTTTTTTTTAATCTGGGGCTTTCGTATTGAAGATTAATTCACTTTGTATTCTGTTCCTCCTTCTACACAAATCTGTTCATGTTGCGGGGAAGAACTGCAGAAGGTTTCAATCCAATCCCACTGCCCGTGGCAACCGACGTATAGAGAAAGAGGGAACTGTGGAAGGTCATTCAGCCCCTCAAATGTTCTACCATTCAATTAAATGCTCTGTAGGGATTCATAGAATCTTACACTGCAGAAGGAGGCCATTCAGCACATTGAGTCTGCATCAACCACAATCTCATTCAGGCTCTATTTTTATAATGCACTTATCTTAGCTATTCCCCCTGACTCTAAGGGACAATTTAGTACGGCCAAACCACCTAATCCACACATTTTTGGGCAGTGGGAAGAAACTGGAGCACCTGGAGGAAACCCACGCAGACACATGGAAAACGCGCAAACTCCACGCAGGCAGTGATTCAAGCCGGGAATCGAACCCGGGTCCCTGGTGCTGTGAGGCAGCAGTGCTCGCCACTGTGCCACCATGCCACCCACATACTGTAACTCCACTTACCCATTTGGTTCCACAATATTTACCTGGTCTTCTCAGCCACTGGCAAAGGTGCAACATATGAAGTGACTCTGTCCCCGGTGGACTTGATTTGCTGCGTTTACAGCATCTTATGTCGATGGAAGAATGTCAATGGCAGACAATGACTATATCACCTCTTAAAATCCAATGGATGTTAATGAAATTCATCACAAATATTTGTTCATCCCCGCAGTTTTCATTTGAGTCACAATTCTACTCATTGATGGGTCAGTCTGTATATAATACACCTCCTGTATTTTGTCTGCTTTGTTGACTGATCCTGTGCTAATATTTTGTCAGCCTGGGGGACTGGATCAATCTTTTTTAATTGAGTGCATTCAGCCTTGCCCTCAGTCATCATTACGAGTCCTTATTGTGTTATCAGTATTTGGGTGAAAGACAAGAAAGTTATGTTTATTAAAACATGGACCGGAACTCTTCCACCATTCATGTCCCCCTGCTGCTGGCAGTGAGAATGGAGAATTTGACACTCTGCCAAATCTCCATTCACTGCAGTGGAACTGGAAAATCCCAGCCACCAGTGAGATTGGAGAATTCAGCCTTTAGTCTCTTCTTTGATTTTAGGGTCTTCTTGCAGTATACTTTTGACGACTGCAGGTTGTCAAACTGTTGTATCTCGGACCACCTGCCCTGCCAAAGATGTGGTTATGAATAGAAGATGAAATCTCCCCGAGATTTTGAATTAGATCAGGATCAGCATCAAGTTTTGATGCTGATTTGAGGTTGTTTTCGTTAGAAAGGAGGAGGCTAAGAGGGGACCTGATCGAAACATATAAGATGATTAGAGGTTTAGATAGGGTGGACAGTGATAGCCTTTTTCCTAGGATGGAAAAAGCTAGCACGAGGGGACACAGCTTTAAATTAAGGGGTGATAGTTATAGGACGGATATCAGAGGTAGGTTCTTTACCCAAAGGGTGGTTCGGGAGTGGAATGCCCTGCCTGCAGCAGTTGTAGATGCGCCAAGTTTGGTGGCGTTTAAGAGGTTAGTTGATAAGTATATGGAAGAGAAGGGAATGGTTTAGTTTGGAGGGGCATTGCTTTTTATATTTGTCGGCGCAACATCGAAGGCCGAAGGGCCTGTTCTGTGCTGTAATGTTCTATGTTCTATGTAAGTTGACCTTTGACGCAGGTGAATGAAAAGACTTGCACTTGCAGTACTCCTCTGCAGTGCACCTCCTAAACAGGCAGATGAGGCTCCAGCTTATCATCGCAACTAAAAAGTGGCACCTCTAACCATGCAGCAGGCTCTCAGTATTGCACTGAACCATCAGCCTAAATTATATGTTCTGATTTGAAATGGGTTTTGAATCCACAGCCTTTGATTCAAGGATAGGACTGCTATCAACTGAATTAAAGTAACATTGTGCTTTCAAAAGGGCAAACTTTCCTGGACAAATTTCTATATTATAGAGGAGGCAACCTTGCCGGCTTAGCTGCAACCCCACAGCCAATCTCTTCCCCTGGGCCTTTCAGCATCACTCTACCCCCACGCCTCATAGCTATCTCGCCCTCTCCAAGACCCCACAGCATCTCTCTCTCTCCCCCAAGACCTGACAATATATCTCTCTTTCTCCCCTAGACCATGCAGCATCTCTCTCTCTTCTTAAACCACACAGCAGCTCTCTCTCCCCCAAGAACCCACAGTATCTCTCTTTGTCCCTCAAGAACCAACAGTATCTCTCTCTCTCCCCCAGGCCTGACAGTATCTCTCTCTCTCTCTCCCCCAGACCCCACAGCATCTCTTTCCCTCCCTCAGGTTTCACAGTGTCTTTCCCTCAGAACTCATAACATTTCTCCCCCACCACCTCATCATTCTCTATCCTCCAGGCCCCATAGTACATTCTTCTTCCCCCACTCCCAAATATCTCTGTCTCTCTCTCAGACCCCACAACATCTTCTCCCCAACATATCTCTCTCTTCCCCCTCAAGTCCTGCATTGTCTTTGCCCCCTTTGTATCTTTTTCCCTTAGACCATCTCTGTCCAACCCCGAGCCCCACATTGTCTCCCCTCTATCCGGCCCAGCTATGTCTCCTTCCTAGGGCTTTGTGGGCCAGAGGTTGGACAAGCCTTGTTCAACCTCCCATCCAATGATCAGCAACTCCTCTCTCTGTCAGTGTTGCACTGGGGCTGCCAGCCTCAATTTTGAGCTCAAAATGCCTGGAGTGAGATTTGAACCCCACAGCTTTCTGACTGAGGAACGAGAGTGCTATCACTCAGGCAATGCAGACACTGAATGACAGCATGACAGTAAATTTCGCCTGTGCTGTTGACTGAGGAAATGCGAGGGCTGTCAGACTAAATTTACCGGTGTTATAAATTTCAGTAGCTTCAGAGAATTTATTTTGTTTCATCCCATGGGTAGTGTGTTAGAAATTAAAAATGCCAAGTTAAAGAGAGAAATGACATTCTGCGTGGCAAATAATGAACATATTTCATTTCTGTCCTAAACAACCATCTGGCTAAATCGCTGCTTCATGAATTGTAAGGAAAAAAAGAGATCTTTTCTACTTAAGAAGCAAATACAAAAAAGACAGAACTGAACTATGTATTTAAATAATAACTTTGAACTGGGTTTTTTCAATAATAAAGATGTGTGTCACATTAGAGCTCATCAGTTGTACCAGCTCTTTCAGTGTGTAAGTAAAACAAAAAAGATTTCAGGAAAACTTTTGTATGAAGAAATTAGCTTACGAAAGGGAAAAGTGATTATTTTTACCTTCTTTATTTAAAAGCTGCATGCAACGTGTGTTTGAGTCAAGTTGGAGTCATCAAATTATTCTCAAGGCATAACCTTGCTTTTATATTTTTAGGGGGAGGCTGTGGTGTAATGGTATTGTCCCTGGATGACTAATCAAGAGACCCAGCATCATTCCCTAGCGACCGGGCCACGGCAGATGGTGAAATTTGAATTCAATAAAAATCAGGAATTGAAAGTCTGACTATGGCCTGAAACCTATTGTCGAGTGTTGTAAAAACCCATCTTGTTCATTAAGGGTGGTACTGTGGTTAGCACTGCTGCCTCACAGTGCCAGGGACCCACATTTGATTCGGGTCACTGTCTGTGCGGAGTCTGCACATTGTCCCCGTGTCTGTGGGTTTCCTCCAAGTGCTCTGGTTTTCTCCCTTAATCCGAAAGACGTGCTGGTTAGATGCATTGTCCATGCTAAATTCTCCCTCAGTGTACCCAAACAGGAGTGTGGCAGCTAGGAGGCTTTCACAGTAACTTCATTGCAGCGATAATGTCAGCCTATTTGTAACACTAGTAAATAAACTTTAATGTCCTTTGGAGGATGAAATCTGCTGTTCTTACCTGGTCTGGCCTACATGTGATTCCAGAGGTTGGATTTTCTGGCCTCACACGCTCCGAAACCAGAAAAGCCCTCTTGAGATCAACAGACTTTTCCATGGTCTGTCCCTCACTCACTCCAATTCCCCAGAAGGCAGGATGGTAAACTTCCAGCCATGATCCACAGCAATGCTTCTTAACTTCCCCACCAAGGATAATTAGGCATGGCCAATAAATGCTCGCCAGCGATGCCCACATCTCATTAATTAAAAAAATATTTTGAGAGCACTTCATGCTCTTTTAAATTTATTTTCACTGCAATATTATTCTGGTATTTCAGTTTCAATTCTCTCTTAAGGCTTCTGCTTTCTCTATCCTTGAGTCTGTTCACATTTGTTTTGATATCTCAATAAGTTTTTACCTAGCATGATCAAAAGGAAACCAGAGACGTGGGTTTGATTCCCAGCTTAAATCATATCTATGTGGAGTTTGTACATTCTCCCCATGTTTGTGTGGGTCCCCTCTAGTTGCTCCAGTTTTCTCCCACAGTCCAAAAGCATGCAGGTTAGATGGATTGGCCATGCCAAATGTCAGGGGAACTAGCTAGGGTAAATGCATGGCATTATGGGGATAGGGACTGGGTGGGATTGTGGTTGATGCAGACTTGATGGGCTGAATGATGGGCCAATCAAGTCTGTTGGATGCATTGGCCAAGCTAAACTCTCCCTCAGTGTACCCAAACAGACACCGGGGTGTAGCAACTAGGGGATTTTCATTATAATTTCATTGCAGTGTGAAGCCTACTTAATTTAGGTTGGCAAATAAACTTAACTATAGCAGGAATTTCCTGGTCAGTAAGGTTGCCAGGCATCACTTCATGACACCATTGGTAGCATGCATGCCTGTGACTTGACAGGTTGTGTGGGTTCATGTTGAGATCTCTGCTCTTTAGATAAGGAGTGACAGAATCTCACAGTGAGGACCGGACGTGTCCCAAATTTAGAATAGTCGCCACGCGGCTTCACACACCAGGAGCGCACATCAGGCATTTCAGTGCCAAGGTCACCACACACTGTTTCGTCATCTGTACAATTTTTCCACCCATTCTTTTTAATGAACAGAAATTCTTTTCAGGTCATAAATCATGCGTACTGACCTCCGCAACCCCAAATTCTGATTTGCAGTACTGTCACTCGGAATCCCTGTGTCGGGAATGCTAAATCGCAAACTTTACCCTCCTGTCAGGCAGTTTTCTCGCTGCAGAAGGTGATACACAAATTAGTATGCAAATCCTACATCCTTTTGTTATATGAAAAGCAGCACTAATGAATTCCAGATAACTGCTTTGACTCTTAAGTGTTGTACAGGAATGTATAATCATTTCTGATTTTCACATGTTAAATTAAAATGTCAATCCTGTTAGCAGCGTAATTGACAATCCTAAACTATAAAGATAAATATTTACAAGAATGTTCTGCTTATAAAATTAAATTGGCAGCATTTAGCATGATTTTTTTTATTTTGGACTGTAAAGTGTATGAGCTCAGGAGGGAACAGAAACGGGCATGTTGCCAAATAATTGGTTTGAAACTCGAGATTATAGAGCTCATTCCAATTTAAATTTAAATTACTGGAAAGAAACTCTGCTCTGTGGGTCACGATGCCTTACCGGCTCAAACTGCGATCTTTACTGCTTTCTTGGTCATCTAAGTAATGACCATGACCCCTCGTGGCTTACCAACACTCTGGCTAGAGTAGGGCTGACCAGAATTTTGGATTTCATTGCCCATTAAGATCTGTGGATTCTAATGAATTGAGCACAGAGCATCCTGTGGACCAGTCTCTGGCATCACTGCCACCATAGGGGCACAGCCAGGTGCCAGGACAGTGCACTGCTTGGACATGCCTGTCTCCTTCTGGGGGCTGTGTTGACCTTTGTATCCCCCTTCCCCCCTCCCCCCCCCTTCCCTTTTGTGCTCTATTTGTTACAGTTCCTTTAATGTAGTAAAGCAATCCCTGCAGGAACACTATCAGACATAATTTGGCAGAGAGCTACGCAAGGTGATATAAAGGAACAGAGCATAAGTGTCTCAGAAGGTTGTTGTTTGGAGAGGAAAACTTATCAAAGGACTCCCCCGGAAGTAGATATTAAATGAGATAGAAAAGGTCTTATATTGATAACCTGCATATCTGGAATTATATGTAAAGTAACACTTACTCAACATATGAGGAAGAACCTCCAATACACAAAGAGCTGGAAACCTGCTTCAAAAAGCAAGTGAAAAATGGTGCGTATAGAAAAAAAATGCTGAACAGCAAAGACATCTGAATCTATGTAAATATCATAGCATTTTACACATGTTTACACACCTTTCCAATCAGCAGATGGAGAAAGGATATTACAAATGGAATGATACAAAATGAAAGGAGACCATTTTGGCCATTATGTCCAGGTTTTTGAAAAAGCTTTCCAATTAATTCCTCTTCCTCCACTCTTTTCCCCACAGCCCTCTAATATTCTTGCTTCCTGCATTTATTCAGTCTTATTACGATTGCTAGCATTGAATCTGTTCCCATCATCCTTGAGGCAATACATTCCAGGTCACAACAACTCATTGTGCTTAAAAACATTTCTTTTGATCCCTTTGATGGCACCTCACTGCGCCAAAGACCCGTATTCAATTCCAGCCTTGGGTCACTGTCTGTGCAGAATCTGTACATTCTTCCCGTGTCAATATGGATTTCCTTCGGGTACCCCGGTTTCCTCACACAGTCATTTGTGAAATATTTGTGAAACAAATCTGCACTCACCTGATGAGGGAGTAGTGCTTTGAAAGCTCATGTTACCAAATAAACTTGTTGGATTTTAACCTGATGTTGTGAGACTGCTTTCTGTCCCCCTCTCTGAAAGACGTGCTGGTTAGGTGTATTGTCCATGCTAAATTCTCCCTCAGTGCACCCAAACAGGCATTGGAGTGTGACTTCTAGGGGATTTTCACAGTAACTTTATTGCAGTATTAATGTAAGCCTCCCTGTGACACCAATAGATAAACTTAAAAACTTAAACATAAAACTTCGCCCATGCTTGTAGATCTGTTTTCTGATTACAAACCCCTCCATCAGTGGAAACAGGTTCTGCATGTTTACTCTATCTAAACCATTCCTGATTTAAAATCCTCTGTTGGATCAACTCTTCACCTTCTCTGGTCTAAGAAGAAGCATCTCTGCTTCTCTACAAAGTCCTCCATCCTAGATTCCATTGTAGTGCTTGGAGGAAAAATTGGCTGAATTCCAATCTCACACCCAACTCTTAACACAAGGAGTGAAACTACAAAATCGAAGGATTCTGAGTATCTAGCTAGCTAATATTTAATTTATTTGTGCTCAGTGATTCTTCTTCCACTTCAATCAGTAATTAGTTCACATTGAGGAGTCAATAGATGAAGGAGTGTAATGTTATACAATAGCATAATTCAGATGAAACAAAGTTGACATGTGTATATCAAATATTGATAACTTTTCCACCACTTCTCTGCCAGTTCCCCTGATTGAGAGGGACACAAACGAAGAGACATTTATCTCTTGGGTATCTTCCTCTGTGGGAAGGCTGCACTATTTCTAATGACCCACCTGAAGTTCTGTCCTTCTCCTTCACATTTTCTGTTCTTTTCAGCTATAAGAAATAAAAAGATCTGAGAGTAAGCAGAGGTGAGAAATTTGCCCACTGAATGCAATGTATTTGCTGAGGGTGATTATGGGACAGATAGATGGTGGCCATTATAAATGGATAAACTGGGAGATGGTGAAATGTGTAGAAAATGAGCACTGGGGTCTCTCAAAATTAAATAGGTGTGAGGTATGATGTGATGCAGACTACTCAGCAAGAAAGAGCGATAGTGGGAGGAGATACAGCACAGGATGTATTTGAATCAGTAAATGATTTAACTTGTCTGAATCTGGTTTAAACATTTGGTGCATTTCATCCGAGACCTAGACAAAATACTCCTGTCACTAACCTCCTCAATTCTCACCTGACTAAACCAGCAATACTGTAACTGAGGCATCATTGACTCCCTTGTTCTCTGTCCACCATCCAATTTACATGCATAGACAGTTCCTTTAAATCCAAGTGTGTTTGCATCATGCAGGCATGTAACATGTCCACTGCATAGCATAGGAACACAAAACATGAAGTCAGATAGATTAATGCTATTGAATTGAATTCCAACCTGTTTCTTTGATTTCCCCCACCCCACATAGAAATCATTAATGTCGGTGTCAGTGTCTATCATTACTTCTTCCAGTGTAACAGGATTCACGAGATGTGGGCATCACTGGCAGGGCCAGCATTTATTGCCCATCCTTAACTGCCCTCGAGCTGCATGGCTTACTGGGCCATTTCAGACAATATTTTAAGAATCAACCACTTTGCTGTGGCTCTGGAGTCACATGTGGCCAGACCAGATAAGGACAGCAGATTTCCTTCCCCAAAGGACATTAGTGAATGAGATCAATTTTTACAACAATCACCAACCGTTTCATGGTCAACGCAGGACTTTTCATTCTAGATTTTTATTGAATTTAAATTCTGCCACCTGTGTCTCTGGATTACTAGACCTGTGATAATACCATTATATCACTGCCTTCCCTTTGTTACGCTGAGCTTTGCTTAAAGTAGTACGATTTATTTTTTTCAGGCGAAACTTGAAAAGATGCAGCCTTTAAAAGAAAAAGACAGTTGAAATGAAAGCTGTTTGCAATGAGGACTGGCTCAGGTAGTCTCTAAATCTTAAGTGACAAGTTAATTATTTGGATTATGTTTTAAGTGATAACTCAATTATTGGTGTGACATCGCCACCACGGGAAATTGGTTCCCATATATAGACAGGCAGATTTCACCAGACAGACCCCTGAGTTTTCTGATAATTCATTTGCTAAAACTAACACTAAGCGATGTGCAGTAGGTTCTAATCACAGTTGATTACTAAATTGGCAACCACTAATCTCAGCATTGAGAGAACTACACACGCTGGAGGTAGCGGCATTCTGGCTTTCAACATATTTCATTAGCATTTATACAAAGAAAGAGAAGATATCTTGTATTTATTATAGGACCTTTCATGCCTTCAGGATTTCTCAAAGTTGCTCGCAGCCAAAGAAGTACTTATTTCGCAATGTAATTAGTTCAGCACCGGTAATAGTGGTACTATTACCGCTACTAAAGTAATAACCTCACCCTTTTTGGGATGAGGTTTTGGAGAGTAATTTGACTCAATTGGCCAGGTGGACTGAAATGCGGGCTGAGCGCAGGCATTCTCAGTCAGTCAGAGTAGTTGGTAGCATATTTCTCTCACTCTGTACATAGTTTATTCATTATAATAAATAGTTTGTTTAGGTCGCCAATCCTTTGAGATATCACATTGGTGACAAGGATCAAAGGGAACAACTTTGAATTACCACAAAGTATAGACAGAGCAGAGTCTCTCAAGCGAAGCCCACTCAAGAATCAATAAGTTTCAATGGTGAATCATTAGAGCCTTTTGACCTTAATTCAGAAGATTGGCTTCAATACTTTGAACATTTGTAAAATTCTTTTCAAAACAAGGAGCAGTATAAATAGTTAGCGCTGCTGCCTCATGTTGCCAGAGACCTGGGTTCAATTCCAACCTCGGGTGACTGTATGGGTTGGGTTGATTGGCCTTGCTAACTTGCTCCTTTACGTAAGGGGGATTACTCGAGTAAATGCGTAACGTTACGGGGATGGGCCTGGGTGATACTGTTGTCATTGCAGGCTTGAAAGGCTGAATGGCCTCCTTTTGCATTGTAGGGGTTCATTGATTCTAAATGAAATCCAGGGGGGAGGAGAAGAAGATGAGGGTAATTCTGCTAACAGCCTGCAGTGCCCAAATCTACAATTTAATAAGAGACTTGACTTTTCCAGACACCCATGACTCTTTAAAAAGCTCGTATAAATGGTAGAAGGTCATTATCACACAAATACCTCAGTAATCACGCGGAGATATAAGTTCAACTCAACAGCAAGAGCCCTTGGGGGAGGGATAGCAGCTCTCTTGGCGAGGCTGAGGCAAAAGCTGAACCTTATGAAATTTGGGTCTGCCCGTAATGATATATTGAGAGACCATCTAGTGCATGAGTTAAATAATAATGGCTCGTAGGAGAAACTGTTGGCAAAGGCAGAAATACCCCTAAAGAAGGTGCTAGAAATTGCCCTTGTCATGGGAAGTGCAGAAAGGAGCATGATGGAACTTCAAGGTGTGCAAAGCGGCGAGGTGCACCAAGTTTGAAGGGAAGCTACTAATGGCATCAGTGCCAAGGATGAGGGCATAGGGTTTGACAAGCAAAGAATTGCAGAGATTTGGTCAACAAATCAAGATTTGTGAAGAGTGCTATTGTGTTAGGGAAACCACCCCCAGGAGAAATGTAGACTCAGGGGAGATACGTTTTATGCCTGCAGCAGAAAGAAGCATGTTAGAAATAAATGTTGCGTCAAGCAAGCATCAAGGTTTGCACATCAGTTCACAGCATGGAGAGTAATTGTGACAGAGGGCCAAATGTAGATAAGTTGAATAATATTAAGGTGGACAAAGTAGTTCCTATCTCAATAATACCGATGATCAATGATCATCTACTCAAAATGAAGGTAGACACAGGAGCCTCCATTACAGCGAATGTAGTGATACCTAAAGGGAGGGGTTCAATCCCTCAGTTTAAAATCACTGCAATCAAGCTGGCTACATACACAGGTGAGGCTATACAGATCCTAGAGACAATAACAACTCCTGCACGTTACAGACAACGATTTGCCCAACTGCCTTTAATTGTAGTTGTGGCCAAGGATCAAGCTTATAGGTCAAGATTGCTTCAGAAAATCAAATTGAACTCGCTAGAAATTTTTTAAATAAATGATGTGAGCCTACATGATGTCCTCAGAAGGCATCAGGGGTTTATTGCAGACTCTGGCAACTTCCCCACTATTGATGTCAGGCTAACTGCTTTGTAATTCTATTTTTTTTCTCTCCCTTCCTTTTCACATTTGTTAGCCTCCAGTATCTTGGAACTGCTTCAGAGTCCATGGAATTTTGGAAGCTGACAAGCAATGCATCCAATATTTCCAGGGCCACTTCCTTTAATACTCTGGGATGTCGATTATCAGGCCCTGGTATTTTGTCAGGCTTGACCCCATTAATGTCCCCTGCATCATTTTCTTACTAATACTGATTTTTTTCAATTTTGCCCTCTCACTTGAACCACAGTTCCCCAACATATCTGGGAGTTTATTTATGCTCTCCTTTGTGAAGATCGAGCCAAAGTATGTGTTCAATTCTCCTGCCATTTCTTTATTTCCTGGCATAATTTTCCTGGCTCTGATTGTAAAAGAACCTGCATTTGTCCTTATTAATATTTTTCTC
Organism: Sphyrna mokarran; assembly: GCA_024679065.1. Lineage (NCBI taxonomy): Eukaryota > Metazoa > Chordata > Chondrichthyes > Carcharhiniformes > Carcharhinidae > Sphyrna > Sphyrna mokarran. The sequence continues at coordinate 29,744,658 of JAGIQG010000028.1, forward strand.
TTCACATATTTATAGAAGCTTTTATAGTCAGCTTCCATATTCCCTGCAATTTGACTCTATTTTCCCCTTTTTGATCAAAATATTTATCCTCTTTTGCTGAATTTTAAAATGGTCCCAATCCTCAGGCATTCTGCTCTTTCTGGCAATTTTATACATCTCCTTCTGGGATTTAATCTTATCCCTAATTTATTTTGTAAGCCACGACTGAGCAACCTTTCCTCTTTCATTTCTGTGCCAGGCTAGAATAAAGAGTGGTAGTGATTCATGCAATTCATCAAACATTAGTCAGAAATAGGATGTAGATGGGTGGAACTCTTCATCTGCCTGCTGTAAAGACCATTGGTTATCAACTCCAGAGCCCTCAAGAGGATGCTTCAGTGGCCAGTCCTTGACAATTTTGACAGGGAGGGGCATGGTGGCATGGTGGTTAACACTCACAGCGCCAAGGACTGGGATCAAATCTAGCCTCGGGTCAGTGTCTGTGTGGCGTTTGCCCTTTCGTTCCATGCCTGCATCGGTTTCGTCTGAATGCTCCAAAGATGTACAGGATAGGTTGATTGGCCATGCTAAATTAACCCTTAGTGTCACAGGGATTAGCAGGGTGAATATGTGGGGTTACAAGTATAGAGTCTAGGTTGGATTGTGGATGATGCAGCTTGATGGGTTGAATGGCCTCCTTCTGCACCGCAGGGAGTCTATGACTTGCTTTCTGTTGATGTGATCAAAAAACCCATTAAGCCATTAATTAGGTAAACCTTCTGGAAAAGATGGAATCCCAGTTTTCAAAGTGATGGACCCTGTCATGGTCTCCCGTGATATTCTCTTATGTGTTTGGAATCAAGAAAAGAGGTCATGCTAAATTGGTGTCAGGGGGATTGGCAAGGTGAATATGTGAGGTTATGGCAATAGGACCTGAGTGGGATTATGGTTGTGCAGATTCGATGGGCTGAATGGCCTCCTTTTGCACTGTAGAGATTTTATCACTTACCTTCTGTTGATATGATCATTGTGATTTAGCGATGCCACAATTGTTGCACCCTTCAAAAACGCAGACAGCTAAAGCAGAGTGTGACAAATGAAGAGATATCTCACCTTTGTCCATCGCTGGAAAGATATTTTGCTCACATCATCCTGAGCAGATTAATCACTGCAGCAGAAACAAATTTAGCCGAGACTCAGTGTGACTTTTGACCAGGTACAGCACAGTATTCTCTGTCAGCAAAATGCCTCAAGCAAAACATGGTCCTTTACTTCAATTTCATTGACCTCACAAAAGCCAATCAACAGGGAGGTCCTCTGCACAATCCTGGAACAGTGTGACTGTCCAAATAAAACTGACAGAATCATACAGCTGTTCCATAATGGAACAACATCTTTCTAAATGGCAAATCCTCAGTTCCATTTGAGATCTTGAATAGAGTGAAGCAGGAGTGTTTTAGCAGCAGACCTCTTTGCTCTGTTCTTTACCTGTATTCCTAGCCAAGCTGTAAAGGATCTTGAAGAGGAAATGCATCTCCAGTATTATCTTGCCGGTTCACTATTGGACCCATGACATCTCAGTGCAAAACCCAAAACTGCTGAGAAATTCATCCAGAAAGCCCTTTTTTGCCAATGATTGTGCCATAATGACTCACAAAATGAGAGATTTTTGCAGATTGTGGCTGACAAATTTTCAGAAGATTTGAAGCTGTTTGGATTGACCACCAGACTTGGAAAGACAGAAACTCTACACCTTACCAAATTCCAGTATCGTTCAGCTGGAAATCTCCACCAAGATGCAAAGTTGAAGAATTGTTGATAACTTCAAATGTTTTGGAACCATTATCTCCAACAATGGTTGGCTTAATAACGAAATATCAACTAGGATCAACCAGGTGAACCAAGTGCTCAGAGCAGTAAACTACCATAGCATTAGACTACAAACATATGAACAAGAAGCAGAAGTAAAGCATTCAGCCCCTCAAGTCCGCTCTACCATTTAATAAGATCATGTCTGATCTGATAATAACCTGAAACCTACATCCTGCCCTACTCCCAATAACCAGACATAATCACAATCAAGGATCATATGGCACTGTTGTTCTACTTATTTTGCCATTGTGATCTCCCCTATCTATTCTTCACCTTGAATATCCACCAGAGCTCAACTGACCTTTTGATTAACAGCATGGCAAATGAATTTTCCAATGTAGCAGAACATATGAGCAATGAATCAAAGAACCATTGGCCCATCCAGCCTGTTCCTGGTAATTATAATGTTCTGTGTATCACATCATGTTAAAGTCAACTCATCTCTGGGTAGGAGCAAATAAAACAGTTGAAAATCCAGTCTAAATAGTGGAAAAAATATGGAAAATTCTTCTTTGGCCACTTTAGCCAATCCAAATTATTCCAGGAGACTATTCTGTCCCTGTTTATTTCATTTGTTTTTTCATTAGTGTCACAGTAGGCTTACATTAGCACTGCAATGAAATTACTGTGAAAATCCCCTAATAGCCACACTCCGGCATCTATTTGGGTACAGTAAGGGAGAATTTAGCATGGCCACTACATCTAACCTCAGACTGTTTTCAACAAGGATCTTGAAGAGAATCTTTCAGACTGTGGGAGGAAACCAGAGTGCCTGGAGAAATCCCATGCAGATACGGAGAGAACGTACATACTCTGCACAGACAGTGACCCAAGCCAGGAATTGAACCTGGATCCCTGATCCTGTGAGGCACCAGTGCTAACCACTGTACCACCATGACACTGATTAATAACACACAGTGCTTACCTTTTGAACAAAGTGTTCTTTTGCTCCAGCCTAAAACAATTCCAGCTCCTGCATGAAAAAGACAATAAGAAAATCACATTAACAACTTAGTGTAAATCCACTCTTCCCTAGAATTGTTAATTGAAAAACCAAGGTGCGTGGCAAAGGGTCTTGTTGAGGAACATTAAGATTCAAAAGCGTAAAAGAGCATCCTAAATAAATCATTTCCAGCGTACAAAGTGGCGAGGATAATGGAAAGCCAGAAGATTGGAAAGCCTTTAAAAGCAAAGAGAACAACTAAAAATACAATAAGAGGGGTAAAGATGAAATATGAGTGTAAGGTAGCTAATAAAATAAGATAGGAAGATTTTTTTTCAATGTATAAAAGATAAGGTTAACTTGATTAACTTAACTTTGCTGGTGTCGTATTAATAGAGAATATTCATAATTTTTTTTATTCATTTGTGGAACTCATGGATGTTTCTGCTGGCCAGCATTTGTTGCCCATTCCCAATTGCCCTTGGAGGGTTGAGAGTCAACCACATTACTATGGATCTGGCATCACACGTAGACCAGGCCAGTTAAGAACAGCAGATTTCCTTCCCTAAAGGACATTAGTAACCAGATGGGGTTTTTTCCTGACAATCAACAATGGTTTTGTGGTCATCAGTAGATTCTTAATTCCAGATCTTTTCGCCTTATTAAATTCAAATTTCAACTTCCATTGTGGAATTCGAACCCACATCCCCAGAACATTAATTGATTTTCTAGATTAATAGTCTAGTGATAGTACCACTAGGCCATTGCCTCACCATTCTAATCTAGACATACTTGTGGCTGTAGTTCAAATAGGACAATTGGTCTTCAAAAGAGGAGAGTGAATAGCTTGGGACTTTTTTCTCTGGAGCATAGGAGGCTGAGGGGTGGCCTTATAGAGGTCTATAAAGTAATGAGGGGCATAGACAAGTTAGATAGTCGATATCTTTTCCCAGAGGTAGGGAATCTAAAACTAGAGGGCATAGGTTTAAGGTCAGAGGAGGGAGATACAAAAGTGTCCAGGGGACAATTTTTTTCACACAGAGAGTGGTGAGTGATTGAACAAGCTGCCAGAGGTAGTAGTAGAGGTGGGTACAATTCTGTCTTTTAAAAAACATTTAGATAATTATATGAATATAATGGGTATTGAGGGATATGGGCCAAATGCGGGCAATTGGGATTAGCTTAGGAGTTTTAAAAAAAAGGGCAGAATGGACAAGTTGGGCTGAAGGGCCTGTTTCCACGCTGTAAACTTCTATGATTCTGACTCTAAAGTAATGCTAATACAGAATAACCCCAATTTTCAGGAAGCAGAAGAGACTGATCTGCAAGCGGCATTGCACTCAGAATTTTCATGGATGTTCCTCTAAGTGTTTCACTGCAGTACTAAGAAAGGTTTGCAATTTGAGAACATCGTTCTTTCTGATGAGACATTAAACTGAGACTGTTTCTGTATTCGCATGTGGTGGTAAAAGATCCTTTTGCTCTATTTGAAGAAGAGCGGGGAGTTCTCTGAGGATTTTGGCCAACATTCCTCTTTAAATGACACCACTCAAAACAGCCAACATTGCCAAAAAGAGAAACAAGCAGTGAGAGGGAAAGGACTAGAAAAATATATGAAAGGTGAGCTGATGTAAATAGAATGGGGGGAGACACATGTGGGGTGTGAATAGCGTACAAACTACTTGGTTCAAATGATCAGTTATCCTGCTGCATATTCGATCTGTTCAACCATTCATTTGGACTGGAGGTGGCGCAGAAGAAATTCACCAGGTTGCTGCCTGGGATGGAACATTTAAGTTATGAAGAGAGCTTGGGTTGTTTTCTTTGAAGCAGAGAAGACTGAGGGGCGGTCTGATCGGGGTGTATAAGATTATGAGGGGCACAGACAGAGTGGATAAGCAGCAGCTGTTCCTCTTAGTTGATGGGTCAGTCAGGAGGGGACAGAGGTCCAAGGTGAGGGGCAGGAGATGTGAGGAAAATATTTTACTTAGAGGGTGGTGACAGTCTGGAGTGCACTGCCTGGGAGGGTGGTGGAGGCGGGATGCCTCACATCTTTTAAAAAGTACCTGGATGAGCACTTGGCACGTCATAACATTTGAGGAGATGGGCCAAGTGCTGGCAGATGGGATTAGATGGAAGTTCAGGTGTTCCTCATGTGTAAGTACAGACTCAATGAGCCAAAGAACCTCTTCTGTACTGTGTGATTCTATGATTTGGAACCTGTGTGACCTTGCATACAAATTGGCCACTGGGTTACTGATAACAGCAACTGCACTTCAGAAGTAAACCATTTGTTGTAAATTATTTTGGGGCATTTTGAAGATGCTCAATAAATTTAAACGTGGGTAATTTCTGCTTTTTTTTAATGCAGCCCCAGCTCCTCTTATTAAAGCTCTGAGCTAGTGCTATCAGGAAGCAGCAATATAGTGAGACACGATTGAACCACTTACAGCCTTTTTGATGCCACTTTTGCGTATAACATTATTTAGCTGCAAGTGTTTATGGATTGTGACTGATATATTTTTGCTTCTGACTGCACCACCGGGGAACTCACTAATTAGAAGGGAAATGAGGCTGCACGTTAATCTAATATGGCTCTCTGAAATCATCATGCTATTCGCTGTTCTTCAAACAATGATAGATTAATTAGCATGCTGGAAATGATGACGCTGACACCTGCTGGTGTGAGCTGTGCTGCAAGTAAATCAGCTTTGGCCTCGGGAGACATCTACTCATCCTAATGGCTGGACATTTTTCAGTCGCCTGCTGGCTGCAAAAAGCTTTTACCAAACATGTTCCATTTTATGTTTGTCGCCCAGCAAGCCAGAAACATAATGTCAGATAATAAGTGACTCCAGTAATGTTGCTTCGGCATTACTTATGGCTATTCAGGAACGAAGAGAAAGGAAGAGACAGACTCTTCCAGTGACTTTGTAACATTGTTGTGTGGGTAGAGATGATGTGGAGATGCCGACATTGGACTGGGGTAAACACTGTAAAAAGTCTCACAACACTAGGTTAAAGTCCAACAGGTTTATTTGGTAGCAAATGCCACTAGCTTTCAGAGCAGAGAAGGGCCAGCATTCCGAAAGCTAGTGGTGTTTGCTACCAAATAAACTTGTTGGATTTTAACCTGGTGTCGTGAGACTTCTTCTGTGTGGGTAGGGAGCAGGGTGACCAACTAGCAACCAGTGAAACATTTATGGAATACTTTGGGAGGGATTTTCCTGCCCCATCTGTCACAAGAATCACAGCGGACAGGGTGTAGACCATGCAAAGGATCTCGGGTGGGATTTCCGGTCTTGGGGCAAACACGGCCAAAAAATCCTGCCCTTTGACTTGGCAGAGAGTCTGTAAAAGCAGGTGATAGGGAGAGAGTGCCATCGGATGTCCCAAAGCGCGCGCGTTCCGGATCCAACACAAGCAGAATCAACAAAAGAAAGCATCGGGCCAGATACATGTGCAGAGATGAAGAAAGGATATCGGGGCCCGATGCAAATCCAGGGATAAGTGAAGGAGTAAATCCAGGACAACACATGTCCAGGGAAGGTTGAATCTGGAATGCAGGACAGCAGTTGGGCTTATGGGACAATCCAACAAAAACCAGGCTGGTTGGTCACCCTGGTGGGGAGAGCTGGGGTATCGGAGCTCATGGACCAGGAAGGGTCCAAAATAAAATTTCTCTTCAATGTTAAGTCTCCTGCCCTCAGCCAAGGTGAATTAAAATTGTACAGGAATGCTCCTATATTTAACACTGTCTTATGAAAGGAGGCAGCTCTTCGTGAACTGCCTTGAATCAGACACAATCCAAGTATCTGTAAGTTGACAAAAATTCATCCAATCAATTTCACTTTGGATTTCACTTCTGTTTTAGTGTTATTTCATCAATGTCCACGTGTAAAAGAACACAGCTACACATGAAACAGAATAAGGCCATCTCCAAACCAAGTACAATTCCCTCAACATGGACCTTGCCCAATATTTATAAAAGGAAAGTAATTACCTCCAAGTATGTACTGGCAAGAGGGAAAGTAACCAGAGGATTCCGATTCAAAAGCAATTCAAAATCCAGGGGAGAAATGAGGAGAATCTTTTTTTTATGCAGCAAGTTGCTTTGATCTCGAAGGCACTGCCCGGAAAGTGGTAGAAGCAGATTCAGTAGTAATTTTCCAGAGGGAATTTGATATATATTTGAAAAGTAGGAACTTGGAGAGTTGTGGGTTTGGAGAAAGGGAGTGGGGTTAATTAGCTAGCAATTCCAAAGAATAAGCACAGACATAATGGCCTCCTTTGGCATGATTCTATTATCCTGTGAGCATGAAATTTCTTTGTCTCCCTAAGTAATTTTTAAAAAAAAGCAGGATAGCAAACTAACATGTTGATTCACGTTATTAAATGCTGACCACTTATATTCCACAGGTAAAACTTCCACAACCACAACTAAATTGGAAGTGTTTGCCCCATAGGACATTTAATCAAATGTTGCTTGCTTTAGTTGAGAGCACTGACATCAATGTGTTAGAAGCTATGGTTCAAACGGTGAACAATCAAGCAAAAATCAAATTACTACTTCCGTTGATGCGTAATTAATCCATAGGAATAGCTTCAGTGTTCACCATTGGCCCTGAAATAGGATTGATGAAAGAAAGAATGGGTTCACAGTTACAGAATGCATTATTATATCTCTCTAAAACATGTCAAAGCATTTTGTGTTGAAAGACTGCTTTGAAACATTTCAAGCATTCGGAGATATCAAGATTTAGATAAAGCATGTTTCCTGACCTCAGGGCAGCCCAAAATATTTTACAGTCAATGACTAATTCTGCTGTGCAGTCAGAAATGCAGTAACCAATTCGTGCATATGTGAAAATGACCAGAAAATCTCTTTTAATGTTGGTTGTGAGATTATATATTGGCCAAGATATCAAGACTGCCTTCCCTGTTCTTCTTGAAAGTAATACTAACTGTTGTATAAGGGACTGATATATACAGAGCTAATATGGGACTACATATGGTACCTCTCACACAGTGATATGAGAAGGCACACAGCCCAGACCTTCTGTCAGTGTGCTGTTGGCCTGGGATGTGTTAAGATCTAGTCAATGAGAAAGCTCCTTGCCTGCAACATTTAATGTGTGTATGCATACGGTTACAAATAGTGCAGCATGGTGGCACAGTGGTTAGGACTGCTGCCTCACAGCGCAAGGGACTTGGCTTCAATTCCAGTCTTGGATAACTGTGTGGAGTTTGCACATTCTCCCCATGTCTGTGTAGGTTTCCACCAAGTGCTTCAGTTTCCTCCCACAGTCCAAAGATATGCATATTAAATTAATTGGCTATGGTAAATTAACCTTAGTCATGATGTACAGATGCCGGCGTTGGACTGGGGTAAACTCAGTAAAGTTTGACAACACCGATTTTAAATCCAACCGATTTATTTGATAGTAAATCCACGAGCTTTCGGCCTTTGTGGCCTTCGTCAGGCGAAGGCCTTCGTCAGATCACCTCATTCGCCTGACGAAGGCCACAAAGCCCGAAAGCTCGTGGATTTACTATCAAATAAATCGGTTGGATTTAAAATCGGTGTTGTCAAACTTTACTAAATTGACCTTAGTGTCAGAGGGATTACGGAAAAGGTCATGATTAGGATTGTTGTCAGTGCAGGCTCAATGGGCTGAGTGGCCTCCTTCTGGACTCATAGGGATTCTATGATTCTATGAGCTATTAAAGACTTGCTGTTAATGTACAAAAGATTACAAAGACATCTTCAAAAGACACGTTCTATAACCAACATCATTACAACACTGTAGAGGGGAGATGAGAAAACCCGCAGCCTTACAAGAATACTGAAAAACTAAGAAAAATAAAATCTTCAATGGACTCTGAATGTTCAATTGTAGTTAAAATTGTCGAGAAAATTCACCAGAGAAAGCTCCAGAGAGAAGAGCCTGGAATCTAAAAGCAGACATCTTATTGTAGCAGAAGTCGCCATAGAATCTCCCTTATCAGTCCGGCTTCAGCACACCCATTCCATAGCCTGCAAAGGTGAGCTAAACCTTTTTAGCTTCCAGGATGCAGCCAGTCCTGGGAGGTCACTTTTGCTAGTTCAGTCAGAGGCACTGTTTGAACAAGACCAATCACTAATCCTGATCCTGGACTCTGAGCTCAACACATGGTCTCCAAGGTAAAAAGTAAGCAAATGAAAAAACTAATAATTAATGTACTCAACTCTCAAGAGTCTTACGACCATCCAAATCCTTAAACAGCAAGTCTGCCGTTAATTTAAACATCTCGCTACTAACAATGCTACATTGCTGAATAAATCAAGTTGACGGACAGCTGACCCATACAGCTATCGTTAAACAGTCTTCTTCCAAGAGCAGGCTGCCACCATTTTGTAACGCCTGCCAACCACCAGAAATCCATTTTTCTGAGATGAACAACAATGCTGTCTTGGCTTATAAGCCCTTAAAGATGGGCTCACACTTTAAAAGCCTTCAATATGAATCACAATTCCACAATCCAATTCTATCGGCACTCACCCGAGGCCCAGACCTGTCACAAAATTGTCCTGGGAGGAAAAATACAGTATTGCTTCAGGTTTAACTGAAAGATTGGAACAGGAATAAGTAAACACATTTCTTTACTCAATAAAGCCATTGCAGATGATATAATTGCACAGCAGGGTATTAATGAACAATCCACCAAATTTGCAGAGATTCTAAAAGCCTTTAATGTTTATTACAACTTGAGATCAAACAAAATATTGGAAAGAGCTAAATTCAATACGAGAATCCAATTGCCTGAGGAAGCTGTCAATTCCTTTGTAGATGTTCTGCACAGACTGACAGAGGGGTGTGAACGTGGAGATTTTAAAGTCTGAGCTCATTAGAGACAGAATTGTGTTGTAGATGATTCACTCTCTAATCTCCTACAAGCTAAAGATAATCTAGACAAGACAATCAGGCTGGTTTGACTGTCTGAGCCCTGTGAGCAACATAGGGACAATGCTAAGGGGAAAGAATGCAATATGAGGGCAGAATCGAATCCTCTATACAGCTTATCAGGTCACAATGATAAGGCTGGGGCTATACTCATTGGAATTCAGAAAAATGAAGGAGATCTTAAAGAAACATATAAGATTATGAAGGGAATAGCTAAAATAGAAGCAGGGAAGTTGCTTCCACTGGCTGGTGAAACTAGAATTAGAGGTCATAGCCTCAAAATAAGGGGAAGCAGATTCAGGACTGAGTTGAGGAGGAATTCCTTCACACAAAGAGTTGTGAATCTGTGAAATTCCCTGCCCAGTGAAGCAGTTGAGGCTCGAACGGTTTTAAGGCAAGACATAAATTTTTGAACAGTAAAGGAATTAAGAGTTATGGTGAGCAAGCGGGTAAGTGGAGCTGAGTCCACCACTTATTGAGTGGTGGAGCAGGCTCAAGGGACCAGATGGCCTACTCCTGCTCCTAGTTCTTATGTTATTATGATGCATGGGCAGTCCAATTCAGAGACAGCAATTCCTGAACTGCCCGTCAGATGGAGCTTGCCAGCTCTGCTGTGTGATTCACCCAGTAAGAAGTCTCACAACACCAGGTTAAATTCCAACCAGTTTATTTGATAACAATCCCATAAGCTTTCTGAAGCGCTGTCCCTTCATCAGGTGTGATTCGCCCTCACAGGAAAGACCAATGTCCTGTGAGTGTTGTCCACTGGAACAGATAGCGGCACTTTGGCAAACTGTGCAAGTCAGAACCCCAACATCGTACAGATAACCCAAAGGTAATCCACGCAGTTGAGATTGAAAACCCAGAAGACACATAGCCAATCGCATTGGGTGAAGTTAAAGGTTGTGGATCTTCATTCTGGAAAGTTGCAATCCCAGTAAATGGTCACCTTTTTAAATTAGATTCAGACACCAACGTGACTGTCCTGTCGGACCATTGGCTCCAAAGATCTCTGACTTTAACAATGGATGTTCCTCTTTACTGGCAGGGAAATCCGATTCCCTGTCTTTGGCACAATCCTGGAATCACTAGGTATGGCAGCAAACCAATCCTTGAGCTGATTTATGTCATCCAAAGCCAGCCTTTCTGTGTCCTCATCATGGAGGCCCACATTACCCTGGATCTCCTTCAGATGGTGGAGATCATCAAGACCACCGCTGTTGTTAACCAGACAGAATAGCGCAATTCTGGGTACTCAAACATTAAACAGCATTCAGACTCAGATTTTCACCTTGAGTCTCTCTTTGCGAAGCAGGTTTGCCCATTCTCATTCCAGGTTCTGGAAAACGTCAGTGGTCAGACCAATCTACTGCCCAGCTGGTTACCATGGTCACCTGCATTGGAATGGTACCAGGGAAGGATTAGCAATGTGAGAAGTTTCCACCTCCAACTATACTGATGATAGAGCTTGTCGACACATCAACCACTGCAACTTCCAGCCCAGCAAGCCATAACCACAAGGGACACTGCAACCTGGTACCAGCCTCTCACCATCAACAACAAAACACAGAGGTGAACTTAGTACTAAAACTTCTTCTCACCACCGGAACATTCCTCCTCAGCCTCGGGGGATTTCAAGGCGGCTGCATGGAGAAACAAAAAGATAAAGTAACACCACGATAATGAATGCCATGTTTGTTCACTCTGCAGGAAACAGTGGGGAGTAACAGTAACCGTGGATCAGAGCAACATTCACACCGTTCAGGTGTGGTTCCTCATGAAACAATGGAAGAAATGGATGAAAGGGATACCTGAATACCTGTCCAATCTCCAAACCAAGAATGACCAGAACCAATAGAGTCTCCCACTCTCCCGACAGAATGGCCAAAGAGATGTGGAAGGGTTATAGGATCTCTGGACCGTCTGAAATTTGAACATTAAGGACCTGAAAGGGAGAAAAGGAGTAGTGAGAATGTTGTTAATGCTAATATGACAATGGCAGTTAGGTTGGAATAATCCTAAGAGAGTAACAATAAGATAAATGCATATGACGTGTAAGAATGTGAGACTGGAAGTAAATAGATATTACTTTAGGTAGTAGAAAGCACCTCCGTAACCTCCTGCCCACACGATCGGCACTGAGGAAAAGACGAATACGTCTGACCTGGTGTGACGCAGAGAAGGGATGCAGTGCCCCGTCTTGTTCCTGATGTTCGCTGCCAGACATTGACAAAAAATACTACCGATTTAGACATGTCTTCCACGCCCCAGGGGTGGGGGGTGGTTGACAGCGATGGACGCAGCTCCCGGCGTTGCGCGAGCGATTTTCATGCCACGGTCGCATTTTCGGCAATGTAGTTTGCTCATTGCGCGGGCGTGTCTCCTAATAAATAAAGGTTCATTTTTGTATCAAATGATGATTTATGGGTAAACGGCTCGAGGCTGACGAGCAAAAACTAACCTGCACATCAGGCGCTCCCAAAGGTATGATTCAATCTACTTGTCTGCAAACATGGTAGTTGTTGCCACATCGTTCTGATCATTTCCCCGTTTCCACCTAGGCCCTATGGCTGTGTAACATCAGGAGGATGTCACTCTGATTTCATTCAGAAGTGCACAACGCATGTCAACGAGCGACTATAAAACTCAGGTAAGACACTCTCACGAGTGTCTCTTAAAATATCCATAGGATAAAGACTTGGCAGTTGATATAGTTGAAGGGCCTGGGATATGCAAGATTAACATGGAACTAAGTACAGTACTGCCCACATTGTGATGTAAGAAGCACATGACTCAAAGTCAGTTTAGTTTTGGCCAGAGCTATGGTAAATCTAGACATGGATATATTGGTACATATAAGGAATGAGTTGCCAGAAGAGAACGATAGAGGCAGGTACAATTACAATATTTGCTGGGAAAGGTTTAGAGGGATATGGGGCAAATGGGACTATTCAGTTTAAGAAACACAGTTGGAATGGAAGCATTGGGGTGAAGGGCCTGTTCTGTGCTGTATATTTCTATGATTCTATATGTCCTTGCCTGTGTGTATGTGTGTGTGTGTATGTGTGTGTATGTGTGTGTGTAAATATATATATAATAGTTACAAGTAGCCAATAGGACTTGTTGTTAACAAATGGAAGACTCCCTGAATAGACATGCTCTAAAACCAACACCAACAGTTGCCAGGGACATTAGAGCCCAGATTTAATGTCTCATCCATGTGCACAACTGCCAGCCTAGATTTTTGTGCTCAAATCCCTGGAACACAGCTTGAACCTACAACCTTTTGATTCAAAAGGAAGAGCGCTACCCACAGAGTCACAACTGCCATTGATAGGCAAATACAGTTGCCATTTTATGCAAGTTTCCACCATTTAGGAAGTTACTCCATGAATGTATTCCTATTATGTACTAGTGTGGGAATACCACATTGTAGGAGATGCAATTTTTTAATTTGACATATTGAATTCTTTCTAAGCTACAGGTAATTGTTAACCATCCTTGAAAGATTGTTGTGCTGGCCAATATTCTTCCCCCAACCAACACCACCAGAAACAGAGTAACCAGTAATTTAGCTGGCTGTTTGTGGGATCTTTCTGTGTATAACATGGCTGCAGTGTTTACATATGTAAGAATACTTAACCTATTTTGTTTTATTTGTGTCACAAGTAGGCTTACATTAACACTGCAATGAAGTTACTGCAAAATTCCCCTAGTCATAATACGCCGGTATGTTGAGGGATAATTTAGCATGGTCAACGCACCTAACCTGCACATTTTTTTGGATTGTGGGAAACCAGAGCTCCCTAAGGAAACCCACACAAACACGGGGAGAACATGCAGACTCCACACAGACAGTGACCCAAGCTAGGAATCAAACTCAGGTCCCTGGCACTGAGGCAGCAATGCTAACCATTGTGTCACTAAGCTAGCACATCTCAAAATCATTCAAGATACTAAAAACATTTTTGAGAAATGTTGCAGAGAGGTGCAAATCCTTTAATCTCCCTATGTTCACACCAGGGATGAATATTCAGGCTTATCTATTTATGGGAATCAATTAAATCAATGTAAACTTAAAGACATTTTACTTTTTCTGATTATTTCTCTTTTCTTCCAGTGTGATTCTGACAAAGATATTTTTGTCAACTTTTATCAGCAGATGTTATTTTATTTTAGGTTCCATTTATATAGCAAATATGTCACTTCCAAAGACGTTGGTGTCGGGCAGGTGATGGCTCTTGAGGTGTTGGTGCTGCACAATCTGAGAAACTTTAACAGCTTGCAAACCCAACTGAGATTCCCTTCCTGTCAAGGTATCAAACCTAGCATCTGCTGCACAAAAACTCCTCCCAAAAAAAAACACAGCAACATTTCAAGAATGCTAGAAACAGACAGGTTAATAACCAAAAAGAAACTTTCAATGGCCATTTATTATTTATTTTATTGAGTAATATTTTATGCTTTACATTATGTTTTATTGTAAAATTTATTGAAGTAAAATCTACTGTTAATGTATTATTGTAAGTGACTGATTTTAAAGGTGATTTGCCTTTGGTCATTGCCCTTCTTGTGAATGTGATGGGAGAGTTTGCGGGGGCATATAAAACCCAACGGACAACCTCTATCCTCCACCATCCTTCTACTCCTCACCCACTCCCCCACTCTTGACTTCCACTGCCATCTCCAACCGCTTGCCCAGCACACACAGAATTTTACCAATGAAAATGAATCAGGTGGCCTGCCCACCACTGGGCCAACTGAGGCCCTCAAGTGGACAATTAATTCCCATAAAGGGCCGCATCCCGCCAACAGCAGGACTGTACCAAGTGGCAGAAGTCCACACCAAGCGCCTAGTCCGGCAGGTTGCCCTGCACAGATTAGTGGTGTGCAGTGGTGAGAATCCTTGTGTGACAGGTGCTGAGGCCCTTTCAGAGGGACTCCCAAGGTATTAGTACACCACCCCGGATTGTTTTCCCTCCATTGCCTCTCAAATGCCAGCCTCCACACTATTCGGCCCTCTCGCTGGGGCCTGCCTAGCTGATACCCAGCAAGAATCACAAAGAATCCATAGCCAAGACCACAAGCCTATTCTCCAAGGAAATATTTTTTTTTCATGAGATGCAGGTCTCACTAGCAAGGCCAGAATTTGTTGCTCTCCCTGTTTGTCCTTGAACTGAACAGCAGTTAACAATCAAACACATTGATAAGATGACGTAGAGATGCCGGCGATGGGCTGGGGTGGGCACAGTAAGAAGTCTCACAACACCAGGTTAAAGTCCAACAGTTTATTTGTTACCTGGAGCTTTCAGAGTGCTGCTCTTTCATCAGTTAAGTGGCTCTCACTTGATGAAGGACCAGAGCTCCAAAAGCTCGTGATTCCAAATAAACCTGTCGGATTTTAACTTCGTGTTGTGAGAGTGTACACATTGATGAGGATCTGGAGTCACACGTTGGCCAGATCAGTTAAAGATGGGAGATTTCCTTCTCTAAAGGACATTAATGAACCAGATGGGTTTTTACAACAATCGACAACAGTTTTATGGTCATCATTTGATTTGTAATTCCAGATTTTTTTTTAATCAAATTTCACCATCTGCCGTGGTGGGATTCGAGCCTGGCTCCCCAAAACATGCAGGGTCTCTGGATTACTTGTCCAGTGACAAAAGTGAGGGACGTTGGCCTCTGATTAGCCAATGGGACTTCCTGAACCTGGATAGGTGTACTATCTCAAGCTTATGAATAGTTAATTGACAATTAAATGGCTGGAAGGTAATGGGTGTTCCCCTCTGTGCCACATTGCCTGTTGTAGCCCCCTCCCTGCTGGCTTTTGGTAACAGCCGGTAATATAATTCAGCTCCTGGAGTAAGTTAATAACAGAAACAACAGCATACCAGATAGCTGAACACTTACATCAGTGCAGGCAAAGCACGGGCCATTGTCTTAAAGTAAGCCTTGGGCTGAAAAAGAGATCATTTGCCTTTACCCTAGTAAAATGACTGATGTCAGTGATAATAATCCCCAGCCTGGAGCTATAAGTTCAGCATTGTTGGGGAGTTTTTTTATTTTTTTCACTAACAATAAAATTGAGCAGTGTAAATTGGACGCGAAGACCTGAACTGGCCACAAAATGAACTGGGTGAGACTGCCTCCTCCTGGGAATCTGGTTCCGCTTCCCTCCGCAATCAGGTCTCACCTTTAATTTTAGCTACAATTTGATGAGTCGGAACATGACTTTCTTAACACCTACATCTATATTCTGTCCTTCCTCCCAGAGAGCAAATACATCATTAAATGCCACTCTAATTTCTATTAACACCTTCCCTACATTGACCTCTATCTCCTTGCCTTTCAGCAAGCACAAAAACTCAGTCAAACATGAAGGTCCATTTGCTTCTCGCACTTTGACAATAGCCATAGAACAAGATATAGATTTATCAAATCTACAGTCTGCAGCCGAGCTAAGTGATGTTTCTACTTATTTTCCGAAACCTAGCTGAGAATTATAATCCAATCACAATGAATTTGACCTACAGTCTGCATTTAACAGTGTCCTTGGCTGTTTTCAATTCCAGAAAATTGTTGCTAATGGGATATACGTGGATGAGACTATAAGTCTTCTCTGCTTACTTGTATTCGTCACACTTAAATGAAACCTTTCTTGGCAATAGCATGACCATTGTACCCTCAAACCTGACAACAATAGCTTCCATTCATCTCTCTTCCCTAGCCTGCTCACACCGATTGATTTGCACTTCCTGTGGAGGATATTCTTCCTCTTCACCACTGAACACAAACTCTGAAATTTACACAACTCGTACCAACTACTGCATTCATTGGTAGCTGCCCAATTGTGCTTGGCAACCTTGCATCCTTCTCTTATGCCCCTGTGATGCTCAGAGGATGTCTGTTCCCTGTAATGCCCAGGCATCCCACTGTCCACTCTCCCTGCCATGTTCGGAGTGCCAATGGTAATGATTGATTATGCTGAGTCCCTTCTGTACTGTTATTCCATTTATGGGGCTGGGGTAATTCCCTGGGGGCATCCACGACAGTCCTGGCATTGGTGAGCCACATCTGGAGTATTGTATGTGGTTTTGGTATCCTTATCTGAGGAAAGATGTTTTTGCTATTGAGGGAATGCAGCGAAGGTTTACCAGGCTGATTCCTGTCAGGATCATCATATGAAGAGCGACTAATTGGGTTAGGATTATATTCACTGCAGTTTAGAAGAGAGAGAGGGGGTCTCATAGAAACTTATAAAATTCTAACAGGATTAAATAGGGTCGATTCAGAAAGAATGGTTCTCAATGGTGGGGAGTTCAGAACTACGGTTTTAGTTTGAGGATAAGGGGTAAACCTTTTAGGGCTGAGGTGAGGAGAAAGTTCTTCATGCAGAGGGTGGCGAATGTATGGAATTCACTACTGCAGAAAGTAGTTGAGGCCAAAATGTTGTGTGATTTCACAACGGAATTAGATGTAGCTCTTGGGGCTAAAGGGATCAAAGGATATGGGAGGGAAGGATGATCAGGATATTGAATTTGATGATCAGCCATATCAAAATGAATGATGGAGGAGGCTCAAAGCTCCGAATGGTTTACTCCGTCTTCTCGTTTCTATGTATGTTTCTGGGCATGTTTACCTGTTATATACCCATTTCTTCTCCTGTCTGCCCTAGATAGTGCATGTACGTCTTTGTAAAAATCACAACATCTCCCATTATCAAGCTCTGAGTGACGTACACAGCCATTTTAATTGTCCTTAACCAGGGATTGGGTGGGATTGTGGCGTTCCTCTAACTCCCCCAGCCCTGCCTTGGTCATCATGGGAATGATGTCAGGGGCTTTGGGAGTGCCTGCTGGGACCATCCTCGTCCACAGCTGGTCTTAACATCCTGGCCCACGGGCTCGGTATTCCGAAGAATTCTCGGTGACAAGTTCCCAATCCTGATCATTATCCAATACGGTACCTGCAGGCAAGTGTGTGTTTGTGGTGTCAGACAACGACAGCATCAGGTTCGGCTACAATGCAGCCCACAGTTGAATAGGCTTCTGACGCTTAGTGATTTATTTGTTTTTACTTATAATGTTACAAATAGGCTTGCATTAACACTGCAATGAGGCTACTGTGAAAATCCTCTGGTCCCCACACTCTGCTGCCTTTTCGGGTACACTGAGGGAGAATTTAGCATGGCCAATGCACCTAACCAGCACATTTTTTTCCAGGGAACCGGAGCACCCGGAGGAAACTCACGCAGACACGGGGAGAACATGCAGACTCCACATAGTGACCTAGCTGGGGTCCCTGGTGCTGTGAGGCAGCAGTGCTAACCGCTGTGTCACCGTGCCGCCCTCCCTTATACTGACTTTGGCTTACATTGCAGGAATGGAGAGTTTCTAGCGAGTAAGTGACAACAGCCGGTGGGCCAGAGGGAGGAAATTTCCAGGAGAAATGCAACTTGGCGACCCTTGTGTGAAAGACGCAAGCAAAAGCTAAGAGATCCTGGGGCTGCACGCTGCCAACAAACAGTGAGTGAACAGACCACACAGAAAGCTTCAAATCCCAATAACTCTATCTGGACACATCAGGAGGAGAGTGAATAAGACACAACAGATTGTGACTTGTCATAAATGAGGAGAGGCCATCAGCACTGACAGCTGTGCATAAATAGAGGGCATTGATATTCCTTCTATGTAGTCACAGGTTTTATGTGAACAGAAGTGCCAGAATTTATCCCTTCTATCAGGATGAAAATATCTCAGCTATCATTAAACATCAGCTTGTTCCACTCAGTGCTGGCAAACATATCACCTACAGCCACTAATCTTTAAAGTGTTCCTTTAACACTTTCTATTCCCATAACAGCTATGATGAATTGTAAGTCTCTGCTCTTTATAACATGACTTTATTTTCTCACACTTTGATATTCTGCCCCTGGTCTTTACTATTCAAAGGTGAACAGCCCACACTGTTCAACTTCAGTTATATAAAAATAAAAGCAAAATACGCGGAAGAAAATATCACCGTCCCTTTGCGGTCTCCGGGTCAAAATCCGAAAATTCCCTCCTTAATGGCATTGTGTGTCAACCTACAGCATGTGGACTGCAGCAGTTCAAGAAAGCAGATCATTCCCACCCCCCCCCCCCACCTTCTGAAGGGCAACTAGGAATGGGCAATAAATGCTGGCTAGCCAGTGACATCCATGTCTCACAAATGATTAAAAACAAAATGCTGGAAATCCAAAATAGAAACAAAAATACTGAAAAAACTCAGCAGGTCTGGCAGCATCTGTGGAGAGAGAAACAGGTTTAACGTTTTGCGTGTTTCTCTCGCCACAGAGCTAAATAGATCATAGAACAGTACAGCACAGTACAGGCTCTTTGGCCCTCAGTGTTGTGCCCAGCTTTATCTAAAACCATGTAGCTCTCCCACTCTCTATAATTCTGGTGTGCTCCATGTGCCTCTCCAATAACTGCTTGAAAGTTCCTAAAGCGTCCGACTCCATTATCACAGCAGGCAGTCTATTCCACACCCCAACCGTAAAGAACCTATCCCTCCTATATCTCCCACCATGAATCTTATAGTTATGTCCCTTAGTAACAGCTACATTCACCTGTGGAAATATTCTCTGCACGTCCACTCTATCTATCCTCCTCATTGTCTTATAAACCTCTATGAAGTCGCCTCTCATACTTGCTGAATTTTTTGGTGGCATTTTCTGTTTCCATTTGGGGTACAAAGCCTGATGATACCACATCTGCAACACTGTGGTTGACTCTTAATTACCCTGGGAAATGGCTCTGAAAGCCACTCTGTTATATTCAAAAAACATCACCTTTGCTAGGGCATTTAGAGATGGACAAAAAATACTGGCATTAACAGCAATCCCATTAATCATTTTTTATAAAAATGCAGCATCCCATTAGCATAAAGTTTCCACAAACATCAATCAGCATCCTGATAATGGCCAGATAATCTGTCTTTTACTGGCTTAAATAAATGTGAGCAAACAGGAGCAAACTCCCTCGCTATTTTTCACAATAATGCCACCGGATCTTTTACGCTGACCTGAGACACCAAGTGAAGCATCTGCTTAACATCCTTTCCAAAAAACAGAATATCCACCTTTGGTGAAGAACAGGGCAGCACTGTAGCATAGTGGTTATCATTGCTGCGTCACAGCGCCAGGGATCCGGTTCAATTCCAACTTTGGGTGATTCTGAGTGGATTTTGCATGTTCTCCCCGTATATGTTTCCTCCAGGTGCTCTGATTTCCTCCCAATAATTGTCGGTTAGGTAGTTTGGCCGTGCTAAATTGTCCCTTGGTGTCAAGTGTCAGGGGTTACGGGGGTAGGCCTGGGTAAGATCGTTGTCGATGCTCAATGGGCTGAATGGTCTCCTGTACTGTAGGGATTCTATAATTCTCAGACAGAAAATGAATCCAGTTCATTGAAATGTGATTCATTTCAGATCTTTACAGCCACTGGAGTGGGACCGAGGAGAGGATGGAGGTTGGATTTAAACTCTAAATCCACATATAAACAGTTAACCCACTGCCCCATCAGTCACATTTTCTTACATTGATTTTCCACTAACTGAGTGCTAGATAAATGAGAAATGACATTGAAGATTTTTTAAAGCACTCTCTTTCATGGACTCTGTGCATCGTTGGCAAGGCCAGCATTTATTGCCCATCCATAATTGTCCTTGAGATGTACAAGAAGTAAAACTAGATGTGGCCTGCTCACAGCCGTGTTACGTTGCAAATGTTCATCTTAATTCTTAATTAAGTAGGGCTTCTTGCAGCTAAGCATCCTTCAGAACCCGGATCTCCTCAGACTGGACATAGCTGATGGTTGCATGACTGTAGCTGGTGTCCAGAAGCCTACGATCCCCAGGGTTGGCAAGGTTTGACAACCTACTAAAGAATTTAGCTCCAAACAGCTGTGAATAGAATCCATCCTAGAATCCAATGTCTTCTAACCTCCACTACCGAATGTAATTTTCTCTTTGACTAGGTTGTTGTATTGTGGATTCGAATAACATTAACCTGGCTCACTGCCAGTGACTGAGTGCTTCTGAGCTTCACAGTTCGTTTATATAACAATGTTATCACGTGAAAATGTCCAGAGCATTTCACACGATGAATTACTTTTGAGACACAGCGGCTGTTACATTAGAATCAATCCACATCAGTCACATTTCACAAACAATTAATGAGTTCAGCTAATTTTTTATTTGTTTGGGAAGAGAATTGTCAAAGACACTGAGATAACTCACTCCTCGTGGAATCTGCAACATCTGCTTGAATCATAAGAACAAGCCAGTGAATTTCGTTTAACAATCCATCCAAAAAGAAATTCTTACTGCCAGAAAATTCACAGCTTATAACGTGAGAGCTTTTTACGGTTTTCTTGGAACATGGGCATCACTGGCTGGGCCAGCATTTATTGTAAAGAAGTCTCATAACACCAGTTAAAGTCCAACAGATTTATTTGGTAGTAAATGCCACTAACTTTCAGAGCACTGCTCCTTCATCAGGTGAGTGGGAAGTGGGAGAACTCCCCACTCACCTGACAAAGGAACAGAGCTCTGAAAGCTAGTGGCGTTTACTCCAAAATAAACTTGTTGGACTTTAACCTGGTATTATGAGACTTCTTACTGTGTTTACCTCAGTCCAACATCAGCATCTCCACAGCCTTTATTGGTTGCCCTTGAAGGGCAGTTGAGAGTCAACCACATCGCTGTGGCTCTAGAGTCAATTGTAGGCCAGACCAGTTAAGGATGACAGACTTCCTTCCCAAAAGGACATTGCTGAACCAGGTGAGTTTTTCCCACAATCAACAATGGTTTCATGGCTATCAGTAGATTCTTAATTCCAGATTTGTTTAATTAAATTCAAATTCCACTAGCTGACATGGTTGAACCCAGGCCTCCAGAACACTAGCTGAGTTTCTGCATTAATAGTCTAATGATAATATCACTAGGCCATCCCCTCCCCTTAGATTCCCCTCATGACTGGAAAGAAGCCTTGGATCATTTTAAATGTGATTCCTAAAGCAACATAGGCCTGTGAACTCCATATTGTGGCAATCAGAAACAGATTGGCCATATTGCTTCTCGATTTTGTCCCAGTTATCCAGCCACTCCTTTCTTGTCCAATTTCCTCCTTGTGCTGGATGAGGAAGGCACAGTGCAGAGTGTTCCCAGGTTATGTGTCAAGGGCAAAGAAATCACATCCTGGCACAGTGGCACTGCAGTTAGCAGTGCTGTCTCACACACCAGGCATCTGGGCTCAAGTCCCACCTTGGCTAACTATCTATGTGGAGTTTACACATTCTCCCCATGTCTGCATGGGTTTCCTCTGGGTGCTCCAGTTTCTTCCCACAGTCCAAAAAGATTAAGTGAATTGGTTATGCTAAATTCTCCATCAGCGTACCCAAACAGTTGCAAGAGAATGGCAACTAGGGGATTTTCACAGTAGTTCCATTGCAGTGTTAATGTAAGCCAATTTGTGATACTAATAAATTAACTTTAAAAAAGTTTACAGCTTCAGCCACTTTGAGAAGGTAAGTTTGTGAAGTAAATGCAATAAGTCCTTGGAGGAAGAAGCTTTTCCACCAAAATCCCTTTATTTACAAGGGTGACACCAGCATACACACTGCTTTCAGTTTATAGTCTAACTAGGAGTACTAAAGGAAGTGACATGCCTGGTTAAATACAAAGCAAGAGGCTCCCTGATTGGTCCATCAATTTGGCCCTTAATCATGAAGTTCATATTCTAATTGGCCCACCTCAACTGCCTGACTAAAGTCTTACTATAAATGGGCAGGATTGGATCAGTAAGAGTATGAAATGTCAGCTAGTTGGTGTTTTGGTGGGGAGATTGGGTGTCATCAGATGTTCAAAAGGGTGGGGAGTCAGTGCTGGAGGTTGGGGGAGGAGTGGTTGGTCAGTAGGTTTGATGGAACTGGAGGGATGTTGTGGGATCCTTGTGGGGTGGAAGATGAAGCTCCCCATAGAGGATTGGAGGTCATGGTCAAGCATGAGGGAGAGTGAAGAACTGATGGTGGGTCCGTGAGGCCTTGAAGAACTCATGGAAGGTTGTAGGAAGTTGGTCAATTGGGAGTCAACTGGGGGTCCTGTGGGAGTGTGGGGGAGATGGAAATCCAGTGGGGGGATTTGGGGGGTGGAGGAGGGTTCCTTGACAATCCTAATCAATGTGAATCTTGATAACACCAACACTCAATATCAACAACAGCTTGCATTTATATAGCACATGTTAATGCAGGATAATATCCTAAAGTGCCTTGCAGGGCATGATCAGTTAGAAATTGAGATGGTAGGAGGTGTGATGAAATGGTTAGTCATGGAATCATAGAATCCTACAATGCAGCCAGAGAGATTGTTTTCAGGTGTTAAAGGAGAAGGGGAAGGAGGATAGACAAAGAGGGAATTCCAAACCGAAGGATCCAGATAGCTGAACATGTGGCCACTTATGGTAAAACAAAGGAACATACAAGAGGCCATAGCTGGGGAAATCCCAGAGATTTCAGACAGCTGGAGAAACTTACAAAGATTGGAGAAAGTAAGGTTACAGACCCAAGCATGAGAATTTTAAAATCAAGGTATTGGTGAACTGGAAGTCAATGTAGAGGAATGCTAGGTGAACAAGACTTGGTGGGGACTCATAAACAGGCAGCAGGGTTTTGGATAAGGGGCTGGAAACTCAATTCAAGGGCACGTGGACACTGAGTTTATGAATGGCCTTGTTCAGCCAGCCAAGAGTGTAAGAGGTGGCTCTCTTGAACAAAAGAAGCTCAGGGAGGGCAAGACCAGGAAGGGTCAGGAGATAAGAGAACTACAGAAAGATCCAGGGCTAGCATAAGAATCAATCCTTGGGGAAGTTTGTCTTGGTTTGTAAGGAAAAGGGAAGAATGCAGCAGAGATCCAAATGATAAGTGTCAATCTCAGTCATAGAGATGTCCAGGAGCATGAAGATGAGGGTGGAGAGGGGAAGGGAGAGGGTTTTGAGGCAATTGTTAATGAAGGGGAAAAAATAGGCTGAAGTTTAACTTTGCCTTGCAAGGATAGCTCTGGAACAACGAGCAGAGATTTCCAGCCTGAAATGGCAAACTGCTAGATCCCTTATGGAACAGATATTGGTTTCGTGAAGGGTAGGTCATGCCTTACTAACCTCATTGAGTTTTTTGAGAAAGTGACCAGAGAGGTGGATGGGGGTAAGGCGGTTGATGTAGTATATATGGACTTTAGTAAGGCGTTTGATAAGGTGGCCCATGGAAGACTTCTACAGAAAATGCAGATGTGTGGAATAGAGGGTGATTTAGCTAATTGGATTAGGAATTGGCTGGCAGATAGAAGACAGAGGGTGGTGGTTGATGGGAGATATTCATCGTGGAGTTCGGTGACAAGTGGTGTGCCTCAGAGGTCTGTTTTGGGGCCCCTGCTGTTTGTAATTTTTATAAATGATCTGGATGAGGGTATTGAAGGATGGATCAGTAAATTTGCAGATGACACTAAAGTCGGTGGAGTGGTAGATAGTGAAGAGGGGTGTTATAGTTTACAGAGTGACTTGGACAAGTTGCAGAGCTGGGCCGAGAGGTGGCAAATGGAGTTTAATGTGGAAAAGTGTGAGGTAATGCACTTTGGCAGGAACAATAAATGTGTAGAGTATAGGGCTAATGGTAGGGCTCTTAATAGTGTTGAGGAACAGAAGGATCTTGGTGTATGTGTCAATAGATCCCTGAAAGTAGGCAGTCAAGTGGATAAAGTTGTTAAGAAGGCATATGGAGTCTTAGCTTTTATTGGTAGGGGGATTGAATTTAGGAGCCGCAGCATCATTTTGCAGCTGTACAAAACTCTAGTGCGGCCGCACTTGGAGTATTGTGTGCAGTTCTGGTCCCCACATTATAAGAAAGATGTGGAGGCATTGGAGAGGGTACAGAGGAGGTTTACCAGGATGTTGCCTGGTATGGAGGGCAGGTCTTATGAAGAGAGGCTGAGGGATTTGAGGTTGTTTTCGTTAGAAAGGAGGCGGCTAAGAGGGGACCTTATTGAAACATATAAGATGATTAGAGGTTTAGATAGGGTGGACAGTGATAGCCTTTTTCCTAGGATGGAGAAAGCTAGCACGAGGGGACACAGCTTTAAATTAAGGGGTGATAGTTATAGGACGGATATCAGAGGTAGGTTCTTTACTCAAAGAGTGATTAGGGAGTGGAATGCCCTGCCTGCAGCTGTTGTAGATGCGCCAAGTTTGGTGGCGTTTAAGAGGTTAATTGATAAGTATATGGAAGAGAAGGGAATGGTTTAGTTTGGAGGGGCATTGCTTTTTATTTTGGTCGGCACAACATCGAAGGCCGAAGGGCCTGTTCTGTGCTGTATTGTTCTATGTTCTATACATCAAGTCTGCACTCCTCTTTGAAGACACAAAAATAGAGCTATGCAGGAGGTAAGAGACAGTAAGAGTTCAACTGAGGACAAAGGCATTAAAGGTAGAGATGAGGGTATGATTAAACAGACAGATTGACATCTATGTAAATATTGTGGCGCTTGCTTGTAAATGTTGCTCACATTCATGACAGTAGAATCACAACTGTAGTAGGGTTTGATGTTCTGTCTGTCTAAATTAAATGTATTTTGACTTTTTGAATTACATTCCAACATAGCACAATTTCACGTTCTTAAAGAAGCACTATCTCTAATATACAACAGTTTTTATTGGAGTATTCCATCCCTTACAATTCAGAATCTATTTTTTTTCTCAATACCCTGTTGGTAAGACATCACACAAGTTGAAAGCAATTAAAACTCTTAATATTGAAGCACAGAAACCTAGAAAACTAGAAGCAGGAGGAGCCCATTCAGTCCTTCAAGCCTGCTCTGCCATTCATCTTGATCATGACTGATCATTGAATTCAATATTCTGATTTCCTCCCTTCCCCCATATCCTTTGATTCCCTTAAGCCCCAAGAGCTATATCTAATTTTTTTTTGAAATTAGATGATGTTTTGCCCTCAACTGCATTCTGTGATAGTGAATTCCATACATTCACCATCCTTTGGATGAAGAAATTTCACCTCACCTCAGTTCTAGAAGGTTTATCCCTCATCCTCAAACTATGACCCCTAGTTCCACACTCCCTCACTCTCAGGAACATTCTTTCTGAATCTACCCTGTCTAATCCTGTTGGAATGTATAAGTTTCTATGAGAGCAGCACAGGGCCATACAGTTACCCCAGAAGATTTTCTGATCCTGCATATTTGCCTGTTCTATATAATGTAGGTAATATTGCTTACCATAATCATTGCTCTGTATAAGGGGAGTCAGAATAGGTTGTATAGTTCCACCTGAATAAGGGGAAGTTGTGTCTTGGGTTTTTGATGAATGCATACATTCTGGCAATTGGAGGGTATTGGCTAAAGTTGTTGTTAACTGCTGACAATGCCAACTGGGGCAGCACAGTGGTACAGTGTTCAGCACTGCTGTCTCTCAGCACTAAGGTCCTAGGTTCAATCTGAGCCTCAGTTGACTGACTGTGTGGAGTTGCACATTCTCCCCATGTCTGCATGGATTTCCTCCGAGTGCTTTGGTTTTCTCCCATAGTCCAAATATGTGAGTTAGGTGATTGGCCATGCTAAATTTCCCCTTAATGATAGGGGGAGTAAATATACGGAGTTACAGGAAAACAATAGGGCCTGGGTGAGATTGTTGTCAGTGTAGGCTGGATGAGCCAATAGCCTCCTGTACTGTATGTTTCTAAGACTGTATTATTCTAGATCCATCAACATCAGTAAAGGTGAAGTGATTACTCTGTTGCAAGGTAACTTCATACTGAATAACTTAGGTCCCTTATCCTGTTGGTATTTATAATTATTCTGAGCCAATTCTCTTAATCTGATCTTCAGCATTAGCCATTTAAATGTGTTTTGTTTCATAGTTTTGACTTTCTCCTCTTATAAACTTTATCTGGCCCTAACAATGTCTCAAAACATTTTATAAAAATTAAGTACTTTCAAAGTGATGCATTTGGTAAAAATATGGCAGCTAGTTTGTGCACAGCAAGCTCCCCAAACTGTAACTTATCAACACCAGATAATCTTTGTTTTTATTGAGGGATATTATGGATATGGGGGCATTAGATTGGGGTGGACACAGTTAAGTCTCTCAATACTAGTTTAAAGCCCAACAGGTTTATTTGGAATCACGAGTTTTTGGAGCGCAGCTCCTTTCTCAGGTGAGTAGAGTTGGGTTCACAAACACGGCATATATAGGCAGGCATTTGCATCTCTGTCTAAATATGCCACATTTGTGAGCCTAACTTTCCACTTACCTGGAAAGGTAAGGAGCGGAGCTCAAAGCTCATGATTCCAAATAAACTTGTTGGACTTTAACATAGTGTTGAGAGATTTTTTTACTGAGGGGAAAATATTGGCTAGAATACTAAGAACAACTCCCTTGCCTTACTTGGAAACAGTGCCAAAATACTTTTTGCACCCATCTTTGGGAATAAATTTCACCCAAAGGGCAGGCCCCTAGCAGTGCAGCACTCTCTCAATGTTGTACTGGAGTGTTGCTTCGATCTTGTTCCCAGGTCTCTGGAAAGCCCACACATTTCTAACTCAGTTATTGCTGAGCGGTGACTGACATCTTTGAAACAGATAATGGGGAGGTACAACATTTTCATACATGGTTGAAATCATTCTTTAATTATTTCACTTTTACCATTTAAGCCAGCATTTCTCATTCAAAAGACCCCTAAAGTGGGGTTTTCCACCTCTCACCACATGCCATGGCATGTTTTGTGGCAGTAAGGAGTCTGACAACACCAGCTTTAAATCCAACAAATTTAAACTGGTTGGATTTAAACCAGGTGTTGTCAGACTTCTTACTGTGTTTACCCCAGTCCAACACTGGCATCTTGACAGCATGACTGTTTTTGTGATGGCAGAGGCAGCCTGCCATTGGCCAATCTTCCAGTCCTGCTGATGTCAAAGGAGTTTCCCACTGTTTACACCACCACCACCAGAGAAAGCCATGGTGGAGGGGACGGGTTGCCATCAATGGGACCGGAAGATCTGGCTGACGGGAGCAGTTGGAAAATCACACCCATAGTCTACTGGAGTCTGCTCCACATTTTCATGCTTTCATCTCAGAATCACAGAAGTATTATAGTGCCATTCAGCCCATCATACCTGCACCAACACTCTGAACGAGCATTCTGACTTAGTCTTCTTCTCCTGCCTTTTAACAGTATACCTCTGCACATTGCTTCTATTCAAATAATCAACCTGAATGCCTCGACTGGACTTGCCTCCACCACGCTTCCAGGCACTGCATTCCAAGCTAAGCTCCTTTAAGCACTCAGGTGCTCTCTGTTTCGTAACAGTGATTTACTTCTGTTGTTGTACTACCTTTTCTCTTAGGATGCCATCACTTCTGTTATTCAACCCATCCCTCGTTCTCCACTCAAGGAGGAAGAAGTTCAACTTTCTCTCCCTGTTTGTCTCTCCCACATTATTCCCTTCCTTCTCATAACCCAGTGAGCTGAAATCTCCTCCAATTCTAGAAAAGAATTATACCCAAATTGGTAGCTTATCCCCTTTCAGCTGGAGCTGCTGGGTGCTTTCCTAGTATTTTCTGCACTGTTTTGTATTTAGCTCTTTCTGGTGTAATTCAGAATCCTTACCGCTGTTTGGAGACACCTGCGGGCTATTTGCATGTGTGTGGATGTTAGCTAAGGACACAAAGCAGCCAGGTCTGATGCTGCCAAAATAGCGTTCACTGTCTAATTTAGCTTTGGGATAAATAATGGCCTTTTGCCACTGCTCACCACAGAGAGCAATATTCATAAAGCGAAGAAAGAACACCAAAGCCAATCGCTCTTAATTGGTTTTGAAAATAAAACGCACTGTTGTTGAGACAAACTCATCAACAAAAAGTTCACACACATCAGCACTAAATCAAAATTAGAGGAAGGAATTTGAAACATTATTTTCATGAATAGTTATGTTCTTCCCGATAGTCTTGCAGTGCTCATGAATATTTATACGTCGATCTCATTCTGTGGATTGCATTCTAATTCCGGCACGGAGCTTATTCATAAATCCAGAGTTTGGTCTAATTCAAATTATTCATGAAAAAAATTGATGTGGTCCTTGAATTTTGACAGCTCCGGTTTGATTGTGATAAATGGGGCTTCGCTGTATGTTTTTTGTAGGGTTTGTCAAATTAATATCCTCTACAGCAACCCATGAAGGCGGGAATGATGATTTATTATATTCTCTTTCTCATTTAATAAACAATCGGCTGAAAAATCCATGACTGTTATGGCCATATCTTGGTGACTGTCAAAGTTGTGTTGTTGTGAGGAGCCTGATGTTCGAGGAGTGCATCTTCACATCAGACAATACTGATGTCAGCCTGGCACAGCACACAAAAGGCTACTGCATGTTCAGTCAGTTGGTCTGTCTATTAATCTGGTTGGCATTGAAGATAACCAACATATTGTTGCCCTTTGGTCATTTCTACAAACCTCATTGCCCAGTAGATTTAGCCATCTGGGGATGTGTGTATGAATTATTAAAGGAATTCAACTACACTGCTTTACTTGGAAATTAAGACCTATCAGACAGTCTCCTGCTCAAAATTATTCTCTTCTCAAACATCAAAATCTGTGTTGCTTTATACTTTCTTCAGACCTCCCCGAGTTTTGCAATCTGCAGGCTCCCAGAAAGAAAGAACTTACATTTATAATGCCTCTTACTTGCTCAAGATGACTCAAACACCTGAATTGTGGTCACCCTTGCAATGTAGGAAGTGCAAAAGCCAGTATTCACATAGCAAGCTCCAACACACAATAACATAATAATGGCTAGGCATCTAGTTTGGTGACATGGGTTGATGGCTAAATATTGGCCATATGATCATACGAATTAGGAGAAGGAGTAGGCCACTTATCCCTCATCCCTGCTCCACCGTTCAGTAGGATCATGGCTGATCTGATTTTAACCTCAGTTCCTTTAACACAGACTAGGATTTTCCTGCCCTGTCACAGTGGCTTTTCCAATGGCAGAGGCAATGAGCCATTCAAATCCCTGTTGATTTTGGTAGGACTACAAGATCCCATCTGTGCCTTGTAACAGTGGGTCAGAAAATCCGACCCACTGTTACAAGCTTCTTATTCCATTTTATCCAACTCCTCAGCTGCAGTGTTGAGATTAATGCACTCACGTCTCCAAGTTCTGAGCTTAGGCCTCTGAATTATTAATCCAACATGACCACAATGTTAAAACAGCCAGAGGACAGTATCCAGAATGAACTTTGAATTTCGATTTCAAAGCTCGGGTTAGTCGACTTTAGTTGTGCTATTTGTTGGCAATAACCTCTTCTGGTCCCACCATGCTGATGCTATAGTTAAGAAAGGCCACCAACGCCTCTACTTTCTCAGGGGACTAAGGAAATTCGGCATGATTGCCAAATGACTTTCACCAACGTTTACAGATGCGACACAGAAAGCATTCTTTCTGGATGCATCACAATTTGATAAGGCTTCTTTTCTGAGCAGGACTGCAATAAACTACAAAGGGTTGTGAATGAAACTCAGTCCATCACACAAACCAGCCCCTCATTCATTGACTCTGTCTACACTTTGCACTGTCTCGGGAAAGCAGCCAGCATAATTAAGGACCCCACACAACCTGGAAACTCTCTCTTCCACCTTTTTCCGTTCAGAAAAAGATACAAAAGTCTGAGGTCACATACTAACCGACTCAAGAACAGCTTTTTCCCTGCTGCCATCAGACTTTTGAATGGACCTACCTTGCATTAAGTTGATCTTTCGCTACACCCTAGCTGTGACTGTAATTTTACATTCTGCACTCTCTCCTTTCTTTCTCTATGAATAATGTGCTCACAAGAAACAATACTTCTTACAAATACATGTGATAATAATAAATCAAATCAAAAAAAGGCAAATAAACCAGAAACAACTCAGTAAAGGAGTGAAAGCAATTCGGAACCATAAGCAACCTGCATTATCTTCCAGTAGTTGGTTTAAGAAAACCATTAGCCTATCCCACTGACAAGAATACCAGGAACTTGCACAAGATTCAATCTCATTAATTATATATAGGCGAGTTCCCCTCCAACTCTCCAAACTGGCAGCAGCTGCTTCACCCATTGGGTTTGGCACTGTTGTGATATCCCACTGACATGGTACAATATTGAA
The DNA here is from genome assembly GCA_024679065.1 of Sphyrna mokarran. Lineage (NCBI taxonomy): Eukaryota > Metazoa > Chordata > Chondrichthyes > Carcharhiniformes > Carcharhinidae > Sphyrna > Sphyrna mokarran. The sequence continues at coordinate 29,775,647 of JAGIQG010000028.1, forward strand.
AGGCTTGACAGGATTGTGGTGGGCAGCTGTTTTAATTGGCATTCATGAGAAGCAAATGAATGCAAATGGCATCTGCATCATCTGCCAGTGGGAAGAAAGACCCCCCATTGGGAGAATTGCACGGGTGATGTTAGAACTTTCTGGTTTCTGCCAGATTCTGCCCACCCAGCACCAAACCCGCCATAACTGGGTTGGAAGAATTCTGCCCAATGAGCTAGTGCATTTTTTTTGCAAACAATCACATTTACTTTGAATAATGCTAAAGGCTGCCTTAGTAAAGGTATGTAGAGGCGTACCCAGACTATCCAAATGAATCCACTAAACGTAGACCAATTCTTACTTGTTTTAAGCTGCACACATCTTGCACACAGGATGACATGGTGGCACAGTGATTAGCACTGCTGCCTTACAGTTCCAGGGATGTGGCTTCGATTCCTAGAACAAAGAACAAAGAACAACACAGCACGGGAAACAGGCCCTTCGGCCCAACGAGCCCGCGCCGCCATCCTAACGTCTTAATGACATATAGAGACCAATAATAGGGACAATTTGTTACCCAATCAGCCTAAGAGCACATTTTTGGGATGTGGGAGGAAACCGGAGCACCCGGAGAAAACCCACGCAACCACGGGGAGAACGCGCAAACTCCCGCAGACACAGGCCCCAAATCCATGTGTCTGCACAGCAACAGCGATAGTCTCTGAGCTGTCATGTTGCCCATCAGATGGTCCAGTTTAAGCATACACTAACGACATGAAGCACTAGGCCACTCCTGAAGCAACATCCAAGAGCAGCCCTCGCACGACCTGCCAAATGCATGCACCTTGTTGGTCAACAAGGTGGACCAAATAGCCTGTGGAAACAATTAAAGTATTTAAACAGTCCTCCTATATCCCTCTATCTGCAGACCGCTCATGTGGCTGTCCAAGAGACCCTAAAACAACCCTAGCGTGCCTGCTCCCACCACCTTACTCGGTAGCGCATTCCACACCCCCACTACCCTTTGTGTGAAAAAATGCCCTCTAATATTAGTCTTATACATAGCCCCCCTCACCCTAAGGCCGTGACCCCTCGTTCTATCAGAATCTAATGGTGGAAAAAGCTTACCACCATTTACTCTATCTATACCCTCATAATCTTATATACCTCTAATAGATCCCCTCTCAGCTGACGTCTTTCAAAGGAAAACAACCCCAGTGCGTTCAACCTTTCCTCGTAAGACAGCCCTTCCATACCAGGCAGCATCCTGGTAAATCTCCTCTGCACTCTCTCCAGGGATTCCACATCCTTCCGGTAGTACGGCGACCAGAACTGGACGCAGTACTCCAAGTGAGGCCTAACCAACGTTCTATACACTTGCAACATCAAACTCCTACTCTTGTATTCTATACCCCTTCCTATGAAGGCTAACATACCATACGCTTTCTTTATCACCTTTTCCACCTGTGAGGACACCTTCAGAGACTTGTGAGCCTGCACCCCCAGGTCTTTCTGTGTCTCTATACTCCGGATAGTTTTACCTTTTATCCTATAACTCCCCTCTACGTTATTCCGGCCAAAATGCATCACCACGCATTTATCCGGATTAAATTCCATTTGCCGTCTATCTGCCCAATCTACCAGCCTATTTATGTCCTGTTGTATTGCCTGGCACTGCTCCTCAGTCCCCGCCAATCCAAGTATCTTAGTGTCATCAGCAAATTTGCTGATCACACCACCTACCCCCTCTTCCAAGTCATTTCCTGGCTTGGGTCACCGTCTACGTGGAGTCTCTGCATTCTCCCTGCATCTGTATGGGTTTCTTTCAGGTGCTCCAGTTTCCTTCCACAGTTTAAAGATGTGCAAGTTAGATGAATCAGCTATTCTGAATTGTCCCTTAGTGACAGCGGGTTAGCAGGATAAATAAATGTGGGCTTACGGGGATAGGCCTGGGTGGGATTGTTGTCAGTGCAGACTCGATGGGCGGAATAGCCTTGTTCTGCACTGTATAATTCTATGAACATGGGTTCCACACTCCTCCCCACCCAAACCTAACTGTAACAGGTGGTTTAAATGGCCAGCCTCTTTGTCCTGATGAAAATCTGAGCTAGGATTCCCATTCTAACTGTTTACATAGATAACTTCAATGGAGAATGTTGGCAAACATTATGACAACAAGAAGTTGGAAAGTGAACAGTCGTATAAGCAAGATTTTTAATAATATTGACACATCTAATTTATTTTGATGATTTGCAGTGAAATGGTTAATCTAATCCAAAAACAAAACTGTAGCATCATGTGTTTACAGGTTCCAACCAACCTGTCAAAGAGCATTAAAGCAAATAATATCTGCACCAAATGAAATAGAGCTTGTTAAGGTCATCCAATGCTTACTAATGTGGTTTGCTTGCAAGACATAAATAATTTACCTGTACATCAGAAATTAAATTACTGAGAAATGAAAGATTATCATTTGTGTGATTGCTTTTAATGGAACATGTAAGAAATAATTTCTTTCCATTGCTCTTTGTCAGTAGTGGCAACTATTAGCTATAAATTCACACCTTTGAAGCACTCAGGAATATTTGTGTGAGATGTGATCAATGACTTTGTAAAAATAAGGGTCAGGTGTTAGTAATACATCTGGTAGCTTGATTTGGGGGATTTTCTGGTTTTGGCAGATCAATCTCACTTTAACAGGCCTCATTAGATCCAATTTTTGCCAGAGGAAGACAAAGGCAGAATCCTAGGTGGCCACAGGGACAGGCAAATGCCGGGGTTCACTGATTAGAAGGGCCAACTCAGTTTTCTGGGGTTTCATTCCAGTTGTTTTAGAAGCTAAGTAACATTTGCACCACACAAATGCCAGGGAATGAACATCTCCAACAAGAGAGAATCCAACCATGTCCCCTGACATTCAATTACATTGCCATTGGTGAATCCCCACTTTCAACATTCTGGGGGTTACCATTGACCAGAATGAACTAGGCAAGCCCAATAAATATATAAATACTATAACTACTAGAGCAGGTCAAAGGCCAGGGATCCTGTGGCGAGTAATTCACCTTCTGACTCCTCGATGTCTATCCACCAGCTACAGGCGCAAGTCAAGAGCATGATGGAATACTCTCCACTTGCCTGGATGGGTACAGCTTCAACAACACTCAAGAAACTCAACACCATCCAGGAAAAGCAGCCTACTTGATTTGAACCCTTCCGCAAACATTCAGTCCCTCTATTATTAATAAATAGTGGCAACCATGTGTACCATGTACAAGAAGCATTGCAGGAATTCACCAAGGTTCCTTAGGTAGCACTTTCCAAACCCACGACCATAGCCTTCCTAGGAACACCACCACCCAGAGGTTTCCCTTTAAGCCATTCACCATTCTGAGTTGGAAACGTATTGCTGTTCCTTCACTGTCACAGGGTCAAAACCCTGGAACGTCCCTAACAGGACTGTGTGTGTACCTACAAGGACTGCAATGGTTCAACAAGACAGCTTAGCACCACCTTCTCAAGGGCAACTAGGGATGGGCAATAAATAATGATCTAACCAGAAATACCCACTTTCCATAAATGAATTTTGATGCCCCCATACATAAACAATCCTTATGATCCAAAAATTCCCCATGCTCCCTGATACCTTCCCATTGTCTTTCATCCCCATGAAGCCTTGTGCCTCAAAGTTATCTCGGGCCCTTATGCCAATGCATACCACCATCCATCCCTATCCCCATGCTCCATTACCCCACCCTCCATGCCATCTTCATAGCCGCTCAACATATCTACCATGAGCAAAACACAGGAGCCATGTGGTAATGAAAAAAGTCTACAAGTCTAACACAGCTCTTACTCTACACAAATGATAATGAAAAAATCCCCCATTTACTAAATACATTCAAAACTTTAAATCTCCTCAAGTATAAAAATCTCTATCTAGACCAAACATCAAAGACAACTAATCATTTAATAACCTCTTTACACTATCACTCAAACTATTAACTCAGAAATTTCTATTGAGATAATTGTAGAGTTTGAAACTCAGCCGAGCATCTATAATGACAAAATAATAGCCTTTGGGAAATGTCAACAAAGACCTCCATTGAAATTGTATGAATAGGTGATTACTTTTTTCTAATTTTAACCAGAAGCCTGTCAATCAAAGCAATCTAGCTGAGAGTTCTTTCTTATAACACTCACTGGTAGTTTAAGCTTGTTTTTTTCATGTTTAAGAAACAGGAGATTTTAAAAAACTTCAAATTGTGATGTTTTTATCTTGTTCAACCTTAAAGAATATTTATAACTTTTTTTTTGAAAAACTTGTTTCAAAATTATCTCCCAACCCCTATTGGGGTGTGGTAGATGCTTGCTCGATTGCAAGCCAACCACAAGTGGCTGATCGATATCGGCCCGATAACAAAGGGAGTGAATCTAATCTTAAATTTGAATGCCTTCCTGCACACCCAGTCGCCGTGCTGTGGGAGTATGAAGGTTAGTGTGTTGGACTACTAATCCGCACTCTATCCTTGAGTCCACGGTTCCCTGCGTGCGCACTGCTGATGAGCCCCAACAAGGGCGAAACAGCTGTCCAGTGCTTCGCAATTTGTGACTGGGATAAACTTGTTTCAATATTTATAACTACTCCATAAATTTGTGACCTACACACAGTGGATAGTGACTCTTGTAACTGGCAAAAGGGGCACTGTTTGAACTTAGCATCAAGTTTAAATGGCCTTGCTGAGTTCAGACTTCCCCCTATGAGAATCACGTCTGCCACCTTCTCCGCCAAAAGTTACAGTTGAATCTGCTTCAACTGCCCTTGAGGGCACTACATTCCACATCTTTAAAACTCACATGTCATCATGGGGTAAGGGAAGAATGGTGACAAGTTTCTGAGGGCAACAAAATTTGAGGAGGATAACTGATGAGCTTTCTCAGTTGACAGAATGAAATGCTATTGCGAGATCAAGAAAGGCCATGACCTGCAGTTAATGCTATTTCTTACAACTTCATGGATTTTCTGTGCAGTGATGATTATGAGGGTGATTGTATCAACTCATCATACTAGTCAGGGAAGAGAGGGGAGGGAGTGGCTGACAATGGTGCCTTTAGACCTTAGCAACTAGCTTCCCAGCATGAATCAGCTCTGCCCACTCCCCCTACTGGCAAGAATCACATTTGGGATCTTTTCTTTCCTAAGTGCCGTACAAATGTGTCTGGGAGCTCACCTGTTTTCAAACTAGTCCATCACTTCGAATTTTTTGGGTAAAATTACCGCATGACGGATGAAAACTGCACCGAAATTCTGACCGGAGTTCCTCAGTCATTGGGAGGAGATGATTGATAAAGATATCTTTATAATAATTTTCCTTGTGTCAGACAACAGGGAAGCTCCTCTGTGCTTATACCAATGTGACTTGTCTCAATCCTTGGATAGAGTCAGGATTGCAGAAGCCCTGAGATTCCCCAGTATGCATTCCTTTTTCCAGATGTTCTGAGGTTTAGCTAGTTGCTTACAAAGGTTTGCCATAACTTATTTGTCTCTGACTCTCACTTCCATTGATAGATCCCAAATTTTCAAACAGCAAATAATTCACTCTTTGCTATGATAGCTAAAATGAGGTTAACATCTTCCATTGTTTCTTTAATCTACCCACCGAATGCTCCCTTTCAAATTCTGCTCCATTTGCTTTTGTTTTGGCGGTATGTGTTGTTTTAACCTTTTGTCTTTCAAAACAAGTGCTTGACATAGCCTTTGCACAATGCATAAAACCACTCTCCAGCCTCTTGAAATCTCATTACAGTTCATTAAACTCATTAGATTGTAATTACATTCCATTTAAAAACCATCAGCTTCCTGTCATTCTCCCTGTTAGTATGTTTTAGTCTATCCTATACAGATGCTTCAAAACCCTTGACCATGCCAGTTCCGAGAAGGAACCCCACCTGTACTATTTACATCTGGATATGTATTGATCTCTTGTGCTTCTCCAGTGATTGCCCTTTTAATATTTTGCAATAATATTCAGCATGTGTGCACAAAATATTGTGCATGCATTAGAAAATGTTGGAAACACTCAGCAGGTAAGGCAGTATCTCGTGAGAGAGAATGGCAAAATCATGTCTCCCCCATGTTGTCTATATGGATTTTAGCAAAGCCTTTGACAAGGTACCACATGGTAGGTTGCTGCATAAGGTTAAATCTCACGGGATCCAGTGTGAGGTATCAAAATGGATACAAAATTGACTTCTCGACAGAAGTCAGAGAGTGGTGGTAGAGGGTTGTTTTTCAAACTGGAGGCCTCTGATCAGCGATGAGCCTCAGGGATCAGTGCTGGGCCCACTATTATTTGTTATTTATATTAATGATTTGGATGAGAATATAGGAGGCATGATTAGTAAGTTTGCAGATGACACCAAGATTGGTGGCATAGTGGACAGTGAAGAAAGTTATCTCCAACTGCAATGGGATCTTGATCAATTGGGCCAGTGGGCTGATGAATGGCAGATGGAGTTTAATTTGGATAAATGCAAGGTGATGCATTTTTGTAGATTGAACCAGGTTGGATATCAGAGGCAGGTTCTTTACCCAAAGGGTGGTTCGGGAGTGGAATGTCCTGCCTGCGGCGGTTGTAGATGCGCCAAGTTTGGTGGCATTTAAGAGGTTAGTTGATAAGTATATGGAAGAGAAGGGAATGGTTTAGTTTGGAGGGGCATTGCTTTTTATATTGGTCGGCGCAACATCGAAGGCCGAAGGGCCTGTTCTGTGCTGTAATGTTCTATGATCTATGTTCTATGTTCTAGGGCAGGATTTACTCAGTTAATGAAAGGGTATTGCAGAGAATTACAGAACAAAGAGATCAAGGGGCACATGTTCAAAGCTCCTTAAAAGTGGAATCACAGGTGGACAGAGTAGTGAAGAAGGCATTCAGCATGCTTGGTTTTATCAGTCAGAACATTGAATTCAGGAATTGCGATACCTTGTTGAAGTTGTACAAGACATTGGTAAGGTCACACTTGGAATACTGCAGTTCTGGTCACCCTATTATAGAAAGGATATTATTAAACTAGAAAGAGTGCAGAAAAGATTTACTAGGATGCTGCTGGGACTTGATGGTTTGAGTTTAAGGAAAGGCTGGATAGACTGGGACTTTTTTCTCTGGAGCATAGGGGGCTGAAGGGTGACCTTATAGGCGTCTATAAAATAATGAGGGGCATAGATAAGGTAGATAGTCAACATCTTTTCCCAGAGATAGGGGAGTCTAAAACTAGAGGGCATAGGTTTAAGGTGAGAGGGGAGAGATACAAAAGTGTACGGAGGAGCAATATTTTTCACACAGAGGATGGTGAATGTCTGAAATGAACTGTTAGAGGTAGTAGTAGAGACAGGCATAATTTTGTCTTTTAAAAAGCATTTAGATAGTTAAATAGACAAGGTGGGTATAGAGGGATATGGGCCACATGTGGGCAATTGAAATTAACGTGTGAGTTTAAAAAAAAGGATGGTATGGACAAGTTGGGCCAAAGAGGCTGTTTCCATGCTGTAAACTTCTGTAACTCAATGATATAGCTGGGCTCAGGAATGCCCAGTAAGGACAGCTTTTGACAGAAGACTCTGAAAGAGACAAGGCGAAGACCGAACAATTCCCCTTAGTTTTAAAGATACTTCCTAATTTTTAAAAAGTCTTTTCATTATTTCTTTTAGACAGTTAATGTTGTTGTTATTGACTCATTCTAAGTGTAATTATTTAATTTGGTTTGATCATTGAATTTAATTGTTAGTCAACACTTATAAGTAAATTTAGTTTTCCTTATTTATTTTAAGCACAGAATGCTTTGAAAAATATTGACATTATTTTGCACTTTGAAGATAGCAACCATCTGCCCATTCTTCCTACTGGCAAGAATTACATTTTGCCTCATTATTTTTCTGAGTGTCGTATGATTACGTTTGAGAGCTCGCCCAAAAATGGGTGCAATTGTCTCCTGTTTTATGCTCATTCAGCGCTTACAATTTTTTAAATTCAGATTGCCTCCTAAAGTAATTTCTGAAACTTAAAATCCCAGTTTCTGACTAAGAATTAAGAAAGGTCTGAAGTGTCAAAAATGCAGTTTCTCTATAGATGCCTTGAGGTAATTCCACACAATCTTGATAAGACACAATACAGGTATTTTGCTGATATTCTAAGGTATTGGAAAATGTCTTTGCCCCGGAGGTAGCTCAGAAATATTTTCAGCAAACATCTTGATTAGGTGATGAAGAAAATTACAGTGCTAGGTTTCTGAGATGTCACAAAATGCAGTTACCTTGGAGACGCTCTGACTTTGTCACAAGTGATATAAAGGAACAAAAGATTCTCCCCAGGTACAAGCTTTCAGCTGTCTCCGGAAGTCAGAGGATGTATCACAAGACAGAATCATCAGAATATTGCTTTAAAATTTCCACTTCTTTCTGTAGACAAAGCTGATTTGATTTCATTTGATTTATTATTGTCACATACATTGGGATGTAGTAAAAGGTGTTGTTTCTTGCACGTTATACAGACAAAAACATACTGTTCACACAGTACATAGGGGAGAAGGAGAGGAGAGGGTGCAGAATGTAGTGTCACAGTCACTGCATCCTACTCCCTACTGTTATAGTAGGCTGAAGAGAAAGATCAACTTGCACAGAAGTGTTTATTAACTAGAAGAAGGCTGGCATATCTGAAGGACCCAATTGAACAGGAGGCGCATGCATTCAGGCTGATTGGGCTCGCCAGCCCCAAGATAAACATTAATATTTTGATTTGACTTGATTTGATTTATTATTGTCGCATGTATTAACACGCAGTTAAAAGTATTGTTTGTTGCGCACTATACAGACAAAGCATAGAGAAGAAAAGGAGTGGGTGCACAATGTAGTGTTACAGTCATAGAAAAGGTGCAAACAAAGATCAACTTAATGCAAAGTAGGTCCATTCAAAACTCTGATGGCAGCAGGGAAAAGTTGTTCTTGAGTCGGTTGGTACGTGACCTCAGACTTTTGTATCTTTGTCATGACGGAAGAAGGTGCAAGAGAGAACATTAATGAATGGGAGGCTGGTTTGCTAGATGGACTGGACTTCTTTCATGACACTTTGTAATTTCTTGCAGTCTTGATCAGAACAGAAGCTATACCACACTGTGATAGAATTCAGAAGAATGCTTTCTACGGTGCATCTGTAAAAGTTGGTGAGAGTCATAGCTAACATGCTAAACTTTCTTAGTCTTATGAGGAAGTAGAGGCATTGATGGATTTTCTTAAGTATAGTGTTGGCGTGGAGGGCCAGGACAGATTGTTGGTGATCTGGACACCTAAAAACATGAAGCTCTCAACCATTCCTACCTCATCCCCATGGATGTAGACAGGGGCATGTTCCCCTCTACGCTTCCTGAAACCAATAACTCTTCCTTCGTTTTGTTAACATTAAGGGAGAAATTATTATTGTCGCACCAGTTCACCAGAAGAGAAAGTTTAAAAGAGAGAAGAGAGAAAGAGGAAGAGAGAAAGTTTAAAAAAAAGCTGAGTGGTCACATCATCAGAGTGACTATTAATTTGTAATGAAAATAATAGTGTTTAGTTTTGCCCTGACAGAGGCCATGATCATACCACAGGCTAATGTCAGTGCAGTAGCAGAGATACTGGGGAGGGATCAGGATGTAATGGAGAGGAATACATCACAGCAGCTACAGATTTCAGACTGAGGAAGATCCAGTGGTCATACCAAATTTAATCGCAAATTAGGAGGGAGAGGCATAGCTGGAGGGGAGGCAACCAGAACCTTCAGGAGGTGAGGAGTGTGTGGCATTGCTAGCAGAAGCTCCCATGCTGCCACAAGCACACAGACATCTGCTGACCATGCAGGTGATGATGCTGAGTATATCCTTGACCACCCGTGTCAGGATCTGTCACAGTGGGGTCAAAGTTGTGAGGCCAATTCGCAGCTGCAATTTCAACGTTTACAGATGTTTATGGCAGCTACAAAGATTACTCGAGGTCAATGCTCAGCATGTGCAGTTTTCTCAGGAGCAAAATGAGTTTATGAGACAGCAAAATAAGTCTCCTCATGAGATTTTTACTAAAATGTTAACACCTGCTGCTGCACCTTCTGGCCAGGAGCTGTCCGTTTAAGAGACAGTTGCCGCTGGGCATGCATATGGAACGCAGAAGGTTACATTTATTTATTATTAGTGTCACAAGCAGGCTTACATTTCCACTGCAATGAAGTTACTGTAAAAATCTCCTAGTGGCCTGTTCCAGTACACTGAGGGAGAAATTAGCATGAGCAATGCACCTAACCAGCACGTCTTTTGGACTGAGGGAGGAAACCAGAGTACCCAGAGGAAACCCATGCAGACACAGGGAGAATGTGCAAACTCCGCACAGACAGTGACCCAAGCTGAGAATTGAGCCCAGGTCGCTGGCGCTGTGAGGCAGCAGTGCTAACCACTGTGCCACCATATCATGTGGTTGGCAAATGAGCCAGAGGTGATATGAAAGGAATTAGATTCCCTCCCTTCTCTCTCCAACACTGTATACCCCTATTTCATGATGGATTCTGTTATTTTCATTACTCTGTGTTTCTTATTTGACTGTAAACTCTTTTGTTACATTTGACTTATTTTTAGTCTGTGTTGTTTATTAATATATTTGTGCATTCATTTGAAAATGTTCTGATGGAAATTTGATGATATTTGAGTGACATTATTGAGTTAGAGTTATCTTCTATTTCAGCACTGCGCTTTTGATGTTGCAGGAACATATTTGTAGAGGCTGTAATGTTTTATGAAAAACACTTATTCAGAAAAATAAGACAGATAAAATCTTGAATTTTTGATGACATAGTAACCTTTAACTTGAGCAGCTGCTTGGTGACATTCTGAATAAGAACCACCTCAACCTTTAAAATTTCTGAAAATAAAATGAAACTTTTTCTTAACTTTTTCATAACAGGTCTCGTCTTACTTTGGAAAGCGGGAGGAAGTAAAGGATATATCGTTAACTTTAATTACACAATATCCAAAAGCAGCAGCAGTCGGCAGCTGGAGCCTAGGCCTGTTCATGTGCTCCAAGGAGCATGTCCATGTCGTGGTTCCACATTGGCCTCCTCCAGCTCTTCCAATTCTGATGCCAAACTATCTTCAGGCTAACAATTCTGTCCTTGATGGAGAGCTAGACTGTGCAATGCATATCTCTCTACAACAATCTTCAGACTATCTCAGGTTCGCATGATAATAGCCCCCTGAACCATCCAGGCAACAAAAACGTAACTTTAAAACTCCCAATTGCCCTCACCACTGCCTGACATGTTGCCATGTGTGCGTGGTTGTATTGCCCCCTTACTTCATAGGTGCTCCTCTGATATGGTGTCATAAGCTACATTCCCAGTGAATATCCCTCATCACTCAGCAGCTATTCTCTAGTTCCAGGTGCTGTCCTCATAGTCTGGTGTAACACTGAGTTTGCCAGGACGAACAGTCCCCTCGGCCCAACTTGTCCATGCCACCCCTTTCGTTTTAACCCATAAGCTAGTCCCAATTTCCCGTGTTTGGCCCATGTCCCTCTTTGGCCTTCTTACCCATGTAACTGTCTAAACGCTTTCTAAAAGACAAAATTGTACCCATCTCTATTACTACATCTGGCAGCTTATCCCAGACACTCACTACCATCTGTGTGAAAACATTGCCCCTCTAGACACTTTTGTATCTCTCCCGTTTCACCTTAAACCTATTCCCTCTAGTTTTAGAGATACCCCTACCTTTGGGAAAAGATATTGACAATCTGGCTGATCTATGCCCCTCAGTGCTCCTCAAAGTCATTGACTGTGACCTGGACATCTGCCGTTACATGACATGCCAATTATGGGCACAGGTTGTTTGCACCACATTGAGAATCCTCATTTGGGCATCACACACTATCATCACATTTAAAGAACAGAAGCAATCTTATCCTTTGGCCCCTTTAGTGGGATAGACATTCCATCAAAAGCCCCAAATAACCTTCAGGAAAAAGCAGCAATCCTGTGTGGAATATAGGCAACCTCTCCTTCATACTCACCATGGATCTATCAGAACAAATGAACTCCCTGTGGAAAATTGCCTCTGCTACCTGACAAAATCAGTTCCTTGCAGGATTCTGCAAAATGTTGCAAATGTCACTAATGCCATGTTAAAATGACCCAGATAAAAGAAATTCAGAGCTGTTTTGAGTTTTGTCTCTACCATTAAGGCAGTGTGGCATTTAAAGTTTGACGTCAGGTCTTTCTTTTCATTTCACCAGGGGTGTTCTTACTGAGGCACGCTCTCCTGAAACACAGTTCCTCTCACATTTCATATGACATCCTTTGCCTGTAACTCTCAGGGGTGGGTAATTGACTTGCTCTTCTCAGCAAGTGGACAGGTTACCTGAGTCTCCTCTCATGATCTCTGCACCTCTGCCAAGCCTTCAACAATAGCTCCAATAAGCAACTGTGATGTACCAGGGATTGAACATGGCTCCAGATCAAGTTTGCTATCTGGATTCTGGGATACCTGTCAGAGGTATAGTTCACATCAGCTCACTGGGAGTTTGAATAGGTCCTTTTAAACATTATACTTTCCCAAAGTATTTAAAATAGTCTAATCACATACCTGTCAAAAGTAAATGGCAAACTCTTTCCACTTGTATCAAATTCATTGTTTAAGAGATTTACGAGATAAAGATTACATTAAAAAGATTTTTAAAACTGAAGTCCATCACACTATATTAAAACACAAATTTTACAAAATAACTTTAGCTGAATCTCATTACTAACATTTCCAAACCCACCATGTTACATATGAAAGTGCTTTTCCATGGAATTAACAGCAGAATTGCATGACAAGTTGTAGGAAAATTAAAACATCCATCTTTCTTACACTTTCTGCATGTTACACATATATTCAATATCGTTCAAACATGTATAGAAAAAATTCACCCACTTAAAGCATCTGTCCCGAAATGTCTGCTGCCTCCCTTCACTGCAGCTAGACCAAGGATAAAAGTGTCTTAAAGAAATCAATGCAAATACTTGCCTATTATCAGAGTATCTCGTCAAACTTATCTCTCCTGGTATAGCCAGCTCTGCCTTTGCATCTCAAGCAGCTGAGTTCATAAGTTCATAAGATAAGTTCATAACACATAGGAGCAGAATTAGGCTATTTGGCCCATCGAATCCACTCCACCTTTCGCTCATGGCTGATATGTTCCTCATCCTCAGTTTTCTGCCTTCTCCCCATAACTCTTCAACTCATTACCTTAGAAAGACGTAGACTTAGAGGAAATCTAATAGAGGTGTACAAGGTTATGAGGGGTATAGATAGAGTAACAGGGTTAAGCTTTTTCCTAGGATGGACTCGAATAGCATGAGGGGTCACGGGCTTAGGATGAGGAGAACAAGGTATAATTTGGATGCTAGAGGGAATTTTTTCACACAGAGGGTGGTGGGGGTATGGAATGCAGTGCCAAGTAAAGTGGTGGAGGCAGGTACTCTGGAGTTATTTAAGAAATACTTAGATGGGCACATGAACAGAATGGGAATGGAGGGGTATAGAAAACTGATTTAAAATAGGGATCATGAGCCTTGGGAGTCCCTGGGAAGTGTGTAAATAGATGATGATATTGATGTATTTGTTTTTATCCTACAGGGGCTTTGGTCCACCTTGTTGTCTAACAAAGAGCATACATGCGATGGGTTGTGAGAGGGCTGCTCTTGGATTTTTTTTTCGAGATATCCTAGTGCTTCACGTCGTTAGTGTATGCTTGACCTGGACCATTTGATGGGCAACACGACAGCTCAGTGACTATCGCTGTGCTGTGCAGATACATGGATTTGGGCCTGTGTCTGTGGGAGTTTGCGCATTCTCCCCGTGCTTGCGTGGGTTTTCTCCGGGTGCTCCGGTTTCCTCCCACATCCCAAAGATGTGCTCTTAGGCTAATTGGCAAAACAAATTCTCCCTAAATTGTCTCAAATTTGGTTTTTAATCCATAGATCTATAAACATGGACAGGGACTGCGGGTAGAGGTGGGAACATCGGGGTGGCGGCGCGGGCTCGTTGGGCCGAAGGGCCTGTTTCCCGTGCTGTTTTGTTCTTTGTTCTTTGTACTAATTAAAAATCTGTCTAACTCCTCCTTAAATTTACTCACAGTCCCCGCACCAACCACTTTGGGGTAGCGAATTCCACAGATTCACAACTCTGTTTTAAATTTGCTAAGCTTTATCCTAAGGCTGTGCCTCTGAGAGATGAAAGCATCCAGAACTTAGTACCCAGCACCTGGCTGGGTCCCAGTCGTGTCCTGGGATCCATGAGATCTCTGACTGTCCAACCTCCCGAGACCTTTTTGCCTCCGCACTGCTTCTGAAAGTGACCCAGAAACCTGCTTGCTAAGTTCGCCTAACAAGGTGTGTGTCTCTGCGATGGTGGATGGTGTAGGTGATAGCTGTGACACTTCACCCATGACCTCCTCTAAGACCTCCTCTGAGGTGCTGCTGATAGTGGGCAGTGGGTCACTGCTAATTGGTGGGCCACGTTCTTTGTTTGATGCTCCTTCAGGACAAGGAACAGGGTTGTGTACATGGTTTCACCAGAGACATCCAGCTCCTGACCTCATTACAGCCTTTGTTCAATCATGAACAAAAAAGCTGAATTCCAACGGTGAAGTCAGATGACTGTCCTTGACATAAAGGCCACATTCAACTGAGTGAGGCAGCAAGTAGCCTTAGCATAACTAGAATTAGTGGGTATCAGGAGGCAAACTCTCCACTGGTTGGAGTCATACCTGATATATAGGAAGATGGTGGTGGTTATGTGGGGTGGGGAGTCATCACCTCAGCTCCAGGACATCGCTGCAGGAGGCCCTTACATTGTAGTCTTAGGCCTAACCATCTTCAGCTGCTTCATTAAGACCTTCCTTCCATCATAAGGTCAGAAGTGGGAATATTCGCCGATGATTGCATAATGTTCAGCACCATTCATGACTCCATGGATACTGGAACTGTCCATACTCAAGATTTGGATAATATCCATGCTTGGACTGACAAGTGGCAAGTAACATTCACACCTCAGAAAAGGCAAATGACCATCACCAATAAAAGTCATCCTAACCACTGCCCCTTGACATTCGATGGAGTTACCATCACTGAATTTCCTGCTGTCAACATCTTGGGGTTACCATTGACCAGAAACTCAACCAGACTTGGCATATAAACACAGTGGCTACCAGAGCAGGTCAGAGGCTAGGAATACTGAAGCAAACAACTCATCTCCTGAGCCCTGTCCACCATCTGCAAGACAAAAGTAAGGTGTGTGATGGAATATTCCTGCTTGCCTGGATGGGTGCAGCTGCAACAACACTCATGAAGGTTGACACCATCCAAAGCAGCCCATTTGATTGGCACACCTTCCACAAACATCTACTCCATCCACTACCGACGCTCAGTAGCAGCAATGTACTGTCTACAAGAAGCATTGAAGAAATTTACCAAAGATCCTCAGACAGCACCTTGCAAACCCATGACAACTTCTATTAAAAAGGATCCAGGCTGCTGGCACTGACCAGTGCTGCCACCATCTCTCAAGCAGGAGTAGTTACCTTGCTGGAGAAGTCTCCTGCCAATGCGAAGCTAAGTTATAGTCAGCTTCTTCTCAGAGGGACCCCTCTGAAAATTAAGGTCTTCTAGCTACCATTGTCTCAGCTTGAATGAGAGCAAGTGCTGTGGCGCCGGTTAAATGTAGCACCCATTCATTGTTAACACCTGGGTGGGCAAATTGAATGAATTGTACCTCAGCTGTGCACTATTCACATTTTTTTGAAGTGCCTCAAGATTGCGATCCAGTTGGCGCTGCCAGGGCCAAAGGGAAATGCGCTGATTTTCTCACCAAAAATGGCACCTGGGCCAGTATTCTCCAACCTCATCTATGACTGGGATTCTCCAGCCCCGTTGCGGTGAATGGAATTTTAGCTGAGAACCAAATTCTCTGTTCTCACTGCAGCAGTAGCAGGGGAACAAGATCGGAGAATTCCAGCCATGGACACTTTCTGGCAAAATTCTGTCCTAAGTGCCTATTAAGACTTCACTTTATTGGAAAAAAATTCTTAAAATCCCATTTACTACATCGACATTCCTTCAACTACATGAAGCCTTATACCGACATACATTTCCTTCAAGTGCATTATTCCTTACAACAAGAAGCGTTGAAATACATTGGATGGGATTTTATGGCCTCGTTCGTCTGTAAAATCCCACCCGAGGTCAACAGACCTCCCTGTGCTCCTCACCCATTCCAATTCCCGTGGCGGGCAGGGAATTTGTGGGACAAATTCCAGCCATTGTCCCACATCAAAGAATCCACAACCACTTGTAGCTGCCAATCAAACTGAAATAGCAGAAACTCTATCATGATAATGGATGAGTATAAAACCAGTCATCCAGCAGTAATCCAATAATGGAAGCCCTCAGGTTTCTGTTGACAGATGGCAAACATTTTTTTAATAATCCATATAATAATAATTTTTTCAAAGTTTTGAAGGGCAGGATGCCTGGGCAGCTTACCAGCTCCTTTTGACAGATGCTTCTAGCAGTTTTGACAGTTTATTTTGACAGATTTGTTATCTTTTCAATGCACTTTTTACGCAGATTTATGCTTCCTTTTAACAATTCTAAAGGGCATCTGATCTAGCCCAAAGGGCACCTTATCAACTTCAAAGGTGTCCCTGGACCAGATCCAGAGGGTATTCTGGTTCTCCAAACAAATCCATATATTTCTGGCCTACTCTTACCTGGTCTAATCTACACACTTCAGTTTTAACATTCCCTAGCCTTCCGAAATCCCACCTCAGCACAAAGGGAGCTGATGGCCAGTTTCCTGCATCAATCATGAATGCGCAAAATGTGCCTCACCCGCAGGAAAATGCAAGTGCCGCATTCAAGGGATGGTACTTAGAATTTTTGGCCACATCCTCCACTTTTGCCATGATGAAGAGGCACTCCATCATGGTGACAATCTGAACTAGAGCTGTCGAATATTTTTTAAATAGCGAGGAACCAATTAATGTTCAAAGAAGCTCAAAGGAATTTGGCGTGCTTGTACACAAGTTACTGAAAATTAACATGTAGATACAGCAAGTAATTAAGAAGGCAAATGATGTTCAATATTTATTCACAAGAGTATCAGTTATAGAGTCATAGGGGTTTACAGCATGGAAACAGGCTCTTTGGCCCAGCTTGTCCATACCACCCAGTTTTTACCACTAAACTAGTCTCAATTGCCCATACTTGGCCCATATCCTTCTATACCCATCTTAACCAAGTAAAGTGAAGAAGTCTTGCTGCAATTATAACAGGATTTTGCTGAGATCACACCCAGAGTGCAGTGTCAGGTTTTGTTGCCCTTGTCTAAGAAAAGACGTACCTTACTTTAAAGTGGCATGGGAAAGAAAGCTTCACTAGATTGATTCTAGGCATAGACGGGCTATCCTATGAAGAGAGACTGAGTATAATGGATTTATATTCTCTGTGGTTTAGTTGAATGAGAGCATTTCTTATTGAACTGTATCAAATTTCTCAGAGGGTTTGACTGGGTAGATGCTGAGATGCTGTTTCCCTTGACTAGAGACTTTATAACTAAAGGTTATAGCATCAGGGAAAGAAGTTGTCCACTTATAACTGATGAGGAGTAATTTCTTCAATCGAAGAGTGTGGATCTTTGGACTCTTTGGGCCGTGGATAGTCTATAAATATATTCAAGGCTAAAATTGATGGACTTTTGGACAGAAACTCAGCCATGATTTTATTGAATAATGGAGCAGGCCCGAGGTGCAGTATTGCCTATTCCTGCTCCGATTTCTTATGTTCATAAAATCTCACTGCAAAAAGAGGCCATTTGGACTATCGAGCCTGGACAACAACAATCCCAACCAAGCCCTATCCCCGTAACCCCTTGTATTTACCCTCCTAGTTTAAGGGGCAATTTACATGGCCAATTAACCTAACCCATACATCTTTAGAGTGTGGGAGGAAACTGGAGCACCTGAAGAAAATTCACGCAGACACGGGGAGAATGTGCAAACTCCACACAGAAAGTGACCCAAGCCGGGAATCGAACCTGGGCCCTAGCGCTGTGAAGCAACAGTACTAACCACTATGCCACCCTGACTGTTTCAAATGCCAAGTTCAAGTAAAGCAAGTAAAATATGCTGGTCTTAACACACACCTATTTTGTCTCAATTCTACATAGAACTAAGGTTTCTGTCTTTTCGTGCAATAGATCATTTGTAATGGATTGCAGCTGAATTTTACTTCACACAGACATTCACCTCGAGGCCAGAATTGAACCCAGGTCCCTGGAGCTGTGAGGGAACAGTGCTAACTACTGCATCACCGTGTAGCCTTTATCTTAGAAATAGAAATCCTACAGTACAGAAAGAGGCCTTTCAGCCCTTCGAGTCTGTACCGACTACAATCCACCCAGGCCCTACCCCAATATCCCTACATATCTACCCACTAATCCCTCTAACCTATGCATCTCAGGACACTAAGGGGCAATTTTTAGCATAGCCAATCCACCTAACTTGCACATTTTTGGACTGTGGGAGGAAACAGGAACACCCGGAGGAAACCCACGCAGACACGAGGAGAATGTGCAAACTCCACACAGACGGTGACCCAAGCCGGGAATCGAACCAGATTCCTGGAGCTGTGAAGCAGCAGTGCTAACCACTGTGCTACAGTTTTCTTATGCACATGTCGCACCCCAGAGATTTAAGCAGAAAATCTAGACTGACAATAACTGCAATATTAAGCAAAATGCTGCATGGTCAGAAATGCCACCTTTGAATGAGAGGTTAAACTAAGGTAGATGTGAAAGACCCCGTGTTACTATTTGACTGATAGCAATTGAATTCTTCCAGGTATATTGCCTCATATTTATTTAAGCATTATATAAATGCAAGTTTTTTTATATGTTTCTTTCATGCCCTGCTGTTTAAGTCCTTATCCAGGATTCTCATAGAAAGCAGTAGTGGTGGAGATGTGGAATTACCATCAAGATTATTGATGAGCCATAAGTCAATGTACAACAATTGTCTGGGCTCTGAACGCTCTTGATTTGTGAGATCTGTCCATAGTATTTACAATGGTCTAGAATTGGCTGTCAAAGTATCAGTGAGGCTAATGGCACTTGCCATAATGCTATATATGCAGATGTTAAGATGAAGGGAAATAAATAATGTTCTATTTATCAGTGTCACAAATAGGCTTACATTAACACAGTAATGAAGTTACTGTGAAAATCCCCTAGTTCCCCAACTCCTATTTGAATACACTGAGGGAGAATTTAGCACAGCCAATCCACCTAACCAACACGTCTTTCAGACTATGGCAGCAAACTATAGCACCCGGAGGAAACGCACACAGACACGGGGAGAACATGCAAACTCCACATAGACAGTGACCCAAGCTGGCAATTGAACTTGGTTCTCTGGCGCTATGAGGTAGCAGTGCTAATCCCTGTACCTCTGTACTGCCCCAAAATGCAGTCAAATACAGAAATCCAAAAAATGCTGTCTCGGATCACCACTGGTTGTTAGATTCACAAAAATGGCATCTTGCTGTATAGCACCACCCTCTGCCACCTACATCCTCCGCCATCAAATGCATAAATGTAATGGCATTGCTGCAATAACTTGGCACTTTCAAACTAGATTTACTACAGAAAGTTAAGACTGATCATTTCAAGGCTATGTACCCCATAGATAAGTGTTAGTTTCTGCCAATTAACTTAATTGGCACCGAAAATTAATTATTCCAAATACGAAGTCTCATTCCTCTAGGTTTTAATATAAATATAAAGACTCATACTCCAACCATTCTTTACATTCCAATCTATAATTATCTTGCAACTGTGTCTTTGTCTATATGTACCGTGTTTGTGAACCTACCTCCAGTCACTGACAAAACAGCAGTACTCCAAAAGCTCGTGATTCCAAATAAACCTGATGGGCTTTAACCCGGTGTTATGAGACTTCTTACTGTGCCCATCCCAGTCCAATGTTGGCATTTCCACAACAGGTTTTGTTATTGGAGCTTTAAAAATTTTTTAAGTTAAGCGTCATTTTTTTTTACCTTTCCTTTCTGCCTTTTTCCTCGCTCTCTCTCTCTCTCTCCCTCTCTCAATCCAATCTTTCTTTCCTGCTTTATTTCTTTCTGTATTTGATTTGTAATTGAAGTCACCCACTCAATCTGACACTTCTTCCTGAGTGATTTGCTGTTGATTTCACAATTCTTCAGTCTGAGTACGCACATACACAATTTCTAGTCCTGTTCACTGGGATCCTCTGATGCCCAGTTCTTCTCACTGATGGCATTATCAGCTCAAGCTTTCAGCAATTTGCTGCACAAAAATTTTCAAGGGCAAATTTAACAAACATCAGACACGTTAGGTGCCCCTTCATAGCAAATTATAGCCCATCATTTAACAGCAGTAAATCCCTACAGATGCCCAAAATTTATCTATCTAATTTTTCTGATGGCCGTTAAGGGTTCAGCTTCAATTCCCAGCGCTGTCAAGTTGTTTTATGTTTTTGCCACTGATTTTTAATCTACATCTGTTTTGTGCTTATTGGGTCAAGAGTGAAGGTACTAGTGAACAGAAAATCTCTGAGTTGGTGATTTATTCTTAATAAGTTCCACTGTGGGAACCATAAACCTTCTTCCAGCCCATTAACTTCACACAATGAGACAGATTGCATAAAATCCATCAGAACATATGATACGACTTCTAATGATGCTGCAAGTACAAAAGTGGACAAATACTTGTAATGCAGCCAAGCCATTATAAGGACACACACAAACACCAGGGTTGTCCCAAGTACATGCGTGGGGCGGTCATATACACATTGGAACATCATGTGTGGCTACAAAATCATGTGTGGCTAATCATGTGTGGATACTTCAGTTATCTTCTATGAGTAATCCATAGATCTATAAACATAGACAGGGATCGCGGGTAGAGATGGGCACATCAGGGTGGCGGCGTGGGCTCGTTGGGCCAAAGGGCCTGTTTCTCGTGCTGTTTTGTTCTTTGTTCTTTGAGTAATCCCATTGTGATTTATCCTTTGTTAGACTGTAGGACATAGAGTTCAAAATTCCTCTCCTGTGTACCCAAGGAATATTAACGCACCGGGTGAAAACAGGCAAGAGAAGGATAGGGAGACCTGTGACAATCCGGGCAGAATTTTCCCAGCTCTGGGTTGGTGTGGGACTGAGCAATGTTGTAGCAGCTCCATGACACATTCCTGCCTCTGGGTCAAGATGCAGATTAGCTGCCTGCTGATTTGCTGCCAGCTCCGTCCAATCGGGCAACCAAAGAAGACCACTATTGATGGTGTTTTTTTTTTGGTTTCACCAGCATTTATCTGGTGGTGAAGCAGCTCCCCAACTGCATGAGAGGAAACTCCTACGTCCCATTGACAGGGCTTCAGAAAGAGAAAGCCACCTTCATAATGCTAACTATTTCTTCCAAACGACATTTCCCTTTTTTCCAGAGCCTGCCACCTTTCTCCTGCTAAAACATACAATTATTTGTACCCCTTCATTTTGAGGCACTCTTTTGGTTGCCTGGTCTTGTGGCACAGTTGATAGCATTTCTGCCTCTGAGGCAGAAGCTCTGGGTTCAAGTCCCACCCCAGGAGTTCATGACCAAGGTGCATTCATAATGTGATCAAATAGATCGAGCGTCAATCTGCAAATCCTTCCAAACATGCCAATGTTTGATGGTAAGAGCAGGAGAGAGTCCTGGTCAGCCATGCTTCATATGAAGTGGCATCCAGGAGCTATAAGGCCCTGGAAACAGACTAGCAACCTGTTCCATGAATTACTAGCTGTGGAACTAGTTGAAAATCTGCCTTTGTTCACCACTAAGTGTGGATCTAGGATTAGAATTGTGGTGGCCTACCTGCCTCAGCAGAACGCTCCTCTCCAAGTGGGATTGGCACGGCTCTAGAGCTGTTCACTCTATGATTGGGCTGACAGCAACAAGAATCTATAGGACTGCGGGCTATGGAGATAACCAATTAAGATCACCTCCATGAAAATAGCTTCCCTGATCTATCTCCTGGCATGTGCAGGCTTTGAATCCCCATTTAGTCCAATTGTTGGGATCCAATCTCTATGGGAAAATCCTGTCCTTTGTCTCCTTCCGTGGTCCCATGACTTATAGAGTTTTACCAAGGCTTTTATGCATAAAGAGGTTAGTGGTAGCTCAGCCTGGTTCTCACTCACCCATGAGCTCAAAGACTTAAAATGGACTTGAGACTTTTTAATATGTTACGATACATCGGGATGGCGCATGATGAAGTCTCTTTAGGGGTGGTGCATGCATGAGACACTTTCAAGAGATTGTGTTTTCCAGTGATTGCCAGTTTCCTGGCCAATATTCATTCCTCAATCATATCACAAAAACAGATGACATGATCAATATCACCTCCATGTTTGTGAGAACTTGCTGTGCACAAATTGACTGCCACATTTCCTACATTGTGACAGTGATCACATTTCCGAAAGTTCTTCATTGATATAAAGCTATTTGGGACATCTGACTTGGTGAAAAGCCCTTTCTTAAACATGGGTCTTTCCTTTAACTGGGACAGGCTTGCATTGAATGCCTGACAAAACCAAAACATGACATGGACCTGAAAATTCAATGACAGGAGGGTCTCCTTCAGGTGCACTGTGCTTGGGTTTAATCCAGGTGGGAAAAAAGATCATTATCTTGATGCCAGATGCTAAAAAAGCATCTCATTGCAGTTGGGGTGATGACAAAATTAAACCTGCAACTGCTTTAACTATTGGGTTTTAAGTAAATGAAATGCCTCAACGTGCAGCAGTATATGGAAAATAAATCACTCGTGTGCAGTCTGACACACCTCACTGTGCACATGGTGCTCATATTTTTCAGCTGGGAGAATTCACAGGCTATTTCTTGTAAATCATTTCTTGTTGATTTGTATCCGCTATCTAATCTGGTCCTTGCCATATGTCCCACAGCTGTGTAAACCACGATTCATGGTTGTCTGATTTTCAAATGATGAAATTGACCTGAAATTAATTAGTTTATCGGGAAAAAAACAGTTCAGCCTTAGCAGTGATAAGCCTTGGCTAAATGATAAATGGCCCAAGATGTTAGAAAGGAAACAGTGATGCAGGTGCTGAGGGTAGAGGGATTTTCATTCAAGAATTATGAGGCAATCTTTCATCTGCTTAAATTTAAATTCATTGCTGCACTCTTGAAATTCTCAATAATGCAGCAGGTGAAGGTGGCATCAGATTGAATCATGTTAGGATGAAAGGCTGAGGCTGGCTATGTATACGCTGATGTTGACAAAGTTGAAACTCAATGATGGCACAGTGGTTAGCACTGTTGCTTCACAGCATCAGGAATCAGGGTTCGATTCCCAGCTTGGGTCACTGTTTGTGTGGAGTTTGCATGTTCTCCCCATATCTGCATGGGTTTCCTCCTACATTCTGAAAGATGTGCTGGTTACATGCATTGAATTGAACTGGCATCCGACTGTGGTGACTAGGCGAATTTCACAATAACTTCATTACAGCATTAATGTAAGCTTTACTTGTGACTAATAAATAAACTTTATTTTTTATTTATTTTAAATGGCAACAACAGCACCCTTCCACAGCAGCTCTTCATTTACCCTGAGAAAACTGCAGATTTGGGGTTGCATGCACTGATTTGTCTGAATATAGGTTCTTAAAAAAATCCTTCTTAGGCAGCTATTTGTTTGGATGTAATTGTGTCCAATAAGTGAGTTTAAAGTTTATTTGTTGTGTAACAAGTAAGCTTACATTAACACGGTAATGAAGTTACTGTGAAAATCCCCTAGCTGCCAAACTCTGGCACGTTTTCGGGTACACTGAGGGAAAATTTAGTACAGCCAATGCATCTAGTCAGCACGTCTTTCGGACTGTGGGAGGAAACCAGAGCAAGCACACGCAGAGAATGGGCAAACTCCACACAGACAGTGATTCAAGCCTAGCACTGTAAAGCATCAATGTTAACTGTGCCATCATGCCATCCTTGAGTATTATTTTGGCTGACGCAATGGTCTGGATGGTAAAGACCCTACAGCCCATTTACACTGTGCCATGCTGTCATACTCTCCTTCCTCCTATCCCAATCCCCATCCTCATCCTACACCCATTGTCTCCCAGTGACACGTTCTATTTCTTCAATTACTCAAGTTTCTTGGCTTCAACCACATGACTAAGAAACCCTCTAACCTCCCCGAGTGACTCTAATTATTTAAAGGTATCAATGAAAGAGGCAACAGTAAAATTGCAAAAGGCCTGGAAATCTGAAATAAAAGCAGAAAATATTTGAATGTGCAGTGGGGATGAGTCATAGGGTTGCCAACCGTCCAGGATTGGTCTGCAGCCTTTAGAAACTGAACATCAATGTCCAGGACACAGTTCTGTGCAATGACAGAGATTGCTCTTTCTGTCATTTTCTTTGAACACTTCTCTTTGCCACATATAAAAATATTGAAAATGAGGGGAAAGGGGCTGTTTGACTAACAGGCAAATCCAATTGGGTGATGAGGCTTTTCGCTTTCCAGTTTGCATCGGAAGGCAGTGATCCCAAAAATGGATGTACAGGCCAACTAATGGCAAATGCACAGGGACAAGTATATAATAGCAATATATTTGAACAGAGCTGGCAACCCGTCAATATTGAAAAAATAAAGAAAAAATGAATTAATGTTTCAGGTTCAACTGCTCACAGGAATTGCAGAGAAAAATAAATCCTGGGGAAGTATAAAAAATTGAAGATAACAACAGTGTTTAAACTGCAGTGCACTTGTGGAGGTTTCTGTTAAACATCAACATTCTGCTGAAAGTGATGGGGATAATCTTTTAAACCACCCTGCAAAATGTAAACAGCACCAAAACCAGATACCAGTGATGACTATAGTAATGGAACCTTGGACCCCATCATAATTAACTAGATGGCAGTACATTGACACTGCATAGGAGGGAATGATTGTGTAACACCACATAGCATAGACACAGAACATCCAAATCGTCAACCTCACACTCCTTACTCTATTATAACTTTTCCATCTTTATTTTATGAATATTTGAAACTTCCCCAGCTATGCTGTAAATTTGCCATACTTCACACTTTTTCTCCTTCCTGGATTCTCACTGTGTTCAATTGGAGACATGATGTAGAGATACCGTCGTTGGACTGGGATAAACACAGTAAGAAGTCTGACAACACCAGTTTTAAATCCAACCAATTTATTTGATAGTAAACTCGAGTTTACTATCAAATAAATTGGTTGGATTTAAAACTGGTGTTGTCAGACTTCTTACTTCAATTGGAGATGCAGGGCATCAAACTTACTTATCTTATGGGGCATCAATACTGTCTAGTTCTTTACTGTGCTCCCTTAGTCAACAAGTTCTTAAAGTCCAAACATTGATGAGCTTTTGGATTTGACAGATCTCCTCTCCTCCTCAATTTTGGATGGTGTCCTAGTTAATGGACCTTGGACTTCTACAAAAGTTTCTTGATGTTAAAGATCCTAATGTGTTTCCAACATCAATCAAATTGCCATGCTGAAGGTCAGGTAGATTCTTCATTGGCATGTGTGTACTCAGCCAAGAGGAACATCCATTCCCCTGTCTGCCCAACCACCTCTCCATATGCCAATCCCTCACCCACATCTTTGGACAGAAATTGATTTAATGCCTATGAAGTGAGGAAATCGATGCTGGGGAAAGGAACACTTTTTTGCTTTTCCTAGCCCATACTCCAGAAAGCAAGGATGAGATGAGTGCTTCGGAAGGGTTCATGCTTCATCAAGGGAGCAGAGAGGATGGGCATGGCACCCTCTCACCAGAGGCAGCAGAAGCTACTCCAGATGAGCAGCCAATGCAAAGAGGAAGAGCCAAAGATCATGAGAAAGAGGCAGTGGTATGAGCAGCAAAAAGGAGGAGGTGGAGACAGAGGACAGCTTTGTTCAGCCATCAGGCCCTGGGGATTTGTCAATTTTAATATTCCCTCAAAAACCCAATATTTCCTCACTTGTAATGGAGATTTTCTCTAACGGGTCAACACTTCCCTCTGAGACACTCCTGGTCAACACAACCCTCTCCTTTGTGAATACTCATGCAAAGTATTCATTTAGGATCTCCCTACTTCCTTGGGCTCTAAGCATAATTCCTCTACTTTGTCCCTGAAAGGTCCGATTTTTTTCCCTGACAATTCTTTTGTTCCTAATGTATGAATAAAATGCCTTAGGATTCTCCTTAATCCTGTATGCCAAGAACACTTCATGACATCTTTTTGCCCTTCTAACTTCCCGTTTGAGTTCTTTCCTACTATTCCTCTAGTGCTTTGTCTTTTTTTAGTTGCCTGGACCTAACATACGCTTCTCTTTTCTTCTTCATCAGATCTTCAATTTCCCTGGTTATCCACAGCTCTCGAATCTTACCTTTCCTATCCTTCCTTTTTACAGGCACATGCCTGTCCTGCAGCCCCATCAACTATTCCTTAAAAAATTCCCACATGTCAGATATGGATTTACCTTTGAACAGCCTTTCCCAATCAACAGCCACCAATTCCTGCCTAATCCGGCTATAATTTGCCTTCTCCCAATTCAGTACCCTACCTATAGGACAACACTCATCCTTTTCCATTACTATCCTAAAGTTAACAGAATTGTGGTCACTATTCGCCACATGTTCCCCTACTGAAACTTTGATGACCTGATCGGCTCATTACCCAGTACTAGATCCAGTATAGCCTCCTCTCTAGTTGGGCTATCTATATATTGTTCCAAAGAACCTCCCTATACGCATTTTACAAATTCCTTACCATCCAGACACCAAGCCCTAAACACTTTCCGATCTATACCAGGGAAATTAAAGTCTCCCACTAAACAACCCTATTTGTTCTGCACCTATCCAGAATCTCCTTACGTATCCATTCCTTCACATTTCCCGTGTATACCCCCAGCATAGTGACTGCACCCTTCCTATTTCTGAGCTCCACTCACAATGACTAGTTACATGACCTCTCTAAATTGTCCACCCTCTGCACTGCTGTAATATGCTACCTAACTAATATTGCTACTCCTCCACCTCTTTTAGCCCATCCTCTATCTTGCCTAAAACACTTATACCCCGGAATATTCAGCTGCCAATCCTGTCCTCCTTTTAATCAAGTTTTCATCACTGCAAACACATCCAAATTTCATGTAAGCATTAAGGCCCTAAATTCATCTGTCTTACCTGTTACGCTCCTTGCATTGAAGCAGATGCACTCCAGACCTCCAGGCCCACTTAGGTTATCTTCCTCCAGAAAGTTGTTCTTCTTAGCTAGTCTTCTCCTGGCCTCAGTGCTCGTCCCCAGCCTCTGTGCTTTCTGACCTACTGTTTTGACCCCCACCCTCTGCCACATTAGTTTAAACCCTCCTGAAACACTCTAGCAAAACTTCCAGCCTGGATATTGGTGCTCCTCCAGTTTAGGTGTACAGGTGCCATTCACTCTTGAAGACTTCCCAGTGATCCACGAATTTGAAACCCTCTCTCCTGCACCAGTCCTTTAGCTACACGTTCAATTGTACAATCTCCCTGTTCCTAGCCTCACTAGCACCAGGTACTGTAAGCAGTTCAGAGATTGCTAACCTAGAAGCTCTACTTTTTAGCCGAGCAACCAACTCCCTGAATTGCTCTCATCGGATTTAAATGGTCATTGGATAAATATATGGATGATATTGGAATAGTGTGGGTTAGATAGGCTTTAGATTGGTTTTATAGGTTGACGCAACATCGAGGGCCGAAGGGCCTCTATTGCGCTATATGTCATCTTGGTCATAGCAAGGGGTTTGCGTAGGTCAGCTGGGTGATGATATCTCTCTCCTTTGCATCTTGTCTATCAGGACGTGGTCAAAAAATGTGGAGCAACTGGTCCCATCCTTTCAGATGTGACTGATCTGTGTGACATTCTATGAATTAATAAATTAGTGAATGAGAATGTAAGGCCAGAAGGGTCATGAGAAATTCAGAATACATTGCTATGTAATACATCTCTGTGAGCTTTTATATACTAACCATTCGCAACATCTTATCTATCAATACTCTTAACGGTGTATTTGAGAGAAGGGCTCTACATGTGTGTTTGGTGCAATACTTTTTGTCACTCCAAGATGATGTGCTGTGCTTAATAACAAATGACAGCCCTACTCACTTACTCTGATTGCTTTGCCTTTTTGCAAATATGAGGGACCTGGTTAAGGGTCCACAGTGTAGGTGTATCAAAAGAGACGACGGTATGGAATAATGAGCATTGTGGTATTGTCTGTTCATCCACTGTTTATTATGATTAAATTGTGCCTTCTCCATGCTTGTGGCTTGAGAATCCTCTGAGTGCTTTAGTTTAGTACACATTTGATTAGGAAGCATCAATGGCAATTCATCCACAAGGAAAGCCCATGATAGGTCATCTGTTCTAGGATAATCTAAGAGTTGAACAACATTTGCAGCTTTGCCACTCACTTGACAACTCTGTGCTGTCTCCTGCAAGGCTCTGGAAGTGCTGCATTCACATAGTAACAGTCAGACTGAAAACTTTGAGGAGGCACTTTTTATATGCACCCCAATTGGCAACCTGCGTTGGGAATACTCCCGTCTCTGCACCTGACCCCCCGGGGTGAAAATCTGGGCTTAAGTCCCCATTGACTCTTTAAAGGATACTGTAAGAAATCACACAACACCAGGTTAAAGTTCAACAGGTTTATTTGGAATCATGAGCTTTCGGAGCATCGCTCTTTCATCAGGTAATTGGATTCCAAATAAACCTGTTGGATTTTAACCTGGTGTGGTGAGACTTCTTACTGAAGTGTCAGTCCAATGACGGTATCTCCACATCATGGTTTTAAATAGGTGGCAGGATCTCTTAAAAACAAACAACATGAAGTTATTTTGCAAACTGTTAATTGCATCTGCCATCCTTGTTACAGTGTTATCTGAAAACTTCACTTGTTTAAATGGTTTCTGCGTATTGTGCTGATCATTTGTATAGATAAAAATCAATGGGTCAAATTCTCCCCTTTTGTGGCTAAGTGCAGTGAAGGGTGACTCTGATGGCATCTGTCCCGCTGATCAGAATGGTTGTATTCCTTACCAGATTCCGTGCGTGGATCTAGCCAACAAAATCAGATAAACTGGTCGTTTGTTTTGTGGCTGTTTGTGGGATCTTGCTTTGTGTGCAAATTGTCCGTCTCGTTTGCCTACACGACAGTGGCAGCACCTCAAAGGTTACATGTGAATCACATGTGACTGCTGCAATGCTTTGGTTTTGATTGTGTGGTGAGAAGCCGCAATCCTAAACATTGTGCTGTATCCTTTGCTCTCTGGATCCAATTCATTTTGGAAAATTTCATCTTGAGGTGTATTAAAACTGAACTCACACAATGTTTTTTTCTCTCAATTGCAAGTTTAACTGAGGGAAAGATCATCCTACGCTTTCCCTTCCCTATGTCTCTGCCGTTCACACACTTTGTAAAAGCGCAATTACTCATCCCTGAAATATCATCTTCTTTCTGACAGTTAATAATCTTTTTGCTCAAACCACAAGAGTAGCAGAAGTTGCCATCTGTAATTGTTCATAATAATAATGCTCTGTTAAATCAATGCCACATTTGCTTCATACTTCCATTTGTTGGAAATTACTGCTTATGCTTTTCTTCATTACAATCAATAAATAGAATAGCCTTGAGCTAATCAGGCATGAAATATGGAATTGATTTTGTTTGGTATTCCATGTGTTTAAAAATTATCATACTATACTTCACAGTGGTGAGGCAGGCAGTTGAGTTATTCAAGTAAACTGTTCCTGGAACTGCGCCTCCCTAAAAATTCTCTGAGGAGTAGATAGCATCCTTTCAAATTTATTTTACTAGCTGAAACCTGCCAAGCTGGCCAACGAAGCAAAATTATCTCCCTTCTAAATACACATGTGGTAAACTTCAATCATTGCAGCATTCCCGATCCTTAATAAGTCCTGTTCACCCTGCTCTATGCTCACTGACATATATAGGCTTCCATCCAACAGTGCCATAATTTTGGAATTCTTAATCTTGTGTTTAAATCCATTTATTGTCCCATCCGCTCACTGGGCACAATTTTCCGGCTGTGCTTGCTTCAAGGGACGAAAATCCCACATGAGGTAACGGATCTTTACACAGTCTGTGTCCCGCCTGCTATGATTCCCGTGGCGAGCCAGATGGGAAAATTCCATTCACTATTCTTACATAGCTTTCTCTAACCCTACAGCACTGCATATCAGTAATTGAAGTGAGATAGTCAGTGTATACAAATCACAGGTCACACAAATTTCATTAAAATTGGTGCAAAGTCATCTTCCAAGATTTCTAAACTCCTCCAATTCTGGCCACTTGCTCATTTCCAATTTAAGTCACTTCAAAATTGGCAGCAATGCCTTCGGTTGATTAAGTCCTGGGATTCCCTTCCTAAATTCCTCTGCTCTCTCCACCTTTAACAACCTAACTCTTTGAGCAGGCTTCTGGGCATCTGTACTAATATCTCCATTTGTGATGGAATCTCCAACTGATGGAATACTCCCAACATTCCTTGATGTGTGCAGCTCCACAACACTCAAGAATCTCAATATCACTAGGACAAAGAAGATGGCTTGTTTGGCATTCCAACCGCCACCTTAAATATCCAATCCCTCCACCCTGGCACACAGTAATGTGTACCATGTACAAGGGGCACTGCAGCAAGTCTCCAAACCTCCTTTGATGGCATCTTCCAAACTCCTGACCACTACCATCTGGAAAGACAAGGGCAACATAGAAACTTAGAAAATAGGTACAGGAGGAGGCTATTTAACACTTCGAGCCTACTCTGCTATTCATTATGATCATGACTGATCATCCAACTCAATAGCCTGATTCTCCCTCTCCTCCCCACCAATATCCTTTAATCTCTTTAGCCCGAAGACAATATCCAATTCCTTCGTGAAAACATACAATATTTTGGCCTTAGCTGCTTTCTGTAATAGCAAATTCCAAGATTTACCATTCTCTGGTAAAGAAATTTCTCCTCATCTTAGTGCTTATAGGTTTACCCCATATCCTTAGAATGTGACCTCTGGTTCTGGACATCCTTCCTCAGATAAAACTGCACACATTATTCCAGGTATGGTCTCACCGAAAGCCCTTTCTAATTGCATTAACTATCCCTGCTCCCCTTCTTGAATTCTCTCACTTTGAAGATCAACATACCATTTGCCTTCTTTGCTGCCTGCTGTACCTGTACACTTACCTTCAGCAATTTTGTGTATGCAGAACACTCAGCTCTCTTTGTACATGATTTCTCTAAATTTATAGCCATTCAGATAATAGCGTGCCTTACTGTTTTTCTACCAAAGTGGATCACTTCACATTTATCCACATTATATTGTATCTGCCATGCATAAGCCACTCACTCAGCTTGTCCAAATCGCACTGAAGCATTTTCGCAACCTTCTCACGGATCTCCCCTCCATCCAGCACTGTGTCATCTGCAAATTAAAAGATATCAAATTTAGTCCCCTCATCTAAATCCATGTTTTCCAACCAACAAGTTGCAATGAGCCTCCAAGAGTGCTACTAAAAAGATTCATAATTCACATAATTAAACTAAGATCAACTTTCTTGTTCAGCTCTGTGGCTGCCATCTCCAAGATCTGATGAACCTTGAGCCTCCAGTGCATGTGTTAGTTGGGAGAGAGCCGTACATGCATGGTTTAGATTTTTTACATTGGTGAGATCATGCAAATGGCCAACTGAACCAGCAAAAAGCCTCATGCACCCGCATAAATTCTGGGAGAAGCAGCCAATTGACTGAGTCATCTGCCATTGCCCATAAACCCAGCTTCGTTAGCAGTTGTGAAAGAGGTCGTGATGTCCCTCAATTCTTTAGACACTTTGCTGGTGTCTGCAAGGCAAATCAAGACCTGGATTCAAAATCTACTGAAATTAAAATAAATGATATTACATGGAACAACCAGAGGACAGGCCTCAGGTGAAATGAAACATTGTTGGATGACGAATGACAAGCTCACTGTTAAGGATGGCATCATCCTCTGAGATTCCATGTAGTTGCCCCTCAACCAGGAGGATGTCCAATACTTGTGGAATTACACCCCATGGTGCTCCTGGGATTTTTGAGGATGAAAATGCTAGCCATGGGGTACGTGTGATGGTCCAGTCTTCATGCAGACATTACTTGTCAGGCGATGCAAGTCATGCCAAGAGAATCAAAACCTACCCCCCCTCACGATGAAGTGGAAATGGTTGAGGACCTCAGGTTTCTAGGTGCCCAGATCGCCAACGACTTGCCTTGGTACCTCTATGCCAATGCTATAATTAAGAATGCCCACCAATGCATCCACTTTCTAATGAAATTTGGCATGTCCACTATGACTCTCACCAACTTTTACAAATGCACCATAGAAGGCATCCTTTCTGGATATATCACAGCTGGATTTGGCTCCTGCTTTGACCAAGACTGCAAAAAACTCCAAAGTGTGGTGAACATAGCCCAGTCCATCACACAAACCAGCCTCCCATCCATTGACTCTGTCTACACTTCCCGCTGCCTCAAAAAAGCATAATCAAGGACCCCACACACCCCAGACATTCTCTTGTCCTCCTTCACCCCTATGCACTCTTTGAACGGTATGCTTTGTTTGTATTGCATGCAAGAAACAATACTTTTCATTGTATACCATTACATGTGACAATATTAAATCAAATCAAATCAAAATCACTATTGCAAGACGATTTAAAGATGGGCAATAAATGTTGGCCTTGCCAGTGACACTCACATCCATGAATGAATATTGTTAAAATGTGGCTCTGTGTCAAATTTGTTTTGCAATGTTCCTGTAAAGTCCCTTGGAGCACTTTACGATGTTAATGGCACTATTTAAATGAAAGTTGGCATTGGTGTATTCACAAAATTGTGCTATCAAGTGATCTCAGGCAAGAAAACCGTGAGGGTGCTCCTACACCTCAATGCCCCTGGTCCATAGAGGGAGTAACTATCAGTCAGGGTCTCTGCTTCTAACTACAATCCAGCAACTCCTGCTGGAAAATAATGTGCTTGGATGTTGATTCAGGACATGGTTGAGCTCAGCTGTAGCATTTTTGCACTCCAATAATGTGGTGCCAATCACCATCTAGGCTCATGATTGAAGAACAACCACTTGAGAGGTATAACAGGGCACAGCTGTGGAGCCGGACCCAGAGAGAGTCTGCGCCGACAGGAGAAACTGAGAGAAAATTTGGACAAAGATAAACAAATCTTGACAAAGATTTTATTGATTCAAATCTGTCAAATATGAATCTAATTCATGTGTTTTATTTCTTTACTTTTGTCCTCTCTTTTTCTTATTTTGGTCATACTTCTTTGCTCCTTAGCCATGTTTTCTTTTGCCCAGTGAAGTCATCAGCTCGTTGTGATAGCTGAACCAAAGCATCACCAGTCATGAAGCTAAATGTTACTTTACGGCTGATCGAAGCTGCGACTTTTCACTAGAATCAACTAATTAAGCAACTGTTTAGTGAAAATTTAATGATCCAAAATGTCAGTTTTCATCCAACTCCTATGATAAATTAATTAACTTCCAACCTCCAGCCACATTAATAAGGCAATTAAGACCATTAGTATGTAAATATAGCCAAAAAAAACCTTTCTCAATCAATTTTGTTTTAATGCTGTAAACTAGTTCTATTTATTTTGCAATAAAATAGATAACAAGCAACATGAGTGATAGAATATTATATGGTTGTTATTGCGCACTGATAGAGAAACTGTAATTGGATTTACTGGGACCAGTAGATTGAATGTCGACTATTGATTTTTGTAATCCATGCATCTGATTAACTCCATCAGATAGGGTAATGGCTGTGTCTGGATTTTAGGAGTTAAGTATCCTGGCATAAAGCAGGGATAAATGGTGGGAGCTTGGGTGAGGAGATCTCATCTTGGAATCTGTGCCCTCCATATTATTCTGCTCACTCTATTTCAAGAATATGATTTTGCAACAACTTTAATGAACAGAGATTGGTGGTGACCTATGATTTGGATACACTGACCACCTCACTTCAATTCCTGACATGGACTTCTGATTGGTATCATTTGAGAAAGGAAGGTTGGCCAAAATATGGGAAGCGCAAGCCTGCTCTTTGTCAAATTCAACCATTGTGTCAACTGAAACTACAATAACGGTAAGTCGGGGCTTCATCTAACACACCACCTAAAGATAGCACCCCAACAATGGAGCATTTCTTTGGTGCTGCATTGAAATACTTGGCTAGTCAATGTCCCGAGTCAAGCTGTACTCCTGGATAACGTCACATTCTCGCATTTGTGTTTTTAACTCAGTAACAGATTAAAGAAGAACATTCTTAAAATACATATTAGGAAGAGATGGGCAAATGCTTCAGAATTTTGGGCTACAAATTGGATTGCCCTGTTTCTCGGGTGATGAGCGTTGCATTTTGTTATTTGCTCGTGCTGATTCCATAGCGGACAGCATGTAAAACTGGTGTTCCCGCCTCATTACCAGTTGTAGGATAGAATGAAGTGGGTTCCACACTGCTGGCTACCGTTTCACATTGTCAGCTGCTTCTGTACTGTGGAGGGGACTGAACCATATGTGCTGAATGCATGTGGTGCAGCCAGCCTGCTCTCTCTACAGGAAACCTGTCCCCCTTAAAGGGAAGTTGCATTGAATAATACTGCGGCAGATAAAGCAGGGCAGATAAAGAAAGGATTGTATATCGAAGGATATAGCAGTATAGAGGTACTGAAGGGGGAAGTCAGCAGGAAGAGAGACACCATAGATCCATAATGGGGACTAGGAATCCCTCAAGATCAGGAGCAGTCGGAGCCAAGTGTCCAGGAAGGTGAATTCCTGGATTCCTGTCCTGAGGAAGCAGTGCAACATAAATTCCATTGACCTCATGCAGGTGGTCAATGTCATTGAATGTCCCTTCACATGACCCACTGCTCCACCGGTCTCTCATGTTGCTCAATGCACCAAATCCCCTCAATGATCGCCCAGCAGCATTCGCTGGCATTTCTGGACTCACCATAATCCAGATCACTGCACACACCTACCAATCCACAAATTTCATCCTCACCTTTCACTGCCTCCACATACCTCTAGCTATTCAGCTATGGTAGACATGTCAGCCAAAAAGAACACCACACATCACCAACATTCTGCCCTCCCACAGACAGAATCACACACATTCAAACGGATCAAAGCTGAAACAGCAGAGGGTAAAGTCCCTGCATTTCCTAAACTTTATGGAGGAGCTGACTCTCAGACTCATAGGGCCGGTGAAGATGCAGCCTGTGGCATCCAGTATTGCTGAGCGCAGTCTGTTCCTGCCTTATGTCCCACCTCACCTCCCAGTCCACCCTCATCTGGAGTGAGCAAGATCTGACCTGGGATCTCTTCCTTCCCATTCCACCTCAGCCTTTTCTTGCACCAAACTTCCTCCTCTGAGTTCCTGTTTTCAGATGCCCAATAACTGCTGCCCACCCAGCCACAGCAGCCAAAGGAGAAGTGTGAAACTGCACAGCGCTGATAAAGAAGTCCCATCACTTGGTGTAACAATCACAGTCTCCAGCTCAGATGGAGCACTGAACTCACTTTGAAGGCTGAGATAGAGTTGGAGCCATCTATGGTGAGTCACAAGGGCTACAGCAAGGCTCTGGATGATTTGTTTGGTAGCACCATGATAGGTGAGATGGCAGACAGGTTGCAAAGAACTCGGATGAGGACCACAGTGTGGGGTGTAAACAGTAGAATGCTGATGGACGTGTATACCAAAGTGTTGGGTCCACTGGCTTGCCTGCCAGACAGTTACTGGGCACTGAATGGAGGAACTTGTCTCCAGATTGGTTGAGGGTATCTCAAGATACCAAGAGCTTGCCCTTTCCATAGCCTATTTTCTAAGTCCCTCTTGAACTACAGGTCCAACCACACTGCAGCTGCAACCCTCATGCCTGTTGCAGTCTCTGCAAAGTCAGGTTACCTATTCTGCTTTATTATAAGTGATATACACTTTGTGTATATCATTGTGTGTCTCCAATAAGGAGAGTGCCACCAATGCAAAACAAATTATACAAATAGTGTAAATACTACTTGCTTACAAAAGGGGTTGCTTCTCACAGGAGGCTTTTCTGAAATTGTCAAAGGTATTGTGTACCCATAGATCAGTGTTTCCTGAGTTCAATATCCCTCACATTGTTCCCTTTCAGCCCATCAAGAGGATATGATAAGTCTAACATCTATTTGTACAAAGAAAGGAGGCGGGGGATGTGCTGAGATATCTTCCTATCCTGGCAACATCTATCCACAATCAACACTAAAAATGGATCAGTTGTTCAATTATTTAACTGATGCTTGAGAGACCTTGCTGTAGGTGTGCAAATACGGCATTTCCTAACTCAGAACAGGGACCGTCCTTTGGGAAGAGTTAATTGGAAGTAAAGCGATTTATGAAACACATAACATAGATGCAAGATCATTCCTCTTCCTTATTTATACCTTTTGTGTCATGTCCCTGAAAATCAGCATAAGTGCTTTTTTTAATACTTCTTTAAAAGATTCCTCATTATCTCAGTGACCAACCGGAGCTATTTTCTCTGCTTTGCAACTGATCTTTCATTGGGTCATAACTAATTAGTGTAATAGATTAGACTGCCAGCTATGCTGCTAATTGTTTTTCTACTGCAATTTCTCTCTTCTATGAACAGGTCAGGAGACAAACAACCTTTCCCATGTGTTTACAATGATTTTTAAAAGAATCTAGTATAGTTAATAAATAAATAACTCTGCGTGATGTTTTGGTTGCTAATTAATACTCTGTTTCCCCAAAGGCTGCATTTGATTTGCCTGGATGGTGACTTGAAGAATGCTTTAATTTCACCCATCAGAAAATGGATACATAAGGAGGAGGCCATTTGGTCTCTCAAATCTGCATGAACAACAATCCCACCCATGTCCTATCCACTATAACTCCACATATTTACCCCATTGATTCCCCTGATGCTAAGGGGCAATTTAGCATGGTCAATCAACCTAACCCACACATCATTAGAGTGAGGGAGCAAACCAGAATATCCAAAGGAAATCCATGCAGATACAAGGAGAATGTGCAAACTCCACACAGATTCACCCAAGGCTGGAATTGAACCCAGGTCCCTGGTGCTGTGAGGCAGCAGTGCTAACCACAGTGCCATGGGAATGCTGGCAGATTCTATGATTCTATAACTATTGCAAGCTCCCTCTCACTTCAGCATTTGACAATTTCACTGTTCTCCTGTGCAGCAGGCACACAATGTTTAAAGTTTATTTATTAGTGTCACAAGTACGCTTAAATTAAGACTGCAATGAAGTGACTGTGAAAATCTTCTAGTCGCCACACTCCAGCACTTGTTCGGGTACACTGAGAGAGGACTTAGCATGACCAATGTACCTAACCAACACATCTTTCAAAATGAGAGGGGAAACGGAAGAAATCCACTCAGATACGGGGAGACCATGCAAACTCCACACAGACAGTAACCAAGCCAGGAAGCAAACCTGGATCCCTGGTGCTGTGAGGCAGCAGTGCTATTCACTGCGCCATCCATATTGCATGTAATCAATATAAAGGAGGTAAATAAATATGTACATAACATGCTTGGTTTACACCACACTTTTATTGGATTCTTTATACTGGTCCCCAAAGAAAGTCATAGAAACCATAGAAACTCTACAATGTAGGAAAAGGGCATTTGGCCCTTCAAGTCTGCACTGACATCAATCCCATCCAGGCCCAATCACCGTAACTCCACACATTTACCCTGCTAAATCCTCTAACCAATGCATCCCCAACATTAAGGGACAATTTAGCATGGCCAATCAATCTAACACGCACATCTTTGGATTGTGGGAGGAAACTGGAGCACCCAGAGGAAATCCAGGCATATACCAGGAGAAAGTGAAAACTCCACACAGACAATGACCCAAACCAGGAATTGAACCCAGGTCCCACTGGAGCTGTGGGGCAGCAGTGCTAACCACTGCGCCACCTTGCTAGGTCAAGATGTGTGCAGCAAAGTAAAAATAGACAAACAAGCTTCACATATGTATTAAAGGCAAAATACTGTTGATGCTGAAAATCTGAAATAAAAGCAGAAAAAGCTGGAAGAACTCAGCAGGTCTGGCAGCATCTATGGAGGGAATGTTTTGAGTCTGTATTAGACTCGAAACGTTAACTCTGGTTGGGATTTTTGAGCTGCCCTGTGGTTTTTTTTTCCTGCAGCAGAGGTAGCTCACCATTAGCTGCCAATGGGATCTTCTTTCTACCAAAGTCTAC
Organism: Sphyrna mokarran; assembly: GCA_024679065.1. Lineage (NCBI taxonomy): Eukaryota > Metazoa > Chordata > Chondrichthyes > Carcharhiniformes > Carcharhinidae > Sphyrna > Sphyrna mokarran. The sequence continues at coordinate 29,814,141 of JAGIQG010000028.1, forward strand.
AGTGTTTTTTGTAGCTCATCCATCCCTTTGCCAGGAAACTAGCCTTTGAAAGGACTAGAGAGTTCTATTGGTGGGAAGGACTGGAAAATCCTGCCTCCTATAGCTTTTTCCATAGCAGTTGCCAGTCTTACAAATGTATTTCCTCTCTTATGCTTGGGAACACCGAGGTGAATTTTAGTGCCTTCACGCCATTGTGTTTAATTGAACAGTGAGGGAAACTATCAAATACTTCAGGAAGATACAAAATAATAGAATGAGCAGACAGATGGAAGACACTGGCCAGGATTTTCCAGTCCAGCTGAAGTCCACCCCCTGCGATGGGTTCACCAGCAATGTAGCCAATAAGCAGTGCAAATGATCATTGACTTCGACGGAACTGGAAGATCCTGCCAGCAGCCAATGGCAAACTGCCTTCACCACCAGAAAACCCACCATGGAGCGGGTGGCGGGGGGAGGGGGGGGTGCGCGGAATCCTGGTCAGAATTGAATGCTATTGAATGCAAGGTAACATACTTTAGCAGACAAAAACAAGGAATTATTGTTCACAATTAATGAAAAGATACTAAATATTTTGGATAAATAAAGGAACTTATCAGTTCAAATATATAATTTCCTGAAAGGTTTTAGTGCTGACAAATAAAAGCCACTAAATGTACCAATAAAATGTGTATTATATAAAGAGAAGTATTGAGTACAAGGGTAGAGAAATAATGATTAATTTATATCAGATATTAATTAGGTCACTATTATAGCCTCATATGCATTACAGGAAGTTTATAGAGAGTGTGCAGTACGTGGGTTCACTAGAGATGAGAAATTAAAGTTACGAGAAGAAATAAGATATTTCTGCTGGAGCACAGAGATTTAATAGCAGATTTTATAATGAAATTAAGTTTTGATAAGAGTAAAGGGAAAGATTACTTCTGGCTGTAGGTTTTGTAACAAGAATCATTAATTTAAAATGAATACCAAAAGGAGAGACATGTTTTGACAAATATCTTCAGAACAGAGGGTTGTATTGTATGGAATGTTTTGCCACAGAGAACAGAGAACAGTGAAACAGTCACCATCACATACCTTAGCAATTAAATTTTGAGACACAGGAAGGCTCAAGGTTACATGAGAAAGCAGGAGTAACTTTGACTGCTCCAGCGAAGACTGCTCCAGTGCAGACATTGTAGGTCTACCCTGAGGCTGTAAAGTTGACCCTATTACCTTGCTTCCTACCTTCCTCGGTAATAAAAAGAGGAAGTAGCAATCTGCCCATGTTCGGATTGTATTCTTACCAAGAGCATTTGCTCCTTGTATCTTACAAGCACACAGCTAAAGGCAAGAGAGCCATGACAACACAATGAAGGCAATTCCATGTAAGTTCTTCAAAGGCCGCCCTTAGGATGTGGTTTTCAAGGGTCTCTCCCCAAGGATGGGTTGATTGACAACAAAGATTAGCAGCTACCACCAAAGACATGTTGTAGGAAGTCCACTATCTTGCTTCTGCCTAGGGGTGGGCTGCTTGTCTCCTTTGATGTTGATTTCGTATATATGTTCCTCTGCAGACCTTGTCAGCAAACATTACACACATGCACAGCTACAGGCTTACTAGATATGTAAAATCTTCAGTAGCTAAGATATTAAATATGCTTCATCTAGGCTTCACATTCTGCATGCATTATCACCTGCAAGTTTCTGGGGAAAGATTCTCTACTGGATTAAGTAACTCTCCTGCTGAGGTTTGCTATGGTCATTTAGGGAATAAAAGCCCACCCCTGCTCCCCCCCCCCCCCCCCCCCCCCCGTAACCCTGCAACCCCTCAGCAGGAAAGAAAAACCCAGACCAGTCATTGGCGAAACCATAATGGACCACATAATCAATCAGATCTTATTATTCAGAATTTTGTAAAGAACATGTTGCCACATTTTTATCAAAACTGCATAGTCTTACTCTCCCTGCATCTTTCCAGGTATATGGGTGACTGCTGTCAATGTAACAATTGGATTTCCTAACTTTTTCCCCCAAATTTGTTCTGGTTTTCACCAGTTGGAGACTACTTCTGGGTGTGGGGTGATGTGGCTAACTGTCCAAATCACATCCTGACCCGTGGACATCTTGAAATTTCCACATAAAGTTCCATGGGGTGGCACGATGGCACAGTGGTTAGTGCTGGACATGGAGGCTTTGGAGAGAGTGCAGAAAAGGTTTACCAGAGTGTTGCCTGGTATGGAGGGTATTAGCTATGAGGTGAGATTGAGTAAACTAGGATTATTCTCCCTGGAAAGACGGAGGTTGAGGGGTGACCTAATAGAAGTTTATAAAATTGTGAAGGGCATAGATAGGATGAACAGTTGGAAGGTTTTTCCCAGATCAGAAATGACAAACACAAGGGGTCGCAAGTTCAAGGGAAGGGAGGCAAGGTTCAATACAGATATTCGGGGGACGTTTTTTACACAGAGGGTGGTGGGGGCCTGGCATGCAGTACCAAACAAGGTGGTTGAGGTAGACACGCTAGGATCATTTAAAACTTACCTAGATAGCCACATGAACAGACTGGGAATAGAAGGATACAAACCGATAGTTTAATTAGGAACACATTATCGGTGCAGTCTCGGAACACCAAGAGGCCTGTTCCTGCGCTGTATTGCTCTTTGTTCTCTTTGCTCACTGCTGCTTCATAGCACCGGGTACCTGGGTCTGATTCCCGGCTTGGGTCACTGTCTGTGCGAAGTCTGCACATTTTCCCCGTGTCTACATGGGTTTCCTCTGGGTGCTCCAATTTCCTTCCTCAGTCTGAAAGACATGCTGGCTAGATGCATTGGCCATGATAAATTCTCACTCAATGTGTCCAAATAGGTGCCAGAGTGTGGTGACTATGGGATTTTCACAGTAACTTCATTGTGGTGTTAATGTAAGTCTACTTGGGACAGTAATATATTGGCTATTTGCTTTTCTTTTGAAGTATAGCATGGGCAGACTTTGAAAAGCCTTCAGATATGCTAAGAGCAGAGAAAGAGGAGAGTAAAGTTGTACAAGTGGGGCATTTGTGCTGCTGATTTCTGAAATCCAAGAGTGGAATTCTAAGTGTCGTGTGACCCAATGTTCATTGGTACATGACCTCAGACTTTTGTATCTCTCTCCCAAAAGAAGAAAGTGGAAGAGAGTATGTCAAGGGTACGTGATGTCTTTGATTATGCTGGTTGCTTTGCCGAGGCAGTGGGTAGAGTAGACAGAGTCAATGGATGGGAAACTGGCTTGCATCATGGACTGGACTCCATTCACAATCTTTTGTAGTTTCTTGTGGACTTGGGCAGAGCAGGAGCCATGCCAAGCCGTGTGATGCATCTGTAAAAGTTGGTGAGAGTCATAGCGGACATGCCAAATTTTCTTAGCCTCCTGAGAAAGTAGAGGAATTGGTGGACTTTCTTAACTATAATATCAGCAAGGAGGGACCAGGGCAGATAGTTGGTGATCTGGTCACCTAGAAACCTGAAGCTCTCAATTGCTTCCACTTCATCCCTGTTGATACAGACAGGGGCATGTTCTCCACTATGCTTCCTAAAGTTGATAACGATGTGGTTTGTTTGCTGACATTGAGGAAGACAGAGATTATTGTCATTGCACCAGTTCTCCAGATTTCCTGTCTCTTTATGGGGGCTAGGAATTTACTAACATGCTTAATCCCTCTCCTGAAAGCTATATATATATATATAATATATATATATCTATATATACACACATCAGTGAAAATAATGACGTGCCAATCGGAAAATCATCAGATTGATGATTAATTGACTATTGGCATTAGCTATAGGTGGAGGCCAATGGATAGTATCAAGAACTTATAGGTTCTAATATGATAAAGACAGATTCAGGTTACTAAGATCCATTTCTGGGAGAGTTGTAAGCTTGAACTGATTTTTTAGGCAGACTCAGCACCAAGAAAGTGAAAGATTAATCGCTGCTATTAGCTATCAGTCAAAATGTGATGAAAACATGTAATGTAATGTCAAGGTCCAGAATGAAAATAAAGGTGCACTGACCTGTAAATTATCAAACCCTAGAGAATAACCCGTACGGTTATTAAAACAGGAAAAGGTGGGTAACCTGTGGTGTTTCAGAATAATGTCAAATAATACATAGAATTAATGGGACACTCACTGACAGCTAAGTTAGCTCCTGAAATATTATGATGGGAAACTAAGCTCGGGAGCACTCTATGGTGAACAGATGCAATCTGTGCACAGCAGTGATCCTATCCATCACTGGGTTAATGGTTGGAATCATTTAGAAGACTGAATGAACAAGACCTTCTTAAATAAGGAACTTCTGTAAGTGAGTCCAATTGACTTTTGTTCCACTTTTTGTACTTATGAGCGTGATGGTTGCCAGTATTGGAGAAGGGAAAACACGTTCCATTTCAATCACTCGGCTATTGTCAACAAACACTTCCAGATCAGGTTACTAATTGGAGAAGTGTTCCATTATCGACTTGGAGACAAATACTGAGGTAGATTGACTTCTGCCTTTTTATATTCTTGTTATTGAGCTGTTGCTCAACAGTCACTTTACACCTGCAAGAAGGATTTGAAAGGATAGCTACGGAGAAATAATTTCTCCCATGGGTGAATCAAAAACGAGGGAACATAGTCATAATGTTAGAGTTAAACCATTCAAGGACCACGTTTTCATACAAAAAGAAGTTTGGAACAATGCTGCAGTCGGACAGCACAGTGGTTAGCACTGCTGCCTCCCAGTGCCAAGGATCTGGGTTCAATTCCTGGCATAGGTCACTATCTGTGCAGAATCTGCACGTTGCCTCCATGGGTTTCCTCCCACAGTCTGAAAGACATGCTGGTTAAGTGCATTGGCCATGCTAAATTCTCCCTCAATGTATCTGAACAGGTGCTGGATTGTGGTGACTAGGGGATTTTCATAATTACTTCATTTCAGTCTTAATCCTTGTGACACTAGTAAATAAACTTTAAACTTATAATCATAATATTAGATTAAACCATTCAGGAAGCACTTTTTCATACAAAAATTAGTAGAAGTTTGAAACAATGCCGCAGTTAATAATAAAAAAGTACAAGACCAAGACACCGTTATGAATGTCTACGCAACACCATTTTATTGAAACTCACAAACATACACATATGATTATCAACAGCGTTTTAAAATTTTGACTCATAGGTTAATGCTTTCTCCCAAGTCCAATGTTAATGAGAGTTGTTAACAATGACATAAACCAGTTAGTTAACATCAACTCCTCCTTGAATAAAAAAAAAAGTAATGGAATTCTAGCGTTGGATTTCTCTGGGGAGTTGGTTGATTTTTTTTTGGACGGTGCATTGCGGTTTACATTTTCAAGCAGGACTGTAAACTTTCATCATTCAATTGGCTTTTCAACTTTTTTATGATGTTCATCCTTGAAAACATTTGCTCACATGCAGCTGAAATTTTATCCTCAATCTGCTAGGTTGGTCATATCCTCACTTCTCCTGTCCCACAGTGACTTTTCAGGCAAAGGTATGTCTTTCATTTTCTGAATAACTTCACTTCTAAAATCATTGTATACTTGCTCAGAGATTTTGACATTTTTTTACATATTCAACATCCATGAACAACTTTCCTTGCTTCACAATCTTTTAAGCTGCCACAAAACTAGCAGTAGTTTACCTACTTGGTGACTTCACCCACTTAGCGTATCTATTGCTAGATTTCTCTGCCATGCATCTGCACAGCTTTCTTTCAGGTTTCTCCAGCTGGCTTTCAGCTTTGGAACTGTTTTGTAGTCAAATGTCTCTCATGGATTGACTTCTAGCTGTTGGCCAAATTTGTTGGCTAAACAAAACATGCATTGAGACCAAACAGATTTGGGGTGAATGCAAAAGAATCAGTCTATTCATCAGTGGCACGGTGGTTAGCACTGCTGCCTCACAGCTCCAGGGATCCGGCTTCGATTCCTTCGGTCACTGCCTGTGTGGAGTTTGCACATTTTCCCCATATCTGCATGGGTTTCCTCTGGGTGCTCTCTTTTCCTCCCACACTCCAAAGATTTGTGGACTAGATTGATTGGCAATGTTAAATTATCCCTTACTATTAGGGGAATTAGCAGAATGGATGTGTGAGGTTACAGGGTTGGGGCCTGCGTGGGCTTGTTGTCAGGGGCCGAATGCCTCCTTCTGCACTGTAGGAATTCAACGATTTTATGATCTTGAAACTCTTGATTTTCTTCTTCAATTCTTCCCATTTTTCCAACGCAGCCTCAAAAACTTGGGCCAGAGCGTATTTATCTCTTCAATTATTTATCTGCCTGCTTGCATGCAACAGTAGTGCTTACCAACACAGCCTCAGCATGAGGGCCAGAGCGCATGTATTCTTTTATTGATTATTGTGTCTGCCTGCACAAGCTTATCAGCACAGCATGAAGACCATCAGCAGCACCCCTGTTACAAAATCAGGATCACCGTCGTACATCCAGCCAATGAAGCATTAACCCATAAATACCAATCATTCAGGTTCCAAACATGATGATCAATCTGAACACACCATTGTTGAACAAATCTACCAAGATCACAATGAGTGCGAAGTTTTGTTAATTATGATTTCTTGTTTTATTGTACATGAATAGGCCTGTTTCTAAATGAAATCCTCCCGTCACTTTGCTCCCACATCCCCTATTGTTTCTCCTGCAACCATATTTGTCCTATATTTCTAAATATGTAGCAGCAGTACACCTGCCATTGATCAATCCCCCAGAGAAATAGTCAAACTTGAATGTTTGATGATTTAAGTTTAAGTTTTGTATTCTTCAGGTTAACCATTGCCATTTTTACACGGGAGCCAGGGAGCATGTGCGATCACCTTGTGCTGCAAGGAACATTTGCAACCACCATCTTTGTAGGGGGCAATGTGAAACTACCATCTTTGTAGAGGTCAATGTGTAGCAGGGAGCATTTGCAGCCACCATCTTCGTATGGGTAATTCAATGTGCAGCAGGGAGCATTTGTAACTACCATCTTTGGATGGGGCAATATGCAGTACAGTGTATTTATAACCACCATCTTTGGACGGAGCAATGTGCAGTACGGTGTATTTATAACCACCATCTTTGTAGGGGGCAATGTGAAACCACTACCTTTGTAGGAGGCAATGTGCAGCAGGGTCATATGCAGTCATCCTGAGAGAAGAAGCAAAATCTGGGTCTTCGCTGAGTCTTCTGTAAACTATGAGAGCCTGACTGAAACCTACATGAAGTATTTGAAATAATAGCTTTTTTCAACAAGCTACTTAAAGTAGAATTTGCATGATTCTATGATGCATTATATGTTGAACCATAAGAAGAGAATTTTAATAATTATATACTGATGTTATAATGCATTATTGACACTTTGTTTTTGTTCGGGGACATGTACATCTTCAACTGTTAAGGTGGAGTCACATTGGAAAATGGTTTGGGAAGTCCTGATTGAAGCCCATTTAGGCCCTCCACTCACCCCACATCCCATCTACCACACCCCTGCTCTTGTGTATCATTCTCCCTACTCTCACAGTTAATCCCTTTGCCACTCTCATGGTCATCACGATCCCGCCCCTGGAGGTGCAACCCACATGACTGGATGGCAGGCAATCCTGTAATTTGTCATTTATGTTGCTGAAGCATTTAACAGACAGGAATTTTGAGATCGGTGATAATTGTCGTTCATGTTTCTACGTTGCTTGAACAATTCTCTGAAAACTCATTCATTGAATATCCAAACAACCCATTCATTTTAGAGCTGCTTGAGAGTTTCATATTGGAACTTAGGGAGCTGCACACAGATCCAAAGCTGCAGCTCGCAAACCAATGGCTAAATTGTTTACTTCTGTTCTATTACAACTGTGAAAATGCAACTTAAAACTCTGGCTACGGATACTCTTAGTGGACACTCAAATGGATTCCTCTGCAACACAAAGCACTTGTGAACACAAATCTCACCATTTACAGGCAAACAAAATTCGGTTGGCACGAGGCAGCACGATTTAAAATAGATCGAAGAAATCACTGTAACAGATGATCAGAAGTGGGAAGACTGCATGAATTTCCTCATAGCTCAATAAATTGTCATAATCTACTGCTGTCATGGCCAAGGTCAACTAACTCAGTGTCTCCCAAACTTTTCTGGCCAAGAGCCTTTTGGACCTCCAAGACTACTGAGGATTTCCCACTCCCCTGGTGACTCCATTGTCTCATTCACTCCGCTGTCCCCCTTCACTCTGCTCTCCCCCTTCACTCCACTTCCCCTGTCACTCCGCTCACTCCATTACTCCACTTTCTTCATCACTCTGCTCTTCTCCATCACTCTATACTTCTCCGTCATTCCGCTCACCCTGTTACTCCACTCTGTCCATTGTTCCATCGCTCTGCTTTCTCTGTCAATCTGCTCTCCCCTTCACTCTGTATTTCTCCCTCACTCTGTATCTCTCTGTCACTCCACTCTCTCTGTCACTCTGCTCTCTCCGTCACCCTGCTCCCTCTGTCACTCTTGTATTTCTCTGTCACCATGCTTTCTCTGTTACTCTGCTCTCCCCATCATTCTGGTCTCCCCGTCACTGGGATCTTCCCGCAGAACCCCAGGGTTCCACAGAATCCAGTTTGGGAAATCCTGATCTTCCTCAACACTAACATTTACCATCCATAATTCAATCTCATATTCATAACTGAATGGCTTAAAACTGTTCAAAGTTCTTCCAGTATCAGAGATACTCAGCTGAATCACCATGTAATGAGGTAATAAAGCAATCCAATTAGACTCTTGAAAATTAGCACATTAGCACTTACAAAGGTGAAAATGAGCCCGTTAACCTTCTGCCTTAGTCAGTGCAGAGAAACTTACAAAGCCTTCGTTGCAGTGTCCCAGCTACTTGGGTGTAGTATTTTAATATCACGTCGATTCCACATCATGAAGCATTTCTCCAAAAGCAACTTGCGATTCAAATGTTGCAGAAAATACACATTAGTTTCTGTTGAAGTTGGTTACGTTTTAATGGTGGTTTCTGTTGCAGAGCCTGCTTTAGAAAGTGCAGAATAAAACAGATAATGCTGCAAAAAACACAGCATGTCCACCCACATATGAAGAGGAAAAAGAGATTAACATTTCAATGCAGATTAACATTTTTTGGCGAGTGGCCAGGAATTTAACCATAAGAAAGAAAAAGAAACTATCAACAAATCGCTCTGTGAACACACAAGCCTTTCAAATAGTTTTTGTGAATGGCATGATAAAGTTCAAAGTTTATTTATTAGTGTCACAAGTAGTCTTACATTAACACTGCAATGAAATTACTGTGAAATTCCTTTCATCACCACTCTCCGGTGCCTATTCAGGAGTACTGAGGGAGAATTTAGCATGGCCAATGCATATTTTTTGAACAGTGGGAAGAAACCGGAGCACCAGAGAAAACCCACATAGATATGAGGAGAACGTGCAGACTCCACACAGACAGTGACCCAAGCCGGGAAACAGACATGGGTGCCTGGCACTGTAGGGCAGCAGTGTGCCACCATGCCACCCAATCATTTTACAATCCTTTTACATTTTCGTCACAGCTTATTTTTCCACCAACTTTGTATTGTCAGCAAACTTTGTGATATATAGCACTTGGTCACTTCATCTGAGTCTTTGATATCGATTGTAAGAAAGCTGAGGCCTTCAGCTCTCATTTTTGCAGTGCTCCACTAATTATAGCTGAATGTAAAAGATGTCCATTTATCTGAGTTTTTGAAGCATCCTTACCGTGTTACCAAGATCTTAGTAATAGATTCCCACACTTTCCTTATGCCTGATACCTGGCTGACTTGTCCATGTTGTTCTCTCTTCCACCTTTCTTAAACAGCACAGTTCCTATCTTTGCTTTCACAAGGTCTGTTCTAGAGTCGAAGGAATTTTGAAAAGTCAATGATGTGAAATGAAGTTAGCACATAAGAGGCTGCAGAATCAGTCAATACGAGAAATAGACATTGGAGTTGTTCGGGACCAGATCAGAAACCCCAGGGTATATTAAGTTAGACTAGAGCCCCAATTATTTTTACTTTTGACATTAGTGTGAGGATGAGGTGTTTCATTCCAGCTGTGATTCTACTGACACACTAAGAAGTTTTTAGCAAAACAAATTTTATTTTAGCAATGTAGTTAAAATATAACAAAAAGAATTAACATAACTTTTACCAATTGGAAATACTTAACAATGACGGGCAGAATTTTATGGCCTCGCTCGAGCGAGATCAGAAATTCCCACTCGAGGTCAGCAGACATTTCATTATCTGCCTCTCTGGTTCCATTCCAGGTGGGGCTAGAATTTCGATTGACAAGTTGTACTTAACAGCTATCTATCTTTATAGTTCCAATTTAAGCAGTGTCCTCATAAATATTAATCCTGCTTCAGAATTAGCACGATAAAGATATGCTCACAACGGTACTACATTTTTAATCACTCTGGACAGATACAGAAAGACGCCAACCTTCTGACACTCATATAGCAACCCCCAGAGAAAGACCCACTCCCAATTAGCAGAATCTCAAAGAAACAGACTCATTTCTTGGCAAAGTCTTAAAATCCAAAGAGAAAAAGAGACACAGAGAAAGGTACCTGTGTAAGCCTAGGTCCGTCCAGTCACATGACTTTACTATTACGCAACCCAATCAAGTCCTACTCTGTAAAACCCCGGGGCGAAACATTAAAATAAGAGAACTGCATTCATCCAGATTGAAACAAACATTCTAGCAATTAAGACCAATTATGTTGCTGCAGTAACAACAGATGCTGCTGGCTACAGACGAAATGGCACTGGTGTTAGAATAGACTGTTAAAAATAATCTGCACTGAAACATGATCCAGATACTTTTTTTAAAGATGCAGTATCATTACAATGATATTGACCCATAGCAGAAATAGAGGTACAGAGACAGGATGACGAACATTTATTCCAAAGATTGTGTTTTTCATCTCTTTATACTCTGCCTTTGAAGAATGAGAAATGGTAGAAAAGCTCACAACTTATGCAACAACCTGCATCTCATACTATGAACGCCCCTTACTCTAGCTGATAGGGAGGCTTGTCATACGTTAGAAGGATGTTATGAGTTGCCACAACAGTAACGAGTAGAGTTTTAATAACCACACCCATCAGGCCCCTGGATCCCACCAGATGACAATGGATAATTCAGAGCTGGTTAGCTCAACCTCTCTAACGTAGAGGCTGGAAAGTTAAAACTTAGCCAAAGGATCGTTTATCAGTCACTGGTGAAGATGGGGTATGTTGTAATTGCACACTTCTCTTACTGTCAGTAATAAATCAGGGCTGGCATGGAGCACGATTGTTAGCACTACTGTCTCAAAGCTCCAGGGATCCGGGCTCAATTCCAGCCTTAGGTCACTGCCTGTGTGGTGTCTGCGCATCTCCCCATGTCTGCGTGGGTTTCCTCCAAGTGCTCCAATTTCCTTCCCCATCCAAAGATATGAGGGTCAGATGGATTAGCCGTGCTAAATTTTCCCTTAATGCCAGGGAATTAGCAGGATAAATACTTGAGATTAAGGGACCAGGCCTAGGTGGAATTGTGGTCAGTGCAGACTTGGTGGACCAATGGCCTCCTTCTGCACTGTAGGGATTCTATAATTCAAATAAATGAGTCAATATTATTTAAATAAGTGGGATTTGAGAAAAAAAAATGAGCAATGCAAGTACTCTTTGAGAATTATTACACATAAAACTTAATGGTTTAAGAAGAAAGAACAGTTTGTATTTATATGCACACCATCAGGATTCATTTGAAATATGGCCACCAATGCAATGTAGTTTGAACTACTTTGTCCCACTTTGATCTTCCGGTTTATACCAGGTCGAGTTAGCTGATCTCAGCCTGGGGCTGGAGAACTAAGAAACAACTATGGGAATTCATCCTCCCGATTGCCAGGCAGTGATATTTCTGGAAAGTCAGGAAGGCAATGAGCATAGGATAGATTCAGACCTCTCACGACTCTGAACTCCCCCTCCCTCTCTCTGCCCCCTCTCTTTCCCCCCTCTTTTTTCGTCCCTCTTCGCTTCTCTTTCTCACCCACACCTTTCCCCCTCTTCTTCCCCCTTCTTTCCCCCTTCCCCCCTCTTTTTCCCTTCCCCCTCCTCTTCCCCCCTTCTCCCCCCTCTTTCTTTCCCTCTTCCCTCCCTCTTTCCCCCCTCTCTCTCCTCCCTTTCCCTCCTCCCTTCCCCCCCCTGTCTTTCCCCCCTTTCTCTCCCTCTCTTTCCCCCTCTCCTCTTCTCCCCCCCTATTTCCTCCCCCTCTTTCGCCCCCTCACCTCCTCCTTAAGTCAAAGCATCTAAGGTCTAGAGGGAATTGTAATGCCGCAACACTGCACAAACCTGAGCCTTCTAGAGAGGGAACCTGAAAAAAGAAACTGCAAAACAATAGATGGGGCACAGGTACAATCAGAGACATAGAGTAGATGGGACAAGATGAAGGTGGGACAAGGCTCATATGGAGTATAAAAACCAGCATATAGGCTAGTTGAGCTGAATGGTCTGTTTCTGTGCCCTCGATGCTATAATGTACCAATAGTGCTTGAATCATTACTCTCCCCTTTGTGATAAAATCTTTGTAGAAGCATGTTGGCAGTATCTGTGAAACAGAAGTTTCTAACCTATGCCTGCACATTTCAAGGGCAGAGTACAAGATTATCAAATTACTATCCATCTGCTCGATATAATATGCATTGCAGTCGTGTATTGAGAATTTTGTATCCTAAACATTTCTGTATTTATTTCTGCTACTGAATTTTTTTTTAAAGTTTGTAGTATAGCTCTGCCTCACTTTGGGTGGCTGACACTATATTCTTTGAGAATGTGAAACTGTCTTGGTTGCATCAACTTTTACAGGGAATTCCTCCACACAGAAATATTCGTAGTATTTCAATTCCAAATGCTCTTCACTGAAATGTATCATTTGCTAATTGTGATAATCCCCAGGACTTGCAGAGGAAATCACTAATTGACCTCCTTGTAGGATTCGTTGAACATGAGCTCCCTGAGGATTGATAAATAATTCACCATATGGAGCTCCTATATTGAGCAAGCAGGCCCTGGAGTGGATCCATTATTGCATTGTTCTGGTTGGGACTCATTTGTGTTCTTGTGGTTTTTGCTTTATTTTGTGCAATGAAGCACTGCTCCTTTACAGCCAACTCCTGCAATTGCATTAATATATTATACAGCATGCAATGGTTAATTGCTGAGAGTTAATGCACTACATTGTCAGCCTTACTATCTTTTCAAAAATGTTGTACATTATTTGAGTCTCTGGGGCCATTCTATATCCAGTAGATGGAACCAGCTTGTGTTTGCTGGTGAAAAATCCCTGACCAGGTCCCCAGTCTGAGGCAGAAAGTGATCAATTTATCAGCCCCTTGTGCCATGAGATAGTCTGAACCTGCCCTGTAATAAATAGGCTTTAGCATTGTTATCTGTCTCTGCATAATGGTCTGTCACCTAAGTGCTGAGGTGGCCAGATTATTATCCTGAGATGTTTGCTCTTTTTGAAAAATTATACTTGATATAACTTCTATTGATTCTTGAGCCTGGACTTGAAATGTGTATTAAATTTAATGGAGAATGCGCTTCATTGAATGGCACTGCGGGCTTTTTGTAACGCAATGATACCAAATATTTCAGCTTTCTACAGAAATAGAATTATCTGCAGAATTGCAAGCTTGTTTGAACTCCTTACTAAGCTCCAACCTCTATCACTGTGTAGGGCTGGTCACCATCTCTCAGTTTTCGCTTAATATCATCATATTGACGTAATTGCTTATATAAGTAATAACAGGGAAACAGATAATGCTGGAACATAACACAGCAGGTCCAATGCTTCCAATAATTTCTGTCTTTATTTCAGATTTCTAGCGTTTGAGGTTTTTCCTATTATTAGCATTAATGACGACATCTCCTATAGAGCTGGGACATAAATCCTGAAAATATGCAGCATGCTAAATGAGGCAAAAGGAAGTGTTCTTAGCAAAGTGTTGAGTAATGCTCCTCTGCCAGTTTTCTCCTTAGCGTTCACTCAAGCTGAAATACAGTTCCATAGCAACCAGCAGTCACGATGACCTTAGAACTACAGAATTATGGAATCCCTATAGTGCAGAAAGAGGCCATTCTGCCCATCAGGTCTGCACCAATTCTCGAAGAAAAGCAGCCCACCCAGATCCTGCCCTGCTACCTATCCCCATAACGCCTTGCATTTACCATGACTGAACTTTTTTTTAATTCATTTGTGGCAGAAGACCATTGCTGGCTGGCCAGCATTTCTTGCCCATCCCTAGTTGAATGAGGGCAGTTGAGGGTCAACCAAATTGCTCTGGCTCTGGAGTCACATGTAGGCCAGACCAGGTAAGGATTTCCTTCCTGAAGTGACATTGGTGGACCAGATGGGTTTTTCTGACAATCGACAATGTATCTGGATTCTTAATTCCAGATACTTTTTTATTGAATTCATTCCCCCATGTGCTACGGCTGAATTTGAACCTTGTTGCCTGAACCTTAGCTGAGTTTCTGGATCTATTGTCTATAGATAATACCATGAGGCTAGCACCTCCCCTGTGGTTGACTCTCAATTGCCCTTGGGCAACCAGGGATGGGCAATAAACAGTGGCCAGCCAGCGATGTCTGTGTCCCATGAATGAATTCTTTTGAAAGTAGCACAAACAAGAAATCCCATAGGCAATCACGTCCTCTTCAAACACTTTATAATTGTGAATTACAGCAACAAGTAATTGAAAAAAACAGGTATGTTGTCATACACCAACACACTCCTGTGCATACAGAAACTGTGACAGCTCCATAGCCCTTACAGGGCAGCCACACCAGTCTGTATATTGGATATGTTTGGAAATTTTAGGTATTTAATATAACATGGAGGTTAAAATCGGTCTCAGTACACAGAGTGATCGATGACATCAGTGATCCACCAAAATCTGCTCCAACAGTTTGAAACATTTATGTGGTGACATGTAATTCTGAAGTCACCCAATAAAGCGTGAATTGTATTTCTCCTTTGAAAAAATCAAACTTCACTTTGCAAATATGAATGGTGGTTTGATAGAAAAACAATGACACTTGAAGGGATGATTTGAGTTATTAACACTCTTTCACAGCTCACATTCTTAATCTGTGATGATTTTGTGGTGGGATTTTAGGAATACAGACTGAACACACACATGGTTCTCGTGCCGTTGCTTGCACTTGTTAAAGTGAGATTACAAGCTCACCTAGTCCCAATGAATTCAATTTAAAATCCTTATTTAGAGCATTAAATTTCTCCAACCTCTGTCTCCAATTCTATCTCTGTATTTTCCACCTATATCCCACCTTTACCCCATTATTGATAGATTGAGCCTTCAGCCATTTTGTGCCCCTCTCTGGAATTAACCTCCTCAAGCTTTAGTTGTGTTTTTTTACTTCCATCTCCTTTGAAAATATTAACGCTGCCTGAGACAGACTCTCCAAATCAGCTAAAAGGATAGGCATACTAACATCAGCGTGCTTGAAGGATGCAGGAGCACTAGCATCAAGGTCACGATGATCCGAAATCAAATCCGCTGGGCCGGCTGTGTGCTTAGGATGTCAAAATCCCGATTGCCAAAGCACATGATGGTAAAGATAAGTTTTTCACTCAGAGGATGGTGAGTGAGTGGAATCGTCTGCTGTCGGTGGTGGTGGAGGCAAACTTGTTGGGGTCTTTTAAGAGACTTCTGGATGAGTACATAGGATTTAATGGGATTGAGGGTTATAGATAGGCCTGGTAGGTAGGGATATGATCGGCGCAACTTGTGAGCCAAAGTGCTGTAGTGTTTTATGTTCTTTGTTCTATGTTGTCATCATCGACACCCAGCTCAAGGAAGGTTCCCAAACAAGAGGAAGCACTTCAAAGACATCTTGAAAATTTTGCCTCAAGAAATGCAACATAGATGCTAATGCTTTGCTCAGAAAGAGCCTATTTGGAGAATAGGCTCTCCAATTCTCCAGACTCAGAGACACTATTCACCAGGGGTACTTGATGGCAAGAAGAGACCCGGAAAAGGAGCCTGAGAAATGAATCCCAGCGATTTCGAGTCCCACCAAACCTTACTCCTGGAAACATGTGTACATTTCAAGCTGTGGCTCTAAAGTCAGGCTCGTCAGCCATGAAAGGACTCACAGAACCAAGGACCAACAACAGAGTTTCTGAGGTGGACAATCTTACTCATTAATGAGTGATGGCCAAAGAAGAAGGGAGTGTGATCGGATCCTGAGAGGTGGCAATGGGACAAGCAATCCTACCGCTGGCTGCACGTTCACTCTGAGTATGTTAGAGTTCGGAGAATGGTTGGGAAGATTAGGTGAAAGCAGGAAGTGCTGCAAAATGAAGCAAATGATTACCTTGTGCATAAATCAGAAAAATAAATCTTAAATTAATTTAATAATATACTGAAACATATAAAAAGCCCAAGAAATGTCAGTGACAAAAATGAAACCACGAGTATAAAACATTCTTGCACCTTTTCTGTGTCACACTGCCATCGTAAGAAGTCTGCAACATCAGTTTTAAATCCAACCAATTTATTTGATAGTAAACTCATGAGTTTATTGTCAAATAAATCGGTTGGATTTAAAATTGCTGTTACAGACTTCTTACTGTGTTTACCCCAGTCCAACGCTGGCATCTCTACATCATAACACTGCCATCCACAGGAAATAGAGTCAAACTGCAGCAGCAATGCAAATAACTTAAGCTTATTAAACAAAGATGATTAAGAGATAGTCTTAGAGGAAAGTAAAAGATTTGCATTTTTATAACTTGGTGCATCCCAAAAGCATAGCCAATAAAATGTAGTCATATAAGGTAGTTAAGTGTACAGAACAAGTTAGTCTGGAACAACACTTCTTGAGGGGAGACAATGGCTTAGTAGCAGTATTTTTATATTATTAAACCAGAAACTCAACTAATTCTCTGGGGACTCTGGTTTGAATCCTGTCACGGCAAATAGTGGAATTTGAATTCAATAAAAAATATCTGGAATTAAAAGTCTACTGATGACTATTGTTGATTGTTGGAGAAATCCATCTGGTTCACTAATGCCCTCTGGGGAAGGAAATCTGCTGTCCTTACCTCGTCTGGCCTACATGTGACTCCATAGCCACAGCAATGTGGTTGATTTTCAACTGCATTTTGAACAAGGGTATCCAGTGATGGGCAATAAATGCTGGCCAGTCAGCAACACCCATGTCCCATGAATGAATATAAAACAAAACTTCAAACTAACTGATAGTATTATGGCAAGTTGAAGCTGATAAAATGCAAAGCTAATTTAAATTCATGGAAACACTTCACAGACAGCGATGAGCACAACTGGCATGGTAGTGAAAGTGACAGCTAGTTGTGTTTGGGAATAGCCTGCAAGGTCCTTGTGTATGGATGAATTAGAACGGACCATCTAAGATTCCATAACCGTATCTTTCTTTTGTCAATTTCTTTATCAAACTTGTCAATTTTGTGCACTGTTTTCTGTCTGCCAGGAAGGTCAAGCTCCACTTCAGACCTTCAACATATAATCTAAGCCTAAAACATTACAGAATGAGGGAACTTTACGTTACCAGAGGTGCCATCCTTCAATCCAAATGTTAAAGGAAGGTCCCATTTCTACGTTTCTGATATCAGTGGAGATATCAGCATAAGATCTCAGCATAATCTGAAGAATTTAAAGATCTCAGCATAATCTGAAGAAGAGCCCAGTACTTCTCCAAAGCTTCAATGATTATATGTCAATCAACAGTACACAGGTTAGATTGAGTTCCCATTCATCTTATTGTGGAATCTTACAGTATCTGAGGTGGCAGCTGCAATTGTCCTTTTGACAACTTACTTCAAAATAATTCAACAAATATGAAGTCTTTGGCAAGTTCTTGGAGACATGATTATGAAATGCTGTTTAGTAATACAAGTTCTTGCGATCTGGCAAGTTAGCAATGAAAATATATTTGGCAAACTTTTCTTACTTGTTAAACCTTGATAAACCATGCAAGACTCAAACCACTTCATGAGATCTACTGAACTACACACATCTTAAAACACTGTCTACAGTAACAGTTTACAAATTCAGTTAAGTTACAGTCTAAAATGCATAGCTAGTTTGCAGCATAACTAGTTATTGTGAAACGTTATTAATTCATAGCTAGTTAACGGATTCAATCATATCACAGTCCTTCAAATCAATAAACTACTGATAAATGGCTGCCTGGAGAATAGGGAAGTCCTGGTGATTCAACGGTAAATGTAGTGAACATTCCAGATCCCAGGAAGGTTTAGCTCCCAATCACTAATTAGTTAGTTAATTGGTTGGTTAGTCAGTCATTTATTCCCAATTGGGACAGTACTGAATGCATAGCAATTGTCCTTGGTATTCATAGATCTGGAAATGACAAAAAAAGGAAGAGTTTCCAGTGATCAGATGAAGACAGAACCCGTATTAGCCTCTAGAGTCCAGGTTCATATCTCAAAGCAAAAGCCTTGTCTGTTTGCATGTTAAATACCCTTTGACACTATTTGGAATAAAAGGATGGAATTCTCCAGTGTACTGATCATCATTCAACCAGCAATCTTTAACATACTCAATCATGACCACTTAACGTTTCATTTCTGGTATTGGGATCATGCTAGGAGATGCTTTGAGAGGCTAAGGACATGATAGAAGTCTACACAAGACTCCCTTCCTAACAGCACCGTGTACACAAGAACAGAAATGGTTCAAGAAGGCAGCTCACCACCACCTTTTCAAAGGCAAGTAGTGATGGGCAATAAATTCTGGCCTTGTTGGCAATGTCCCATGAATAAATAAATAATTTTTAAAACTAAATGCAAGCGTTTTAACTCCTAAAGTGCTTGGTGGGAGAATTCTTCAGCGTACTTCTTAATTTGCCACACTTCTGGGGAAGTCATGCCACAAAAGAGGAACTGCTCTAAGCAACCCAGCCATAAATAGGTTCTCTCCAATAATATGTGTTTACAAGTGAGGATTAATGGAAGCAGGGATAGTGATAATGCTCCAAAATTACATTGGTCTTGTTATAAAGGTAAGATTACATCCTGGAAGTGAAAATGAATGTTCTCCTGAAGGAATATTGCTATTTAATAGATGACTCTGAATTGCAATATTGGAGGCTTGGATAACTCCAAATTGCAATGTTTTATCTCCGTATGCTTGCTTGCATAGTGTATTTGAAACTTTGTGTAAGTATAAACTGGACACTATGAATAAATTTCAGAAAAGGAAGATGTTTGACAATTACAAGAGTATTTTTTACATGATCTCCACCAACCCTTCTTAAACCAGTAGACTTAGACAATCATCTCAAACTGATAGAATATGGTAGCTATGAAAAGGGTAGCTGCAATAATTCTTGTTCATCAATTAAGGAAGAAATAATGTTTATTCACAAGTAAAAGCTACACAATTCCTGAGAATAGTCTGGAACAGCAAGCCTTGCTTATCAGGGTGATTCCCCTCCACCACCCCACCCAGTCTCTGATTGATTCTTTTGTGATCCTTAAAGAGATAATCACCATATCAGCATTAAAGCCTTTGATTAAGTCACAGGAGGTTTCTGGGTGGAAGTGGTTCTCTCCTCCATCAGCCGCAGAAGCAACTGAGAGTGGATATTAATAAAGACTAGAGACCAGACTCCGCTGTTCTGAAGTCAGTACAGCTGAAACTCCAATTCACGTCCGCTGGTACAAAGCAGAAATTGCCCCTAACTGTTTGTGTCTGTCAGTCATTTAGGTTTTCACCAGAGAGTCACATATAACAAGTCCATGTACACATTAATAAGCACAGATCTCAGGTTGCTGATAGCAACAGGTCCTGGTGTTGTGATTTGGTTTTAACTATAAATGAGACTGTAACGAGTACTTTCCAAATCTGGGTTAGGGTTAGTGTTAGGTAAGCCCACAAAACTGAAAAAAACAACCAATGAGTAAGAGAAACCAGAACGGCGGTGGCAGGCCACATGGGTGGCACAGTGGTTAGCATTGCTGCCTCACAGCGCCAGGGATCTGGGTTCAATTTCTGGTTTGGGTCACTATCTGTGCAGAGTTTGCATGTCCTCCCCGTATCTGTGTGGGTTTCTTCCAGGTGCTCCAATTTCTTCCCACAGTCTGAAGGACATGCTGATTAGATGCACTGGCCATGCTAAATTCTCCCTCAGGGTACCTGAACAGGTGCCAGAATGTGGCAACTAGGAAATTTTCACAGTAATTTACTTGCAGTATTAATGTAAGCCTACTTGTAATAGTAATAAATAAACTTAAACATGGGCCAAAATGTTAGCACACATAGTGCACATTTATTCTACAAGCAGGATTTTCCTGTCCCGCCACACCAGACCAGAAAGTCTTACCTGAAATCAACAGACCTTTGGCTTGTCCATCATATTTACACCCATGATAATCCCCGCAGCTAGTAGGACTGGAGATTTAGGCCCTATGTTCAAGCTTTGATAACCTGCTATTGGACTGTGGGAATCAAATGTAAACCTGCAGCAACCGTTGAGGCATTTTTTCAGCCGGAACATTGAAACTGTATAATTGAATCACAATTGTATTCTAAGCACTTTCAGCTTGCAGACTCTGATTGGAAAAAACAAATGCAATTTGTGTTCTCAAGTATGTCAGTACATTGCAAAAACAAAGCAGTGAACGGTATTTGCAATGGCAGGGAGCCTCTCCAGCTTCTAACATTTCCCACAAACTTAAGAATTTCAAGTTGACAATCTTTTGCTGGTTTATGATATATCAAACCCAAAGGGAAAAGCCAGGAAAATTCAGGAATGAAGGGTAACTGGTAGAATTTGTCCCAAATGGTCTGATATACCTTGGAATGTAACTCCAGTGTTACTGCTGCCGTATTACTGATTTTTTAACTTGGATTTGAAAATTTGATCTGGTTTATGCGTGCCTTGCATCTGTTGTGTTTTGCTTGAGGGCAGGTTCTAACTGAAGGCTCACACATGAGGCTCTTGAGTCACTTACTTAGGGCTCTAATACGTGAGATAGTTTTTATCTTCAGAGTATATTCCTCTAGGTTCAGGATTAATAAGGGGATGAGGAGTTATGGAGAGAATGGTGATGAGAGAAAAAAAAATCAGCCATGACTGAATGGCTGAGCAAACTCAATGGACCGAGTGGCCTAAATTCTGCTTCTCTGTCTTATGGGTCTAAACCAAGGCTAGAGAGTTCCACCTGTTCTTAACAAAGTATGTTAGAGTGTAGTGGTGAAAGGCAATCATAACGATTAGATTTCAGAGTTCCATCGTACTTCAATATTTAAAGTCAACTCACTGGTTGATTATAAGATCAAAAGAAATAGAAGCAGGCGTCAGCCATTCAGGCCCTCAAGCCTATTCTGTCACTCAGTAAGATCATGGCTGATCTGATTGTGGCATGTTCACCCACATTCATCCCCATCTTAACCCTGTAAGTCAGCCTTGAATACATTAAATGAGCCAGCCTCCACTGTTCTGGGCTATAAAATTACAACCATTAACCACCCTCAGGGATAAGAAATTCATCTGATCTCCACCTTAAATGGGAGACCCTTTATTTTGAAACCATGGCTCCTGGTTCTACATTCTCCGGAAAAGGAAAGCTTCCTGTTGTCTACTCGATCAATCCTGCTCAGAATCTGTCTCAATGATTACCTCTCATTTTTGTTAACTCCAGGAGTTTAAGACCAACCTACTAACCTTTCCTGATAAAATGACACCTTCATCCCAGGAATTAGCTTTGAAAATATTTTCTGAACTGTTACCAATGTAAATATCCCTCTCCTTCAGTAAGGAGACCTAAACTGTACACAGTAATCTCGCTGCAGTCTCACCAATGTCCTATGCAGTTGTAGATAGATTTGCTTACTTTTAAACTCCATCCCTCTCACAATAAAGGTCAACATTCTATTTATCTTCTTAATTACTTGTTTTACCTATATGTTAACTTTCTGTAATAAAAGTGAAAGACTGAAGATGTTGGAAATCTGAAATAAAAACAGAAAATGCTGGAAAAGCTCAGTAGGTCTGGTAGCACCTGTGAAGAAAGAAATAGAGTTAACACTTCAAATCTGACTTTTTTCAGGGTTAAAGAGAGGGAGAAATGTGATGGATCTTATAATGTTTAAAAGGGGCAGAGTAGCTGGAGCAATGTAAAAGGACAGGGACAGGAAAGCTGGGAAAATTGGACAAAGATGTTTCAGACAGTCTACTGGACTCAATATTGAATTTAACAACTTCAGGCTGTGAACTCTCCCCATGTCCAAATGCATCAAGACCTGAATAACATTCAAGCATGGGCCAAAAAATGGCAAGTTATTTTCACGCCACCCAAGTGCCAGGCAATGACCATTTCCAACAAGGGAGGATCTAATTATCCATCGCCCCTTGACATTCAACGGCATTACCATCACTGAATTCCCCGCTATTACCATTGACTAGAAACTGAACTAGCCATGTAAACACCACTGCTTCCAGGGCAGGTTAAAGGCTAGTAATTCTGCTGTTAATAACTCACATCCTCATTCCTAAATCTTAGTTACCATCAACAAGGTGCAAGTCAAGAGTGTAATGGAATACTTTCCATTTGCCTGGATGAGTGCAGATCCAATAACAGGCAAGACTTTTTTTTAATGCTGCGATCTTACCTTTATGCCATAATCAACCTCTTCTTCCGGCCTTAAAACTACCATTAACAGTTCTTTTGTCTTGTATCCAAAACACCTGTGCTCAGTGTATCCTAGATATCATCTTCCTTGACCTTTTACTTTGCTCCAGTTAATTCGCCCCCTTTTATACAATATAAAATCTACCACATTTCTCCTTCTCTTTAGCTATGAAGAAGTCACACTGACTCAAAACATTAGCATTGTTTTTCTCTCCACAGATGCTGAGATTTTCCAGCCATTTTTTGTTAACTTTTTGTGGTATCAGTACAAGGAAATGCATGAACCTCTATACCACATCATTTTGCAGACTCTTACCATTTAAATAATAACATTTTTTCTATTCCTCCTGCCAAAATGGACGATCTCATCTATTATATTCCAGCTGCCAAATTTTTGCATATTCACTTAATCAATTTATATCCCTTTGCAGAATCCTTGTATCTTCCTCACAACTTGCTCTCTCTACCTACCTTTATATTGTCAGCAAATTTGGCTACACATTCGGCCCCTTCATCTCAATCATTAACATAGATTGTAAACAGTTGAGTGAATCCATCAGGCATGCCACTAGTTACTGTTTGTCAAGCTGGAAATGAGCCAGTTATAGAACCATAGAAAATTTCAGCTCAGAAACAGGCCTTTTGGCTCTTCTTGTCTGTGCCGAACCATTTCTTGACTAGTCCACTGACTTGCACTTGAACCATATCCTTCACGCCCCTCTCATCCATGAACCCATCCAAATTTTTCTCAAAATGTTAAAAGTGACCCCGCATTTATCACTTTGTCCAGCAGTGGGATCGTGGTCGGTGCAATCTCAATGGGCCGAAGGGCCTGTTTCTGCACCGTAGGGTTCTATGTACTGCCTCCTTAATAATTGATTCTAGCATTTCCCAATGCCGGATATTAAACCAATTGACCAATACTTTCCTGCTTTCTGCCTTCCTCCTTTCTTGAACAGAGGTATTACGTCTTATAATTTCCCAATACATTGAAACCTTTCCAAAATCAAGGACAATAGATGACTAGGGGACTTTCACAGTAACTTCATTGCAATGTGAATGTAAGCGTTATTTGTGACTTATAAATAAACTTTACGTTTTACTTTACTCCGTACATGTATGGGTACACTGAGGGAGAATTTAGCATGAACAATCCACCTAATCAGCATATCGATTTGGAATGTGGGAAGAAACCAGAGCTCCCGGAGGACACCCACACAGACATGAGGAGAACGTGCAAACTCAAACCTAGCACTGTGAGGGACTCTAGCACTGTGAGGAAACAATGCCAATTACTGTGCCACAAAGATGTGTGGGCTAGACTGATTGTGCAGACTTACCTGACTATTAGCATCAGGAGGATTAGCAGAGAAAATATGTAGGGTTACAGCAGTAGAGCCCGGCTGGGATGTTGTTGCTATAAGCCTGACAGACTGAATGGCTTCCTTCTGCACTGTAGGAATTCTATGATTACTTGTACAGACTTATTATTCTGCTGGCCAATACTGCACTATGCTATCTATACTTATCCTTTGACACTTGTGATTACTTGTGATTATCAGGCTATCATCATACTGTTTATACATTCTGAGCCTGTGTATCTCGCTCCACTTCACCCGATAAAATAGCAGCACTTTGAAAACTTGTGAATTCAAATAAACCTGTTGGACTATAACCTGGAATTGTGCGACCTCTCATTTGGTAAGAATTGACAGAAACAAATACCTACTGCCTTCTGCAAATGACAAAACAGAAGATATCTCCACAAACTACAAAGACCATTTGTTTCCAAGATAGTGTATCAATAACCTGTCTTCCCAAAAACAATCCCACAGTGGAACAAGCTGACAAAAACAATTATAGTCCCATTCCTTGAAATCTTCATGATCATTAGATTATTTCCATTTCTAAGTTTATCATCATCAGGATTACAATATCGGTTGGTCCTTTCAAATTAACTAGTCCTACCCATAAAAACGTTGGTGGAATACAGAATCTGTAATTCCAACACAACCAATGCAAAAAGCAAGGCCTTGGTGTATTAGTATTATCACTGGACTAATAATCCAGAGACCTAGTGTTTTGCTCTGGGGATCTGGTTCAAATCCAACCATGGTAATAAAATCTAACCCATTGAAAACTGCTGATAACTCCGAGCCTACACTGAGCCATACTCAACAGAATATACTCCCAAATTTCAAGAAAAATAAAATCCTGCACTCATAAGTGTGCGCACAAAATTATGATGTATAAATCTTTGGCACTCTCCTAATGATCCTCCTCAGCAACATCACACTCTCAGTTTTCACAAATCCACTGATAACACACGGTTCCACCTCATCATCACTTCTCTTGTCCTTCCCCTGTCCCCAGCTTTTCAGATTGTCTGTTTGACCTCCATCCAATGTTAGCAAAGCAGAAATTTCCACCAACTTAATATCTGGAAAACTAAAACTGCCAGAGGAAAAAAATTCACTTAAAATACTTCAATTCCCCAGATGGGCAGTGCAGCCTGCATTACATTCCCTGTAATATCCAAGTAAGTCTGTGTGGTGTCACATCACTCCACTGTCTTCAGTACCTGCTACAAAGTCCATTTTCTAACCGCCAACTCCAACCCTCTACTGAAGCCGAACCATTGTTTACAACCTTGGTTTTAGAATTAATCTCAAGATTAGTTCGCCATTGCAAAATCCACCTCCATAACATGGCCTGTCTCTATTCCAGCCTCAGCTCATCTGTTGTTACTCTCAGTATATCTTTGTCGCCTCTAGACTTGACTATTCCAATATATTCCTGTTTGGCCTTCCTGGCTCTATAAAATTGAGGTTGTCCAAACTCTCTTGCCCAGGTTTAACGTTGCACCACGTCCTGTTCACTCGCCACTCTTCTACCTTCTGACATATTTGGGCTCTCAGTTAAGCAATGCCTTGACCTTAAAATTCTCATCCTTTTTTTCAAATTCCTTCATGGCCTGATCTTTTCCAATCCTAATAATCTCCTCCAATCCCACAACTCTCCGAACTATTGACACTGCTCCAATTCTAGCCTCCTCAGCATCTACATTTTTAATTGCTCCAGTATCAATGATATCATCCTTTGCTGCCAAGGCTTTAATCTCTGGAATTCCCTCCTCTAAACCTGTTTAGAGGAGGGAATAAGCTGTTTAAAACTGAATTACTTGCCCAAGCTTTTGGTCATCTGCCCTAATACTTCTTCACTTGCGGTCAGATTTTATATGTTACTGCTCTTGTGAAGTGCCATAGGATTTATTTCTACTGCCTTAAAGGTGTTATATAAATATAGTTGTTTTTGTTGTGGTAAATATGATGATTATTTCACCAGTAAGAAACTAGTGTTTAGAGCACATATCCATCTACTTTTTAAATCATTACAGAATTTTTACTCCTACTACCCTATCTGAAAGTCAACTTCATGTTTTGTTCACCATTTGTTTGAAAAGCTTCCTGATCCTTCAATGGCGTAGTGGTTAGCGCTACTGCCTCACAGTGCCAGGGATTTGGGTTTGATCCCTGGCTTGGGTTAGTGTGTGGAGTTTTCACGTTCTCCCCATGTCTCCGTCAATTTCCTCCGGCTACTCTGGTTTCCTCCCACACTGTGAAAGATGTGCTGGTTAGGTGCATTGACCTGAGCAGGTGCCGGAGTGTGGTGACCACAATTCACAGTAATTTCATTGTAGTGTTAACATAAGCCTACTTACGACTAATAAATAAACTTTACCTTTTTAAAATTTGCATTTGACCTTGATTCTGTAATCCTTTCTAATACAGTCATAGTGGACAGGATTTTCCAGCTATGCTAGTCCAAGGAAATCCCATCTGAGGTCAACGAACCTTTGCATGATCTGTGTTCAGCCCCGTTATGATTCTCATGGCAGGAGGAATGGTAAAATTACACTCAGTATATTTCCTGTGCCAAATGTACCTATTTTATGCCCGTTATTATCTTTCATGCCTTTTTTGAGGCTCACTCATTAGCACTCATGACAGAGCTCCAACAGCACTCAAGAAGCTTGACATCAACTAAGGCAAAGCAGTTGCTTGATTGCATTCCATCTACAAACATTCACTCCCTCCATCACTGAAGCAGAGTAACACTAGTGTGTATTATTTAAAAGGTGTGTCGCAGAAACTCGGACTTTTTCTAAACCCACAACTACTATCATCTAGAAGGACAATGGCAACAGACACATAAGAACACCGTCACCTGGAAGTTTCCCTCCCATCTACTCACCATCCTAATTTTCCAGCCTTCCACACAGTGACTGTCTGTGTGAAGTTTGCATGTTTTCCCTGCGCTTGCATGGATTTCTTCCCACAATCTAAAGATGTGCTGGTTAGTGGATTGGCTGTACTAAATTACCTCAGTGTCCAAAAATGTGTAGGTTAGGGAGGTTAGTGTGGCAAATACACAGGATTACAGGGGTAGGGCCTGGATAAGATGTTCTGTCAGAGAGTTGGTGCAGATTCAATGGGCCGAATTCCTGCTTCTGCGCTGTAGGCATTCTATGATTCTAAAGGTCCAAGTTTTTCCATGTGTTTCCTAATAATCCTCCTGATGATCAGTTTCTTACTTGAGACTGTAATCCAACCATCTTCTTTGAATTTGGATGCATTCTTAAGGACTGGCTTGATCAGAGTACCCTGCTTCAAATATGTGCTGTAATTTATATTCCATTAGAACAAATAAATAGGCTTTGTATTTAAGGATCATGGGGAGGATAGAATTGGGCTTGATTTCATTCATTCCATTCACTAGGGCTAAAGAGATCATAGGATATAGGAGGAAAGGGGGAAACACTGAATTAGATGACCAGCCATGATCAAAACAAATGGCAGGGCAGGCTCGAAAGGCAGAATAGCCTACTCCTACTTTTAGTTTCTATGTTTCTAAAATAAAATAGCCCAGCGATACTGAGGTTCATGCATCAAGAAAGATCATTGCATGAGGCATTGCAAGGAAACAAAGATTAATGTACATTTTAATCAGTGAAGCCTTTGATTTATGATAGAGAGCATTACTTGAAGGAAAGGTGCAGGAACAGAATTGGAATTGGAACTTCAGCAAATTTTGTTGTGTCGGGTCAAGTGGGACTCCAGTACAACTGAGGTGTTTTAAAGATACTAAGCAAAATTAAATTAAATTAAAGCTTTGTTGTGGTTATAGGAGTGGGAGAACAGAACCTTTTTAGTGACATTTTGCAATTTAGTGGAAGATTTCAATACTGTAGGGAACAGGAGATGCCCAGTCATAAAGGTGCTCAAAAGCATGGGGAATGCAATAGAAAATATAAACACCCACAAATATATGTATGGGTTGCACGACTAGCCTTAGTTCAAATTAAATCATTTATAACCAACTTTCTGTACAACATTCCAGTTTCTGTCACAATTCAATATGCACCTTGATCTCCTTGTGTTAAATATCCTTGAGGTGCACAGATGTTGCTATCAGCTCCAGTCACTATTTCATTCATCTCAGAACAAATGTTTGCTTGTTAACAAGTGTCTTTGAATTGGGCTAAATATTTACAATCCTGGAAAACTGACGAAGCTTGTAACTATTGAAATGATTGAACATGTTCTGTCATGGTGCAATCTCCCTCCTTTATTCATTCGTGTTCACTCTTTTTTTGTATGTCAAAGTAATTGACAATGCAGGAAGGATGTCGAAAGCAGATGTTGGGCTAGGATTCAGTCAGGCTGGTTCTGAACTCTTGTTCTTGGAGATGAAAATTCCTAATGAGCTTCCACTGGGTTGTCAGGCAAATTACTCATCTGTGTGGTAATCAATCTTGCACAAAAGCCTAATGGAAAGCAGAGCTGATAGGAGTTAATATACAGCATTAGATATTCATCACATAAGCATTGATGTAGACAGGTTACTGATGATGGCACGAGGAACTTGGGGGATTAATGTGCTTACACAAAGGCTTTACAAATTGAAAGAAACATTAAAATGGATGCTGCAAAATTCTAGAACCCATCAATAAACTGAGCTTGATTAGAATTTGATTTCCCCATTTATCTTGGTAGACAAAATGCAGCAAAAGACAAGGAACAGGCAAAGAAGTGTAGGGATTTCTGTGGTGCAATGCTTCTTCATCTGTTTGCATGAGAGTCAGTCTTAAATCATTTTTCAAGTCATGAGATTGTAGAAAAATAATCTGTACCAATTAATTACAGATCTTGACTGAATCCAGAGTTACGAGTGGTATATAGAAAGATAGGAAGTGGAGAGTTGATTCTATACACTTCCTATTGGCTATATATGAGCAAAGATAGATCTCTGGGAGCAATGTGATTCACATAGAAGGTGGTCAAAGGACAAATGTAGAATGTTTAGTGTCCTTGTCTTGGGCAGGGATTCTTCCCAAAAAATTTTAAGTGCTGAATTTGTGGGAAAACTGGAGTTAATCACCTTGTTTTTTCAGCGGGAGCTCACACTAGAATCTGCCACATTTTGCAATGCAGAGGCCACTGGTATGAATATCATTAGATTTCAGGAGATGGGGCCTATTTCCACCCAGGAGGCTAAAACTAGCAGGTCTCTGTGCATGAGCAGGCCCGGAACTGTCAGTCTCCTGTTTGCTGGCCACCCTGAGACCCCCATAGTGCTGCCCCTCCTATCCCCACAAAGCCCAATTCCATCACCCCTCAATCCCCTTACCCCTCTCACAGCGCAGACACATCTGCAGGCAGATCACCACCCCCAGCAACCATTCCCCCTTCCTCCAGCATACTATCCCCACCCAATCACTGGCTTCCCTTCTGCCCCTATTTCTGCAATGCAAAGTGACAGCGAGACCCACCCCGCCTCCCCCGCACACACACTGATCACCCCCTTAGCCCTGCCCCATCAGGCCCTCCTCCCTAGGCCTTGCCCCATAGAACTTTGCCCCTTGAGCAGGGGGCACCATCCTCTTACCGCCCAAACCCCAGCCAACTCCGACTGCTCCCTTTCCTCCAGTGGAGTCAGGCAGCTAGTTCCCTGAAAGTGGGGAGTTACGCCAAATCCCGCAGGAGTGAAACACTCTGGTGGGATGGGAGAGCTAGTGGGCCTAGGTAATTCAGTCTCGGGCCCGCAAATAGCGTTCAAGTGATATTTAAAATATCATTTAAATTCAGCCCCGCCTCCCTACCAATTTCTGGCACAGAGCAGACCAGAGCATGTGAAGACTTGTAGGAATCCTGCGATTTGCTCCCCCCGTGCAATTGTCCCACCTCCTGCACTAAAAAATTAGTGTTCTGACCCATGAAAATCGGTCATGAGAATCACCCCCATGTAATGTGATTGACAGCAAATGTAACTGGATCGGAGGTCCCTTAAATTAAATAAACATAAGGAATCTATGATTTGAGAGGAGGAGTAAGCCAGTCCTTTGACTCTACTCCATTATGCAATAGAAGACTGGTTGGCTAATAGGAATTAACTATCTTGCTTTTCTATTCTTCCTGCCAAATTTTTGCCCACTCACTGAACTAGTCCATGTCCCTTTACAGACTCTCTACCTCTTCACAAATTACTTTTCCACCTATCTTGCTGTCATTGGCAATTTTAGCTACCATATGTTTGGTCCTTTCATCCAAATCATTGATGCAGCTTGTAAATACTCTTCTCTGTGGCACTATTTGTCACAGCCCATCAACCAGAAAAAGACATTTGTTCCTCCTCTCTGCTTTCTGCTAGCCAACCAATCTTTTATCCATGTCAATACGTTACCCCCCCTCCACCACATAATCTTACGCTGTAACCTTTGATGTTGCACCTTATCAACTGTCAAGCACACTATATCCACATGTTCTCCTTTATCTATCTTGCTTGTTGCATCTTTAAAAAAATGTTAAACATGACTTCACTTTCATAACCTATATTGACTCTGCCTGATCAAATTAAGATTTTCTAAGTATGCTGCTATGACCTCCTTACTAATAGATTCTGGTAATTTTCCTATGACAGGTTTAGGCTAATTGACCAGTAGTTACCAGTAGATCCCTCCTTAATTAATGAAGGTGGTACATCAGCTTTTTGCAATCCAATAGCATCTTTCCAGAATCTATGAATTTTGGAAGATTATAACCAGTGGATCTACTGTCTCTACAGCTAATGAGATGCTAATGGAACGACAGCAATCCACCTAAAAAGGTGTTTTTCACTGTTGCTTTCAAAGCAAGGGCTGCAGGGAAAAGCCTGGGAACAGGCCAATGAGCCTCACATCTGTGATGGGTAAGTTGTTGGAAGGTATTTTGAGAGACAGGATTTACAGGCATTTAGAGACACAAAGACTGATTAGTGACAATCAGCATTTTGAGAGTGGAAAATCATGTTTCACAAATTTGACAGAATTTTTTGAAGGGGTAACCAAGAAAATAGATGAGGGCAGTGCAGTTGATGTAGTCTACATGGATCTTAGCAAGGCCTTTGACAAGGTGTTGCATGATACATTGTCGCATAAGGTTAAATCTCACGAGATCCAGGGTGAGGTAGTCAAATGGATATAAAATTGGTTTTATGACAGAAGCCAAAAGGTGGTTAGAGAGAGTTGTTTTTCAAACTGGGGGCCTGTGACCAGTGGTGTGCCTCAGGGGTAAATGCTGGATCCACTGTTATTTGTCATTTATATTAATGATTTGAATGAGAATATAGAGGCATGGTTAGTAAGTTTGCAGATGACATCAAGATTGGTTGCACAGTGGACAGTGAAGAAAGTTACCTCTGATTGCATCAATTGGGCCAGTGGGCTGACAAATGGCAGATGGAGTTTAATTTAGATAAATGCGAGGTGATGCACTTTGGTAGATTGAACCAGGGCAGGATTTACTCAGTTAATGGTAGGGCATTGAGGAGAGTTAGAGAACAAAGATAAGAGTACATGTTCATAGCTCTTTGAAAGTGGAGTCACAGATTAATAGAGAGCTGAAGAAGCATGCTTGGTTTCATCAGTCAGAACATTGAATGTAGGAATTGGGACATTTTATTGAAGTTGTACAAGACACTGCTAAGGCCACACTTGGAATACTGAATAGTTCTACTCACTATTATAGAAAGGATATTATTAAAATAGAAAGCGTACAGAAGAGATTTACAAAATGCCATTGGGACTTGATGGTTTGAGTTACGAGGAGAAGCTGGACAGACTTGGACTTTTTTCTTTGGAGTGTAGAAGGTTTAGGGGTGATCTTATAAAGACCTACAAAACAACGAGGGGCATAGATCAACACCACAATCAATATCTTTTCCCAAAGGTAGAGGAGTCTAAAACTAGAGAGCATTGGTTTAAGATGAAAGGGGAGAGATAGAAAATGGTGCAGTGGGGCAATTTTTGCACTGATAAGGTGGTGTCTGGAAAAGCTACCAGAAATAGTGGTAGAGACAGGTACAATTTTGTCTTTTAAGAAGCATTCAGACACTTACATGGGTAAGATGGGCATAGAAGGATATGGGCCAAATGTAGGTGATTGGGACTAGCTAAAGGGTTTTGAAAAAGAGGGCAGCATGGACAAGTTGGGCTGAAGGGCCTGTTTCCATGCTGTAAACCTGACTCTACGATGCCTTATGTAACAAATAGATTCAATAGGTCAAAGAGACTGCCATTCGTTGTAATCATGGGCAAGCTGAACTACTCAATCCAACTTTTGCAGTCTATTCAATATAATTTCCTAAACATTGACTTACAAGATTTAACAATTAAGTAATCATCTTCTCCGCTTGCTCCTTGGAACACTGACAGTTCTTTAGTATCTCATCTAAATGCTTCTATTCTGCTGTCACCTCAAATTCTGAGAATCAATATTTAAGAACACTGTGAAGCACAACAGCTCCACTGGCTCATCTGTCAACCTTGCACTGGATGAGGAAATTGACAGACCGGGGACTGATTCACGAGGTTGATGCAAAATTGATGTAAAACTAGCTTTATGCGAGACAGACTGGAAATTCTGGGACTATTTCCAAATGCAGGGGAATTTAATAGAGGCATTTAAAATCAGAGATTTGAGAGTGAATAAGGAAAAGGTACTTCGAGTGGTCCTCAGTTTAAACTTCCATTAAAGCACGAGGAGGAAAGTTAAGATAAATGCTTTTGCGTAGGCTTGGACTATGGAATGCATGACCACAAGCAATAGTTGATGCCCACACTATTGCTCAAGTGAAAACTTGATACATTTGAAAAAGGAGAGGATGAGGACATAAGGAGCAGATTAATGAGAATAATTTTGGACTGATTGAGCAAAGACCCAGTAGAAGCACAATATACATAATCTTATTTGTTATTTTTCAAATGCAATTTTATAATATGCAGCTAATTCTTACAAATCCATTCTCCTTAAGACCACAGAAATACATAGAATATAGATTCTATTTCTATCTACAGCATTAATGCACCTGGCTTAAGCAGACAAGATGTATGCTCAAGCTACTCTGAATACTGAATAAATATGCTGACTAATGTACTCTATCGCATTATAAATAGTGATTAAATCTGAGCTGCTGCAATCAATGGAATATACAGGTTAGGATTGTGTTGTGTAACCAGTTTCTAAACAGCAGGTGGCTCACTTCAAAGGAAAGCTGGCAACATGTAAATGCAAAATTTATATATTTAATTATTCTGAACATCTTGAAACAGTTAGGCCCCATCTGTATCTACATGCATTTGTTCCCCCGGCATTAAGTTTTACATCTGCACTCACCATCTGACTAAAAAGATAAAGTTTGGAAACAATGCCCTAATTTTATGACTTTCATAGAATCTGAATAGTGCAAAAAAGGCCATTTAGCCCATCAAGTCTGCACTGAGTACAATCCCACGCAGGCCCCATCTCCATAATCGTACCAATTTACCCTATTAACTCCCAACTCATTTCTGGAGTGTGGGAGGAAACTGAAGCACCTGGAGGAAATCCACACAGACTCAAGGAGAATGTGCATACTCCACAAAGTGACCAAAGCCAGGAAACAAAGCAAGGTGCCTGGTACTGCAAGGCAGCAGTGTTAACCACTGTGCCACATCTTGTTAGAATGATCATGTTATAGATCATTGGACAGAATTTAGTATTTCAATTAAGTGGTGGCAGGGTGGGGGAGCATTTGATTGCTGGGAGGGAGTGGGATGGGTACCCTGCCCCCCTCCCACTTCCACCTGATTCATTTTGGGGTGGAAAGGTTCATGGATGGCAAATACACCCAGTGATTTGAGGCTCTTAAGTGGACAATTAATACCACATACAGGCTCATCTTGTTGCCACTATGCCACTAGAATTCAACCAGCAACAGGCAAGAGACTCGCCACGTGGAGAGAATAATAAGCAAACTCTTATCAGGTTTGCTTGCAGCCTTCTGCATGACGGTGGGGGGTGTCTTTGTTCAAAGAACTCAATGCCTGATTGGCATCAGAAAGACAGTGGAAACACCTGCTGAAAGCTACCTCTTCCTCTTGTGATGCTCCTTCCTCCAGACAGTTATCCCGCCCCACAACCTTCCTTCACCTGTGGCTTGGGTCCCTCAACAATCCTAGGCGTCTCCTGGGTTCTTAACTGGCAGCAGCACCTCTCCTGATGTCACTGCCAGCAAATGGAGAGCTGCTGATCTCGAATTGTGATCCTAAATCCTCAGGAAGCTGGCCGGTTAAATTCATATTTTGTCAGGTCTTCTCCAGAGGTGTATAGGACTTCCACTAGTTCAACAACCAGTTTGTAGTTTGATATTTTCTCTCTCCCTTTTTTTTGGAACAAACAAGTGTCACATTTGCTAATTTCCAACGTGCTGAGACTGCTCTGGACCCTAGAGAATTTTGCAAAATAATAGCCTGAGCATCTACTAATTGCTGTAGTTATAATCCAAGGATGCACACTATCAGGGTTTGAGGAGGTCCTTTTTTTAGGGTTGATGTAAACTTCCTCCAGGAAGTGTGAATAATGTTCTCTCCAACCCATAATTGCAAGCAAACCCAACAGGGTTTTTGCTCATCAGCCCCTCCACATGGCAAGACCCTTGCCTGCTACTGATTGAATATTAGTGGCATAAAGTAAAACATGGTCACTCTGGACTGGAAGTCAGGGCAGTTGAGTTGTTCAGAGGGCATCCAAGATGCTATGTTAAGCTAAATATCTACAAGACTGGTGTGGGATGAGTTGTGCCATACTGGTGCACAGTATTCTGCAGTCTGGTAGGCAATGGAAAAAGATGAAGTCCTTAAAGTTGGAGCATCCGCATCAATAAAGAGTTAGCAAGTTCGTTGAGATTCCCCTCCCATCCTTCCCCCACCATCCCCTATCCCCTCCCATTTACCCTCTCCCTCCTCCTATATTCTACATTCTCTTTATCCCTTCCCCCATCCCAGAAGGTGAGAAAGCAATAGATCAGTCAATTTATTATAATGAATGACCAAAGGTTTATTACAATTATATGATTAGAAACACAATATTTTATTGTATTTAAAGTATTTCCTCTCAAAGCTGACATTAACAAACATGATTATAAACAAAGTCAATACATTGTTTTATCATATGAAACCAGATCCGTCAAGTACATTTGACAGGCTCTGCCCAATATAAACCAAGAATTGTATAAAACAGTGCAAAGACAATTGATTTCTATCAAATGGATATTGGCTGATAAATTCATTCAATCATGCTTGTGTGGCTGAGCTAATGTAGGAATATTTCGATATCAGTAACACACATACTGTCAATTTTAGTCGGTCAACTGAAAAAGTATTATGCAAAAATCCATTATTTATTTATTTAAACAGGCTATAGCAGTTCTACTTGTTATTCAACATAAGGTTGCACTGGGTTTTTACAATGGAAGGTGAAATTTGCAGCATAGGGACAGCTGTATTCACAGTACTACAGATTTATACCATTCAGCCTATCTGGGCAAAAGTTTTGTTTCCAATGTATAAATAAAGCTTATGCAAATTTTCACAAACTGACAAATGAACAAAAAACAAACAAAAATAATCTATTTGTTTTTGATATAAACTTTGAACTTGGAATTCTCATAATAAAAGTTGCATCACACTCCATTTTTGTGAAGGTTTCAGATACAATTGTGATGGTTATATTAATAACTTTTCTTTGAAATACACAAGCAGCAGCACAGGTCCTGAAAGCCCATGTCAATGCTTGCACCATAGTGATTTTGCACTGCAGTACATGCACCACTAAACTCAGTCACGTTGACTCTCCTCCATGCCAGATCATTAGTGCAATTTGCCTCATCAACATTGAGCTGACAATCATGTGTATACTTCAAAATTACTAACTCACTCAGATTAGATATTTTACTTGGAGCTAACCAGTTAATATTAAAAAAAACACCTGCTATAAAACTGTAGATCATTCAGAGTGTTTATAATTAAAGGAAACAGCACATTGTATCTCTGGTATTATTCTCATTTTATTCATTATATATGGCATGCTCTCATCTGGCTAAGTTTCTACACCTTGTGTGAAATATGAACAAATGGGACGAACCACTGCACATTCAGCTGAAGCAATAAAAACAAATTAACAACAGTATTCAGCTTTTACTAGGTCCACCCCATAGTTATGTTCCACTGAACTGAAATTTAATCACACAGCTTGCAGATTTTTATGACAAAGCCAAATTATGAAAAACATTACAATAAGCTCTTCCATTTATTAAGTCCAGAGAAGATGAAAGGGTGCAGATACAGTAAATATTTATTTTTAAAAATTGGGATACGCATCTGAGGTGCCATAATCTACAGAACTACATGAGCTGGAAAGTGGGATAGACAAGGTTGTTCTTTTCCTGCCAACAGTTATAATGACCTATTTTGTCATAAATGTGTTTTTAATGATGGCAATACTGCACACAACATCTATCTTACCTCAATATGGGATTAATGCATCATGTGAAAAGCTCCCCTTGGATAAAGAAAGCTTAAATCATTAGCTAACTTCACAGACAGCCAGATAATCTAAATTAGAGCAGCCAATGAATGACAACCGGTCTCAGTTTATTCCTGCAACATAAAGGTAGCCACTTCAAACTGAAGTCTAATGATCCTTGCAATGAAGTGAATATGAATGTTGGAAGACAAAAGGATCAAGCTGAGTCTTATAGCTCTTCAAACAAAAGTCTTTGTCTAATTTAAGTGAGAATTTATGGTATTCAAGGAATTAGGGGTACACGGATTGGCTTTGAAGAAATATAAAGGCAGAAAGTGAACTTTTTTTTAAAAACAGTACATGTTATGCTTCAAACATGGCATCTATAGGGATAAGCTGAGTCCAAAGGATAACCTGACAATTATGGTATATAAATTAAGGACAGTAGTGAAACAAACTATTTTTAATTTCCTAGTTAAACTCGATATCACCCATTGCCAAAAAACAATGCAAGTTTCTCAAGGCAGCCGACCAGCTGAATCAAACAACTAAGATTTACTATTGCCCTTTGAATTAAGGAAATAAGACATCTTCAGATTGATCACTTATTTTGGTAATAAGAACATCATAAAAATATAGATTTGCAGGCTCACATGTTGTGATATCTTTTTTGGATTTGCCACATGTATTGGCATACAGTGAAAAGTACTGACTCTTGCACGCTATAAAGACAAAGCATACCATTCATAGAGAAGGAAGGGACAGAGCGCAGAATATAGTTTTAATGTCATAGCTACAATGTAGAGAAAGGTCAACTTAACGTGAGATAGTTCCACTCAAAAGTCTGATGGTACTAGGGAAGAAGCTGTTTTTGAGTCAATTGGTGCATGTCCTCAGACTTTTGTATCATTTTCCTTTCTGAAGGTGGTGGAAAAGAGAATGTCAGGTTTGCATGGACTCCGTGATTATGCTGACTGCTTTTCTGAGGCAACAGAAAGCATAGAAAGTGTTAACTGAGTGATGAACTGGACTTTATTTGCAACTCTGTTTCTTGCAGTCTTGAACAGAGCAGGAGCCATACCAAACTGATACAACCAGAAAGAATGCTCTTTATGAATCAGAGTCCTACAGCGCGGGAGGCCGCTATTCGGCCCATCAGGTTTACATCAACTACAATCCCACCCTAGCTCTATTCCCATAATCCTATTGCTGATCCCCTTGGCACAAAGGGGCAATTTAGTATGGCCATTCCACACATCTTTGTACTGTGGAAGGAAACCGGAGCACCCGGAGAAAACCCACATAGACACAGGGCAAATGTGCAAATTCCACACAGACAGTGACCCACACTGGGAATTGAACCCAGGCTGCAGGTGGTCTAAGACAGCAATGCTAACCACTATGCCATAATAAAAGGACCAATCATGAACCGAGAACCTAGTTTTAAAATAAATGATATAATTTAATCTAGATTAAATTCACCCAATGGAATACCTTGGGATTTTAAAAATTCCATTAGCTACACTAGACCTGTACAGAATACTCAAGTGGCATTAACCAAGAAATGAACCTTTGACTTAGAATCAGAATCCTTACAGTACAGAAGGAGGCCATTTGACCCATCGAGCTTGCACTGACAAAAATCCACCCTATCCCCGTAACCACACATATTTACCGTTAATCTCTATGAAACTAGGCTCAATTTAGCATGGCCAATCCACATATCTTTGGACTTCATAAATATCATGAAAATGTAGTCACTGCCACTAAGATCTTACTGTAATTGGGGGAAAATTGATTCTATGCCCACTAGAACTTTGAAAATCTCAGCACTATATTTGTAGATGTTCTGCTTGCAAGTTCTGCATTCATCTGTAGAATCATTTTGAGCAGGGAAGAAACATTAATTTATAGCTTTATGACAGAACAATTGGAGGTGACGATGTATCAGGGCTTTTTTTTAAATTTCGATGGATTAATTAGAAATTTTGGGAACAAATATTACTCATACTTAGGGCAACAAGTTTTTGGTACAAAACAGAGGATAATTTCAAAAGTTCTGAATAAGCACCCTTGGTAGAAAAGATAAGCTTTTTGTGGGTTGTGGGGAATGGAGGATACCCAAGAAGAATCAATGCTGAAACAAAAGTTTCAACTTGCTTAGAACAAAGTATCCTTTATAACTCAACAAAAATTAGAAATTAAATTACCATCTTTTGTCAGCAAATTTCAATTTAGAAATATTTGTTCGGATCAAACCAGTCATTAACTCTTCGATTGTGAGCCTGCAAATCTGTATTTTTATGATGCTGATATTGCTGAAATAAGAGATGATCTGACAGTGTCCTTTAAAAACCAGTCTAAATTTGACTTCATCTAGACTAGCAGCATAAATAATGAAAATTGTAAACAAATGCAGAAGAAACTGCACTTTTTTTTAAACTAAGCTATGAATCAGGAACCTATTCATAGGTACAGGGGATACTGATCCTTAGCCAGTGCACCTTGAATCAAAAAAATCATCTTAACATGCACACTTGTATCATTTCATATGTTCAAATAATCTAAATAATCTAAATAATCTAAACTAATCAACTTTTAACAATGAGAAATGGATATCTCCAATTTTAAATTATTTCAATAAAAACACTGCATTTAAGAGAAAATGGTAAAGGTGACTTTTTACTTAATAACAATAGTACTTCCAGTCTCTCCATGAAAATATGCCACTTTGAGGACAAAACATTACCTCAGGATGGAAAGGATGCTGATTTCCACAGTCACATTGGAGCTCCAATGTGAGAGTGTCCTGCAGTTCTAAGTCTCCAAATGGAGAGAAGGAAGTTTAAAATTAATTATAGCCAAAGCATATAAACAGTACAAAGTTCTGAAATGCGATACACAATGCAAATGAACATCCAAACTTTCAATGGTCCCAACCAAATATCTTCATTTCCTGCAAAGTAAGAAAAGCTGTTTGCTTTTAAAGGGATTTTGAGGGGAGAAAGTACTAACAATGTTAATACTTTTTCCTCCGCATTTGAATTAAGACAACAGCATAATTCAATACTTTCATTATGAAAGCCAATATGTTTCATCTACAGAAAGATTTCCTCCCCCTCCGCCATTTAATTAAGGGCAGCACTGTAAAAAGTGCCAAAGATGTCACTAATTAAATTAACAATGAATTGAGTAAAGACAAACAAGAATCCATTTATTCCCTTTAAAAAAAGTGCACATTCATTTGTAATATTTTATGAAAGGAAAATTACAAAATAAATATTCCATCTCACTAAGTTTTCATTTCCAACTCTTACAAAATAACTGCCTTACCTTGCAATCTACTCTTTAGCGCCAATTTATGCATTACAGCATTAAAATTCAATTAAGCATTATCAAATTAAATAATGAATATCAATCTTCATGAATGCCTATAACAGAAGATAGCACTGAAATACAATTACAATTAAGAAATTCAAACAATCGCAAGAGCAAAAATAAAGTAACACTGAAGTTCTCAAATTGAAGTGAAATTAATCTTTGAAATGACTTACTGGAACCGATTTTCTGAGCATATATGTACATGTGTTACAAATTCACACTTTGGTGCTGACAGACACTAATTTGTTCATGACAACTATGGCCTGTAAAGAGAAATTATATCACAAGTACATGTTTCAAACCATGACTGTCCTTCTCTAACCTTTTGATGCTTAAAGTTATGATGTAAAAATTGGGTATACAATCCAAATTTCTATCGTCCATGATTAAATGTATACATACTTTAAATCTAGTTAAAAATAGCAATACCAATGCTTAGGTACAGTGACTAAAAAATGCAGTGTAATTTTGAGTTTAAATGCACTTGTGACATATGTTTCCATCATCTGGCAGCACTTAAAAATAGGTCATTGCTTAATTTTTCAAATTGTATCAGATTGTTTTCCTGGTGCCAGAATCAAGGGTTGTATGCATTTGTTTAAAAAGCACACGGTGCACCAATCAATTCTCACAAGCTTTTTTGCTAAGCAATAGGAGTAGTAGTAGTAGTTTGAAAAACAAACTAAAGTTTGTCATTTTGACAGGAATAGAGACTTAACTGGAACAGTCGATTGCTCTTAGACTTCGAAGTGAAAAAACAGGTTTCAATTTGGACTTGAAATGTGTGGTTATTAATTTGGTAATCTTCCAGGTGGCGCTAACAAAATGGCAAAAACATAGAACAATCCCAGCAAAAGATTCAGCTTTGCAGTCATCTGAGGAATTTTGGCATAATTCTGACTTCGAAACTGTCGCTCAAGTGAAAAGGCCAAAGGTACAGTCAAAAGCGGTAAAGCGAGGCTGATGGTATACCGTGTTGCTAATATACAAAATATCACGTAGGGTATGAATATTAACATATTGTACACAACATAAGATAATGTTGGCCCAATAATGATGGCAAAGGTAACTATCCCAGCCTGTTTATCAGACTCCATGTCTCTGGTATTGTTACTGTGCAAGATGGCTTCTGTATTGAGTGCTAAAGGAATTGCATAAAGTAATGGTGAAATGGCCAAGTAACCAACTTGAACAGAGTAGGCAAACATCACAGCTAATGGTCCAAAGGTGATCAGAATGATGATATCACCAAGAGCAAAGTACTTAAATCCAATACCTGTGGGGCCAAAAGGAGACAAGGCTTAGAAAACATTTTATACACACTCATATGTATGAATATAATATCTCTGGCACAATGAGATAGTATTTAAAAACAAAATGGGCTCAAAATACTTGACAAGCTACCTCGGGCATCTCTGCTCACTGCAGTT
Organism: Sphyrna mokarran; assembly: GCA_024679065.1. Classification (NCBI taxonomy): domain Eukaryota; kingdom Metazoa; phylum Chordata; class Chondrichthyes; order Carcharhiniformes; family Carcharhinidae; genus Sphyrna; species Sphyrna mokarran. The sequence goes on from JAGIQG010000028.1 coordinate 29,855,598, forward strand.
CTGACTGCCACTGCCATTCCTCCTCCCATCAAGTTTCCAATACTGCTCTTAGAACATGGTCACGTTCTGGTTCTTCTCTGCCTAACTTGCTCTTTTCTGATGTTGCACAAGGCACAATACCTTGGCTGAGGTCTTATTCTACAAAGAAAGGCTTAACATAATTCCCTGCTTTTGTTCCCTATTCCTTCATTAGGAAAAGCCAAGAATCCCATATACTTTTAAACAGCCTTCTCAGCTTGTCCTACCACCTTCAAAGATTTGTATACATACACTCTTCAGTGTCTTTTTTCATTCTTGCTTCCCACTTACTTGATATTACATTTTAGTAAGAAGGCTGAGGAAAGGTGTCACTTCACACTTTTGTGCATTAAATTGTGTCTGCCAAGAATCAGCCAATTTCATCAAAACACATCCTTCTGGAGTCTCTTGCTACCATCCTCATTGGTCATTGTACCCCATGTTCTCAAACATTGAAATGACACTATGCATATTTTGAAATATAATATGCAAAAAGAAAACACTGGTCCTAACAATACCACCTACCTTTTTCTGTTGGCACAATTACTATCCTAATCTATATTAAGACAATTGAAGTTCACTATTATGAGAGCATTGTAGTTCTTGAATCTTTTTGTAGTTTCCCTACAAATTTGCACATATCTTGTCTCCCTACATGAAGCATGTTGCTTCTCAATCCTAATCACAGGGACAATGGGCTAGTGATATTATTGCTAGACTATTAAAATCAGAAACTTAGCTAACGTTCTAGGGGTCCAAGTTTGAATCCCATCAGGGCAGATGGTGGAACTTGAATTCAATAAAACATACCAGGAATTAAGAATCTACTGATAACCACGAAGTCATTGTGAATTGTTGTAAAAACTCAGTTGGTTCACGAATATCTTTTAGGGAAGGAAATCTACCATCCTTATCCGGTCTGCTAACGTGTGACTCCAGCGCCATGGCAATCTGGTTGTCTCTCAACTTGCCCTCCAAGGGTAATTAGGGATAGATAAATAAATGCTGGTCAGCTAGTGATGCAAACGTTAAACACATGAATAAAAAAGACTGTCTTGAATCTATCCTTTTTCAGAATGAAATAGTTGATCAATACAACCATCTCCCTCTTTTTTCCCCCATTCTATTTTCCAAAATAGCTTTCAACCACCTAAATGTTAAGTTTCCACAATCTTGAATCTATCTTTTAATTAAAAGCATAAATACTGAAGAACATAATTTGTTACCTTGTAACTGTAAAAATATTTCAACCACAAACTCACTTCCCTCCATGGCAGTATGTAACAGAAATACGTAAGTGATATTAAGGAAGTTTAAGATAAATCCAAAACAGAGAGAAAGTAACTAAGTCTTGGGCATCCAAAGCTTCTTTAGAAATAGAGGATTGAACTCGTGAAAACCATTCTTCTCTGCATGATACTGACTTACCCATGTGATTTTTATTCCTGGCTTTCAAATTTCTTAAAATCTGAGTTAATTTTTTAAGAATCATTGCCATAAGAAGTTTTTAAAATTATTGTTTAATAGCTATCAGGAAAAGAGTGTTGAGGTAATTTAAAAAATAAAACAATGATAAAATATAAACTAGTAGAGTTGAAAGATCTTTAAACTGAAATAAAGATAACCTACATTTCCAGTGGTTAGCACTGCTGCCTCATGGAACCAAGGCCAAGGTTTGATACCCAGCTTGGCTCACTGCATGTGCGGAATCTGCACGTTCTCCCTGTGTCTATATGGATTTCCTTTGGGTGTTCCAGTTTCATCCCACAGTCCAAAGATGTGCTGATTAAGTGGATTGGCCATGCTAAATTCTCCCTCAACGCACCTGAACAGGCACCAGAGTGTGGCAACTCAGGGAATTTCTCAGTAACTTCATTGTAGTGTTAATGTAAACTTAATAAATAATTTTTAAATTCAAACTTTTCATAGAATCATAGAACCCTATAGTGCAGAAAGAGGCCATTCAGCTCAAGTCTGCACCAAACACAATCCCACCCAGGCCCTACCCCCATATATTATATCCACTAATCCCTCTAATCTACACATCCTTGGATACTAAGGAGGAATTTCTTAGCACGGCCAATCAACCTAACCCGCACATCTTTGGATTGAGTACTCCAGAGTATACAGAGAAAACTCACAGACATGACGAGAATGTGCAAACTCCACACAGACAGAGACCCGAGCAGGGAATCGAACCCAGGACACTGGAGCTGTAAAACAGCAGTGCTAACCACTGTGCTACCGTGCCTTTTCCCCTACTCACTTACCTCCAGTGTACAGGAAGGAACTGGACAGGCCGCCGAAGAAGATGAGGGCTAAGTGCTCGAGTTTCAGTTTGCACAAGTAGTAAAGGGAAGAGGCGCAGAGGCAGCCCAGGGTGTAGAGACAGGCTCCGAACCGCACCACGTCCTGTGGCTCCAGGATCCGGTCCACTAGAGTGCGGTCGTCACTCTTCTTGTGGTCGATTCCCCGGCTGAAGTCGTAGTAGGTGTTGACCAGGTTACCGGCGCCATGGACTGCAAGCACGGCCAGGGCGGCCAGCAGCGAGATGGTCAGGTCCAATTCGCCCATGTTCTTGTAGGCCAGCGTCGTGCCCAGGGCCACCGGGGTGAGCGACGCGCTGAAGCTCCAGGGCCGTAGTGCCAGCACGTAAGCGGCACATTTGTGCTTCAGACTCTTGCCGAGACCCGGCACCCCCTCACTGTCCGCCACTGGACCGTGTGCCCTGGACTCAGCATCTACGTCCATCTGCTTCACAGCCCCATTCTCAGTCATCCTCTTACGCTACCTTAACAGCTACTAAGCCAGGGTAAAACGGAGCGGCCGAGCTGTCAGCCACCTGGGCGCCACCATCACCCGAAAGTCACGACCTCAAGCCCAACGTGCAGGCGCAGTGACGTGCCCGGGAACTGGCCCCCATCGCCATGCGCATGCGCACAATCGACAGATCATCACAACAACAGCGCGGACCGCAACGGATTTCCCTCGACCCAAACCGCATGCGCAGTCCTCATTACGACGTGACCTCCAGGCAGTGCCTCTTCTTAGGTCACATTGACCCGTCTCCTTGGCTTCTCTATTGGTTCTCTCTGCTGTCAATCAACTACGATCCGTCCTCTAGCAACTGATGAGCTCCTCGATTGGCTCCTAATGGTGTCAGTCATTAGCCGCAGAGCCTGTCGGTCGTTTTGCTTCCTTTCAATATGGCAGCTTATATGAAATAGAATAGTAAATTTGTTTTGAAATGAAGAATATATGATTTATTTACAGTGAAACGGTAAAAGCGTAAGTATCCATAGATTGTAATGAATTGTTTTTTATTTAAATGAAATATTTAATGCGGTAAGGCTATTAAAAAGTATTTTAAATCCAAATTATGAGCTGTGTGGTGTATGTTATCTCAGTTTTGATAAAGTTTGGGATTTAATGTTATTTATAATTCATTGTGAGGCAGTATCTCCGATTATTAGCTAAGAAAAACTTTCCAAGGGAAGTCCAGCATTAGAGGATAACAAAAAGGTTGATACCGAGACTAGTTGTTGGGTGTTCTCAGCGTGGATCATGTGTTTCACAGCAGTGGGGAAAATGTACTACAACTTGGTAAAGACGAGGGCCCACTTTCTTAGTATTCAGTTTACACACCAGAAATTCAAAATGCTTTTTATACTAATTCACCTAATCGAGCTTGTTATTCTATATCTTGTATATTTTCAAGCATATTAGCTGGTTTTAAACGTTAATTTCCAAGTCCCTTTCCTATAGTTTGTCCTTAAATAAAAGCAAAAGCCATGCAAATGAGTATACTCCTTGCAAAATGCTCTTTTCTCTTTGCCTACAAAGTGGATTTATGAGGTTAATGTAGAAAGCAGAAAAAATTGCAATCACACTGACATATGAATATTTGGAAAATTTATCTGTATTGCTTTAAGATGTTACTTAAAATGTTCTGCATTCACTTTCCTAACATTTTCTTATGTAACTCAATGTCAAGTGTTATTCGATAATGTCCCATGAAGTGCCTTGGAACATTTTACAAAGACATTATATTATTGTATATTGTTTCTTGTCATTTTGATTGGCCCAATTGGTCAGTGTTGTTTTATGAGAGCTTGATCAGTTGGTAGATGATATGATCATTATTGGGTTTGTAGGAATTGTGTGATTTGTATATGACCAATTATTTTTCCATCAACCTGATTGGTCTGTTGAACCAGGTGATGCAGTTATCAGATTGCTTTTACTTTTCTCATGATGGTGACTATTTTTGCCTCAACTGTTCCTGGCATTTCTTTAGGTGACTTTTCTCAAACTGGTTCCAGTGTTCTTGGCTATCTCGTTCTCTTTTTTGTCTGACTGTAAGCTAGTCTTGTCATTTTTAGTTTGTAAATTTGATTAAGCTCACCCATAAGTGAATTTAATCAACTATCTGAATTGGAGTAAAGCAGGCATTGCTCAGAAGTGGATTTGTTCTGATGCTGTGTCGTATGGAAGGGCATGCATGTAATGCAACCAGGAAAACATTTTTCTACAGGATTCTTATAAACCAGGAAGATTTCCCTGCAGCTATGAGAAAGTGATGGATTGTTAATCGCTGGATAGATACCATCTTTGACTGTAATCATTGCCAGATATCCACCCTTTAGAGTATTTTGAATGTGGCATTATAAAGCATCTTCCAAACTTTGGTAGGTTATTGCTCACTATCCTTTTACATCAATACGATCATGTTTCTTTAAATATTATTCACAGTCATTAGTTTCTTATTATGTTTAATTTCTTTTGCTACTGTAATGGATGAGTAATTTATGCATACAATGAATATGAGGGATGGACTGGTTCATTTATTATACTGATTATTATATTGAAAGGATTGTTACTAATTTTAAGACTGTATACATTATTGTAAACTTGCTTTTTCATATGCATAAAGAAAGAATATAACAAAGTCCTTCACAGATAATGATGCATTTTTAAAGTGGAACCATTGTTGCAAAATGTTTAGCTAAAAATCTAATATGAAATTCTGGAAACTGTTCTGCAAACTTTTTGAAAAAAGCTTTGCAAAGACAGCCAATTTCCTGGATAAATATACTGTGTAATGTGTTTAATAAGGCAGACTCCCCATAACAATCGATTGTTAACTGTTCTTGATTGCCTCAATTTTGGAGCAATGGGAGCACTGTTAGAAGATTTTAAGTAACATTTTACTTATTTTTGCATTGTTTAACTCGTATTTATTAAAAAAAAAGCAAGATATGTTTTCAGTTAGACCTCATAAAAGCCGTTTGTGAAAGAAATGAAATATAAATAATTGTTCTAAGTTAATGAAATTTTATGAATTCATCCATATTATCAGAAGTGCCTCAAAGTTTTAGTGTGACTAAATTGCGTAGAAGGTTGTATGTTCAAATTGCAGAGACTAGACTGACATGTAGTGTAACATTGAGGGCTGCTGCATAGCTGAAGGTGATTTTCTTATGAGTTGTTAGAGCAAGACCTTATCTGCATGTTCACGAAGGTGCTAAGGCTTCCGCTCTTCAAAGAATTGTGAACTTGTCTCTTCTGAAAAGCATTTTTTTAAGCAAACAACTCCAGAAAGATATGAACTGATTATTCATTTAATTGCTGTTTGTGCAATTTACTGCTACATTGTGGGAGACCTTTAAGAATCTTGCAGACTTCTTTTTGTGTGCCTCTGTTGCTTTTTTCTCCTCCTTGTTTATCTCTCTCTCCTACGCTTGCTCTTTCTCTCATTCTCTTTTCCTTTGTCTTTGATTTCCCCTTCCATCTCCCTCTTGCCCTCTCTACATTTATTCCTCTCTCTTACTTGCCTCTGATTAGTGCCTGTGCTTCTTCCTGTTTTGAAAATCACACTGAATAGGCTTTTTTCATTCTTTATATGTGATTTCTATCGATTCACAAATAGCATTCAGTGTTGGAAAATTTAATGAGTTGAATAAAGACAATCAATAGCTACATGTTATTTGAGAAATAACTAGTTTGTAGGAAGGTTAGGAATCTAGTACTGTCAATATCGACTTTGTGACTGCGTCTATCAACCAACAGATTCCGAATGCGTTAAGAAATAGAGAACAATAGATTTGAAAACAACACAAGTGAAATTAGTGTAACTATTACCATGAGATATGCATTTTAATGATTCAGCAAGTTTAGATTTAATATCAATTTCTTAGAATTGTGACCTGAAATAAACTTGAGACAGAATATCAGTTGGTTTCCTTGTGATCCAGATGGTACAGAGTTAAAAAGTGCTTTGATTTTAAAATTCACATCCTCATATTCTTGTTACCTGTTTTTGCCCTTCCCTAATTCTGAAACATTTTACTAGCTCTAGTTCTCCAACTCAAGTATGTTGTGTATTTCAAAATTCCTATTCCCAGCATTATTGGCCATATCTTCAACTTTGTCAGTTATTTTGTTTTTGTTCCAGCTGTTCCCCTTCATTTTGGGAGCTGCCCTTTTTACTTTGTTCTGATTTAAGTTTGTTTATTTGGTTTGATCTTTAAAAGAGGTCAACTTTGTCAGTTCTGCATTCTAGAATTACCTTCCCACAACTCTCCACCTCCTCTTTTCTCTCTTCCTTTAAGCTCTAGCTCCTTGGTCAAATATTTAGCCTCCCAATGTCTCCTTTTTCACTACAATGATTTCAGTCTGTTAATCTGGGAAGCATCATGCAATGCTTTGGCATAAGTAAAAGTGAAATGAAAGTCATTTATGCTGAAACATGTAAACTCTTCTGTAGAAGTGGCTAGTGATAAAATATGCTGCTGCTTGGGTTTCGATCAAATGCAACTGAATGAAACGTTTGGGAACTTTTCTGTTATTGATCTCATATGCCTAGGACTTAAGTACTATAATGAGTTCAAATTATATTAAAATGTATGAGTAATGTGGAGAGGATTTAAAATTATTTTGGAAGACAGCAAATAGCAGAGAAGGAAGAAATAGATCATAAGGCAACTGTAAAGTTAGAAATATTTTTAAATTGTGGACACCAGATTAAAATAAATAACAAAGGAGGCATTCATTTGTATGTTCATCAATGTCCACAGTGTAACTAATAAGGTTGGTGAGCTGTAGGCAAGTTGCTGCATGAGATTATGACATTGTTGGATTAACAGAGACATGGCACAAACAAGGTCAGGAATGAGTTCATAATATCCTTGTTTGCCAAGTATTCAAGAATGATTGATAGAGAAAGAGTTTCACGGTGGCACAGTAGCCACGGTAGCGCTGCTGCCTCACAGCTCAGGAATCCAGGTTCAATTCTGGCCTTGGGCAACTGTTTATGTGGAATTTGCACATTCTCCCCATGTTTGTATGGGTTTTTTCCCACAGTCCAAAGATGTGCAGATTAAGTGGACTGGTCATACTAAATTGCCCCTCAGTGTCCCAAGATTTGTGGGTTAAGTGAATTAGCCAAGGTAAATGTAAGGGGTTATAGGGATAAGGAAGGGGAGAGAGCCTGGTAAGATATTCCATCAGAGAGTTGGTGCAACGGGCCAAATGTCCTCTTCTACCGGGATTCTGTGAAAAGAAAAAGAGGCATTATTAAGGTTGATATTGCTGTTCTATATAGTGAACATTCACTACATGGTTCTAGGAGTGAATCCATTTGGCTTGGGTTTGAGCTTAGCACAAAGCCGTAGTTACTAAATGGAGAGGTTTGTTTTATACAGCTACAAACAATGAAGAGGAGTTAGGTCAGCAAATTTCAAAGGTGTTAAAAATATATTAGGACAATTGAGCTAGGGGAAATTGGACAAAGATGTTCTGGGCAGTTTACAGAGTTGAACTCAATGTTGAGTTTAACAATTTCAGACTGTGAACTCTCTGCTCCGTTTTGAGACTTCCTTAAAGTATTTTTGTCCCAATGCCCCTCTCTTTGGGGCACCTAAACTTGGCTTTCACAGAATGCTGATTTTTTTTTTGCAAGTAACACATCGTATTACAAGTTCCACAACCAACGGATCAGATCTAAGTTTTGCAGTCCTGCCACATCCAGACGTAAAAAGTGGTGGATAATTAAACAATTCACTGAAGGAAGAGTCTCCAGAAATATCCCTATCCTTAATGAAAGAGAGCTCAGCACACCAGTGCAAAAGGCTAAACCAGTCACAGCAGTCATCGGCCAAAAATGCCGAGGATGAAGCATCTCTCCCTCCTGCAGAGTCTCCAACATCACTGGTGTCAGTCTTCAACCAAACTGATTCATTCCATGTAATATCAAGAAAGGGCTGAAGGCACTGGATACTGTATAAGCTGTTCACCCTGGCAATGTTTTCGCAATAGATCTAAAGATTTGTGCTCTAGTACTTGCTGTGCCCCTAGCCAAATTGTTCCAGTGCAGTTACAACACTGACATCTACCCAGAAATGTGGAAAATTGCCCAGTTATGTCCTGTACACAAGAAACAGGATCAATCTCCCTTTGTCAATCACTGCCCCATCATTTTGCTCTTTATTATCAGCAAAGTGATGGTAGGGATCAGTAGTGCTATCAAGTGGCACTGACACAGCAATAACCTGCTTACGGACACTCTGAGTTCCACCAGGGTCACTCAATTCCTGACCTAATTTTAGCTTTGGTTCAAACATGGACAGGCAAGCTGCATACCAGGGATGAGGTGAGAGTGATTGCTGTTGACGTTAAAGCAGCATTTGACCTAGCATGGCATCAAGGAGCCCTAGCAAAACTGGAGTCAGTAGGAATCAGGGGAAAATTCTCTGCTGTTTGGAGTTATACCTGGCACAAAGGAAGATGGTTGCGGAGTTTGAAGGTCATTCATCTCAGCTTTAGGACATCGCTGCATGAGTTCTTCAGGCACAACCACTTTTAGCTGTTCCATCTCTGACCTTCTACCATAAGGTGAGAAGTGGGAATGTTCACAGATGAGCAATATTCAGCACCACTCATGGCTCTTCAGATATTGAAGCAGTTCATGCCTAAATGCATCAAGACCTGGACAATGTCAGGCTTGGGCTGACAAGTGGCAAGTAACACTTATGCCACACAAGTGTCAGGCAATGGCCATTTCCAACAAGAGAGAATTTAACCATTTCCCTATGACATTCAAAGACAGTCCCATTGCTGAATCCCCACTATCAAATCCAGGAGGTTACCATTGACCAAAAACTGAAATCAACTAGCCATACAAATAATATGGTTGGAAGAACTGCTCAAAGGCTAGGAATTCTGCGGTGGATAACCTATCTCCTGAGTCTTCAAAGTCTGACCACCATATATCAAGCATAAGTCAGGAGTTTAATGAAAAGCTGTCCACTTGCAACTTCAACAACACTTGATACCATTCTTGACAAAGCAGCATGCTTGATTGCTACCCTTCCAACAAGTATTTAATCCCTCCAACACTAATGAACCATAGCAGCCATGTATACCATCCAAAAGATGCACTGCAAGAACTCACTAAGGTTCTTTAGGTAGCACTTCCAAACCCACGATTACTACCACCTAGGTTAAGGGCAGCAGATACCTGGGCATGCCACCACCTGGAGGTTCCTCTCAAGTCATCCTGGCTTGGAAATATAACACCGTTCCCTTACTACTGCTGGATCAAAATTCTGGAATTTTCTCGCAAACAGCACTTCAGAGACTGCAGCAGTTCAAGAAGGCAGCTCACCACCATCTTCTGAAGAGCAATTAGAGATGGGCAATAAATGCTAGCCTAGCCAGTAATGCTCAATCCTGCAAAATAAATTTTAATGACCCTCTACGTTGTCCTTGTTTTTCTAGCCAAATTAATCACTCCACACTTCTCTGGATTGAAATTTATCTGCCATTTGTCTGCCCATTTCACCCACTTGTCCTGGTCCTTTTGAGATTCTATACTATTCCCATCACAGTTCACAATGCTTCCAAAATTCGTATCATTCACAAATTCTGAAAATTATGACTGTGCATCAAGGTCTAGATTGTTAATATATCCAGAAAAATCCCAATCCCAACACTGACCCATGGGGAGTGTTGCCAAAATCTTGCTCCAGTTTGAAAAAACATTCATTAACCACTACTTGGTTTCCTATCACTGAACCAATTTTATATCCAAGTTTCCACTGTCACTTTTATTCCATGAAACATAAGTTTACTCACATTCCTATGTGTAGGACTGCATCAAATGCATTATGGAAGTCCATGTACACCACATCAACAGCGTTTCCCTCATGAATCTCTCTGTTACTGCTTTATTGAATGGCAACAAGTTAATTAAACACAATTTATGCTTAACAAGTCCATATTTATTGTTACTTAATATCCAAATTATTGTTTTCTAGAAATTGCCAACAGCGCTAGAGTTAAATTGGCTGGCCTGTAGTTACTGGGCTTATCTTTTAAGCCCTTTTTTGAACAAGATTATAACATTTGCCGTTCTCTCATTTTTGGCATTATCCTTGAACCAAAGACTGAAAAGTTGTGGCCACTGCCTCTGCGGTTTCCATTGTCTCTTCCCTCGATACCCTTGGATGAATCTCATTTGATCTTGGTTTATCAACTTGTAAATTCAGACATCTATCCAATACCACCACCTAATCAATTGCAAATCCATCTCTTATTAGTTATCTCCTCTTTCTGCATCACCTGGTAGCACCATCTCCTTTGTAAAGACAAAGTTTTCATTTTAAGATCTTCTCTATGCCCCCTGCCTCTGTGCATAAATTTCTTTTTTGTCCTTTCGTTCCCCTTTTTCCTCCCCATAAATAGTCTGTCAATACTTGTTGCTTAAGATATAGAGTTTGTAAAAGGATATAGATGAACTGTGAGTGGACAAGAAGCTGGCAAATGGAGCATAATGTGGGGAAGTGTGAGGCTATACACTTTTTAGAAGGAAGAATAAGAAAATATTATTTAAATGGAGAGAGACTACAGAATATTGCAAGAGAGATCAATATGTCCTCACATATGGATCATGAAAAGTTAATATGCAGGTACAATAATAATAGGCAGGTGGAATGTTGGCCATTATTACAAGGGGATTAGAGTATAAAAGTAGGGAAAAATTTTTTTACAACTACAAAGTGTTGTTGAGGCCACACATAGTAAACTGCACACAGATTTGGTCTAATTTATAGAGGATTATACAGTAAAATCTTTACCTAGCATGCGTGACAAATGGGTGATGCCAGTTAATCAAATGTGCTGGTTAATGGAAATTCTGTTTACTAATGAAATATTTGAATCATGAACTGATGTGCATGTACTATTGAATAAAGAACAGTATTCTTTTTATTTTTAATCTTCAGTGCATTAAATCATAAAGTAATACACTATGTAGCTACATGTTCTGTATAACTTCATAATTGCTTTGGGTTAGTAAAGTGATGATTTGTATTGGGGGAACATCAGAACCTGGCTAGCAGAGACTTCCAGTTGGTAGAGTGTGAGATAACACAGTTTGTTGTAGTTGCATTGGAAGTAGTTCAGAGAATATTAGCTAGGCTGATACCTGGGATAAAGGAATTACCTTATGAAAAAATATTGACCATATACTCTTTTTAGAGTTTTGATTAATTAGAGGCATAGATTCTGAGGCTCATTACCAGGGTTGATGGTGAGGATATTTCCCTTGTTGTGAAATCTAGAACTAGGGGGTACAGTTTCAAACTAAAGGGTGACGCATTTAAAATGGAGATGAGGAATTTATTCTCTGAATGTTGTTAATCTTTGAAATTTTCTACCCTAGGCACCATTGGATGTTAGTCATTGGATACGTTCAGGGCTAAGTTTTGATCTACAAGAGGGTTATGGGGAGCAGATAGGTAAATTACCATGATCAGATCAACTATGACCTTATTGAGTGGCAGAATAGGCTCAAGGTGTTGAATGGCCTCCTCCTCTTTCTATTTCTTACGTTCTTTAGTTGCCCAAATATAGACTTGGAAAACATTGCACTAAGGATAGGGAAATAGAATAATTTCTAATGTGTGCACAAAAACATTTCTCAATCAAAACCATCAAGAAAGGAAACAGAATAAGATTGAGTTTTAAGTAACAAAGTAGAGGAAGTGGCGTCTGCAACAATAAGATGGCCATGTTGTGGCATAGTGTGTTTTAAAGTAATTATGGAAAGAGATCGGAAAATATCAAAGTTAAAATTGCTTAACTAGGGAATAGCTAATTTTAATGCCTTCAGAAGGGACTTCCAGAAGTAAATTGGAAAAGATAATTGAATGATTAAACAGTAACGGAGCTGTGGATGGCAATAAAGAGAGGGTAAATTCAGATTGAAACTACACATATTCCTTTGAAGGGAATAGATACAACATCTAACACTCTTGATAACAAACAAAATAAAAATGAATGTAAAACAGAAAAAGGTGATTTATGACAAGATTCAGTTAACCAGAGAGATTATGGAAATTATTGAAGATATTTTGAAAATCTAATACAGGAGAAGCAAAAAAATTGAGAAACGATTAGTAGGCAACATTAAATCCTTAAAAGATTTTATAAACATTATAAAGTGTAAGTAAAAGCAAAACATTGTAGATGTTGGAGATTTGAAATAAAAACAGATAAACTCAATTGATCTGGCAGCGTCTGTAGAGAGGAACAGTGTTACTGTCTCTACAGAAAGTGTAAGTGGTTTGCTGGAAATAAAGTTGAGCATATTAAAGATCCAAATGGAAAATCTTCATGGGGGGCAGAGGATTCGGCAAGGGTATTAAAAATGTACTTTGCATTTGTCTTCATGAAGTAAGTAGAATGTTACACTAAAAGAGGAGAGAAAAGCTATGGACAGGTATGTAATAATTCATGAAGATGTGCTTCTTATCGACTACAGGAGTAATGCCGAGAAATAGAGATTTGCAAAAGTTATATCACAATGATAAACAGGGTAAAAACAGGCCAAGTAACCTCACACTAGTGGTGGGAAAGTATTGGAAACCATTATCAGTGGTAGAATAAATTTTCTTTTGAAAAGGCATGAGTTAATCAAGGAGAGTAAGAAGTCTGAACACCAGGTTAAAGTTCAGCACGTTTATTTGGCAGCACCAGCTTTCGGAGCATCAAGCTCCTTTTTCAGGTGAGTGAGGACTTGTGTTCACAAGCAGAGCATATAACGACATAAACTCATTTTACAAGATAAGACGTGAGTCTTCATAGGTAATCAAGACAATGTGAGTGGAGAGAGGGTTAAGCACACGTTAAAGAGATGTGTACTGTTTCCAGCCAGGGTAGTTAGTGAGATTTTGCAAGCCCAGGCAAGTTGTGGGGGTTATAGATAATGTAACATGAGCTCAAGATCCCGGTTGAGGCCATCCTGTTTTGTGCAGAACTTGGCTAACAATTCCTGCTCAGTAATTCTGTATTGTATATTGGGAAGGCTGCCTTGGAGAATGAAGATCCTGAACATACCTGAAGATCAGAGGCTGAATGTCCATGACTACTGAAGTGTTCCTCAACTGGAAGGGAACACTCCTGTCCAGTGATTGTCGAGTTGTGTTCATTCATTTGTTATTATAGTAATTTGCGTGGTCTCCCCAGTGAACCATGCTTTGGGACATCCTTGTGAAATCTCACTAACTGTCCTGACTGGAGACACTACACATCTCTTTTAACCTGTGCTTAACCCTCTCTCACATTGTCTGTACCCTTTAAGACTTGATTACATGTAAAGACTCACATTCCAACCATTATCATTTAAATTGAGTTTGTGTCTTTATATGCCCTGTTTGTGAACACAAGTCCTCACTCACCTGAAGAAGCAGCTTGAGCATCCAAAAGTTTGTACTGCCAAATAAACCTGTTGGACCTTAACCTGGTGTTGTGAGACTCTTACTGTGCTTACCCCAGTCCAATGCTGGCATGTCCACATCTTAATCAAGGAGAACAAGAATAGAACATTTAAATTGTTTCTGATTATTTTGATTGAATTTTTTGAGGTAACAGCCAGCTGATGAAGTGCTGTTAATATATGGACTGTAGGAGAAATTTGCTGTACAAAAGGCTTCTTACAAAAATGAAAATCATATTGAATTAACAAAGAAGTGGCAGTATAGATGCAAAATTGGTTCAGTGACAGGAAGCAAATTATATCGGTGGATGGATTTTTTTTATAACTGGAATGTGGTTTGCAATGGAATATCCCAAGAATAAGTTACAGCTTCATCTGTTGTGAGTTTTCTCTCAACAATGTAGAGAGCTTAAGATATAAAATTTACAAATGATATGAAACTAGGTGGTGATGAATATTGTCATACTGAAGTGTACGACAAAAAAGATGGAAAAATTAGAAATATTGCAGATAGAGTTCACTTTTAAAGGATGAACAGTGAAAGACGACATTCTGTAAATCTCATTATTTGAAAAATGTACATAGGCTCTTGTCTATATACACATTGTCAAAGGTAGCAGACAAAGCAAATTTATAAAGTGTTTGAAATTAAAAACATGGGTTATTTAGGTTTATAAATGACAAATAGAATATAAAAGCAAGGAGATCATGTTAACTTTATAAATCACTGGTTTGCTTTGTCTGGAGTATTGTGGACTGTTCTGGATGTCACAGTTCAGGAAAGCTGAAAAAGACTTAGAAAGGTAATGGAGGAGGTTTAACAGAATGTTAACAGGAATGAGGGAATTATGAGTTCTGAGGAGAGGTTGGAAAGTTAGTCACGTTCTCTTTGAAACAGAAGTGACCTATGCGTGTTTTCAAGATGTTAGGAAATTTGGAATAGTTGGTGAGTGGTGCTGTAAGTAGAGGTCATAAATTCAAAATCATTGGAAGTAGATCTGGAGGGGAGACAGTGCTGTAGCAGAAAAGCTGATATAAGTTGACTTTAGAAATAATTTGTGTTTCACAGTTGCTTGAGGAATTTGCACAATTATGAATGGAAAGCTGTAAAGCTGAACCGGACTGTTCTTTTGAAGAGCCAGTATGCACAACTGCTTCCTGTGCTGTTCAATTCTTATGATGCTATATATTCACTTAAAATATAAATTTGACTTGTCCTTTGCCAGTGTACTTAATATGGCATCAAATTGATTGCTGGTCCATGTGGATTGTAAAATATGTCATGTGATTTAAAACTACTTCATGGCTTTTTTTCCCCCAAAAATACATCTCTTTATTCATTGTCTCAGTAGCCTGCTTCAGGGTAAAACTTTAACTACATAGGCTTTGTATCAGTGACGATGTTTATACAGGATATGTAGTTTGCCCAGACTTCTTCTGAATTGATAGCGTTATCTTTAATAGGGGTGGAGCATTGAGAAAGGCTTTTACTTAAAAGGACAGAATGTCAGCAGGGTTGGGGATAGGCATCTATCTTGCTGAACATAAACAGTCGGACATGAGACATTGGAAAATACGAAGGACGTCCTAAGTTTGTTTCCTTGTCATTTACTAAACTCAACAAGAGATTAGAAGATGACTGCTGGAAAGATGAGTAACTTGCATTTACATTTTGGGTAAGAACTTGTGTATATCCTTTTATATTTTTGTGCTGTAGGATATATCAGTTTTAACCTGGTACATGGTTTTATGAGCTCTCCTGAATCATACCATTGTGATTATTAATTGGATATAACACAGAAAATGCTGGAAATACTCAGCAGGTCAGGCCGCCTCTGTGGAAAAAGAAATAGAATTAAGATTTTGGGTAATGACCTTCCATTAGAATTGGAAAAAATAGGGATGGAACAGCATTTAATTAAGCACCGAGGCAGATATAGAATGTGAGGAGGATAGTCTGTAGTAATCTGAGAGGCCAAAAGGATTTAAAACAGTGGTGATAATGAGAAAAAGGAAAAACTTGTTTGGACAAGTCATAGAATGACAACTAGTATTTGAACAAATGAGGGCAGTGGTCATGATCTAAAGTTGTTGAACTTAATGTCAAAACTATTAAGTGATATTCTTCTATGAGTTTAGATTGTGAGCACTGGCATACTATTCTCCTCAAGGGTAAATTATAGCTGAACCAATGACAAAACTATGTATGAAGCATGAATTAAAAACAGATTGAAGTGATGGAGTCATTTGATTTTTAACTATGCCATTGAATGGAAATGCCAGAAATTGGAAAGGATTAATGAAATTACTGTACCTTGAATGAATTAAAAAAAAACGTTTTGTAAGATACTAAACTCTTGTGTACTTTTAAAATATCATATTTTTATTTGTTCAGGAGATATGGGTACATTTATTGCCCAACACTACGTGCTCTGGAAATCTGATTGTGAAGCTTCTCTTTAAACTGGTACAGTTTGTGATAATGGAGATCTTAAAATGGTATTGGACAATTCCAAGGTTCTAATACAGTGATGATGAAGATATGACAATGTATGCATGAGACAGAATGATGTGCAAGTTGAGGTGAACTACAACATGCTGCATTTGTCTTTGTAAGTAACAGATGTTGGAGCAGAGGGCGATGCTGGTGAGTTGTTGTAGTGCAGGTGTGATGTCCTACCTGTTAGGGGTTATGGGTATGAAAAAAAAGATGTGATTTGTACAAGTAACTTCAAAATAACAACACGTTTATTATGTGAGCTGTTGCATGTACAGAATAGAAAGTGAAACAAAGGCAGGAACCTGTGAAACACCCTAATCACGTCACCATCAATTATGTGACCAACTCTTACCGCAAAATCCCCTCCCCTTTTGTGGTCATTACAGCAAAAACACAGTACTATGCACCATTAATCATTATACAGTTCATCAGGAGGATGTCTGTTCTTTTTTGATTGTATGTAACATTCTGGAATTTGGCTGTTCTTGACCCTAAAACACAATTTGGAACTTCAGTATACACTTCTTCTTCTCTTCGACCTAATTCTGCACCATTTGTACGTGGTATAGTAGCAAAGACACAATCGTCAGGCAAGTCAGATTCAACTAAGTCTTCCATTGTAGTTCTCACAACATTGGGGACTAAAACAATTGGTATTCTGGATAAATGTCAAGATGGCAGCAATTGGTCAGCATGGCGTCGTCAAACTAGTTAATCTTCAGTTTGAACTGTGTGAGAAATTCGATTTGTTTTTGCTAAAACTATGGCTGGTACCCATTTCTTTCTTGTGGCATAATTGTAAGCTAATGCTTGAACTCTGTGTTGAAATGAGTATTGTTTTGCCCAATTTGCCCTTCTCATTGATCAGCTTGAGATTATGGTTGACGCTGTACTACTTCTGAAATTTCTGGAGGTAAAAAATCAAACTTAGTTCTCAACTTTCTCTTCAGGGAGAGTAAAGCTATTAAACTATGGTAGTATCATGAGTAGTATTTCTATAAGATGCCAAAAATGTATTCGTGTGATAATGGATCTCGCTCTCCTAAAGCTTTTAAAGAATGTTTCAAGGATTGTACGAATTGTTCAGCTAATTTATTGATTAATGGATGATAAAGTGTGGATTTTATAACTGGAATACCATTTACTTTGAGATAATCCTCAAACTTTTGTGAAGTGAGCTGTGAACCATTAGCACTAACAATCTGTTCTGGTTTGCCAAATCTTGCAAAGATTTTGTCAAGTTTTTCAATGATTTGTTCAGTTGTAGTTGATCTTATGATAGAACTTCTGGCCACTTTGTGTGTGCATCATTTATGATCAAAAACATGTAACCCTCAATGAAGCAGCACAATTTATATTCAATTATTGCCATGGCATTTTAGGCCATTCCCAGTGGCCTAAAGGAGACATTGTCCCTCTTTTTCTTCAATTTGAGAATGTAGGCCTGGCCACCAAATATAACTACATGCTAACTCCTTCATCAAGAATATATCAGGATGTCCTTCATGTAGTTCTTCAAGAACTCTTCCACGCAGATTAAGAGGAATGAATCACTCGGATTCCCACGATAGAGACCCACCTTGCTTGATCAACTTAAGCTTTCTTGACGTGTGGTTTCAAATCAGGATGCGGACTACGCATTTCAGCTATTGTTCCTTTCAGTGCCGTTACCTTCACCATCACAGGATCCTTTCTGATATGTCTCTGAATTTGAGAAGCTGTGATAGGCAAATGATGTATGCATGAAAATAAAGAATATTAGCAAAACTAGTTGGTAGCATCTGCTCAGTAGATAAAGGTAATGCGTTAGCGTGGCACTCTGGACAATACTTTATATCATGGGAGTTTGCAGATAGGATCCTTGACCATATTTTCAATTGACTAGCTGCTAATGAAGGTTTTTATTCAACCCAAAATAGTAAAAGGTTGATGATTAGTCAATAAATGTGAAATGAAAGCCAAATAAATAATGGAACCTTCTTTTTCCAGCTGAACATAGTTTCAGCACTAGACAGAGTACACAAAACAAGTTATTGGTCATTGTTCTCCCAAATTTATAATATGTGAAATGACTGCCCCCAACTCCAAACGGTGAAGCATTACAAGCTTCAGATTAAAAGAAAACAATATTTTAGAATTCTGCACAACATTCTTTACACTATTGTATGCTTTGTCACATTCTGTTGTCCAGTCCCACAATTGTTTCACACTCAGTAAATTATGCAATGGCTTCAGTAATGTAGTTAAATTAGGAACAAATTTGCCACAATAGTTTACTAATCCTAACAAGAACCTCAATTGTTAAATTATGGTGCTTCTATAAATAGGTTCTATCTTTTTTGATGCTTTATGTAAAATCAGTAATGTGACCCAAATATGGACTGACCACTGAAAAAAGTCACATTTCTTGATTATACAAACCATATGCTTTAAGATATTCCAATATTGCTTCTAAAATATTCAAGTGCTTCTGTTCGTTGGACCTTGTAATTAGAATATCATTCAGATAATATTATACATCAGAGAGACCACTTAAAATCTGATCTATTGATCTTTGGAATAGGGCTGATGTGGATGTCATTCCAAAATTCAATCTTGTATAATGTAGAAAACCTTAATGAGGAATGATGGTAAGCAAGTGTTGACATTCAGCAGCTATGTTTATCTGTGAATGTGCTTGTAAAAGTTGAACCCCTCCCACCCTTGTACCGATAATCCAGTATACAGATCTTTTCTTAAACAAAGTGGATATTGATTAGCACACAATACGAGATTTATGGTTGTTTTAAAATCACATGACAATTACATTTCATTGCAACCAACTTTAACACATTAATAAGTCGTACTACTTCTTCAACCTTAGGATAAATGACCTACAACACTGCCCTTGCTTTCAGACATTTTGGTTGACCATTACCTTGAGTTTCGCTTGAACTCTCTTCATTGAACTCTCTTTGAATACACTCTTGTATTTATCCAGAAGAGCAATAGGTTTGTTTTGGCATCGACCAGCATTCTAGTTACCCTTTACTTTCTCCAGCCATGATCTCCCAAATAGAGCTGGAAAATTAGGTGGACTATATGGAGAAGCAACTCCACTGTTTGTCCATTCAATTCTATGTTGACCATGATGTAACCTTTTAATGGCACGATGTCTTCCATGTTTGTCCTTTAAAATCACATCAACTGGTTTTAAAAGAAGATGCTTCAGCTTTTATTGAAGTGTAGTCTCAGGAATTAAAGATACAGCAACATTAGTATCAGCCTCCATCCTAATATGTTTTCTGCTTAACTTCAGAATTGCCCAGAATCTGTGTGATTCACCCTGTATGGGCAAGATGTTCAGTTGGAGCTCTTCATTATATCTCTAGACACTTTCTTCTTGATCATAATTCTTCCATGTTCTAAATTTCTTTTTGTCCTGATTGATTCTGAATTCCCTCCGAAACAGCACAGTGAGTGTACGTACATCATACAGACTTTAGCAATTCAAGGCAGTGTGCCATCACCTTCTCAAGGACAATTTGGAATGGGCAATAAATGCTGTGCTTGCCTGTGATATCCACATACCAAAAGTGAAAGAAAACATTAATATTGGTGATGGTGCTATGTTATTGCCACCACTGCAGTCCAGTTTTTGTGCAAGAGACTTGTATTCTTACCGTGGAGAAGAATATGATTTGTTTTCTACCATATTTTACAATACAATATAGAGCTGCAGAATTGTGCAAAAAAATCTGGAGAAAATATATTTTCAGCTGTCAGATTTTATGGAAGTTATACCCTAATGGTTCTCCAGCCTGAATATTTTCTAAAATTGAAGGTTTTTCAGCCTGAGTTAAAATCAATCACGTGTTTAACTGCAATATTGTTATCTTTTAAATCTTATCAATCGACTAATATCGTGATGCTTTCAACAAAGTTTTCACAATAACTGATTCATGTTTCTCTTTTGAAGTATCTGCAGAATCTGCAGTTATTTAGATTACGCCATGTCAGGGGTAGGATCTGTCCTTCAGCAGTTTGTCAGTGGGTTGAAGAGTCGTAGCGAAGAAACCCGGGCTAAAGCCGCTAAGGACCTGCAACACTATGTTACTACTGAACTTCGCGAGGTATAGTCAATTAATAAAAATAAGGCTGGTCAGAAGCCTTTTTTTTTTGGATAATTATTATTGTGCATATTAGCAGTTGCTCACTGAATGTGTTGATTGGACATTTAACACTGAACTGATTTAATATAATAAGAACATTCGCTTTTGTGGGTTTACCTGACTGTATCATCTTTGACATGGTTAGATTGTGAAAGAGTTAAAGTCTCTTCTGTCCTCATGTTTTGTGTTGTGCTACCAATATCCAATCTGCTTTTTGCCCCAGATCTTCTATCTCATTCCATTTATGTGAAAATCTAATTTAACAATTGAGTAAAATGTAAACTAAATACTATCAGCTAGTCAGTGAACAACTACATTCATTAGCCACTATCTTGTGATGAATTACGCTGGAATGTTTAAGTGCAGGCTAGCTTATTGGCTGAAATAAAGGGATATTAGAACTAAATATAAATTGGATTAGGTCTACTGCACAAGTGGAGGACAAGTATCTTCAGAGGTTGATTGGATCAAACAACCTGTATTTTATGATTACGATATACTGAGACTAGTCAGATAGATTAGACTGTGGATTTTCACCCACAGTTTGTTTCTACAATATAACTTTAAACTGTACACAGTGGTGTTTTGAACCTGTAGATGCATACTTGTCATGTGTTGCATCAATTTTTAAAAGTATTTCCTTTACTAGTTTAGTTTATTTATTGGTGTCACAAGTGGGTTTATGATAACACTGCAATGAAGTTACTGTAAAAATCCCCTAGCCACCACACTCCGACTCCTCTTCCAGTATACTGAGGGACAATTTAGCATGGCCAATCCATCTAACCAACAAGTCTTTTGGAGTATGGGAAGAAATCAGAAGGCCCAGAGGAAACCCACGCAGACATGGGAAGAACGTAGACTCCGCACAGATAGTGATCCAAGCTGGGATCCCTGGCTCTGTGGGGCAGCAGTGCTAATCACTGCCACCAGGCCGTATTTTAAATACTGTGATGGTATTTTCTTGCCCCATCCTTGGTATTCCTTCTCATTGTTCAAGCAAATAAATTCCTGTTTTCATCTCTAGTGTACTATCTGCCAACCCTTCAGTTATCAA
The DNA here is from genome assembly GCA_024679065.1 of Sphyrna mokarran. NCBI lineage: Eukaryota > Metazoa > Chordata > Chondrichthyes > Carcharhiniformes > Carcharhinidae > Sphyrna > Sphyrna mokarran. The sequence continues at coordinate 29,877,101 of JAGIQG010000028.1, forward strand.
TGAATTATATGTGCTTCCTTTGTGCAATTTAATGTTTTAAAAAATTTATTTATTAGTCGCAAGTAGTCTTATATTAACACTGCAATTAAGTTACTGTGAAAATCACCTAGTCACTATATTCCGGCACTTGTCTGGATACTCTGAGGGAGAATTTGGCATGGCCAATGCACCTAACCTGTACATCTTGTGAAAAGAAACTAGAGCAACTGGGGGAATCCCAGGCAGACACAGGGAGACTGTGCATTCTGCACAGTTAGTGACCCAAGCTGGGAATCGAACCTGGGTCCCTAGCACTGAGGCAGCAGCGCTAGCCACTGTGCAACCGTGCTGCTCCACTGTTCTATTTATTGTTCTATTTTCGGTCCCATTGAGCATGTGGGTAATTGCAACTGAGGTCTTGCTAGTCTGTTGTTCATTGTTGAAGAACAACAATCAATTATGGCATCAGAGCTCTTACTTCCCTACTTACCTTGTGCTATATCCTCCAGTGACAAATCAAAGGCAAGTTGCAGCATAAGTAACATGGTAGCATTACTGTAAAAAGCATCAAAACCTTTAGGAGGTTTTTACTACTTTGTGGTAGAAGAAAAGTATCTGGGGCAGCAAAAGTAAATGGAAGATTCTATTAGCACCTTGTCCCGGTCAATACATTTTGAATCTGGCTTTAGGCAACCTAAGCTCATCATTTGTCAGACATTTCCAGCTTTTATGATCCTTTCCTTGGGATTGGGCATGTATAGTTTGTTTTTTGTATTATTTATTCAAAATAAATTGCACCATTTTATTCAGGTTTAAGCTTAAATATGTCTTCCTTCAGGTCAATCAAGAGGAAGTTACTTCATTCTATGATGAACTGAACCACCATATTTTTGAATTAGTTTCCAGTTCAGATGTGAATGAGAGGAAAGGAGGAATCCTGGCAATTGGTATGTGCAACATTTTTTTTTAAAAAAAAAAGAGAAAAATGCTCACCCATGTTTAAAATATAAAAAGAATGCATCATATTTCATAGAAACATAGAAGATAGGATCAGGAGGAGGCCATTTGGTTCTTTAAGCCTGCTGCGCCATTCATTACGATCATGGCTGATCATCCAATTCAATATCTAATCTTGCTTTCTCCTCAAATCCTTTCGCCTATTTGCCCAAGTGCTATATATCTAGCCACCTCTTAAATATATTCAATGCTTTAGCATCAACTACTACCTGTGATAATGAATTCCACAGACTCACCACTCTTTTGGTGAAGAAATGTCTCCTCATCTCCATCCTAAATGGTTAACTTCAAATCCTCATGCTGTGAGCCCTGGTTCTGGACTCCCCCACTATTAGGAACCTCTTCCCTGCATCTGCCCTGTCTAGTTCTGTTAGTCCTCCTCATTCATCTGAACTCCAACGAAAACAATCCCAACTCATCAATCTCTCCTCGTACATCAGTCTTGCCATCCTCGGAATCATCCTGGTAAACTTTCAGTGCACTCCCTTGAGAGCAAGAATATCCTTTCTCAGGAAAGGAGACCAAAACAGCGCACATTATTTAACTGCAAAGAGTTTAAATAATCATATTTCTAATTTAGAATGATACCTTCACGTAGTAATAGATCATGTGAAAAGATGCATGAAGTTATTCCTGTGGGAGAGCAGCAATTATTACCTTTCTATTTACACAGCAAAGCACAAGTGGTTTATGTACTTAAAGTAATATTTAGCTTTAAGCAGCAGTCTTAAGTTTAAACTTTTTGTTGTGCATGATCTATAAACGATAGTAATTTTCTTGATAGCTTTTTCCTTGCCATAGAGTTTTTGTTGAATTATTGTGGCTTAGAAGGAAGCCATTTGACCTATCTAGTCCATGCTGTTACTTTAGAGCAACCAATCCTGTTCCTCTGCCCTATTCCAACAGTCATACAAATTTATTTTGCTCAAGTGCCTATCCACTTTATTATGCTAGTGAGTTTGCTACATAAGTCTGTTGCTTTCGTATATTTGATGTGTAAACTTATTCTTTGCTCCCAATGCAGTGAGTCTGATTGGAGTTGAAGGAGGAAATGCCACTCGAATTACACGCTTTGCCAATTACTTGCGGAACTTGCTCCCATCCAGTGACCCTGTTGTTATGGAAATGGCTTCAAAAGCCATGGGCCGCCTTTCCATGGCTGGTGATACCTTTACAGCTGAATATGTTGAGTTTGAAGTCAAACGCGCACTTGAGTGGTTAGGAGCAGATCGGAATGAAGGAAGACGACATGCTGCTGTAAGTCTTAGTCATAGAGGTCTACAGCATTGAAGCAGGCCCTTTGGCCCAACTTGTCAATTTCCGCCTTTTTTTTTCAAATGTCTAAACGAATCCCAATTGCTCTCATTTGGCTTGGACTGTTAAAATGCAAACATAAATCTAAGAATGGGTCTTGGTTGTCGGTGGAGGAAGGGGGGAAATTTGTTCACATGTGGCCTCATACATGCCAACTCATTTTACAAGTTATTCTGATTTTTGCCTGTTATAAATCTGAATGTCTTGAATTAGGGGCAGGTGCTCTGTTTCAAGGGATTGCTATTTTCAGTTAGGTACCAAGAATTTTTTTTACTCTTTCCTTGCATGCATAGAAGTGGATAGCAATGTCATAGGATGAGTAATCCAGAAGCCTTAGGCCATGACAATAATTGATTGTTGAAAAAAACCATCCATCTGGTTCATTGATGCTCTTTAGGGGAGTAAATCTGCCATTCTTATTGGTCCAGCCTACGTGTCACTCTAAACCCATAGCAATGTGGTTAACTCCCCTGTGTAATAGCCTGACAAGCCACTTAGTTCAAGGACAATTAGAAATGGGCAATAAAGGCTGACTTAGTCAGGAGCAGCCATATTCTATAAAAGAATGAAGAGAAAAAAAGATTTTATTTAAACTTTTGAAGCAATTGTACTCTAAGGTTTACATTTGAGATACTTATGTTAATAACGTAACTAGCTTGAGAAATGTTTCATTTATTTCTTGTAATTAGACATTTAAAATAAATAACTTCTGTCATAAAATCTAAATGATAGTAGTAGTAGTAGTTTATTTTCAAATTTTTCAAAGTAAAATAAATAAACCAAAGCAATTATATAATAATTCTAGAGCTATCTCTTTTAACTAAGTTGCTGGTCTAAAATTGCTGGTTAGGGACAGAGTTAGGGAAGCTTTTTGTAGAAATAATTTGTTCCCAGCTTTCAAAAAAGACTTGCATTTATATAACATCTTACCAATCTCTCAGAAACCTCTCAAAGCATTCACATGCAATGAAGTACAAAGTGGACTGTGGCAGCCATTTATCACACAACAGATTTTCACAGAACAACAAGCAGCTGATCTGTTTTTAGTGATAGTTGAAGAAGGAATATTGGCTCAGTTGAAAGGAAAACTTGACCTTTCTTTAAGTATTGGCTTTGGATCTTCAAGTCCCACTGCAGTCATCAGAACAGCCTATTTCATTTAAAGGATGGTGCTGCCAGCAATTTAGAGCTCCTTGAATACTGCATTAGATAGCCAACTTAGCTTTAAGTCTGGTGTAGATATGAACACAGTAAGAAGTCTTACCAGGTTAAATTCCAACAGGTTTATTTGATAGCTTGGTGTTGTGAGACTTCTTATTGTGTTTACCCGAGTCCAATGCTAGCACATCCATATCGTAGATACGAACACTCAGCCTTTTGAATGAGAGATGAGATTGTTACCAACTGCATTAAGTTGATGATCAATAACACAAACTGAGACCTACTTTTTATCCAAAAAATATGAAACATCTATTTATTTTGGTTTTTGTGTTTCACCATTTCAACGCTGCCCCCCATAAAGTGATTTACGGGTGCTACTACATAAGTTTACTATTTGAGAATAGCGAATGCTGGTAGACATTTCAACCATTGAAGTATCACAGCTGGGTCTGATGCCGTTATTACTTGACCACAGAAGCAATCCTATAGCAGTTCCAGGAAAGCTATCATCAGGAAACCTGAGATGATTTTTTTTTTTTTTTTCAGCCCACTGCAGTTCTTCAGTTCTGCCCTTGCACCATAGGAATGAGGACAGTTGTGACATTTTTTGCCCCTGCATCATCCAGTGAACCAATGATCAAAACCGAGACTTTCCTAGTTTGTGTGGTTCAGTTACTCACTATAAAAACTTACTGAGCTATTGTCCAGAATTTACCATTTATTGATCATTCACTAACCTCAATCTAGAAAGATTTAGTGGGACAAGTAGAATTATGAGAAATAGGCATCCAATATTCTGTGCGCAGTCAGGGCCTTGACCTTTCCATTAATTGCTATTTTAGTACACAATCCTGCTCCCATGCCCACATATCTGTACTTGGCCTGCTTCAATGTTCCAGTGAAACGCAATGCAAATGGAAGGAACAACATCTCATCTTCAGCTAGGCACGTTACAACCTTTTGGTCTCAACATCAAATTCAGCATCTTCAGAGATTAGCTCTACCGTCACCCCTTTTGTTTTCATTTTATTTAATTTCACCCCTTTTCTCTCCGCCTTCCCCACCCACACATACACAGAGACACACGCATCCAGTGATGTGCACGCGTGCCCAGAGACAGACACACACAGTTATCTGTCACAGTTTACCCTCTGATTTCAGCTTCTCTGTTTGGCAATTCACACCTTCTATTCTCTCTGTGGACTCTCATTAGCAATCTTTCTTCTGTTTTTGTGGCTATGAGTCATCTTTCTTTCCTTTCCATCCTAAAATATAAATATTTCCCACTTTCTATGCCTTTTAGCTTTGACAAAGAGTCATCTGGACTTGAAACATCAGTTCTTTTTTCCTCTTGCACGTTGCCAGACTTGCTGAGATTTTTCAGCATTCTATCATTTGCTTAGACAGTCAATAATAAAGCTTTTGTTTATGTATGTTATTCCCAAGATAAAGTTCAGAAAAACATGCGCAAGATTGAGAATAGGAAACATCTTCACCAAATATGTTTTTCAAGGAGATGATCCAATTTCCAATGTTTAACTCTGAATGTTATGAATCTCCTTAGCAACTGTGATCCTTTGCATGTTTTTGATTCCTAGAATAATATTTCTTTGTAATCTTTTAGTCTCTGTTTCCAAAGAAATTAGAGTTTTTCTTTTTGTAATATTGTACAAAATAAACATAACACTGCTGCATGTCTAAGATTAAGATGCCTTCGGCTAAGGCAGACACTCTCACCAGTATAATTCTTGAATAAAAAGAAGTTTTTTTACCAAATATCCTTGCTAAATGTTGCATTAAGTTTGCAAAAGATTGAGAACTGGATGGTTTGTTTAGTATTCAATGCTATGAAAATGAAGACCTCTACATTTTTTATTCCAGGTTTTGGTGCTGCGGGAATTGGCTGTCAGCGCGCCGACTTTCTTTTTTCAACAAGTGCAGGCTTTTTTTGACAATATATTCTATGCAGTTTGGGACTCCAAGCAGGCCATAAGAGAAGGTGCTGTTGCTGCTTTGCGGGCTTGCCTGATTCTCACTACACAGAGGGAGACCAAAGAAATGCAGAAGCCCCAGTGGTACAGAGTAAGTGATTGGATAAATGTTATATTGATCTGCCATTAGCAAATATTGAAAAACCTGTCAAAATATTATAGAAATCTGGTTAAAATGTTCTTGTCATTTTTCTTCGTGAATTATAGATTAGTTACAACAAAGGAGGAGAGCATTTGGTCCTTTAAGCCTGTGCCAGGTCTCTGAAAGAACATTTAGCTAGTTTCATTTGCCCACCCTTTCCTGGGAGTCAGATTTGTGGGATGATAGAAATGCGTGTGTTAGAGCTTTGCTCTAGGGATCGGCAAGTTTTGAATAGTGGATAATGGCAAGGATAAGAGAGAACTGAAACTCCTTCCCTGACTTCTGTAATTGTTTTTGAAAAAGCAGAGGTGTGTATAGTCAATTTGCATAATCAGCAGCAAACTTTTCCTGGCTTTAAATAAAGAGGATTATCTATGCATTCATTCGTCCGAAAATCTAATGCTCAGACACACGCATAATGGTTAGACTAGTGCACTTTTACAAGATAAACTAAATGAGTAATTTCCGATTTCTGTGTTGGTTCACCTTGATAGAAAACAGGGGATTGCAGGCCTGATGAAAAAGATGTTTTCATTTCTGAAGTATAGGCTAGGTAGATACCGGGCTTGAAAAGTAATAGGCTTGGAGACCTTACGATGTTGCTGTTTTATGAAGCTGCAGTTGTTCTGAGTAATTTTGCAAACAACACTTAAAGCCTTTTTCAAAAGGGTGATCAACATGGCTGTCCCACCATGTGGTCTTTCACAGCTCTCTCCAACCTGGGTCTTTGAGTTTGCAGACATTCACCATGGGAAGTTTGAGACAATCAATGTCTTAGTTTCAGAACAACCATTCAAATCAAAAATGCAGCTTGGATGGTCTAAGGATATGGTTAATTACAGTTCTTTATTCTGGATATCCCTTTGTCCTTTGGTTTTTGGAATCTACGTCCTGAAAGTCAAGTGATCTCTCAATGGCTATCTTTTGCAGCCCATCGGTGTGCGTTTTTTTTTAAAAACATTAGTTCTGAAAGATTCTCAACAGATTAGTTTTTGTTTTAAAAGTTATGGGTAGAACATACCTCTCCTGGGATAACGTATCAAATAATAGATGTTCACTGTGTTAGCTGCTTTGTTGTGCTGGTGAAAGTGCCAAAATTGATCTCTGTGCTTCTGGACAAGCTATCCTCCAGTGGAAGTTGAAAATTTGACTTAGAAATCTCTCTCTACTAAATTACTGATGTTTACTCACCACATATAATGCATGATTTGGACTCTTGAATGAAGAATGAATACACTGGTAACTGCACCTTTGATTGTGATGATCTATTAAGTTTATTCAAAGTAAGATGACTTTAGAAACTTATTTGACCATGAACTGGAAATAACATCCTTTATTTTTCTCTCCAAATAGCGCTTTTAAACTATTAAGTCTGTTGGTTCAAACAATGTTTTGATGTTTTATATCTAGCAAACCTTTGAAGAGGCTGAGAAGGGGTTTGATGAGAGCCTAGCTAAAGAGAAAGGCATGAATCGGGATGATCGTATACATGGTGCTTTACTTATCCTAAATGAACTGATTCGAATCAGCAGCATGGAAGGAGAGGTAGGTTCAGGATTCTGCCAGTTACTGGCAATACTTGCATTATGTGGCTCTGAGAGCTATTGAAATGCTAGTTTGATTTTTGAAATGATATAGATGCTGGTGCTGGAAATTCACCTATATCACAGAGGATATTTAGTCTGAAGTGGTTTTATGTGATTAGTTTCTCATGCGAGAGTTATATAGGATCTCTTCACACCAAGTTGAAGCACTGCTCCAGAAATTCCAATGTATGTGTAATTTGAAATGTACTGGCAAACTCTGGCTTCTCCCAAGTATTGTCAAAAAATTGTTAAATTGCACTTAGTCACAGAATCCCTACCGTGCAGAAAAAGACTATTTGGCCAATCGAGTCTTTCTGCACTGATTCTCTGCTCCCATTCAAGCACTCAGAGTAAATCTGCCCACTGACTTTTCCCAATTATTGTTTAAAAAAATTGTTAAATAGCATTTAACCATAAAATCCTTATGGTGTAAAAAGAGGCCATTCAGGCCATCGGCTCCAACTCTCCAATTCCCAACCAAGCCCTTCCCACCTAACCTATACGTCTTTGGACACCAAGGGCGATTTAGCATGGCCAGTTCATGTAATCTGCACATCTTTGGACTGTGGGAGGAAACTAGTGCACCCAAAGGAAACCCATGCAGATGTGGGGAGACTGTCTGTAAGGAGTTTACACAGTCATCCAAGGCTAGAAGTGAATCTAGGCGCTGTGAGGGAGTAGTGCTAACCATTGTGCCATCCATGACAATTAGTCTTTTATTTCCTAACTCTCAACAGCAATTATATTATCATGTAAAAATATTATGGTTTTAGAGCCATAAAGGTTTATAGCATAGAAACAGGCTGTTCGGCCCAATTTGTTCCATGCCATTCTTTTTCTTAAAACCTCTAACCTAATCCTGATTGCTTGCATTTGACCCATATCCTTCTATACCCATGTAACTGTCTAAATGCTTTTTAAAAGATAAAATTGTATCCGCCTCTACTACTACCTCTGGCAGTTTGTTCCAGACACTCACCACCCTCTGTGAAAAAATTGCCCTTTTAGATACTTTTGTATTTCTCCCCTCTCACCTGAAACCTTTGCCCTCTAGTTTTAGACTCCCTTACCTTTGGGAAAAGATATTGACTATCTACCTTGTCTATACCCCTCATTAAGTTATGGATCTCTATAAGGTCACTTCTCAGCCTCCTACACTTCAGAAAAAAAAGTCCCAATTTATTCAGCCTCTCCTTATAATGCAATCCATCAAATCCCAGTAGCATCCTAGTAAATCTTTTCTGCACTCATTCTAGTTTAATAATATCCTTTCTATAATAGGGTAACCAGAATTGCACACTTTATTCCAAGTATGGCCTTAACAATGTCTTGTATAACTTCAACAAGGCATCGCAATTCCTGTATTCAATGTTCTGACTGATGAAACCAAGCATGCCGAATGCCGCCTTCACTACTCTGTCCACCCGTGACTCTCAAGGAGCTATAAACATGTAACCATAGATTTCTTTGTTCTGTAACTCTCCCCAACGTCCTACCATTAACTGAGTAAGTCCTGCTCTGGTTCAGTCTACAAAATGCATTATCTCGTATTTGTCCAAATTAAAATCTAGCTGCCATTTGTCAGTCCACTGGCCCGATGGATCAAGATCCCACTGCAATTGGAAATAACTTTCCTCATGTCAACCATGCCACCAATATTGGTGTCATCTGCAAACTTACTCACCATTCCCCCTAAATTCTCCTCTAATATAAATGACAAATAACAGTGGGCTCAGCACTGATCCCTGAGGCACACCACTGATCACAGGCCTCTAGTTTGAAAAACAACTCCTCTCTACAACAAAGAAGCCAATTTTCTAACCATTTAGATATCTCCCCCTGGATCCCGTGAGATTTAACTTTATGCAACAACCTACTATGCGATACCTTGTCAAAGACCTTACTAAAGTCTATGTAGATAACATCAAATGCACTGTCCTCATCTACCACCTTCGTTACCCTTCAGAAAACTCAATGAAATTTGTTTTGCTGGTTCAAAACTTAGCCAGACAAATAGTTGAGGAATTAGCTCATTTAAAGTCTTTCTTCTAGAGAATTTAATCAGGATAGAATTTGTAGTCCCTTGGGAAAATGTGGGTTGAGTTGGAAGAGCCAGCATGGATTGCTAAAGAGAAAATTATGTTTAATTAACTTGCTTAAGTTTTGAAGAATAACAGAAAGGGAGGATGAAGCTAATACTGTTGATGTGTGTATGGACTATCAAAAGGCAATCAATGTTATGCCATACAACATATTTGTGAGAAAAGTTACAGTTCAAGCAATAAAACGGACAATAGCATGTGGATACAAAACTGGATACAAAGTAATAGGAAACAGAGTAATGGGCAATGGATATTATTCAGGCTGGAGAAAGGTTTGTCTTGGAGCTCCCCAGGGTTAGTTTTAGGGTCCTTGTTTTACCAGATGTATATGAATGATCTGTATCTCGGTGTATGGGGGACAAATCAAAAATTTGTAGATGACACACAATTTGAAAGCATTCACAACAACATAGATAAGTTGATGCAATAAGGAGTTATGTTCAATGTGGAGAAGTGTGAGGTGATGCATTTTGGTAGGAAGAGCATGGACATAAAACACTAGAGACAAATCTGAAGTGGGTGCAGGACCTAGATCATTCAAGATTGCAGGACAGGTGAGAGAGCAGTTATTAAAACTTGGGCTTTATTCTGGGCTTTATTAATGGGGACATAGAGCACAAGAGCAAAGAGGTTTTGCCAAACTTATGACAATAATTAGTTAGACTTCGGCTGGAGTATTGTGTGCAGTTCTGGATGCCACCGCACTATTGGAAAGGTGTGAACACTTTGGAAAACGTGTAGAAGAGGTTTACAAAAGTTGTTCCAGAGATGAGAAACTTCAGTTATGAGGATAGATTAGAGCTGTGCTTGGAGAGGAGATGGGTAAGAGGAGATGTGATAGAGGAGTCTAGACAGAGTGTTTAGGAAGAAACTATTTCCCACTCGTGCAAGGATTGAGAACAAGAGGGCACAGATTCAAATTGATTTGCGAAAGATGCAAACATGGAGAGTCGGTGCAGGCATAATAGGCCGAATGGCTTCCACCTGCGCCACAGCAGTTTGTTGATGTCTGTTCCTGTCCCTCAGTCAAAGCATGTATTAGCTTTTATCTTGACCCACCCTCCACTCATGATGGGTGGGAGAAGGGTTGAGAAATTTAAGTGCAGAAACATGACCCACCGCGCTCTTGCTGCCATTTTTATAGCAATGGATATTGTGATGCGTCACGGTGGAGAGGTGAGACAATTAGTCAACGTGTATAAATTAGACTTCAACTGTACTGCTTTACAAGGATTTGGAAAATTAATAATTTGGAGGAAGGAAATGTATCATCAGCCAAACTTGCAGATGACATAAAAATAGCTGGAAAGCTAAGTTGTGAGAGGGATACAAACAATTTACACGAGTGGGCAAAAAGTTGGCAAATGGAGTATAATGTGGGAAAATGTGAAGTTGTTTATTTTGGAAGGGAGAACAAAAAAACAGAATTATTTAAATGGAGAAAAGCTGCAGTACAAAGGGACTTGGGCTTAAAAAAAAAAGAGACTTGTATGTAATTTTGCATGAAATACAATGCTAGCACACAGGTGTGGCAGGAATCAGGAAGGTTATTGGAATGTTGACCATTATTTCAAGGGGGTTGAAATACAAGATATCAATGAGATCACATCTGGAGTGGATAGTTTTGGTCTCCTTAAATAAGGAAAGATGTTATTTCATCTTTGGAGAAGATTCACTAGGTTGATCTCCAGAATGGAGGGATTGCCTTAAAGAGGAAAGGTTAAACAGGTTGGGACTCTACTTGGAATTTAGAAGAATGGAAAGTGATCTCATTGAAATATATAGATTTCTTAAAGGACTTGACAGGGTAAATGCTGAGAGCATGTTTCCCTTCATGGGAGAGTCTTGGAGCATTAGGCATAATCTCAGAATAAAGGAGTGCCAAATTAAGACTGAAATGAGGAAGAATCTCTTTTCTCTCCGAGGATTTTGAATCTTTCAAACTCATTGTCAGAGAGCTGTGGAGGCAGAGCTCTTGTGTATGTTTGAAACAGATTTTTGATCAGTAAGGAAATCAAAGGTTATGAGTAAGGTAAGAAAATGGATGAGAGGTATGTTTAATCAGCTATGATCTTGTTGAATGGTGGAGCAGACTCAAGGGGCCAAATGGCCTATTTCTGTTTCTATTTCTTATGGTCTAAAACCAGGTAGGAAAAAGAAGACAAGAGTTATTAGCTCCACAAGTTGAATGCTTCTTTCAGTAACCCTGCTGTCGGACTCCTCAGTGAAGCTTTTGGGCTTGCATCAACCTGAACGTTGGTCTCTTGATTTTGGGCCTCTCCAATTGCCAGGGGTTGTCCCTAAGTATCTCCGTTTCGCCTCCCTGAAACTCTGGGGCATTGTCTCTTAAACAGGCTTATTAAGAAATTCATTAAGTGTGTGTTACAGTGGATATATTTTCCTGAAAATTACAGCTTTTTTTTTATTTCTTTATACAGTGGAATTAACATAACAGAAAATAATGAAGCCTGTTTCACAAGTATTATTTAATTACACAGTATTTAATTATATTTCACAAGCACAACGGACGAGGATTGAATTGCTTTGTAGAACAATTGAAGGAAGCTGGATTTTGATTTGAATTCTTTTTTAAATATAGCGCTTGCGTGAGGAGATGGAGGACATCACCCAGCAACAGTTGGTACATGATAAGTACTGCAAGGAGCTAATGGGATTTGGGGCCAAACCCCGTCACATTACATCCTTCACAAGTTTCCAGTCTGCACAGCCCCAACAATCAAATGCTCTTCTTGGCCTTCTTGGATACAATACACCGCAGGGCATAATGGTATTTGGAACTACCCCTGCTCCATCCAAACCAACTTTGGTGGAAAGCAGATACTGCCGTGAGCACATGGAAGTGCGATTTGAACAGGTAGCAATACCTTACTTAATATTGGTTTTTGTTATTTGTGTCTTATTTGCTATACATGTGACCTGTGTACAATCTTCATCAGTTATCCATGAAATGCAAGCTATTTACATGAATCCATAGCATTGTCAGTGTGGTTTCATAACTGGCATAACATTTTGCCATATTGTAGTGTCAGGTTGCCATTTTATAGTCTTAACAGCAGTTTTTGTTTTTCCCCAACACTATTTGTTGAAAAGATAGAAAATTTGAGGTAGAATGTATGATTCTATAACTATATGTTGGAAAGAAAGAAACTTCACTATTGTTTAGGTAGGGTGTTCTTCGCAATAGAATCATATAGCTCAGAAGGAAGCCATTTGGCACATCGCGTCTGTGCTGACTTTTTAAGAGGACTGGCCAATCAGTTCTATGTAGTCCAGCGAGTTTTTCCATTTCAGCTATCTTTTGGCCTAATGTAAAGTTTATTTATTAGTTACAAGTAGGCTCACGTTCACACTGTAATGAAGTTACTGTAAAAATCCCCTAGTTGCTACCCTCTGACACCTGTTCGGGTACACTGAGGAGAATTTAGCATAGGCAATGTACTTAACTTGCACATCTTTAGACTGAGAGGAAACCTGAGCCCGGAGGAAATCCATGCAAACACAAGGAGAATGTGCGAACTCCACACAGACAGTGACCTGAGCCGGGAGTCAAACTTGGGACTCTGGCGCAGTGAGGCAGCAGTGCTAGTCAACTGTGCTGTATATTCTATTTATTCCATTTTCTTTTGTAAGTTACTATTCAATCTTTCATCTACTTTCACCATCTTTTCAGGCAGGGTGTTCCATAAATATCATTTCATGTAAATATTCTCCAAATTGCATTAGCTCATTTTATAAATTTTTATTTTAAATCCAGAAACTAATTTTTTGTTTAAAAATAATTAGTTTTTATTTTAAACACAAGTTAATGGATTTGTGAAATGTGGGAAACTGTATAACTAGAAAGGCAGACAGCATCTGGCAGATTTAAGTAACAGGTGACACAGGAGCTAGAAACTGCAACTTCTCCTTTTGTGAAACCTCATGGTATGTGATTGTGGAACAGCATTTACACTACCTCAGGAGAAGGCTGGAAAGACTGGACTGGATGCTAGGGTGCTCACCACTGACTTTGAAGAAAGCTGCACTGAGATTAAGTAACCTCTTTGATGTGAATCTTCATCTCCTCGACCTGCAGTTGATTGTAGTGTTCGTTACTGGGTGTTGCCAGGATTGGGCTGTCGTATTTTCATCAAGCTGTATCTTAAGCAGCCAATCATATTGAAGAATTCTCACATGCAGCCAATCAGGAAATGAAAAGCACTGAAGAATCACTTCCTAAATATTTTATACAGTGCAAAGTAAAAATGGAAATATTCACAAAGGGTTAAGGCAGAAGTTAAAATAAAATTGAAATATATCTTTATTAAAAATAGTAATTAATCAAAATGAAGCCTTTTTTCAGGGCCTGTATGCTGTTCAATAGCAGTTATTACTCTGGTTTATCCATTTAAAAAAAAGTTAATCTTCATTGAATGAGGCTTAACTTTTTTTTTTAATGGTGTTTCTGACAATGACAAGAGAGTGGAAAAAGGAAAGGTCTTGCCAGATTAATCAATTTTGTTGCCATACACCACCCTCCCAGATCCAGTAGTAAATTAGAGACCACAACTCCAGATTTCTGTGATAATCTGTGCTGAACTTAAATTGCAATCAAATTAAAGGGTGTAACGATGGTGAATCCTGACTGTTCACCATCAAAAACCCTGCAAATCTGGGCTATTGTGATCGTGATGTAGAAAGATGGCTGGCTAAACATGGCATAGTATAATGGCCAATACTAAAGGGCTCAAAATGGTTTTACTTGGTTGAGCCTGGCTAAAGATTGTGAAACATATAACATATCAAACACAAAAGATAGATAGGTTTAATATATCAGCTTTGAACTTCTGGTGAGTTTTTCTAAGCACTGTGATGTTTTTGTAAACTGCTTTGCATACAAAGAGATCCAAAGTATTCAGGCTGACTCATTCAAGTGACTTTCCATTTCCTTGGAAAAGCAATGACCTTTCATTTTAAATTGAAAATGTTTGTTATTCCCTCTGTTAGTATTAGTGGTTTATGTTGGCTAAATAAATCACATTCTTTTTTTTTATTATTGCATGAAATCCCAAATTTTAACTAGTATTTGGAGGTCATGCTTTGTTATTTGTTTTTAATGGATTTTGAGGGGGGCATATTTTCCCACTTCATGGTAACAATTCAAGCAAACTTAAGCCATGCAGAGCTAACAATGCTGCCCAATGTACGAGCTGTCAATAAATAGGGAATGCTTAATGCTAGACTTGACAAATAAACACGTCAAGTGGAATGGACGTGGGAAAATGTAGTACTGGCAGTAGAAGGTGTAGGTTCCCATAAAACAATACCTAATCAATAATAGCATTTATATAGCATTTTTAATTTAATGTCTCAAGGTGCTTCACAGGGACATTATAAAACGAAGTATGACACTGAGCCACACGAGGAGATAATAGTCAAATGGTTGAAGAAGTAGGTCTTATGGTGCCATAAAGCAGGAAAGAGCGCTGTGGGGACGGAGGGAATTTCAGAATCCGGGTCCTAGGTAATTGAAAGCAAGGCCACCAAAGGTGGAGTAATTAATATTGGGGATGTACAGAGGTCAGCATTTGAGGAATGCAGATATCTCCGAAGGTTGGAGGAGTTTACAGAAATAGGGACAGGTGAAGTCATGGAGAATACCAGGGATAAGAAACTTAAAATCAAAATGTTGTTTGACCAGAAGTCCACGTAAGTCAGAGAGCATGTTGGGGATAGTGATGCAAGTTGAGACACAGATTGCAGAGTTTTGGATAACCTCAAAAGTTTATGGAGGATGGAATGTGGAAGACCAACTAGGAGTGCATTGGAATGTTAGTATTTGTATCTAGAAGCAACAAAGGAGAGCTACAGTTTATGTCCATCTAAAATTTTTTCAATTATAGATATGGAAAACATGTGAAGTCATAGAATTAATAAAAAACTGTCCATAACATCAATTAAATTGATAATGGCACGCACAACCAAGCAATCAAAGAAAGAAAACCACTCACTTTCTACTGGTTTCTGTTGGCTAACCTCAAAGATGAAGAATATTTCAAAGCAATTGTAAATCTGAAGAGAAATTTCATAAGACCAAGGGACAGAAATAGGCCACCATTCAGTAAGGGCATGGTTGATCTGTGGCCTATTTCCAAATGCCCCACTTTGCATCATTTCCTTTGATACATTTGGTTAGAAAAACTCTGTCAATTCCAGCTTTCAAATTGATAAAGGATCAAATATCAATAGCTGTTTGCCGAAGAGTTACAAGTTTCTATAGATCTGACACTATCTGTTTGACTATGCCTTCTAGTTTTATCAGTTCAAACAGTAATTTAACTTGTATTTGACTTTAGGATATGGCCTAAGGCATTTGGAAATAGGCCACAGATCAACCATGCCCTTACTGAATGGTGGCCTATTTCTGTCCCTTGGTCTTATGAAATTTCTCTTCAGATTTACAATTGCTTTGAAATATTCTTCATCTTTGAGGTTAGCCTCAGTGTGCTTTCTATAATGAGCACACTGTCTCCTCAGACTGGTTAAATACAGTTCTTTGGGAGTAGGCACTGTTGGAAGACAGTAAACCTATTAGGAGAAAAAAAAGATGTACTCGCCTTATTTTTAGATTAATAAAAACATTGTGCGGTACATTATATAACATTACTGATTTTGAAGCTGTATTCTCCAACTTGCCTTGACAACACCACCAGTGATTCACTGTAGAATGTTAATTTACCACCTCGCAGGGTTGAAATGGCACTTGCTAATTATGGTCGATAGTATATTAAAATGAGATTTTCTTTTCATTGAGCCAGCCAAAATCTCCCTTTATTTCAATTCTCCTCCTCACCTTTTTGATGTAACTTAATTGGAGAGGTCAAAGAGTAGTACAGCCAACTAGAGCCAGTGCTCACTAATTTTATGATGAGTTTCTTCCACATATTAAATGTACTGTTGGTGAAATTGCCAACAATCTTCTCATTTCCTTCCAAAGATTGCTAATTGAATCTAGTCTGGGAGAAAAAAATTTTAGTTTTATTTAGTAATTACAATTGAATTCTGTGTTTGCTTCAATTACATTTGACCTAAAGCTTGATATGCCATGGAGCTGAAATTTTAGACCGTTGCATGTTTTTAAAATTTCCTTTGATCTTTGCACAGGTAACTCGTTGGGTTCTGAAGTATCGTAGTAGTAAGAATCCACTGATTCAAATGGCAATCTTAAACCTGATTCCTCGTCTTGCTGCTTTCCAGCCCCATTTATTCACAGGTGAGCCGATTTAAAAGGTATGACATTTACTGATACAATTAGATACCGTGTTTTATATATTAACGTCAATGAGAATTACATGTGAAATAAAGATTCTGAAACTACATAAGTTATAGCACTTGAAAGAAAAAGGCACGTTAGCTTATTTGAGTTAGATAAAATTTTTACGTGTATCTATAAACATGCTGTCTAATTACAGTGGGCTGAGTTTGATCTATAATTAATTTAACCGTGGGATCGGCTGTTGGTATCAATACCATCCAATTTCTGGCTCTGCATCATCTGAATTAGATAATCTTAGGAGCTTAATTAACATTGTCAATATGGTAGCTCCAGTACCAACTTTCACTTCTGTATCACCTCTACATAAAATGACCTTGGGCACTTCTCAGGAATGATAGCAATTGAACTGTTAATACTGAACCACAGAACTAAATATTAGATTAACCAAATAAAAACTTGGTCAAAAATAAGTTTTAAAGAATGTTTCAAAGAATAAGAGAGCTAGACAAGCAGAAGGACTTAAATGGGGGATTTCAGAACCTGGGGTCTCGGCAACTAAAGATAGGGACTGTAATGTAGATACATTCATTGTTTAATCGTAAGAAATGGAAACAGCAGTAGACTACCTGATTCCTTGAGCCTGTTCTACCGTTTTGAGAGATCTTGGCCAATGTTCCTTCTAGGTTGTAGAGATGTGCAATTGCACAACAGTCAGAAATGTGCAGAGAAGGAACCAAATATGCCGCATGCAAGTTTATCGTCCCTTTTAAGATGCATGCATTCTTGGCTGCATATCAATTTTAAAGGAGTCATGAGATGTAACAAGTCAGTCTCCCCTATAAGACAGATATTAGAAGGAATATGTATTGTAGCTGATTGGTGATGTTAATTTCACTTTCCTGTTCAAACCCAATTTTCCTTGCTTCCTCTAGAGTCCAAAAGTCTATCTCTCACAGCTTTGAATATACTCAACCACTGAACATCCGCAGTCCTATAGTAAAGAGAATTCCAAAGAGTTACAATTAGATGACTGAAGCAATTTCTTTTCATCACAGTCCAAAATAGTCATCCCCTTATCCAGAGACTGACCCTGAGTACTAGGCACTTCACAAGGCAAAACAGCCTTTCAGGCTAAATACCAGAGTGTATACACGTTCTATTCAATCTTTCCTGTTATCTAGTGAACTCATATTGCATCCACTCTAAGATATGCATATCATAGAATCCCTACAGTGCAGAAGGAGTCCATTTGGCCTCATGAGACTGCACCAATGCTCTGACAGAGTGTCTTACCCAGGCCCTATCCCTCTAACCCTGCATATTGACCATGTCTAATCCATCCAACCTATACATCTTGAGACATTAAAGGGGCAATTTGGCATGATCAATCCACTTAATGTGCACATCTTTGGATTGTGGGAGGAAACTGGAGAACCTGGAGGAAACCCATGCAGGTAGGGGAGAATGTGCAAATTCCACACAGTCATCTGAGGCTGGAATTGAACCTGGTCAATAGGACTGTGAGGCAATATGTCACCCTTCCTTTGGCACAGAAATAAAAACTGTGTACAGTACTCCAGCTGTTCTCTGAGCAAAACCCTGCACAACTGCAGCTAGACTTTCTTACTTTTGTACTCCTATCCCTTTGCAATTAACAAAGAACAAAACAGCACAGGAAATAGGCCCTTCGGCCCAACGAGCCCGTGCCGCCACCCCGATGTTCCCACCTCTACCTGTGATCCCTGTCAATGTTTATAGATCTATAGATAAAAAACCAAATTTGAGTCAATTTAGGGAGAATTTGTTTTGCTAATTAGCCTAAGAGCACATCTTTGGGATGTGGGAGGAAACCAGAGCACCCGGAGGAAACCCACGCAAGCACGGGAAGAATGCGCAAACTCCCACATTCACAGGCCCAAATCCATGTATCTGCACAGCACAGCGATAGTCACTGAACTGTCGTGTTGCCCAGCAAATGGTCCAGGTCAAGTGTACACTAATGACGTGAAGCACTAGGATACTCAAAAAAAAAAATCCAAGAGCAGCCCTCTCAAGACCCATCACGTGAATGCCCTTTGGTAGACAACAAGTTGGGCAAAGCCCCTGTAGGATAAAAACAAGTACATCAATATCATCATCTATTTACACACTTCCCAGGAACTCCCAAGGCTCATGATCCCTATTTTAAATCAGTTTTCTATACCCTTCCATTCCCATTTTGTTCATGTGCCCATCTAAGTATTTCTTAAATAACTCCAGAGTGCATGCCCCCACCACTTTACTTGGCAGTGCATTCCATATCCCCACCACCCTGTGTGTGAAAAAACTCCCTCGAGCATCCAAATTATACCTTACTCCCCTCACCCTGACCCCTCGTGCTATTCGAGTCCATCCTAGGAAAAAGCTTAACCCTGCTTACTCTAAATATATCCCTCATAATCTTGTACACCTCTATTAGATCTCCTCTAAGTCTACGTCTTTCTAAGGAGAACAGTCCCAATTTGCCTAACCTCTCCTCGTAACTCAGACCTTCCACACCAGGCAGCATCCAGGTAAACCTTATCATTTGCCTTTCTAACTACATGCTGTATCTGCATGTCAAGTTTGTGTTTCTTCAAGGATTCTCAAATCCCTCTGAATATCAAAATTTAATAACTTTTGCCATTTTAAAAAGTTCAGATTTTCTCTTTTTTCTGTTAACATTTTGTCATCTCCTATCTTCTTACCCACTCACTAACCAATTATTTTCCCTTTACTGTGACCTCCCAGATTACTTTCCAAGCTAACTTTGCATCATCAGCAAACTTGGACATGTTACACTTTGATCCCTTAATCTTAAATTAGTCATATAGATTATAAATACTGAGGTTCCGGCACCTCACCCATTACAGTCTGCCAACCTGGAAATGATCCCATTATTCTTGTTTTGATTTTTTTTTTTTGTCTTTTAACCAATCCTCTATTCATGCTAACACGTTACATCAAATCTCCACGAAACTTCTTATGGTGCAAACTTTCATCTGGTATCTTATCAAGTGCCTTTAAAAATCCCAATATAATATAAATACTGACTCATTTTTATCTAGCCTGCTAGATAAGTCCTTAAAAAAAAAACTAATGGATTTGTGAAACACTATTTTCCTTTCATAAAGCTGTGTTGACTCTGCCGAATCATATAAACATATGAACAAGGAGCAAGAGTAGGCCATTGGGCACCAGGAGCTGGCCTGCCATGTAATGAGATGATGGCTGATCTGACAGTAACTCAAATCTGTATCTCGCCTATCCCCGACAATCGCTCATGCTTACCAATAATCTATCCATAGAAACTAGAAGCAGGAGTAGGCCACTCAGTTATTCGAGTCTGCTGTGCCATTCATTTTGACCACGGCTGATCATATTCAATATCTTGATCCCTTTAGCCCCAAGAGCTATATTTAATTTCTTCTTGAAATCAGATAACATTTTGGCCTCAGCTGCATTCTGTGGTTGTGAATTCCATACATTCATGATCCTCTGGGCGAAGAAATTTCTCCTTGCTTCAGTTCTAAAAGTTTACCCTTTATCCTCAAACTATGACCCCTAGTTCTGGACTAGGGAACATTCTTTCTGAATCTACGCTGTGTGACCCTGTTAGAATTTTATATGTTTCTATGAGATCCCCTCTCCCTCTTCTAAACTCCAGTGAATATAATCCTAACTGATTTAGTCTGTCCTTGTACAACAAACCTGCCATCCCAGGAATTAGCCTGATAAACCTTGGCTGTACTCCTGTACAGCAAGGGTATCCTTCCTCAGATAAGGACATCAAAATTGCACACAGAAATCCAGGTGTGGCCTCACCAATGCCCTATATAATTGCAGCAAATATTCCCTATCCCAATACTCAAATACTCTCGCTATGACAGTCAACATACCAGTTACTGCCTTTATTGCCTGCTGTACCTGCACATTTACTTTCAGCGACTAATGCAAGATCTCTGAGTATTCACCTCTCTCAATTTACACCTATTCAAGTAATGATCTGTCTTCCTATTATTGCTACCAAAGTGGATACCTCACAACTGTCCATATTATGTTACATCTCCCATGTAGATGTAACTGTCCATGCACTCAGCTTGTTTAAATCGTGCTGAAGCATCTCTGCATCCTCCTCACACTCACCCTCCCACCCAACTTTGTAACATCTGCAAATTTGGAGATAACACATTTGGTTCCTTCTTCCAGATCATTAATATATAATGTGAACATTTGGGGTCCCAGTACAGATTCCTGCAGAGCTCCATTATTCACTGACTTCAGACCCACAGCAATATGGTTGACTCTTAAATGCCTAGCAAGGTTAATTCAGGATGGGTGGAATGGCTTTCTTCTATGCTATATGATTCTGTGTCTGTCACTAAGTGGAAAGATGTGGAAATTAAAATCCATAGTTCCTTAAATAGGCAGCAGTTATTTTCTATTATGAAGGGGGGAAGTACATCAAGGATGGGGAAGAGAAATAAGTATGAGAGCAATTTCATCTGATTAGTTTCCATGTATCTCTTGGCAATTGAATCAAGTAACATTGGAAGAGACTGAAGGAATTAATTACTTGCCTGTTCCCAGTTGGGGAATGGATGATGGATCATTAGGGAGATGGGAATTTAAAAATAGGAACACGTGACACTGTAGTTATAGGACGCAGTTGTTTTATTGTCATGTGGAATGTTTTTCTTCCTCTATGTTAAGTATTAACTGTTGGCATGTATGTATTCTTCACTTACACAGAACAGCACCTCTTTGACTCTGTGAATCATCTACTTGGCTGCCTCAAGAAAGAGAAGGAACGAGCTGCTGCATTCCAGGCACTGGGTCTACTGGTGGTGGCTGTAAGAGTGGAAATTAATCCATACCTGCAGAGGATCCTGGAAATTTTAAAAGCAGCACTTCCACCGAAAGACTTTGCACACAAGTAAGGAAGAGACAAAGTAGTTATAGAAACATAGAATCACTACAATGCAGAAGGAGATGATTCAGTCCATTGAGTCTGCACCGACACTTCAGCAGAGCATCTTACTCATACCCATTCGTCACCCTATCCCTGTAACAAATATACTTCCCTGCTACTACCCCTAATCCACAGATGTTTGGACAAGAGGCAATATAGAATGGCCAATCCATCTAACTTGCACACCTTTGGACTGTGGGAGGAAACTGGAGCATGTGAGAAAACCGACGCAGACGTGGGGTGAACATGCAAACGCCACACAGACGGTGGCCAAAGGTTGGAATTGAGCCCGAGCCCCTGGCGCTATGAGTCATTGTGCTGCTATGCTGCCCCAAGTTGTCTCAGCTAGTCTTAAACATTTTAATTAGCTGCAGAATCTGTTATCTCTCTGGATTAAAATTAGAGACTTTTACCGGAGAAACAACAGAATCTACGTCAGGTCTACCTCAGGCCCACGTGTGGTCTCAATTCTAATATTTATAACCATTTATGAATGAGTTGCCTTAACTGGACAACAATCAGTTCACCAGTAGAAAGATATTTTTTTACAAATCATTACTTTGAAATGCTGGATGTGTAAATAAAATTAGTTATAAAAGTAAATGGAAACTGAAACTAAGTTTCTCAAGAATGTTAATATATCAGACCTTGTTGAAAACATAAGGTCTGTATTTGGACCCATGATTGGCCATTTTTATGTGTCTCAATTGACCATTCAAGGATTTAATTATTTTCCTTTAATCTTAAAGTCTATAGTTTCGAAACATTTTTTAAGTAATGCACTTTTAATTTCATGTTCTCAGGAGGCAAAAAGCTGTTCAAGTGGATGCAACAGTTTTTACTTGTATATGTATGATAGCTAGAGCCGTAGGACCAGTTATCCAGCAGGATATTAAAGAACTACTGGAGCAGATGCTTGCGGTTGGTCTCAGGTAATATATCATTTATGTTGTAATTGTTTATTTTAGTGGATGTTTTTAACATAGATTGATTCAAGTTTAGGATCGTCAACTTTTTAGTGTTGAACTGGGCTTTTGAAAATATCGCTGGATTTAAAGTTAATCTAGTTTATTATTTATTAGTCACAAGTATGCTTACATTAATACTGCAATGAAGTTACTATGAAAATCCTCTAGTCATCATATTCCGGCACCTGTTCAGGTCCACTAAGGGAGAATTTAGCATGGCCATTGCAGCTAATCTGCCCATCTTTGGATTGTGGGAAGAAACTGGAACACCTGGGAGGAAACTGATGCAGGCGCAGCAAGAATACAAACTCCGCACAGACAATGACCCAAGCCGGGAGTTGAACCTCAGCCCCTGTGAGGCAGTATGCTAACTACTGTGCCACTGTGCTGCACGTAACTAATGATAGGAAGCAAAATTATTGTGATTAACTCAATGCAATATGAAGCTATAATGGAAAGGTTATTGCACTAATGAGTTGTTACTTCTTCTTACCTAACTTTATTCATAAGCTTGTATTGGGTTAATGTGTTTGGCAGAATAGGGGTATTTAAATCTGGACTTCAGTTTTGTTAATTTCTCAAGCTGTAAGCTTTTCATTTGGAATTTGGCCTGAGCTTATTGTTTACATGTAAGCGAGTGATGACTTTGTAGTTGTGAATGTCCAAATAAATTTAATATAGCAGTGACTAATGACTGTCTTCTAAAAAAAAATCTAACATGTTGGATTCAGTCCAGCAAAAGTGAATTGATAAGATACTGGGTTTTACATGCTAAGTTATTAGCTGATCGAGTGATCAATTTTATATTAACAAAGATGTGAACTTGTATGTTACTGCTCCTTGTGCTTGCTAATACACTGTGTTGTTTGTATTTTCTGTGAATTCCCTCTAGAAATTTACCTTGGAGACTATAGGTTGTACCAGATCCAAAATGAAACTGTTTAACATCCTTGTGAAGGTGGGATGCTTTGCATACACCAGATGGTCAACAATTTCTTATTGAGTTTAAAAAATGTGCTGTGAATCTTTAGGGTGTATTGACTCTTGATAGTTTACCCACACTTCTGGCACGCAATTTTGCAATAATTATATTTGAAGAAGGAAACATACTTATTTGATATTTTGTAATATATAAAATGAATGCTAAGCTGAAATCCAGCTGGTCTTTGGAAGAATTAGTTTACTTGCTTGCAATGATCATGCTAATTACTAGTGTATCGCTATTTCTGCTTTAAAGCCCTGCTCTGACTGCTGTACTGCATGATCTAAGCCGGCAAATACCACAACTGAAGAAGGATATCCAGGATGGCTTACTGAAGATGTTGTCACTGGTGCTGATGCATAAACCTCTTCGACATCCAGGCATGCCGAAAAGTCTTGCCCATCAGCTCGCCTCCCCTAGCTTGACTAACATTCCTGAAGCAAGTGACGTTGGATGCATAACTCTTGCACTCCGCACCTTAGGCAACTTTGAATTTGAAGGTAAGTTATAGCTTGTGCAGTCTTCATTTCAAGTGATATTAGAGGTCAAGGGATCATTACAGCAAGGTAGGGAAATGTTAATCAGATCACATTTTAAAGTATTGAAAACAGAAAATCCTGGCAATACTTTTTGGTCAGGCAAAATCTGTGGAGGGAGACGTATTTAACCTTTCATGATGGTGATCTTTTGTAAGAACTGGAAAAAAGTTGAGATGGAACAGATTTCAAGCAAATACTGAGGCAGGGAAAGGAGGGAATGATCAAAGGTGGAGGCCTGTGATAGGCTGGCAGGGCTGAGTGATTAAATGACAATGTGATGCAAGTAAAATGGGAAGGGTAACAGAACAAGTAAGGAAACAAAAGATAGGTCTGAATGATGCAACAGCATCTGCTATTTAAAAATGGATGGGAATGGTGCTTATGACCTGAAATTTCTAAACTCATTGAATCCAGAATGCTGTGAAGTGCCTGATAAATAATTGATCTGTTGTTCCTCAAACTTAGTTGAGTTTCTATAGAACGATACAGGAAACCAGAGCGGGGAATTAAAATGAGGTCATACTTAGGGGTTGGAACAGAGGTGCTCTGCCAAACCATCACCCAGTCTGTGCTGAATCTCCCCGGTATAAAAAGGACCACATTATGAGCATCAAACACAATACACTAAATTGAAAGAAGTGCGAGTAACTCACCACTTCACCTGGAAGAATTTTTTGGTCCTGGATGGTGGAAAGGCAGATGTTTAAGGTACTTTAAATTTGGACTCTCTGATTAGGCTTTTGATCACCCCAGCTAGTCTATTCCTTTGTTATTCACTTTTGTACATTTACCTCTTGGTACAGTTTCGCTTCTGTCAAATTTTAGTTTGTTTTTGTAACGCCCTCTGGTTTGTGAATGGCAGTTACTGATTCAGTAAATTAACATGGCAGGGTGGTCTGAAGACTTATTACAGTTGTAATTTGAACTCTTGTAATGACAGTAAATCATAAGCTGCTTAATATAGTTATTAGATAATCTTCACAGCATTATTTAATGATTTCTATATTCTCTTTTGAATTTTTAGTTGATGCAGTGAAAGGCAATCCTTGCAAAATGTTGTCATATAATAGAATGCAATTTGTGTTTTCAAGTGATGAATCTTTTTGTGTTAATACAGGTCACTCACTCACCCAGTTTGTAAGGCACTGTGCAGACCATTTCCTGAACAGTGAGCACAAAGAGATTCGAATGGAAGCATCTCGAACTTGTTCTCGACTCTTAACTCCATCACTCCATCTAATTAGTGGACATGGGCATGTTGTCAGCCAGACAGCTGTCCAGGTGGTGGCCGATGTGCTTAGTAAACTCCTTGTTGTTGGAATTACTGATCCAGGTAATTTTTTTTTTTTAAAATTTGGATGAAATTTTGACTTAATATGTTCATGTGGTTGTGAACAAAATATTGTTGAACTAGTATCAAATTTTACCCGTTGAAATCTTAAAATTTTAATTCTTTCTTGCTTAAACTTCTGCTGCTTAAATTGATCATGAAGCATGTTGACCATTTTGGATTTCTCTAATGAGGATGATTTGGGCAAACTAACATGGCATAAGTGGTGCAATAAACATTTGTTCCCAACAGTGCTGCATGAATATCCACTCAATCAGCAAAACTACAGTTTTCTCCATCTGAGATATCAGGTGCCTTTTAAATATCTTAAATATCTTACTTGGAATTCCATTCCATCTTTTTATATAAGGAAGCTCCTGTCTACCTGTTTGAAACTGTATCGGTGTTCCAATTGAAACACTTTAATTTACAATAAGATTGGATTTAAAGTTTTCAAAGTTTAAAAGTTTATTAAAAGGAGGCTTACGTCAACACTTTGATGAAGTTACAGTGAAAATCCCCTAGTCGCTGCACTCTGGCACCTGTTCAGGTACACCAAGGGAGAATTTAGCATGGCCATTGCACCTCACTAGCCTGCCCTTTGAACTGTGGGAGGAAACCAGAGTCCCTTGAGGAAACCCATGCAGACACGAGGAGAATGTGCACAGACGGTGACCCAAACCAAGAATCGAACCTGGGTCTGTGACACTATGAGGCAGCAGTACTAACCACTTTGCCACCCCAAAGTTAATGTCAGAAGTGGGCTTCAAGCCCACCCCTCCAGTCGGAGACCAAAATACCCAGCCCATGGGAAGGACTGAATCCTTGAGTCTGGTGCCTTAGACCAACCATCCTGATAAGATTTACATCCCATGATGTTTACTGTCTATTATAACTTTTGTGCCCCACTATCATTTAGAATCTGATTTTTGAGAGTCAAAACTGCATGGACAACCTTTTCCTGTAAACTGTACAGTAAAATCTGACATTTTAAGAATAAAGTAACAACTGGAAACATTTCGCAATTTTGCTATTGTACTGTTTCATTTTAAGTAGTAAACTTTTAAATGTAAAACTTTATAATGGTATTTGGGCGTAACAGATTAGTAAATGTTAAAATTTGCTAGTTTTGTTTTTTCTTTTATTCCTAATTTAATTCTCATTTACTCAGATCCTGATATTCGTTATTGTGTGTTGGCCTCATTGGATGAGCGATTTGATGCTCATTTAGCCCAGGCCGAGAACCTGCAAGCTCTTTTTGTGGCGCTGAATGATGAAGTGTTTGAAATTCGAGAACTCGCGATCTGCACTATTGGTAGACTGAGCAGCATGAATCCTGCATTTGTGATGCCTTTTCTTCGCAAAATGCTGATACAGGTAGACATTTATTAATATTGTTTGGTGGTACATATGATTACAAACGGATGTACTTTGCACCTAGATAAATAAGGAAAGCAAAACAAAACTATTGTTACCTTAAATACGAATTCCACACTTCTCAACTTTAAAAAAATTTAAATACCAGGCAGAATCCTAGAGAATCTGTGTTGTGTTATCATTCACACTCAATATCCTATTATAAGAAGGATATTAAACTCGAAAGAGTGCAGAAGAGACTTACAAGGATGCTACCGGGACATGATGGTTTACGTTATAAGGAGAGGCTGGATAGACTGGGACGTTTTTCTCTGGAGCGTAGGCAGCTGAGGGGTGATCTTGTAGAGGTCTATAAAATAATGAGAGGCATAGATAGTCACTATCTTTTCCCAAAGATGGAGGATTCTAAAACTAGAGGGCATAGGTTTAAGGTGAGAGGGGAAAGATACAAAAAGATTCAGAGGCTGGTTGGGTGTTTAGAACAAGCTGCCAGACATAGTAGTGGAGACAGGTACAGTTTTGTCTTTTAAAAAGCATTTAGACAGCTAAATGAGTATAGAGGCAATTGCAAGCAATTGGGACTAGTCTATGGGTTTTTTAAAAAAAGGTGGCATGAATAAGTTGGGCTGAAGGGCCTGTTTCCATGCTGTAAACCTCTATCCCATTGCCTGAGTGCTCATAGCACTCTAACCGATAGTTTAAAATTTTACATAGGCTCACCAATACCTGTTGTGATAAAAGCTAAAATTTCATTCTTCCATACTGAAACAAAGGTGCTGCCTTTAATATTTTCACAAATTGTGCTTTCCTTTTGCTCTTCCAAACTACAGAGGATTTTTCTATTCCAATTATCATCACTACTTTTCTTCAACCAAAATGTATCATCTCATACTTAATATTGTTAATTTTCATTTTCTAGTCCATTTCCCATATTATACCTCTCGATTTTCTCATGAATGATGAACATGTGCTATTTGATATCATTGTAAATTTCAACACCATATTCTTAAGACCAATATTAAGATCATTGACTTGGTAAAAAGATCCTTGGTCGGACCTCAGAATGTGGAAGGAAGTCTGGTTAGGGACCAGTAGGGTTTTATTTAACATAGTTAAAAGTTGGAATGAAAGGCACCTGCTTTTGGAATAAAGCCACAAGATTCCACAGATTCTGAACAAACTTGATAAATTTTCCTATACAAAGTTAGATAAGTACATAATTTTCAGGTATACCTGAAACTCTGACATTCAGAATTAACATGAGATATGCACAAATTAGCAAACTGTGCTCCTACACATCATCTTGGAGATGCTAGGGGAAAGTTTTTCACTGAGGGTGGTGAGTGAATGCCATTGGTGGTGGTCGAGGCAAACTCGCTGGGGTCTTTTAAAAGACTTCTGGATGAGTATATGGGATCCAGTGGGATTGGGGTTATAGATAGGTCTATGGCTGGGTAGGTTTTTGATGTGTTCGGCACAACTTGTGGGCCGAAGGGCCTGTTTGTGCTGTAGTGTTCTATGTTCTATCTTAGAGTAAATTACAGATGTGACCAAGAGTTAAAGTGGTTCAGAGGCAGTTTACGAGATACATGTATGAAAAGAGCAGATTGTCTTATGAGGGTATGTTGGACAGGCAGGGCTCGTCTCCATTGCAGTTTAGAAGAGTAAGGGGTGACTTGATTGAAGAATGTAAGATCCATGGTCTTGACAAAGTGGCCATGAAAATGATGATTCCATTATGGATGTGTCCTGAACTAGGGAGCACTGCTTTAAAATTAGGGGTCACCCTTATGGGACAGAGATGAAAAGAACTTCTTTCTCTGAGGCTTGTGC
This sequence comes from Sphyrna mokarran, assembly GCA_024679065.1. Taxonomy (NCBI): domain Eukaryota; kingdom Metazoa; phylum Chordata; class Chondrichthyes; order Carcharhiniformes; family Carcharhinidae; genus Sphyrna; species Sphyrna mokarran. Next base: position 29,905,688 of record JAGIQG010000028.1, read on the forward strand.
AACTTTGTCCACTGCCTCAGAAGGCATTGGAAGTGGGGTCACTGAATATTTTTAAAACAGATGTCGATAGATTCTTGTTAGGGAACAGAATCGAAGGTTAATGGAGGTAGATGGGAGAATACACAACTCTAATCACAAACAGATCAACCATAATCTTATCCAATGATGGAGTAGGCTTAATGGACTGAATGGCTTATTTCCTATTTTGTTTGTTTATATTTTCGTAAGAGAACAAGAACCCATCCAGACAATCAGTCTCACCAAAACTTTGTCTTCCTCATGCGGGTTTCCACTCTCCACCTTTGAAGATCCTGTGTTGGAATCTCTCCAGTTTCTGAAGAGTTGTTCACTCTTTAAAACCATATCTCCTTTTTTAAGGATTTCTAGTCTTCACTCTAGAATCCAATAACTGGTATGATTGCAGCTCTTAGCTATTTTGAGTAGAATACTGCTGCTGGGTTTTTCTGAGCTTCAATTTCCTCCCAGTTCCGCTGAGCAAATGCTGCTCATGGGCTTCCTTGAGCTTCTCTGAGCCGTAGCCCTTTCAGCAGCATGGAGCCAATGACATCCCACTTCTTTCCCAGCTGGCTTCTTCTGAGTCCCAACCACAGAGAGCTGCAAATAGCTCTTGGAGCTTCATTTGGCCCCCAACTCCTCAGAGCTAACAGCACCTGAACTGTATGGAGTTAGCCGCCACCTTTTTTGACCTGACTAAATGATTGACTAAAACTGACTGACTCTTGAACTAGTCTGGGGAACCTACCCTTGTTATTAGGCAGGAATCATTGGAATATTTTGTAAATTGAAACATTACAATTTCCACAGATCATTGGCTTTCCTGACAATGTGCACAATGAGATAATTTAAGGGGTTGTGAGCATGTTGTTATTTTTAGTGTAAACAAAATTACCCTATATTTTGTTTTCACAGGTGCTAGAGACTCTTTACAATATGGTTTTGTGTTCATTTCAAATTCTTTCTGGAAATATTTCTTTTGCCAGTAGATGGAGCGAGTGAGTGCCTTTTGTGTATTTTTAGCGAACATCTACTGAAAGATACTGGAAAGTAAATCACTGATTTAGTCTTGACTCTGCACACTGCCATTTACCTACGTGGAATATTTCAGGATGGGGAGGAGAAGGGAATTTTTGAATTTAAAGTTTATTTATTAGTCACAAGTAAGTTTACATTAACATTGCAATGAAGTTTCTGTGAAATTCCCCTAGTCTCCGCAGTCTGGTGCCTGTTTGGGTCAATGCATTTAACCAGCATGTCTTACAAAATGTGTATTAAATAGAAAGAAAGTATCTCGATCAGTGCTCTCTCTATTTTGTTTCAAGTAAATAGTGGCTCCCTTTAATTGGTTTTGCATCAATGAACATACACAGCAACTTAGAAAGGGACTGGCTCGCACATGGCTGCCAAGGTATTTTAGGTTGCTACGCAGTCACGCCATGTACAGAGAATATTGGTCACTGTGTAATTATAAGCATTAATATGAAAAACAATGAACGTTAGTAAGCAATTTCATTTATTTAATGGAAATTCATTCTTGTTGGGAGATTCTCAACAGCTTTTGCTCATTCAGTTGAGATCTCAAACAACACTGAAAACATGTTCGATTTGGAAGCGGGAGGGTCAAAGTATGTAAACAACATGATAATAGACCAGATTAGTAATATTGTGTAGTTTTTAAACCTGTGAATTTTTTGCACAGCTCCTGCGTCTTGTCATCAAGTCTTACAAGTCTTGTTCATCAGTCTTGTTTGTAGCAGAGCCTTCTGATGTTAATAGTCAATCTTGAAGCTTTTTTTATTGTTCTCCATATTTTTGCACTGTTTTCCGATGCTTGATTCTGTTCCTTTTTTTTTCTTTAATTATCACAAATGGACATCATATCTAAGGTATGTTATCTGAACACCATACACTTTTATTATGATATTCTCCTGAACTGTGTTCTCCTTTTAGTTAAGGACTTCAAAATATGCTGCTGTGCATTATTTGAATATATTGAGCATTAAACCTACGAAGATTGCTAAATGTCTATCAACTTCACTTCTGCGTGCATATACAAAGTCTTTGTGTACGTTTACACTAGTAGACTGAGGCCAGGATTTTCTGTTCCGCCTATGGCATAATTGTTGTGGGCAGGATGGAAAATTTGATGGACCAGCCAAATTCCAGTCTAAGTCTGTCCACGCAGAATCAGTTCAGGCTGAATTACAAAACCATTGCTAGAAATGAGATCAGATGGTATGTCTTTCTCAGAAAACATTTGTGACTCCAAGAAGCAAACTGGAGAATGGCATTGGTGAGTCCTTGGCAGGGCATTGGAGGAAAAAGAGGTTTGCGCTTATGTAACACAACCTCCGGATGTTACAGAACTCTTTTTATAGCCAATGAAGTACATTTTTGAAGGGTAGTGTCATGTCCATTACAGACATGCCATTTTATGAACTTTCAGGCAGTACTTTTAAAAATTGGACATAAACAACCTGTTGAGATGGCTGCTGCAAATTATGTAATATTCAGCATTCAGCCTTTATCAAGTTTCTAGTGAATATCTTTTTAAATATGGACATAAGTAAGGATATCACACAGCAATTTGTTTAATTCACACACATCATTGTCTAAGGGCGGGCTGATACCTAAAGACTATGGAGGTTTCAGACTGCCTGCCCCCATGATTCATAGAATTGTAGAATCCCTACGGTACAGAAGGAGGCTGTTTGGCCCATCGAGTCTGAACCAACCACAATTCCACCCAGCCCTATCACTGTAGCCCCACATATTTATCCTGCTAATCCCCCTGACATTAAGTGGCAATTTAGCATGGCTAATCAACTAACTTGCACATCTTTGGACTGTGGGAGGAAGCTTCCTGGACAAAAGGGAAAATTAAAATTCAGTGACCACTATCAACTTCCCAGTGCATCATTATGACCTTCCCAAACCAACTAGATTGGATGGGCTTCAGAAGTATTAACTTAGTAATCATATGATCAAAGCTGCTTTCAGTGACTGAGCCCAGTGCCCAGCAGATTCATCAGAACAATCAGTCATGAGAACCACACTCTGAAACTAGCTGCAGGTCATCAAGCAGCCAAAGTTTTCCCAATTTCAAAGTTCACCTAAGAATCAGTCCCCTATATATTCAACTACAACAAACCCAATATGAATACTTCGCTTTGCAAGACCCTGAATTCAGCTTTAAATCATCAAATCCATTCAAGAAATCACAGGCTTACCGCATGGGAAATCGGAAATTGTCGATCAGGAGGAGCAGAAATATGCCCCTTTCACTCTTCCCAACCTGTGAAGATACTTCCTTTGTACTGATCATGAACTCCCTCTCCACTCTGCAATGCAACAGCCTCTGCCCACATCCTTCAAGTCCCAAACTCCAGCCTTCCAACCTCCCCTGCTTTTTGTGGATTGTCCCCATCTGATTCCTGCTGGGGGGGAGGGAAGACCAAGCAGGGGGAAGAGGGAGGGAGAGAGAGAGAGAGAGAGTTATAAGGTCCTGCATTTCAAAGAACAAAACAGCACGGAAAACAGGCCCTTCGGCCCAACGAGCCCTGCGCCGCCACCCCGATGTTCCCACCTCTACCCATGATCCCTGTCTATGTTTATAGATCTATGGATTAAAAACCAAATTTGAGACAATTTAGGGAGAATTTGTTTTGCCAATTAGCCTAAGAGCACATCTTTGGGATGTGGGAGGAAACCGGAGCACCCGGAGAAAACCCACGCAAGCACGGGGAGAATGCGCAAACTCCCACAGACACAGGCCCAAATCCATGTATCTGCATAGCACAGCGATAGTCACTGAGCTGTCGTGTTGCCCATCAAATGGTCCAGGTCAAGCGTACACTAACGACGTGAAGCACTAGGATACTCTTGAAAAAAATCCAAGAGCAGCCCTCTCACGACCCATCGCGTGTATGCCCCTCGTTAGACAACAAGGTGGACCAAAGCACCTGTAGGATAAAAACAAGTACATCAATATCATCATCTATTTACACACTTCCCAGGGACTCCCAAGGCTCATGATCCCTATTTTAAATCAGTTTTCTGTACCCTTCCATTCCCATTCTGTTCATGTGCCCATCTAAGTATTTCTTAAATAACTCCAGAGTACCTGCCTCCACCACTTTACTTGGCAGTGCATTCCATACCCCCACCACCCTCTGTGTGAAAAAATTCCCTCCAGCATCCAAATTATACCTTACCCCCCTCACCCTAAGCCCGTGACCCCTCGTGCTATTCGAGTCCATCCTAGGAAAAAGCTTAACCCTGTTTACTCTATCTATACCCCTCATAATCTTGTACACCTCTATTAGATCTCCTCTAAGTCTACGTCTTTCTAAGGAAAACAGTCCCAATTTGCCTAACCTCTCCTCGTAACTCAGACCTTCCATACCAGGCAGCATCCTGGTAAACCTCCTCTGCACTCTCTCCAGAGTCTCCACGTCCTTCCGGTAGTAAGGCGACCAAAACTGGATGCAGTATTCCAAATGAGGTCTAACCAGCGTTTTATACACTGCAACATTAAAGGCCAGCTCTTGTACTCTATACCCCTTCCTATAAAAGCTAACATACTACATGCTTTCTTCACAACCTTCTCCACTTGCTCTGCCACCTTTAGAGACTTGTTCACCTGCACCCCCTGGTCCCTCTGCATTTCTATACTTTTAATAGGTCTACCCTTTATCATATACCTCCCCCCCTACATTCTTTCTCCCGAAATGCATCACCTCACATTTATCAGGATAAAATGCAACGCCCTCTTTGCCCTCTCGTGCACTCTAAATTTTGGGACCACTCATGTAGGAGTTGATGCAAGGTAGAGAAAAGAAGGGAAATAGAGGGATTTAAGTCTGTTAAGGGAACTAAGTTGGAACGTGTCATTTCCTTTAAAGTCTCCAGTTTTGGAAATGGAAACATTATGATAAATCAAAACTCAACTGAGACACTATTACAGGCTAAATCATTGTACAGTATAGGTCTCTCTCAGGTCTGCCCCAAGAGGAAATGAAATCATTTTCTGAATTGTCTGGTGATCCTTTCAGTGTAAATTCAGAACAGATGTCAAATTTTGAGGGTCTCTCTTTTTTTCTGTAACTTTTGCAGATTTCTTTCTTATAGATTCCACCATTGCCACTCTCTCATTAGAGGCATATAGGCATGGGTGGCACAGTAATTAGCACTGCTGTCTCACAGCACCCGGGACCAGGATTTGATGCCTGGCTTGGGCCACTGCCTGTGCAGACTCTGCACATTCTCCCCGTGTCTGTATGTTTCCTTTGTGTGTTCTGGTTTTCTCCCACTGTCCGAAAGACGTTCTGGTTAGGTGCATTGGCTATGCTAAATTCTCCCTCTGTGCTGAACAGGCACTGGAGTAACTTCATTGCAATGTTACTGTAAACCTATTTGTGGCACTAATAAATAAATTTTAAAGTAGTGATCCAAGAAGAGCAAGCTTTTGAATTTCCATCCTGTGCATTGACTTGTCAGTCCTATAATCTAGACTCCACAATAAACATGTTGAAAATTACTTCATATCCTTTGCGAATAGTCCCAACAGTCTTTTCATGTACAATAATTTTGGAATGAGGGATATTTGGATCTTTATTAGTTAATATAGTTAGGAACATTTCATATGGAATAACTCCATTGCCATCTGATTTGATAATTCTGTTCATTCCTAACAATATTCAGTATTGTTTCTTTGCCTGCATTCTGTAAAATGCATTAACAGCACAATGATATCACAAAGCGCTTAAAGAAATCAGAATTACTTTTATTCTAAATATGTGGTGTTTTTCATTACTGTATTTATTTATCGAATGCAAATCCCTGAACACAAGCAACACTCTCATTTGTCGAGTTGGTAATTAGTTCACCATTTAGTCTGCAGAGAAGGAACTCCTCAGTAATGTACATCATTGTGAGTGTCTTTCCACAAGTGCATTAAAGGGTTTGTACTGAGGACCCAGCAATAGAGTTTGGTTGCACTGGGGCCCTGGCTTGTCCTTGAACCTTTTTCGCAAGGACTACTATTACTATGATAGTTCAAAGTCTGCCATTCGACATATAGTTTTGTGGCAAGGAACTTGTTAGTGACTTCCCAATAATGTTCAGTGTTGTTTCTTTGCCTGCATTCTGTAAAATGCATTAACGGTATAATGTTACCAGAAAGTTCTTAAAGAAATGTGAATTACTTTATTCTAAATATGTGGTGTTTTTCCCATTCTTTGATCCAAAGTTTTGTCCACCTTTTGTTAAGTGCAGAAGACTGGAGCTTGGGGTGGCACAATAGGTGCCATCAGCGTGGGTGAGTTTGAGAGATGTGGTTGGTAGGTCATTCATATATAATGTACAAATATTAGAACAGGATTGAGGCTAGCACTGAACTCTAATTGTTTTTTGGATTATCTTCTCTATTCTTTATGGATGGCACAGTTAGCACTGCTGCTTCATAGTGCCAGTGATCCAGGTTCGATTCCCAGCATGGGTCACTGTCTGTGTAGAGTTTGCACATTTCTCCCCATATCTTCGTGGATGCTCCAGTTTTTTCCCACGTTCTGAAAGATGTGCTGGTTCGGTGTATTGACCTGAACGGATGCCCAAGTATGAGGACTAGGGGAATTTCATAGTATCTTCATTGAAATGTTAATGTAAGTCTTACTTGTGACTATTAAATAAACTTTATGCACTTTTCTCTTGCCCAGTTTGCCTGTTGAGAAGGAGTATTTCTGCAACTGTCCTGAACCATGTTGGAAGTATGCTGCACAGCTTTATGAGCAGGCCAGTGCACCACTCTGTATTAAAGACAGCCTTGAAGTCCCTTAATACTGTCAGTATTCAGGTTCTTTTGGAAGCTCATTTCAATATAGGTGGTGAGTGCCAGATCTTAATCACCGACTGCACTCCTTACAGAAGCCACTTCGTTGATGTTCCAGAATTGTGCGTCGCAAGATAAGGTGCTCAAAGATCTTGAAGTATACAGAAAGTAGTGAAATTGGTCAGTATCTGGCCACTAATGTGAGATGTTTTCCAGGTTGCGTAGAACAGTTGTCAAAATAAAAAAAAAAGTATTGACTTTCAGTCCATTTGCAATTCATTTATGATTCATAGATTTTAACTGAACTGGAACACAGTGGAGTAGGTCGAAATAAAGAGCAAAGTGCCAGAATGTTGGGTCACCTGGTTTCAAATGCCCCCCGCCTTATCCGTCCATATATGGAACCTATTCTCAAGGTAAGTGAGAAAGAATAACTTTTCCTGCAGTGATTTATTGTCAAAAATGAATTTGTCATTGAAAGTTTAAAATTGTAATTTTATTTATGTTCATTGACAAGAAGAATGCATATTAAATTGAGGAAAATAGAAACTATGTTGTCAAAAGACTAAAAATTCAAATTGATGTAGAAATGAGTAATGAATGTAACTTGAATAGTCTGAGCAGAGAAAAATACTCTGTAATTGCAGCATCTTGATGAAGAAAGAAGTAATTATGCTGTTTTAAGGTTACCAAAACCAGTCTCTCATTTTGTATGCTACTTTCTAGGCCTTAATCTTAAAACTGAAGGATCATGATCCCAACCCTGGTGTCATTGTTAGTGTTCTGGCCACAATCGGTGAACTTGCCCAGGTACAGTAAATATTGGAGTATTTTGTACAACACATGTTACATGTTTGGATTGGAAACTTAAATATAAAATATCCAATACAGTATGGGTGGAACAAAGTTGAATTATGTTGAAAGAGACCACAAGTATTTCAAAAACAGCTGTAATCAGCACTTTTGTTGCACATCAATCCAATACTCTGTACACAAATAACATTGTGATAATTGATCAATTGATTTATTTTTGGTAGAGTTAGCTGAGGAAGAAATGTAGGCTAGGACATCCTTGGGACTCCACTGTTCATTTTTAAATAGTGCCCTGTGATCTTTAATACTCACACAAACAAGTAGAAATTAGTATCAGTTTAATGTCTCATCTCAAAGATGTTAATACAGACAACATAACACTCCCACAGGACTGCATTGTGATGCCATTTTGGATTAGGGGCTTGAATCCTATCAGAAATATTCATGTTGCCTTAAAGGTAGATTCCTAATTTTTGACTTGCTTTCATATATATCTGGAAGGTGAATGGTGACTGGTCAGTTGTAAGATTGAATGTTTAAAGCTTGAGTAGTGTAAACTGTTCCTTAATTGACAGCCTTCTGTTTTCATTTGAAGCTTCTTAATGTTACTAATGTTTGTTCCTAAAGGTGAGTGGATTGGAGATGCGAAAGTGGATGGATGAACTATTTCCTATCATAATGGATATGCTTCAGGATTCTTCTTCACTTGCAAAAAGACAGGTAGAACATTCTGCACACCCATTTATATTTCACCCGTGCTTTATATATAGTAACAATTTAAATAACTACTAGAGTATTTTGAAAGTTGCAAATTAAGTGCTTTCATTTGTTTGTATTTAGGTTGATTTTAGCTAAGTGCCTGCCAGTGAGGAGAAAAAGATCAACATTATACTGATGACAAAGCCTCTTTAAATGTTGTAAATTGAGTCATGGTTATCAAATACATTAAGTGCTGAAATGGTTATCCTGTGGAACAATTCAGTGTGAAATAAAAGCATTGTTATTGCAATTGCAAAAAATACAAAATAAACTTTATATGTAAAAGTTTTGTAAAGTAGTACTTCCAGTCACTAATGATTTCAGAATTGGGTGATAATTTGTAAATTATTTCGGTTCCATGAAAAAAGTACAGTCCCAGTGTTGATTATCGTTCTTGACCAATTCATATAAACATCAAAGGGGAAAATTTGGATCCCAAATTTTATTCTAATTTAAGATGGTAATATTAAATCCATAAAACTTCAGTCACTAACTTTGATCTGAGTTTGTCAATGTGAATAATGTGAAGATCAACAAAATTGACATTGTTTTGTGAGAGATTTTCCAACTAAGTGTAATGTGAAACGGCATATGGTTTGCATTCTCACATAATCCACAATATTGTCTGGATGAAACCTTAATAGCCTACAGTTTCAGATGCTCTGGAGAACTAGAACTTGCTCTGGAGAACTGTTTGTCAGTTTTGTTTTTAAGATCAGCCCAGTTGATGCGCTGGAATCTAATTCCCAATTTCTGCTATTTTAGCTTCAGGTTCCTGGCAACATAAGTGAGAAGTTGGTAGATTATGGGAGAGGCCTGCAGCTGTGTTTCACTTTCCTGCACGGGAAACAAACTTGCCCCAAGGGTGCCCCATGCTTATCATAACATCCCAAGACAGGAAATCTTGGTGAACTGCTTCTATGCAGCACTGGACCAGAGGAGTATTAGAAAAATTGGCCCGAGTCCTCTTTTGATCCATCTGGATTTGAAACAAGCTGTAGCAGCAATTGTCAGCTTATCCTCTTGTGTATTTCTATTCCTGTATGTGTAGCTGAGATTTTAAACTGACATAGAAATGAGTAATGAATATAACTTGGATGGTTTATTTGTGTTGAGGGGAAAAACTGTACAGTTGTAGCACATCAGTGAGGATAAAGTAACTGTGCTATTTTAAGATTACAAGTCCTAGTGTCATTTTCTTTTTGCTTGGTTCTACTTCTACCTAACCTACACTTCCAACTAGAAGCTTTAGAAGGACAGGAATTTCTCAAAACGTGCCCAAATTATTCTGAAAACTGCCTTTTTAGCAGGTGTGTGGCATGGGTTAGGAGAGATTGGAAATCCCTCTGTTTGGGGTGGTGGGAGGAAACAACATCTGGCCTTCATGACTGCTTTGCCACAGTGGTAGACAAACTGGTGAATTTGAAATGTATGGGAAATCGAGAGATTAAATGCATGATGCCTGGCTATCAACAATAGTTCCAGACGTTAGTTTCCTTAACAGATTGTGTTGTCTTCTTAATTGATTATCTTCTGTATTTGCAATGGCAAACAAATAATTTAATGTGAAATTCATTTATCAAAAGGACTTGGACATATTAGAATCTGAATGAGCTTGGAGGAGCATATTTGATAGTTAGTTTAAAGTAACGGTTATTTTTGAAAATTTAAAAATTACTCTGCCTTTTCGTAAACTTAATGTGAATTTTAAGGGTTGTAATGAGAATATTATAGACTTATCCTGCTTATTATTTAGAGATCAATGATCGATTCTTTGAAGTTTTAATGAGGATCTAAAATTAGTTGTTAGATCTTGGTTAGTTTTTTAAAAATATACTTACTATGAGTATTACAATAAATGTGCTGGAGTACCAAAGTGGTGTGAATCGATAGCTGTGATTTCAATATGTCTCTGTGTACCGAAGATAAAGACAAAATGGTATGGATGCTGGAATCTGAAACAAAAACAGAAAATGCTGGAAAATTTAAGCTGGTCTTGCAGCATCTGGGGATATTGTGGAGCCAACATATCGTGACTGGATGACTCTTCGTCAGATCTGGCGAATGGTCATCCAGACTCGAAACATTAGCTCTATTCTCTCTCAGATGCTGTCAGACCTGCTCAGATTTTCCAGCACCTGTATGTACCTGATTTTCTTAATGTTGCTATGGAAAAGCACTTCATTCTTTAAAAAAAATTGAAACCAGAAATCATAAACCAGTTAGTCCCAACATCTGTTGTTAGTAATTTGTTAGAGTCTATATCTAAGACAAATATGATCAAATGATTAAAGTTTCAACTGATGGGACAAAACCAGCATGAATTTTAGAGTAGATCATGCCTGATGAATCTAAGCTTTTGAAGAGATGGCTAAAGTTGTGGATTAGGAAATGTTTATGGATGTTATTTAAGTAGACTTTGAATAAAGCATTTGATAAAGATCCTCATAAGAAACTATTAGCTAAAGCTGAAACTTATGAATTGAAGACAAAGTTTTGACCTGGTTAGAAAATTGGCAGAGCAGAAGGAAACAAACAAGTAGGTTAACGAACAGGTTCTCTAATTGACATGGTGACCATTGGTATTCTCCAAGGACCTTAATTATTTACTTAATCATTAATAACTTAGAGGAGAGATAAACCACATATCCAGGTTTGCCAACGACACAGAGGTGCCACTGTAGACGGAAGTGTAAAATTTCTAAGAGGTATTGATAGATTATATGCATGGGAAGAACTGTGATAAATTGATTTTCATGAGGACATGAGGTGACCAACTTTGAACCTAAAAAAGGTAGAACAGGACTTCTAAATGGTGAAAAACTAGAAGCAGTGGATGTCCAAAGAGATGTGAGGACTTGGGTATGCTGATTATTAAAATGTCATGAATTGAAACAGAAAGTAATTAAACTGGCTAGCATTCCATTCAACTTTAAATATGGAGGACTAGACTGCAACAAGGTAGAAGTACTGCTTCGGATATACTGATTAGATCATGTGCATTCTAGTCCAAAAAAACCAATTGGTAAAGGATAGAATTGGAGCCAACTTTTACACTTGCGTTTATCTACAAAGTTATTCATTACAAGATTACATCTAATTTAACAACCACAGTTTTACTCTATTTATATGGAGCTCAAGTGAATAACCAGTTAATGCCCACCACTTGCATATAATTAACCTATATCATTAATATCCAATTAACTGTTAATAGTTCTGAGGACCATACCTTTGAATGGATGTATTCGCCTTGAAGAGTGTCAAATAGATTTACCAGAATTATATCTTAACTGTAAAGAGAGGTTAAACCAAAAGAGGTTATAATCCTGGAATTAAAAGCTTAAGGCTGATTTGATCCAAGTTTAAGATATTAATAGATCTGGAGAAACTATTTCTGCTGGTTGAGGAGCCTTTCTAGGATTATAAAAATGGCAGACTTTCAGAAGTAAAATCCAACAGCACTTCTATTCACAAAGGATGTTAGGAATTTCAAACTCTTCTACAAACTGCTATTGATACTGGATCAATTCTTAATTTTAATCTTGAGATTGATAGATGTCTGCTTGCTGAAAATGAAATGGAAGAAAGACCAGCATTTATATGGCACCTTTCACGACTAATGGATATAGAACATAGAACACTACAGCACAAACAGGCCCTTCGGCCCACAAGTTGTGCCGAACACATCAAAACCTACCCAGCCATAGACCTATCTATAACCCCCACTCCCATTGGATCCCATATACTCATCCAGAAGTCTTTTAAAAGACTCCAGCGAGTTCGCCTCGACCACCGCCAACGGCAGCCGATTCCATTCACTCACCACCGTCTGAGTGAAAAACTTTCCCCTAGCATCCCCACTGTACTTGCCTCCCTGCACCTTAAATCTGTGCCCTCTCGTCGTGACCGTTTCAGCCCTGGGAAATAGTCTCTGAGAGTCCACCCTATCTATTCCTCTCAACATCTTGTAAACCTCTATCAGGTCGCCTCTCAACCATCGTCTCTCCAGGGAGAACAGTCCCAGCTCCCTCAACCTGTCTTCGTAAGGCATGCCTCCCAATCCAGGCAACATCCTTGTAAATCTCCTCTGCACCCTTTCAATAGCTTCCACGTCCTTCCTATACTGAGGCGACCAGAACTGCGCACAGTACTCCAAGTGTGGTCTGACAAGGGTCCTATAAAACTGCAGCATTACCTCCTGACTCCTGAACTCAATCCCTCGATGAATGAAGGCCAGTACACCGTAAGCTTTCTTAACCACATCCTCCACCTGGGAGGCCGATTTGAGAGTCTTATGGACCCGGACCCCAAGATCCCTCTGCTCTTCCACACAGCTAAGACTCCTACCTTTGATAGTGTACTCATTCATCCCGTTGGATCTGCCAAAATGGACCACAACACATTTATCCGCGTTGAAGTCCATCTGCCACTTCTCCGCCCAGTCTTGCATCCTGTCGATGTCATGCTGCAACTTCTGACATCCCTCCAGACCATCCACAACACCACCGACCTTCGTGTCATCGGCGAACTTACTCACCCATCCCTCCACTTCCTCATCCAGGTCATTTATGAAAATGACAAACAGCAAGGGTCCTAGAACAGATCCCTGGGGCACTCCACTGGTGACCGACCTCCATGCAGAAAAAGAGCCATCCACAACCACCCTCTGCCTTCTGCAGGCAAGCCAGTTCTGGATCCACAAGGCCAAAGCCCCTTGGATCCCATGGCCTCTCACCTTCTCAAGAAGTCTTGCATGTGGGACCTTGTCAAATGCCTTGCTGAAGTCCATGTACACCACCTCCACTGCTCTTCCTTCGTCAATGTGTTCAGTCACATTTTCGAAGAACTCAATTAAGCTCGTAAGGCACGACCTGCCTTTTACAAAACCATGCTGACTATTTCTAATCAACCTAAACTTCTCCAAATGCTCGTAAATCTTGTCCGTCAGAAGCCTCTCCATCAGCTTACCAACCACTGAGGTCAGACTCACCGGTCGGTAATTTCCAGGACTATCCCTGTTCCCTTTCTTGAAAATAGGGACCACATCCGCAATCCTCCAATCCTCCGGAACCTCTCCCGTCTCCATCGACGACGCAAAGATCATCGCCAGGGGCTCTGCAATGACATCCCTCACCTCCCACAATAACCTGGGGTACATCCCATCTGGTCCCGGAGACTTGTCTATCTTGATATCTTAAATGCTTCATAGTAAGTAGTGTACTTTTGAAATGCAGTCACTGTAATAATGTAGGAAATGCGACAGCAAGTTCGCATGCAGTAAACTCCGCAAACAGCAATGTGATCATTATTTTTTTGTTATGCTAATTGAGAGGTAAATATTGGTCAAGGCATCCTTGCACTTTGAACTAGCACCATAGAATCTTTTTTGCCCACCTGAAAGTGCAGACAGCCCTTGCTTTAATGCCTCATCTGAAATATGACACTTTCAAAAGTCTTCTCCCTCTTGATGTCCTGGAGCTAAACTTGAACTCAGTATTTTCTGACTTGGAGACAAATCTGCTGCCAGAAGCTTTGTCAGATCTGCTGAGGGTTCATTAGATTTTTTTCCCTCTTCATTGGTTCATTCACCATATGCCACAGACCCAGATAGACTGATATGTCCTTCTCTGAGTCAGTAATGTTGTTAATAAGCCATTTTTGGGAATAACATTGAAATTTCCCATTCAGTGTACATTTTGTGCTTATGCTCCCTTGAGTATTTCTTCCAAGTGGTGTTCAACCTGGAGGAGATTTTCATAAGCAGGATGTTTCCTTTCCTTGTTTGACTTGATGCCAAGAGATTTCATGGGATGTGGAATCAATGTTGAATCCTGACTGTATACCACTGTGCCAGCACCAGCGAAAATAATGCGACATTGGTTTTAGGTATGATTTAGTGAGCATAACTATGATCTTGATTGGTGTGTGGGCCAGCTTTCTTAATTTGGCACTAGTTTTTGACTATTAGTGAGGAGCACTGAAATGGAATTTTGCCGCTGTGCAGCGAAAAGCGTACTTTGCACCTTGGGTAGACCAAACAAAGCTTTGGAGTTTTAAATTGGCCCTTATTCATGCGATAGTGAGGAACTCTGTTTTCCATTAAATGGTGTACAGACTTGCTGAGTAATGCATGTTATGGGTTTTGCTTATACTAATTACAAAGTTACAAATATTTGAAAGTCACTGATATCCAATCACAACTAATAGTTTTGATTACTTCATTTATGTCAGGTGAAAATTGTTAACCAGTGATAGTTTCTATGTGCTTCTCTAATTATAATTATTAATTACTAACAGGGTCTATCTATATGGATACACTATCCAAACACCCATGCCTGTTGTGTGGCTAATGAGTTCTCATCCTCTGTCCTTTTGGTCTGTTTGTTTGTTCTGCCCATTTGCAAGTGTGGGAAATGCATTGAAACATATTCACAGCAGCTTCCCAGGGAACTGTGCTATCCTTAACTTACAGGTGAAATTCTACAGCATTCAAAGATTTTTTTAACTCCTTCAGTCCCCCTGTTGGTCTTTGCCTTTACCCAAATAAGCTAAATTAGCAGTTGAAACTTCTCCTCTGAACAGCAGGCACTACAGATGGATTTCAATGTAGCAATGATAGTATTGTATTGTAATTGGTCAAAATGAGGAATGGTTAACTTCTCCATTGTTTGATGGGGTGTGCGATCAAGCTGTTGTCTGGGTGGGCGCGATCAATTTCTAATGGTTACCTATTGATATCATTTCCCATAATTCCCTATTTTGAAGCTCAGGATGAAACTGCATGGCCACCTGGGCAGTGTGTGCCTTTGTCCTTTCCAGTTCCAAGGCTAATGCTGGGTGATACAACCATTTTTATCTTTCTTCAACTTCTCTGTAGCAATTTTTTTTAAAACAACATTACTTCATGGCATGTGACATCAATAGCAAGAACGATATTTGCCATTTCACGGTGGTTAAACATTTGCCTGGGTCTTTTGGATTACTAGCCTAGTCACGTTACCCATGACACCACCATTTCCCTGAATTTGATTCAAGGATACTTGCTAGGTCACTTCATAGGGAGTTAAGAGTTAAACACATTGAGTTTTTAGAGTCACATAAAGGCCAGATTGAGTGTAAAACCAGCTGGATTCATTATAGATTTATCATTTAATGAATGGGTATTTTATTCCAGCTTCATTAATTCTATATTCCCTTTGCGTTGTCATTTGATAGTGAGATTTAAACAAATGTGTCCAGATTATTACTCCAAGCCTCTGGTTCACTAATTTTGGTTTACATTACCCCATGCTACTTTCCAGCTGTTTGAATCTGAAGGAAATGAATGGTTGTATTCAAGACTTTGTTGAATTTCACACTACTTCTTCTTCCGACTCATCACTGTTTGTTCCACTCTTCTCATTCTTCTTTTCTGTCTCTGCCTCTCTCTCTCTCTCTCTCCCTTTCTGCCAATTAGTCCTTGGATCTCTCTGTCTTCGTGCCCTCCTATTTCCTGTTCCATCTTCTCTATTGTCGTTCCTCTTCCCTCCTCCTCTTTTCTTCCCATTGCCCCCCCTCCTTTTTTCTCTCTGTCACCCCTCCTCCTCTTTCTCCTCTCCTCTCCCCTCCCTCTCTCCTTGTCTCTTCCCCTCCTCCTCCTTTCTCCCCAGTTGCCTCTTCTCACCCCTCGTCCCTTCTCCACCTGTCTTTGTCTGCATTGCACCCCGCCCCGCAACTTCCCCACTCTCTCTCTCTCTCTCTCGCTACTGCTTCTCTCCTCCTCCCCTCTCCCTGATGCCACCACCTTTCTTTTGATATGCTTTTCAAATATTCATACAACTGATTCAATACCATAGAAATCATTCTATTATTGAATTTGCATTAACTGCCGCTGTTTGTGTGTAAATTGACAGGTGGCGCTGTGGACACTGGGACAACAGGTCGCTTGTACGGGTTATGTGGTGGAACCTTACAGGAAATATCCATCTCTTCTTGAAGTGCTGCTAAATTTTCTTAAGACTGAGCAAAACCAGGGTATTCGGAGAGAGGTAAGGCATAGAAAATATGAAAGTACAGACTACCATTTACATAGTTAATTTAAGTATACTTCTAAACTTTTTTCGTTGGAAGAAGGGAGTGCTTTGATACAGTATGGATCCTTGGTGATTTCAAGTCATAGAATTCCTATGGTGTAGAAGAAGGCCATTTGGCTCATCAAACCTGCACCGACAGCAATCCCACCCAAGTTCTAACCTGTTAATCCCACATATTTACCCTGCTCGTCCCTCTGACACCAAGGGGCAACTTAGCGAGGCCTACAACCTAGACCATTTTGGACTATGGGAGGAAACCGGAGCACTTGGAGGAAATCCATGCAGACAGTGGGAGAAAATGCAAACTCTGCACAGACAGTCACGCAAGGCTGGAATTGAACCTGGATCCCTACCGCTGTGTGGTAGCAGCGCTAACCACCGTGCCACTGTGGTTTGCTTGTTTCTGTATTCCATGATTCTGTGCTTAAAGGAAGTTCAAGGCAGAGAAAGGGCTACTGCATTATAATCCACTATTTTCTGTGGATTTATCCATTGTGTGAGTTATTCCACTCTCCAAGCCTGAAGCCTGTGTGTGCCATGCATCAGCTTCAAACCAGGAGAGAGAGAATGGCAAGCATGTTCCCAGGTCTTCAATCCCATTCTTAAGACAACACCTAGAAGTTGTATGAAAATGGCACAAAGTTTACCTGCTTTCTGCCAGCTTCTGCACCCCTCACTGCTAACCCTGTGATTTTGGTATGTAGAGAATTTCAAGGTGCAAACTATTAACTGTCCTTCTATGCTGGATGCTGTTTTTGGGAGCAGTTAGCTGCATACTGTACTCTGTGGAATATATATTGTACAGTCTGAATCTCAGTTTATTTTATAGAATCCCTACAGTGCAGAAGGAGGCTATTTGGTCCAACAAGCCTGCACTGACAAGTCCACTCAGGCTCTATCCCCGTAACCCCACGTATTTACTCTGGTAAAAAACCCCTGACAGGAAGGGTCAATTTAGTGTGACTAATCAACCAAACCAGCACATTTTTGGAAGGAAAGTGGAGCACCCAGAGGAAACCCAGACAGACGTGGGGAGAACATGCAGACTCCGCACTGACAAACACCCAAGGCTGGAATCAAACTCGGGTCCCTGGCACTGTGAGGCAGCAGTGAGGCAACCACTAATTGTGAAAAGGTTGTATGAAAATAGCAAGTTGCTGTTTCCTCCCTACTCCAGTCTCCCCATTCATCCTTTATGATCTGTTTTTCAAAATACGTGAACAACTGATTCAAAACCACAGAAATCTCTATTATTGTAGTACAGTATAAGCATTTGGATTAACTGCTGCTGTTCTGTATGAATTGGACATATGGTCAGGAAGGACTCAGTCCATTTGCTGATATGTCAACCAATATTTTGGCGACTGTACATGAACTAATAGGATAGTTAGTTACCAGCAAACACATTGAAATTCTGCACTAAATTTCTGGAACTGGACAGCCAACGTTATTTATATGCTATATAACAGGCCCCTTGTGAAGCGGTGGATTTTAAGCACTATATATAAAACAAATGCAATTTCCTATCAAGTTGGACAATTTATTAATTTGTAAACCATCATTTTGGGTTAACAGCCGTGAAGGGCGGGTGCAGAAAATTGTCTATTATAATGTTTAATTAAAAATTGCTATTTGTGGATTGAGCAGTGTTCCATCCATGATTTACAGATCCAAATTTAAAAACGAAATATCCAGTCATTGTTTTGAATTTAAAATCTAAGGTTGCTGACTATCAGCCATACCATACTCAATCATTATGTTGACCTTGTGTCTGAGAAATTGCTTCATAATTTTTCCATTTCAAGCACAAAGGCTAGAGAGTGCTGAGCTGTATGGACTGGTAAAATTCCAGATTTAGTTCTTGGTTAATGCTCAGCTGGCTAATCTCAGGCAGTAGACTACTAAAGTTTGCTTCGAATCCATGAGTTCCTCCCGTTGATTGTTATCCAATCACTCATGTTAGAAAGTGCATACACGTGCTTTTGAAATGAGGATAGGATTGAAATTTCTGCCATGGTTGAATTGCCTGCCAGTTTAGGTTTGAATAGAAGAATAAGCACCTACTGGAGAACTACTGAATCCTGTAGCATAAAGTTGCAACGTGGGTCAGTGCATCAGATGAACAAGGGTAGAGTGGGTACTGGGGATAGAAATGAGACATTTTGTGAAACATGCCACCACTAAATATCATGAAATATAAGATTGCCAAAACATAACAGGGCAAGATTTTACAGCCTTGCCCGTCCTGAAACCGTAAAATTCCCACCCAAGGTCAACTGACTTTTCTGTGGTCTGCCTCTCACCCGCTCTGATTCCCGTAGAGGGCGAGATGGTAAAATTCTGGCCTGAATGTTGATCTATCCTTTTAATAAGAACACATAAATTGAAGACAAATTAATTTAAATAACGATTGCCATTATAAATCTATATACATAGACAGGGATCGCAGGTAGAGGTGGGAACATCGGGGTGGCGGCACGGGCTCATTGGGCTGAAGGGCCTGTTTCCTGTGCTTCTTTGTTCTTTGTTTGTTCTATACTTAAGTGCAGACTTGTTAATAAAAAAAAATGAAAATTGAGGAGAAGTATAACTTGAACAGGGTGCGTAAAAGTTTCCAATTTTATGAAAAACATATTTTTTATACTGCTGCTGTTGGTGTTGGTATTCGGGTAGCTCAGTTTGCAGTTCAGGACTGTTGGATGTAGTTACAAGTGGTATTCATAAGGATTGCTCCTGTTCAGAACTGCCATTTACAATTATGTTGATTGTCAAATAATCCTCAGGTAAAATAAACACTTCTCGGTCTTTTGGCTAAGATCAAGTATAGTATCGACATCCTGCAGTTGTTGAAGTCATGAGGTTACAGTAAGGCTTCATTTAAAGCAATTTTTTAAAGCGGCATTTTGGTTTGTTGGCTAAAATACAAATGAAATCAATCCTTGGAGAAGATGCAATGAATGCCTGTCCCAAACAGCTTGGGCCATATAGATCAAGCCCGAGATAGGAAGTGAAAGGCCTGTCTTGTCAGCCTGGATTTGGAACGTCTCAGTAGCTGAAAGTTTGAATTGGATTTTGATTGGGTTGAATTCAATATATAAATAAAAAAAAATGTTTTTTTTATAGATCAGCTGTCAGTAAAAGTAATCATTTTTCATATACTTTAAAGGTAATTTTTTTTGTGGTTCCTACCAGTTACATGAGAACTGAAAGGTGGGCAAGCAAGTATGCCATCACTCATTTTTACAAAATTTATCAAGAGCAGAACTACTTCTGTAAATAAATTCTTGGATGAGCTAGCACAGTGGAGGACTCATTTGTTTCCAGAACTGGTGGAATATATTGTGCCCTGCAAGAACTATTTAAGTTCTGTGCAACTCCTAAATGAAGGACTGAATAACACTGGCAAGATTATTATGATCCATCTGGCCAGACCAAACAGCATAAAATATTTATTGTTTATGCCTGTCATTGCTTCGTTTGCCAAAAATCTACCCAGCTTCATGTTCATATTAAGCAGTGATTTATTTTGGGCCTAAATGTAAACTGTTATTGAATTAGTCATGTGTAATTACAACTATTATTGAATTAGTCGTTAGTACTGTGGGCATAAATGGCCATAACATCAGAGCTCCAAAGCATTATATTCAATGGGTACCCTACAGGTGGGCTGTGGAGGTTCACAGGTAAAGATTACATGACAATTGTCCAGAAGTGCAAACGTCCTCTGAGCAATTACCTTGCAAAAGGAGCCATCCAAAAATGCAATTTAACTTGCAAACTTTAAATAGTTCAGGCTGGATTACATCAATAATTACCCAGAAAAAGTGGGAAGAATTAAAATCCTTTCCAGACCATGGGACTCTGCCACAACGCCAAACCACCAGGGGACTCCTAGAATGGACTGCAGCTGTTCAAGAAGGCAGCTCATCACCTCAAATATAGTTAGGGATAATCAATAAATGCTAGCCTAGCCGGCAATGACCACAACCCAAGAATGAATTTTTAAAAATGTATATGGTCAGGTCTGTAAATGGCATATGTACTCTGATGCTCAACACAAAACGTTTACAAAATAATATATGCTGATAATATGAAAAAAAATCACTAAATACAGCCCTTCATTAATCTAAATTTATTTAGGAAACATCATGACATTTTTACTTGTTAGCTAGCGTATGCTGGAATGGATTGTCTTGTACATCTGACATGGGAGGGAGGGGAATCTGTTTTTGAAAAAACAGCATCCACAGTCTCTAATTGATCTAATTGTTTACAAGCAACAGTAGTTCCTAGATTTGTGTTGGAATTGTGGCCTGAAAGGGAGAGGCAAGATTAAACACTGCCTTAACATTATTGAGTTCCAGACTATATGAACAACACATCTGTTTGTGTTATAATATAGGTTCTGCTGGAAATATACAGCAACTTTGTTTGCATGTAAAAAATGAAATAACTGATGAATGGAGAGGCAGCTAAATGTTTAGGTAGGAGGCATGAGACCATTCTGACAAAGAACCCCTTGTGTGACCACTTATCACATGTACACTTCCTGAAAATAGATTTTTGACTCCTTGTCTGATGAAACTTCATCCTGAGTTGTTTTCCTGTCAGTTATTTTTGTCAGTGGTGATTGCCATTATCTGCTCTTGGGCAGGATACAGAGTTAGGTCTCAATTCTACATTGGCTGTAATGGGGATCAAACCTGTGCTTTTGGCATTGATTGTGAACCCACGTGCTGGCACCTGAGCTAAGCAGCTCCTTGTCCTTTTCTTCAAGAGCTGATGGAGCTACTGTTGGTTTTCAGTATATTGTGATTTTATTTCAGACACCTGGATTTTTTTTTTTAATCATCAGCTGAAACCAAATCACAAAGTTGAGTTTTTTCTGAGAATTTAGGACAAAGACTAGCTTAATTATCTTAACCTTTAAAAAAAAAAGTTGTTTTCATCTGGGCATAACCATCACAAAGTTTGCATTGCACTCAAATAACCATGCTAAATTCTATCCCAAATATTAATGTAATTATACATATGAACAATATAACTTACGCCAAGAGCTCTGTGGCCACATTTTACTGTGACACAAACTAGGGTTTCATTCCCTGGAATTTAGAAGTTTTAGGAGGTGATTTGATCCAAGTTTTCAAGATCTGAAGGGAAAAACACAGGGCAAATAAAGAAAAATTATATTTCTGCTGGTTGGGAAGTCTACCACGATAGGACCTGGTCTAAAAATTAGAGCCAAACATTTCAGGGATTTTTGGAGATGAAATTAAGAAACACTTCTACACACAAAGGATGGTAGAAGTTTGGAGTTCACGTTCACTTATGGCAACTGATGCTAGATTAGTTATTTAATTTTAAATCTGACCTTAAAGTTTTTGTTAATTGAAAGTGTTTATGAATATGGGGCAAAGGCAGATTTATAGAGTTAGATCACAGATCAGTAATAAACTTATTGAATGATATAGAACAGGCTGCAGGTATTAAATGGCCGTTCCCTGTTTCTTTATTTCTCTTTCAAAAACTGTCAAATATGCTTTTTTTTTTAACTAAGAGATTTTTCTCGTTATTTAACAGTAAGCATGTCACATTTTTCTTCTTAGGCTATCCGTGTCTTGGGGCTATTAGGTGCCTTAGATCCATATAAGCACAAAGTTAATATTGGGATGATTGACCAGTCACGTGATGCTTCTGCTGTCAGTCTCTCAGAATCCAAATCAAACCAGGATTCAGGTATGGATGTATTTTGAATTAAGCATCTGTTTCTCAGTGACCTGATGATATGGCTGACAGCGACAGTATTGTGATGCTTATTAATCAGTAATCACTTCCTCATCGAAATTTTTAAAAACTTTGTCATGGTAAATTGAAATATTAATTTTTGGACCAAGCCAACACTAATGTGTATTCATCTTGGAGCATTCCTTGGTGTTTGTGTAATATCATGTGGGATTAGATGTAAAGTAATAAATGTAACACTGAAAGCACATGCTTTTTTTAAGTGGAGCTAAACCTTGGCTCCTGATACCCACCGCAGAACTATCAGCAGGGTATGGGACCAGGAATGATTTTAGAGTCAGTACTTTCCAATATTTTTATGGCCAAAGTTGTGCCTGAGTTGCACTTCATTCTCCATGACCAGTTATAGGAACTATTGAACCTTAACGTTGGGTATGGTTTGAATTTAGATGCATTGATATTAATTATTTTTCTGCAGGTTTCTCCTTACATTTCATCATTTTTGCAAACTGTCTATAGAAGATAAAAGTTGTACCATAAATATATACAGGAAGAAAATGCCATCAGTGCATCTAAGTCTCTTTGAGGAAGCTTTATGCTTCAATTCTCAGCAGTCATCTATAACATCTGTGAATATTCTTTAATGAGCATGCTAGCTTTTTTATAATCTTGTTCAATTTTTCTGTGCATATTTTAGCATGTACTTACAGTGCTGACTGACTTTATGAAGCTGATGTCATTTTAAACAAAATGTTAAATTCTTAACCCTTTCGAATAGAAATTGCAATTTGGTATACAATTAATCTGGTCTAGATAGTCACCTCTTGACCAGCGGTGTCTAGTCAAGACATTATTGATGCTGCAAGGTTACATAATAGTTCTATTTTATGTTCTGGAACTGAGAGTTTCCCTCTCGCTTTTTCTTTGATATGTTTCTCATTTTTTCCTCTTTGATGTTGAGCCTGTTTGTCCTTTTTACTTTAATGAACAATGTGTTAAATTTTACACTTTATCAAAAAATGCAGTTATTCAGACAACATAGTTCTCCAATTCCTAAGCATATTTAAACATAAATAATTAGAGCTGTTTAATTATAAGAGGATATTCAGTTGAGCTCAAACATCTTTATTCATGAAACACAGCAGAAGCCATTAAATAGCACCATGTACAGGATCTCTGGCAAATTGCTCCCTACCAATACATATATATTTTGCAGTCTGCAGTGAATAGAATAAACAGTGTTACAACTAAACAACAATTGCAATGAAAAGGCATTTGTGCTGAACTAGTTGCATTAAAAGATTTAAGTTTTTACTGCGACAATTTAGTTTGACCTATTTAAAGTATAGGAATTATGATCAGTCAATTGGAGTTTCTGTAGTTCTGTGTGAAGATTTATATGGGGAACTGTTTGAAGCTGAGTTATTTAAGTTTTTTTCAATTTAAAAAAAATCTTCAAGATAACGAGACGTTTTATATGAAACATCAAACTCTCAATTACAGTTATTGAGTAATTAAGCTGTTCATTATGAAGGTCAGTTTTGTTGATTGGATCCATTAATATAAACTGCTGAACTGAAATTTATCTTCCTTTCTAGAAATAAAGAATTGAGGATTGTTATATATTGTGGAGATCAGAGAGAAATGAAGTCAAACTTTTAATATAGATTAAATGTAAACTGTGGAATATGTCAATTTAATTGGCCATTTCTCCTTCCATATATCGCTCCTTCCAAATTGTTTTCTTTTTGAATGTTTTGTTTATTTGTAGATCATAATTATCTGCTTGCATCATTTTTTGTGATGTAAAGGGGCAATCAAAATGGTGGGGATCTAAATGCTTTGGAACTTTTGACCAGAGGAAGAGTTCACAAAAAGGAAATAAACAGCGTGGTTAAATTGAATGACAGGTGATCCATATATTTTATGAACACAGTCTGCACTGCACAGCTGTGTATAAATGCTTTATGCTGACCTTATCTGACTTCACGTAGACTGGATGTGCACTTCAGGAAATCAAGTGTGACCTTGACTATTAAAATATAATGATGTAGGGTATAACTTTATGCACTGGTTTATTAACATTAAAGCAGTCACATCAGATGTGCTATGTTAGGATAGTGGAATATCTGGAAATGTTGAAACGTCACTTTACTAAGGATTATTGATTGACTAGAAACATAAAATATTTGAAAGAATGAATTTTGTGAGCAAGTGCATGTTTGCTGCTTTGGGAAGGAGTTCTGAATTTGTTTTGTGGTCACCGTGTTAAATATTCTGTTAATCCCCTATCAAAATACCATATTATCATGAGTAAGTTCAGCTCGCTCGAGGCTGAAACAGATTTTTAGTCAGTATAGGAATCAAGGGCTATGGGGATAATATAGGAAAATTGAGTTGAGGATCATCATGTCAGATCAGTCATGATCTCATTGAATGGCAAGGCATTTTCATGAGCTGAATGACTTACTGCTGCTCCTACATCATATGGACTCCATGGCAGTATAAAAATTAGTTCTCTCCAATCATGAAGAGTTTGGTTTAAAAATGTTGCTTTCCAATTATGGTAATAACATTATTGTCACTCCAGTGATTTTGGTCAATTATTTTCTTGACACTTTTTCAGAAGTAGCTATTAAGAAGAAATAATTCACGTTATTTGTTCCGATGATACTAATATACAACTAAGACAATTTACCTAGAGTTGTTAATTTTTGTTTTGGTTCTCAAAATGTGGCTGTTTTAGGGAATATATATATGGTAATGCAACCTTTACTCTAGTTTTTGGTTTGAATTCTCTGAATTCCAAATTAATAGCATTTCTATAGAATTAAGCTTAACTACTCTGATCTGTTTTAGTTTTGTTTTATTACAGAAGACAAAGTACATACTCATCATAAATGTGCTAGATATGTCATTGCTTACAACCATATATTCTTCAAAGATTAGTTCCTGATAAGAGAGACCCCACTTATATTTCCTCTTCTGAAGCTCAGACTACGATCATGTGGAAGTTTACAAATTCCAGGCAATTAAGAATGAACCTGTTGTTATGTGACTGGAGACGTGAATAATCTTTTCTGGGTAAAAGACAGATTCCTTCCCCAAAAGGGTGCATGTGAATCAGCTGAGTTTTTAGGATAGTCTGACAATTTCTTAGTTGCTTGTTCTTGTGGTTAAGTTATACTAGTCAGTGTAGTTTCAAATTCCAACAAAAATCCCCTTTATCAACAATAGCCTAGTCTGGGTGAACCAAATGGTGGCCTCCTGTACAGTACAATTGTATAATTCTGTATTGTAACAATTGTTCACTACACTATTCATCCATCCCCATACTGTAATTCCTGTTTCGATTGAACTAGGGTGTTAAGACTTACCTCAAGAAGGCACTGCTGTATAAACAACTGGGCTAGTTCTGGTCCAGTCAAAAATGTGTGGTGGTCTAATTGTCAACATTCATCAGGAATGCCTCATCTACACTGATAACCTTGTTTGTTTTTATTTTCTTGATTGTAGCTGATTACAGCACTAGTGAAATGTTGGTGAATATGGGGAATTTACCATTGGATGAGTTCTATCCAGCTGTTGCTGTGGTAACCCTTATGCGTATTCTGCGAGACACATCGCTTTCAAACCACCATACAATGGTTGTCCAGGCAGTCACCTTTATTTTCAAATCTCTGGGTTTAAAATGTGTCCAGTTCCTGCCTCAAGTCATGCCCACGTTTCTGAATGTCATTCGAGTCTGTGATGCCAATACTCGAGAGGTACGTTTAGTATGGACCAAAATGAGTAACTAATCTGCAAAAAATGTAATTTTTAACAATATTCATACTTGTGTAAGATTATTATATTTGAGCTTACTTGGAACTTGAGGAGCAATTTTACTTTTTAAGCACTACAACAGATTTGAGAGCCAAAGAATAGAGTCTCCTTGTATTATGACAAATGTAACAATACAGTGATATCCAGACATTACACAGGTATCTTGTGAAATGCATGATCATTAAATTCATGATGGTAAAAGGCCTATGCCAAGCAACTGGGCTTTGGAGACACTTACATGAAGTGTTATTTCAAACCTGTCTTGTTTCCACAGTATGAAAATTGTGTTAGCATTCTGAGTGGTTGAGATAAAATGGACCAAATCAATTTTTGGTTTTATATTTCTTCACAGGATTCGGTCTATCCAGTTTAATCTAGTTGTGTAGGATAATTACTAGACATTTAACAATGCTCCCTTCCCACCATCCACCTTTTGTCAGCCAAGTCACCTCATTGAGAGCAGAGTGGAGAATAATTTGAGGGGAACACAGGATTAGCTTTTTAATGTGTGCACTCCTTATTTTAATTGGCCCATGAACTATATCTCTGATACATAGCAGCAGCTGTATACCTGCATTTGTCAAAAGTAATGACCTGTGATGACTATCATGCTAAAGTCTTGTGCTTAAAATGATAGATTTTCTTTTACCATGCAAAAAAAATGCTGCTGTGTTATAGCTAAGAGAAAAGTTATATTTGAACTCGGAGATGACTTACTGTGTTCTTTATTCATATAAATAAATGTCAGTTTTAAAGCTAACATAAAGTCATGCTAGTTAAAAAATCTAAAAATTGCAAAATTTGCAAATAGACCAACATCTCAACAAGTATCTCAACATCTGAAAAAAAGCAGTAAGGTTAGTTGTGGGTGTATTGTTTGTCAAATTCCAGTGGGCCTTCAATGTACTTCATCAGTTTTTTAAATAAAAATGATTTAACTTCTCTATTCCAGGGACTGGATTGGTTTTAGAATTCATTAAAACAAATTATGTATCTTTAGATCATAGTTAAGATCTTTGATGCGGATAAATTATGGATTGGTTTTGCCAGCTTGCCAGTAATATTGTCATTAGTTTAATTTAAACCATGCTGGATAAAGTTCTGATGGGTCCCAGCTCTGTAATTCAACACATTTGAAACAGGCAATCAGCTAGGACTGAGTGTAAGACTTAAAAGTAGAACGTATTCTTAGAAGGTTATGAGCAAAACAGGTTATTACTAAACCATGTGCATAATTGTATATATTTCCTTTTGTCAGTTCTTGTTCCAGCAGCTGGGAATGCTCGTTTCATTTGTGAAAATTCACATCCGACCCTATATGGATGACATATTTGCTTTGATAAAAGTAAGTATTGCAATTGTTTTAACAGCTTGGATGCACCCTTCACCTTGATACTATTGGTCTCCCCTCCATTCTTATTGACTTTAAATATGAGATTGTGAGCTGAGCGTCTTTTTTTTAATGCCTGAACCTCTATGGATTTCATCTACAATTATCTTTGTTGTTTCCCACAATCCTTTGAGCAACCATTTCTAACTCTGTTATATTCAAAGTAAACAATTTTAGTGCTCCCCTGATCTTTGGATCTTTTAGACTAAGAATGTTGCAGGTTTAAACCTTATCTTCTTCATATCAACCAATCACACTGCCATTCAAACAACATGGAAATATTGAAATTCCTTTACGTGATTGCTGGAAATACACAGACATTACCTTGGCTGAGAGTAGGATGAGGCTCAACTGGTTTGTATCAAGAAGATATAATGCTTGTTATGAAGGCTCATACAAGAAAAATAGCCAAATTGATGAGATACTGAAGGCATTGTGCACAAGAGAAGAATTAAATGCATTGGGGTGATGTTTCTGATAATAAATCTCCCATTCTCTCATAGTATCAGTGTTTGATAATATTCACATGAAATAAAACTTCGAAAAATATAGCATTATCGTTCTGCGCATGAAGAATGCGTTGGCTGATTTTAGTGAAAGAAGGGCAGAAGATTCTCATTACTTCTTTAAAACACTAACTAGCTTACCTGTATGCCTGAGGTGATATAAGCATTTCCTATATTGAAAAATAGTATAAAAATTGCACCCGTTTGCTTTCATTGTATGTGCTCTTGGTCAGTCCTAATGTGATGAATGTAGTTAAGTTTGGAATTAGTGGA
The DNA here is from genome assembly GCA_024679065.1 of Sphyrna mokarran. Lineage (NCBI taxonomy): Eukaryota > Metazoa > Chordata > Chondrichthyes > Carcharhiniformes > Carcharhinidae > Sphyrna > Sphyrna mokarran. The sequence goes on from JAGIQG010000028.1 coordinate 29,933,915, forward strand.
CGGTCTATCATGAATTTGTATATTCTGTTATGTTGTTTTATATTTTGTTAGAAACAAAACTTGCTTAGGATTTCAGTTTTTGTTTTGTCTTAACTTGGGGATGCGGTATGGAAATTTTAAAACGGTAACATAGTATTTCTTCACATCCAGCATAAACTTGACCTATTATTTTTCTTTAAATAGCAAATGGAACCTTAGGTATGCAGATGACACCACACTCATAACCATTACAAAAATGGAAGAGCTACAGCCTATGGCAAGCTTAGTCAAAAGATACCCTGGGTATTTTGAACTGAACATGAATGAGGTGAAGATCAATGTTATGGTTTAAAATGGCAGTGGAAAAGGAGAGATCCATAACTCAGAGATAAAGGCAATGGGCAATTTTAAGTATCTCGATTCAATGGTAAATTCCATATTTACCAGGTTAAATAAATTGTGACAGGAGGCATGACCAGTGACTTAAGCTGTATCTTAAGTTTATTTATTAGTCACAACTACACTTACATTAATGCTATAATGAAGTTACTGTGAAAATCCCCTAGTTGCCACGTTCCAGTGCCTGTTTGGATACACTGAGGGAGAATTTAGCATGGCCAATGCACCTAACCAGCATATCTTTCTGATTATGGGAGGAAACTGGAGCACCTGGAGGAAACTGACGTCGACATTGGGAGAACATACAAACTACACACAGACAGTGACCCAAACTGGATCCCTGGCACTGTGAGGGAGCAGGGCTAACAGCTGTAGCATCATCTGGAAATCCAAAAGCATCAGCACGTAGCTGAAAAAGCATCGAGTACAGTCATTAATATGAAGCATTACATGTAAGAGATGCCAGAGTTGGGGGGAAGAGGATAATAGTTTTGAAATGTGGGTTTGGCAGAGGATGCTCTGAATCAGGTGGTTGGACAGAAAGACAAAATAGTGGATAAGGTCAAGAGTAGAAGTTCAGGAATTGGAAGAGTTGCAAAGTACAGTTACATAGAGAAACATAGCAAAGTATGGAGACTGAAGATGAAGCCCCAACAGTCTTGTACTATCAACAGAGAAATTGAGAATAAAACAAGAAGTAAAATCAGATGAGTGAATAACATTGAGATGAGGGACTCTTGAAGAAGGCCAGAGTAAGATGATGATGCCAGTGGTCTCATTAAAGCTACGGTAAAAACAATCAACAATTCTATGATTTCTTGATTCCAAAACAGGATAGTGTATGAAAACAGCATCATGATTTCCATGGGTAAATTGTAGTTAACTTCACAATGTCAGACACATCTGTAGTCCAGGTACAAACTTATACTCATTTCTTTGAATGCTGGATGCCAGATGATTGTGGTACAACTCCTGAAATGCTGGAAACTTACAATTGTTGTTAACCCTGCGCACTTGCTTTTAATTTAAGGTTAAGACTTAATTACTGTGATGTGCAATACGACAATAATACAGCTCCCATATATATTTATGAAGAGTATTAAGTGCAGCTCATGACATTTAGATCTGTTTTTCAAAGCCAAGTTGTACCTCTTTAATAATAGGTTAAATATTGTGGTTATGCTTTTTGCCTGTGATTGCTCTTCTTGCATTCATAATGCTTCACACAATCTTCTTTCCCTATTATGTGAAATGAATTCTTTAGTTGAAGAATACCTTCAACTTTCCCTGCAATTGAACTCTATTTTCTCTATTTAAAGTAGTTTCTGTTTTTCTAGTTGTCATATTTTTACACTTCTTTCAGTACTAATTGGTGTTCATTGAAATTCTGTCAGCCAGTATTGAGCCAAGATCTGCATAAAAGTGTGATTTTTTTTTTTATTACAAATAAGCTTTCATTATATGTGCCATGCGCTGCCATCTCTATGCTCATTATTGCAGTTTTTTTGCTTTTAATTTGTTTTCAGTGGATATTTTCTTGTCATGTGGGGATATTATAGTTTCTCATGTAGTATTATCATTTGCATCCCAGGTTTGCATCAGTGAAAACATGCATTAATTGTTGAGCAGCTTAGGCAGTATTAATGTTTGAGTTTTTCTGATACCAGGAGAGAGATGTAGATTCCTACAGTGCAGAAGCAGACCATTCAGTCCATTGAGTCTACACCGACTCTTCACCCAGACCACATTCCTGTAACCCCACTTTTAGCCTTTACTCTAGGGGCGATTTAGCATGGCCAGTCAACCTAATCTGTACAACTTTGGACTGTGGGGAGAAATCTGAGCACCCAGAGGAAACCCACGCAGACATAAGAAGAGTATGCAAATTCTACACAGACAGTGACTCAAGCTGGGAATTAAACCCAGGTCCCTGGTGCTGTGAGGCAGCGGTTCTAGCCACAATGCCAAGAAATAAGATTGCAGCAGTAAATTAAAAATATTGTGCCACAGTAAAATTTATTTGTAATGAATTTGACCCACGATAAGCCAATTTCCTGTGTACTCTCTTTAGAATGCATATAAATTTAAATTGCAGCATAATTAATTATCTTTAAATGTTTCCAGGAATATTGGACTCTTAACAACCAAATGCAAAATACCATCATCCTAGTTATTGAGCAGATTGTTGTTGCTCTGGGTGGAGAGTTTAAACTTTACCTGCCACAGCTGATTCCTCACATGCTTCGTGTCTTCATGCACGACACCAGTTCTGGTCGCAGCGTCACAATCAAGGTGAGTCATTTGGAGTTTTGATAGCATAAGCTAATGGACCTGGACTTGGTCTTTTGTCACTGAAATAATCCAAACCAAAGCATCCTATTCTCAGCACTTTTTTTAATGCTTTGAAAGTCTTCAAAATTTACTAGGTTGCCAAATTCTGCCTGCTATTGTTCTGTAACCCAAAAATGTGTTTGAAAACTTAACAGATTTAGGAAAGCAGTTGGAAGTTGACACTGTGATGCAGCATAAAAAGATGGTGACAAATAAAACAAATTACAACACAGGGTTGGCAGCCCACATAATAGTTAATTAAATTCATTTGTCACTTAGTTTTAAGCCCCCATTGTAATTAATTGACTGTTGACCATAGAGAAATTTAGGTAAAATAGTTCCAGTTAAAGATGAGTATATTAACATCTCCATGATGCACAAGCTATTCAGAATTTGTGTGGTTGTACTGGTACTGATACCAGTTCAGTCAAATTTGCTTTTCCAATAAAGTTGTTACCAGTTTCTAACCAGTGTATTTAAAAACATGCACTTTCTTAGAAGTAGGAAAGTACTTGCTTGTCGTAATCATTATCTATTAGTCTCTGGATTGGATGTTGTTCATCACATTATTGACGGCAATGAATTGAATGTCTGCTAAACTGCCTGTGTTGCCAGATTGCATGTGCTCTGCATAATATGTCATCACTGGATATTTCCCTTTCTATTGAAGTTAAGGATTTGGATGAATAATAAAATGTGTCTGCAATGCTCAGTAGTATTCCATGATGAGGGCAATTTAATAGTTAGGATTACTAATTAAAGCTAAGTAATTATATATTCCTACATAATATTTTGTTTCTAAATGCATAATGCACCTAGCTAAGTGTGTTCCATTCCATGTGAAGTTATCTTTATTCAATCAGCCTTGCAGTTCAAGGCAAAATTAAAATGTAAATACTTTTGTTTTAAGTTTCTCTTCCTATATACTTTTTTGCAGTTACTAAATGCAATACAGCTTTTTGGAGCAAACCTGGATGATTATCTGCATCTTCTGCTTCCTCCAATTGTCAAACTATTTGATGGACAGGAAGTGCCACTCGGACCTAGAAAGTAAGATCTGTATTTTCAGTGTGTATTTTCTATAGACCTTTCAAAAGTAAGTCTTAATATCCTGCCAATAGTATCCACAATTCACTTCTTCTTTAAAAGTAGTGCAAATGCATTTTTTTTTTTTTTTGAGGGTTTCACAAAAAACTCAATTACTTTAAATTTAAAGTGGATTGGTTCTTTTCAAACCTGATTTCAGTTTTGTAAAGCGAATTATCAATTCACATATTTAGAACTACTGGAATTATAGCTTTGAGTTTGATGGGTGTGAATTGGAAATGGGGGAACATCTCTGTTTTATATATAACAAAACCATTGATCTGTAATTTACATCAAAATAACACTGAGGCTGATAGCAATACAGTTAAGAGGTTTTTTTCTCTACAGTTTCTGCTTGGGCTGATTGTTCAAATCAAACATTTGGAGACAATGCATAGCTTGTGGAGGGATTAGACTTGAGTCTAATCAAAAAGAAGAAAGAGGCATATGTAAGGTCCAGGCAGCTAAAAACAGATGAAGCACAAAAAGAACACAGAAAAAGTAGGAAGGAACTCAAACATGGCGTTAGAAGGGCAAAAAGGGTCACGAAATGTTCTTGCCGACAGAATTAAGGAGAATGCCAAGACATTTTATACGTACATTAGGAACAAGAGAGTTGTCAGAGAAAAAGTCAGACCTCTCAAGAACAAAGGAGAGGAACTATGCTTAGAACCCAAGAAAGTAGGTAAGATCCTAAATGAATACTTTGCATCAGTACTCACAAAGGAGAGGAACAAGTTGATAGGTAATGTCTCAGAGGGATGTGTAAACCCGTTAGAACAAATCACAAATACAAAAGAAGTGTTAGGTGTTTTAGAAAGGGTCTACAAATCCTCAGGGCCAGATGGCATCTGTCCTAGATTACCGAGGGAGACAAGAGATGAAATTGCTGAGCCTCTAACAGAAATCTTTGTTTTTGGACACAGGTGAGGTCCAGAGGATTGCAAGATAGTAAACGTGGTCGGTCCCATTATTTAAGAAGGGTAGCAAGGATAACTCGTGTAATCATAGGCCAGTGAGCTTGATGCCTATAGTAGGGAAATTGTTGGAGAAGATCCTTAGAGATAGGATCTATACACATTTAGAACTGAATAACCTCATTAGCAATAACCAACATGGTTTTGTATGTGGGAGGTTATGCCTCACAAATTTGGTTGAGTTTTTTGAGGAGGTGGCAAAAATAATTCACAAGAGAAGGGCTGTGGATGTCGTCTACATGGATTTTAGTAAAACATTTCATGTTTGCAGGCTAGTGCAAAAGGTTAAATCTCACAGGGATCAATGGCGAACTAACTAGATGGGTACAGAACTGGCTTGGCCATTGAAGACAGAGGGGGTAGCAGTTGGGGGGAATTTTTTCTGATTGGAGGCCTGTGACTAATCATGTTCCGCAGGGCTCAGTACTGGGACCTCTGCTGTTTGTGATATATATATATATATATATGAGTTGGAAGAAGATGTAGCTGGTCTGATTAGTAAGTTTGTGGACGACATAAAGATTGTTGGAGTTGCAGATAGTGATGAATGTTGTTAGAGAATTTAGCAGGATATAAATAGGCTGGAAAATTAGACAGGGAAATGGTAGATGGAATTTAATCCAGATAAATGCCAAGTGATGCATTTCAGTAGAACTAATGTAGGGGGGAACTATACAATAAATGGCAGAACCATCAGGTGTATAGACACACACACAGGGACCTGAGTGTGCAAGTCCACAGATCCTTAAGGGTAGCAGCACAGGTGGAGAGGGTAGTGAAGAAGGCATATGGCATGCTTGCCTTTATTGGACTGGGCATAGAGTATAAAAGTTGGCATATGATGTTGCAGTTATGTAGAACATTGGTTAAGCCACATTTGGAATACTGCGTTCAGTTCTGATCACCACACAACCAGAAGGACATGGAGGCTTTGGAGAGAATGCAGAAAAGGTTTACCAGGATGACGCTTGGTATGGAGGGTCTGAACTATGAGGTGAGATTAAGTAAACTAGGGTTGCTGTCCCTGGAGGTTGAGGGACGACCTAATAGAAATTTATAAAATTATGAAGGGCATAGATAGGGTGAACCGTTGGAAGCCTTTTCCCAAATCGGAAATGACAAGGGGTCACAAGTTCAAGGTAAGGAGGGCAAGGTTCAATACAGACATGCAGGGAATGTATTTTACACAGAGGGTGGTGGGGGGCCTGGAATGCATTAGCAAGATGGTTGAGGCAGACACACTAGGATCATTTAAGACTTATCTAGATAGTCACATGAACAGACTGGGAATGGAGGGATACAACTCGATGGTAAGTTAGGTGCAGGCTTGGAACACTGAAGGGCCTGTTCCTGTGCTGTATTGTCCTTTGTTCTTTGGATATAGTATCTGAATACAGTGAGAAATTTATTGAAAGCCTACAGTGTACATAGCCAAATATTCCCATGGCTAGAGGGAGGAAAAACAAAATGCTGATCGTGCATCTGTCTTATTTCTTAACATACAAGGGTTGCCCTGGAGACTCTGGATCGCCTGACGGAATCTCTAGACTTCACAGACTATGCCTCAAGGATTATCCATCCAATAGTGCGAACGCTTGACTGTACTCCAGAATTGCGTCAGACTGCAATGGACACACTTTCTTCATTGGTATTTCAACTTGGAAAAAAGGTGAAAGAAAATTACTTGCATATGGTTTCCATACTATTATAGGGTTGCATATTTATATGGTAATTGTTTTAACTCACAAAGCCACGTATGTGCATTTTAGGTTCTGGGTATATGAATTCTGTTACGAGAATCTGGTTAAATGCAGACACGTCACCTTAGTCTGGGATTTAAATCCATATCAGAGTAATGTGACAAAATTATTTGCATTCTAGTATCTGTGAGGGCTATATATTAAATGAGTTTGGCCAATCTCAACCCAGTTGCTAATACGCATGAACCAACAGCAAAAGATTGCCTTAATTTGACAATCTTGTTCAGAGAAACAAGAGCATTGGGTGGTGGTGGAGAGTCTGCTGTTTGAGCAGAATGTTTTGCAGAGCACTTCATTTTAGGTTCTGTTAATCATAGAATACCTACAGTGCAACAAGAGGCCATTTGGCCCATCAAGTCTGCACCGACCACGATACCACCCAGGTCCTATTCACATAATCTCACGCACTTACCCAGCTAACCCCCCGACACTCAGGTCAATTTAGCATGGCCAATCAACCTAACCTGCACATCTTGGGAGTATGGGAGGAAACTGGAGCACCTGGAGGAAATTCACACAGACACTAGGAGAATGCGCAAACTCTGCAACTGACCTGAAGCTGGAATTGAACCTGGATCTCTGGCGCTGTGAGGCAACAGTGCTTATCACTATGCCATTGTGTTGCTCTAAGAAGCCAGTTGGCTCATCGAGCCTGCACTGAAAACAATCCCACCCAGGCCCCATCCACATAAACCTACGTATTTATCCTACTAATCATTCTGACACTGAGGCAATCCACCTAATGTGCATATTTTTGGACTGTGGAGGAAATCCATGCAGACACTGGAAGTATTTGCAAACTCCACACAGACCATCATCCAAGGCCAGAATTGAACCCCGGTCCCTCACACCCTGAGGCGGCAATGTTAACCACTGCCATCTCGGGCTCAAATTTTGCGTCTTTTGTAGTTAGGACACAGGACACCTGGACGTGTTGCTGCAATTGTACACTGAAACCCACTGTCATTATTATGTTGACAAAATGAAGAACCACAAACTCAACCAGAGTTATGCTTAACTCGACACCAGCGCTTATTGCTCAGTATTTCAGTAATATGTCCTATTCTGTTGCAGTCATGTCCCTTGTTTTGAAGAGAACAGATCTCAAAAAAGGAAACTATAATTATCAAGCAATTGGGTATTCAACTTGACCACTGAAATTCTGGTTCACTCTGTGCTGTGTGATCATAGTGCCAAAGTTTAACAAAGCAGGCTAGTCTTTCAGCTAAAACAAACCATTGCGGTGGTAAAACCCCTCAAGATATAATCTGCCAATCTGTGCAATCTCGTTTTCTGTCTTTGGCCTGTTCGTGCACCCAACATCTTATTTGCCTTGGAATTTCCCTATTTGAAGTTGAATATTTCATATGTGCTTGAGCCAAGAGTTGCTGATCATAATTTAGATATATTTTAATTGATACACGGTTGAAGGTGGAATGAAAGACTATTAATTTTGTCAGGCTTATTTATAAATGCTATCCTCATCACCACCAGAATCTGCATATATATATGACCTAAGTGTCTATAGAAGAACGATGAATGGTAGATTTAGATCTAAATAAGGAGCGACTAAATTGTAATCTAATCAGGCATTCAAATACTCTCCTGACTACACAAGAGCATCTTGCATAGGTTATAAATGTCACTGAATTCCCCTCCTCTCTCCCACATTAGAATTACAACCTTTGAAATCATTCCATTTTATTACTGATTATGTGGAACGGAAGTTGATTAAATTTAAAGCTGCTGATTTTGGGCTGTGGTTCTGTCTTTGGAAGGACCTCAGGTGTGTTTCCTTTCAGTAGATGGCAATTTTTAGGATGGCACTAAGTGTTTTATATGCTTCTAACTAAAATTCAAAAGGTAAATGGCAGATTCTTTGCTATGATACACCCTATCATGTGCAGTGGTTTTCTGTAATAGACTGAGGGCTGAGAGTAGGACCTTGAGGCAATCATAGAAAGGCACTAAATGTTGTGATGGCAGTCATGTAGATTTACAGGGCAATAATGTGGTATTCATTTCAAAAGAATTGTCTTATATAAACTGCACACAGTGTTTTGCACGCTTGTATGCTTTTTAATAGTTCAGAAATACAGCTCAATTGTTCTGTCAAATACAATTGGGACAATTAAACCTGTCACAGAATGACAAATAGTTCAAGAATATTGATAATTCCTCTGAAGGCCAGCTATGTTGTGATTTTTTTAATGTTGGTTTTACTGGTTTATTTTAAGGTTTTCTGTTGTCAGCTCTGCGGTTTCTCTAACTTGGTGAAAAATTGCTTGTTTTCCTGATTTTGGATTTTCTGAGTGAGCACTGGGTGCAGTAACGCAATAAAAGCAATATTTGGCCTGGTTATCTAGTAGTTAGACATATTTGGCACTCTTGAGAATGGAAAGAAAATGCTTTAAATCCTGAGAATGGATCCCTTCTACACTTTCTCCATTGACTTGATATTCATACTAAGATTATCCCAACTTGCCACATTTTCCTTTTTAAATAGAATTACACTGAGAGAAAAGTATTCTAAATTAATTACATGGCTTGTATACAACAAAAACTGAAATTAGATCAGTTGTTTCTAAAGGCCGGTGCAAGATGTTGATGGTATTTATTATTTCAGTTTCACTGTTGATATTAACACAACAGAAACTGAAATTACTAGAAAATCTCAGCAGATCTAACACCATCTGTGGAGAAGGAATTGCTCTATTTTCTCTCCATAGATGCCGTCAGACCAACTGAGATTATTTTTCAGCAATTTTTGTTTTTGTTTCGGATTCCATCATCCGCAGTATTTTGCTTTTATCTCACTGTTGATGTTGGCAAGGAGGAATTAAATTGATTGAGGGGGCTGAGGTGTTGATTTTGGTTTGATTTATTATTGTCACATATTAGTATACAGTGAAAAGTATTATTTTCTGTGTGCTTACAGACAAAGCATACTATTAATAGTGAAGGAAAGGAGATGATGCAGAATGTAGTATCATAGGATGTTGAGAAAGGTCAACTTAATGTGAGGTAGGCCCATTCAGAAATGTGATGACAGCAGGGAAAAAGCTGCTGGTCTCGGACTTTTGTACTTTTTCCTTGTGGAAGAAGGCGGAAGAGAATATCCGGGATGCGTGAGGTCCTTAATTATGCTAGCTGCTTTGCTGAGGCACTGGGAAGTGTAAACAGAGTAAGTGGATAGGAGGCTTGTTTGCATGATGGACTGGACTACATTCATAACCTTTTGTAGTTTCTTGCAGTTGAGGTGGACGGTCGGGTAGGATGGCAGTAGGCTCAAGTTAGGAGGATAGTGGAGTGGGGAGTTGGAAGTTTAGTGGGATGGAGTTGATTGGATGGGTGATTGTGGGTGGTCGGGACTCATTCAGGGTACAGAGGGGTGATCAGGTAGGTAGTTTTGGAGATGGGGGTGTTTAGTGTGTGTGATTTGGGTCAGATGTCTAATTTCCCAGATATTAGACCAGGTTTTAATTTGTCCTACATTTGCTGGGTGACTATCTAGGTAAGTACAAGGAAACTGTCCCACATCTCTGACTCAAACTCAAGGTTGGAGTTTTTAGAGTATCCTTTAGAGCAGAGAAACTGCCCATCATAAATTGAAACTTCTCAGGCAGTTCCCATGTAGATAAGTGTGTCTTTCCATAGAACTGGTGCAGGGTCCTGACATGCATCTTGTTAGCATTGAAAACCCACATTGTTAGCTACTTTAAGACTTGAATAGCAGCTTAGGTGTAAGGATTCGCATTCTAATCAGCAATCTGTAAACTGTTTGTGCTGATATGTGTGCTTTTGGAGACCAGAACACCTCATTCGCCTGACGAAGGTACAAATGCCAAAAGCTAGCGAGTTTACTATCAAATAAATCGGTTGGATTTAAAATTGGTGTTGTCAGACCTCTTACTGAGCTTACCCCAGTCCAACGTCGGCATCTCTACATCATGACGTGTCTTAGTCAGGTGTCCAGTTTCTGGAGGCAGGAAGTTTTGGATCTATATGCCAGAATGCATTTGAGATTTCCTGATGTGATTCTGCAAGTTGATTGTGGAATGTGATTCATTTGCCTACATTAATCTCCAAAAATGAGTATGTTTGGAAACAAATAAGTTTCCTTTTGGTTTGTAACACCTTTCTCCAGTTGTGCTTTTTTTATTAATGTCACAAGTAGGCTTACATTAACACTGCAATGAAGTTACTGTGAAAACTCCCTAGTCGCCACATTTCAGTGCCTGTTTGGTTACGTTGAGGGAGAATATAGCAATGCCAGTGTATGTAATCGGAATGTCTTTTGGACTGAGAGAGAAACCAGAGAACCCAGCGCAGCTGATAGATTTAGGCTGATGCTGGTAATGTATAGAAAAAGTAGCATAATCACGTTAATAAATGCCTACGTGTTACTGATCAGGTTTGCATTTAGTTAGGTGAATTTTTATTGTTTGCACGTCAGTATGTGAGCAACTGAAACACTTCCAAATTGTGTGCGAAGCAGCCGATGATGACTTCAACTGGCTATTTTAGAAACTCCTGTCATTAATCTGACAGAATATGTAATCATGGACTAGGTCCCATTGAAAACCCAGAGCAGCAGTGGTGTGCATCTGGACACAGACTGAGCCAAACACATGTTAATTCATGGCCTCAGTTAATGTTGAACTCTGGAGATGAGCATGTTTTATGTTAAACTTTTTATCAGTTTAAAACTCATGTCTTCTTGAATGTTAGGTTGCTAATCTGTAGGGAATCCATTCAAAGTTAGTTATTTTGGAATTGCGATTGTTTTGTTTGGCTACTCAGTGAATAAAAATAAAATGCACCCAATAAGGGCTAATTGCAGCTTGTGTCTTCAAGCCACACTGCAAAGCTTAAGCTATATCCTAGGTTGATTTTCCATGCAGTTTTATTGGAGATATTGGGTGGGATCTTACTGAGCCTGTAAGAGAGGCGACGAATCAGGTTCTCGTTTTTCATGATCTTGTCGTCCCCACTGAGCGGGTTGCAATCATTTGAGCTCACTTTCCTTAGTCCTCTCACTGATCAAATTCATCACCAGCGAGGATCACAAATGGTTCCCACCAATGGGAACCAGTAGGACTGGAGGACATTGAAGCCCCCTAGTTGGGGGGAAATGGGCTAGGCAGTGCTCATGCAGTGGTGGCATCTTGGCACTACTGACCTAGCGCTGGGCAGGGTGTGAGGGATAGAATCTAATGGCTGGTTAAATCTTGAGAGGTTGGGCCTAATGGGGGTGGAGCCTGAGGGGGGACAGGGACTTTGATACACAGCCCACCTGATTCACAGCACCATGGGAAAGGATGTAGAGGAAGCCATTTTTGGGACAAGCCTCCCTTCAAGCCAATGAATATCATTGACATACAACAGTTTCTAAGTAGTCAGCAGAGAGGAGAGGTTCTTCGGCTTTGCAAACTGCCACAACCAAATGTAGGACGGAGATTCTCAAGTGCTAAGAGGCATCCTGCAGCGGAAGGATTCTAGGAGATTCATTCTGATTTGGCCAGAGGCCAAAGAATCAGTAAGACAGGCTTTACTGCTATGGTGCATTTTGGAAAGTTACTGACAATTAAGGAAGTTGCCTCGTGATAGTCGTTCAAATTTATCATTCTGGTTAACGTGCAGCCATTGGAAGCTGGGAGCACCTGTGGATTGTTTACAGCAAGGACTATAATTCTGCCATGAGTGTGATGTGTGAGCAAGAAAGAAGGAATTTCCCTTTGTGTAGTTTAAAGTAGAAGTTGCCTACAAATAGAAAGTGGTGTGTAGTCAATAGTGCTTTTAATCATTTGTTACAGTAAAATTTTTAAGTCAGGAAATCCCATGTCACCCTTATTGTTATTTCTAGGAAGTTTGAATTTGTTTTTAAATGTTATCAGTTTCTGCTGGGATTGTAGCACAACAAAATAGTGATGTTTGCATTTTAAAATATTACATTGTATGGAAGATACTCTTAAGTTTTGCAGTCTTGAAAAAAATTATTCTGAAAACCAATGTGTACGAATTATGATTAATTGGTATAAATGAGGCATGAAATTGTAGTCTATATTTTAACAGGAATCTTTGAACACTTAAAATATTTTCATCTTTATTGTTACCTTACCTTGCAAGTTTTGGGTTATGCATTACTCTACAGAAACGTGCCTGTAATGTGTTACCATGAAGGGTAATTGGGGCCAGGATGCTGGATTAATTTAAAACAAGAATAGGTGCTCAATTGGGAAGATATTGGAGTTGATATTTCAATCCAAAATCAAGATTTTGTTTTCCAAATGGAAAAGTTGAGCTGTGTCGTCTTTTGTTTTCGTCTATAACATACAGAGGGGAAAAGAAATAAACTCATGTTCGTGTAACATTTTTAATAATTTCAGGAAATCCCAAAATGCTTAAGAGCTGATTAACTTTTGAAGTATATGTACTATTCCCTGGTACTCATATGTAGCTTCCAGTTATATGCAGCACTCAGACTGGTGTTAGATAAGGGATGAATATTGGCTATGATACTGGGAGAATTTCCAGCCATTTGTTTTTGGAAAAAATGTTTTTTTTTTTTTTGCATCCAAATGGGCAAACAAGACTTTTCTTTTACATAAACAAGGTTTTTTTTAAACATTTTATTGGAAAAGGAGACCTCTGTTTTGTTAGATCTATATTGAAGTGTCAGTCTAGATTGTGCTCAAGTTTCAAGTTTCCAATCTGGGCTTGGACCCAGAAACTTTCTGACTCTGAAGCAAGACTTATTACTGAGTCAAGGTTGAAACTGTAGAATCTCTTTCTACATGATATAAAATGTTATTTTGTTAATGCTCCCTAGTAAAATACTTCACTGCTATATTTTGAGCAAAGGTTGACAACTATTATGACTGACTGCCTGTATTAAAACAGTTGTTTTTGATTCTAATGGTACTATTTGATCTATTTTTCAGTATCAAATATTTATTCCTATGGTGAACAAGGTGATGACGCGCCACAGAATAAACCACCAGCGATATGATGTGTTAATATGTCGTATTGTGAAGGTCAGTGTAACTTCAATATTTTTAAGTTTCAAAGTGCAGCACTACATTAAGACTATTTTGTTTTCAACATTACACAATTTCCTTCCTTGATCCTTCCTTTGTTCTGCTTCTTTGAAAACGTGTATTATTTAATCTCTGTTTTAGTTTATTATCATGGTGATTCTAAAGTCTGCACATGGAGCAATTAGTATCCTCCAGTATATGGCATTACCCAAGCTTCTCATTCATCATAAATGCTCATATGACATGTTTTCTGTGTGTACAAATAACAGTTAAAAATGCACTTTCTTTTTAGTATTAGATAGTAATGGTGAAAGAGTTTCCTCATTTACCATCTGTAGAAATATTGTAAAGAGTCGTGATTTCATTATGAACAAAAAATGGACAAATTCATCACCTTCCCAGATAGTCTTTTACAATGATGGTCTAAACAAAAGACAACCTTTGAGGCAACATATCTGTAGTTCCTGCTCTATGGTAACTTAGATTCATCAAGTGAATGCAGATACATGTTGACTGGAAAGCTGTGACTACTGACAGAAGATTTCACAAATGACTGCTGCAAATTTTATTGAGTGGCATAATAGTTTCAATTTTATTATTGGTAGATATAGGAAGATCTTATTTTATTATTTATCCCATTTTGGAGCCAGTTCATGGGATTCTAAATCTATAAATAAATTTAAGTTTTTTTGAATGCATTCTTGATTCATGGCTGTAATAATTAGAGCAAAAAATAATCAGCATGATGTGGTCCATTAAATCTAAAATGGAATATATCGCACTTGCTCCACATTGCTTTATAAACTCATCAAGTAGGAACCTTAGTAGTTTGTTACATGACTGATGTTTAAAGTCATATCAAGATTGAAGATGTGGCTAATGGGGGGAAATCTGTACCAACAGATTTGTCACGGAGTTTAATTTGATTTGGAAGCCTCTTGACCACCTACGCTCGCATGTAAGAAGTATGACTGACCACTCACAATTTGTCTAGCGGTTGCAGCTGTAGTAGCATCACAAAACTTTGCATGATTCTTGTGTAGTAAAGTTCATTTGTATTAAATTGTGGCTTAATTCTTGCAATAGATGATAAATTTCTCTCTAAACATTGACAATCTTTGAATTTTAACCATCACTTTTGGAGAGAAATATTTATTTGGTAGCATCAGGTACAATGACTTAACTGTGGAACTTAAATTTTAACTCTAAACAAAATGAAAATATTTTGTGTTATGCAAAATTGTTTGTTACTTATTAAATGTAATACTCTCTGAATATATATTTTGGCCAAATCCAAAATACCTCACTGCTTGTGAGGTATGATAGAGCAGGAGGTGACATGGCTATATCGACTAAAGATAGTTTTAAATAGAAAAGATGTATCAGACGGTTTTAGTACTGAATCTATTTTGGCTTAAATTGAGGAACGGAGGAAAAGCTATTAAATTGTTGGAAGTTTTTTAGGGCTCAAAATGGTGGGAAGGAGACTGATGAACAAATTTGACTATAAATTTCAAAACCATATAACAAAAATAGAGTTGCAATACAAGGAGACTTTAAGTACCCTAATCTAGACTTGTTGGGAAATGAAATGGGACAAGTGGCACATGTTACAGCAGATCATCTAGCTAAAAAGACCACAACATAATTTAGTTGAAGTATTTATAGAAAGAGATCAGAAAATAACAGACATACAAATGCCAGACTGGGTAAGGTAAGAGAATTACAAAGTTAGATTGGAAAAGGTGATTGGAGGGCAAAGCAATAATGGAGTGATGGAGAGCATTCAAGGAAGAGAGTTCAGTTCCAAATTAGGTGCATCCCTTTGAAGGGAAAAGGTATGAGATAAAAGCATATGTGTATGGGATGACAAAAGAAATAGAAGAAGGTTTATTACAGTCGCAAGATTTGGGTTGTTAGCAAGATTGTGAATGATTGAAAAAAATTAACACAGGAGGCAAAATGAGGTTACAAGATTGAGACAATATTAAATTGAACTCTGAAACATTTGATAACACTGCAAAATTGGGCTTATTAATGACTTGCGGTTTGCTTCAATTTAATTGTAAGACTTGGGTCAGTTAAAATTACAGACTAAGTTGGGGAGAGCTGATCTAAAGGGGATTTCAGTTCAGAGTAGCTAGAGATCATAATATGAATGTGTTTTTGCAGGCTTCACAGAATCTATTAACATAACATAAGAGCAGGAGTAGGCCATACAGCCCCTCGAGCCTGCCCCGCCATTCAATAAGATCATGGCTGATCTGCAGTAGTTCAGTACCACTTTCCCACTTTCTCCCTGTAACCCTTAATTCCCTTGTCAATCAAAAATTTACCCACTTTTGACTTGAACATATTCAACAAGAAAACTTCCACCACCTCATCAGGCAGAGAATTCCAAAGATTCACCACCCTTTGCGTGAAGAAACTCCCCTGCAACTCCAATCTGAACACACACACACACACACACACACACACCCTGCCAATCTTGAGGCTGTGCCCTCTAGTCCTGCTATCTTCGCTAAGTGGGAAGAGTGTCTCAACCTCTACCCCATCCATCCCCTTCATTATCTTATACGCCTCTATAAGATCCCCTCTCAGCCTTCTAAATTCCAAAGAATACAAACCTAGCCTATTCAGTCTCTCCTCATAATCCAACGTCCTCATCTCCGGTATCAGCCTAGTAAACTTTCTCTGCACCCCCTCCAAGGCCAATATATCCTTCCTCGAATGCGGTGACCAAAACTGCACACAGTACTCCAGCTGCGGCCTCACCAGCACCCTATACAGCTGCAACAGAACCTCCCTACTTTTATATTCTATCCCCCTAAGTAAATTTATCATAAGTACAAAAATGTAATATTTAACACAATGGTATACAATCACAGCCACTGTGGTGTGCTAGCTCTTGTCCTCTGGTTGACTGCAGTGCTTGTTTCTTGATTAAAGTTGTCTTTCTTCTCTGATGCACAATTTAAAGTTTTACACGTCTCTATTTTATACACTCTTTTTCCCAACATTGCTTTGTGCCATATTAGGTAAAGCTCCTTTTTTGACCATTTGGTCAGTAATGACATCCTTGTTCTGCCAAGGTTATACATTGAGCTGGCATATATTTCAAGATCTATGTGACCATATAACTTGTGTGTATTATTTGCTGAAAACTGCCTCAAAGTTTACAGAGGCTTCAATCTCACTTCCATGATAGTGTTAACTCCATATAACTTATGCCTTTTGTCTTTCATAGCTCTTAGATTAAGTAGATCACACCATTGCTGTGGCTCCATGGCTGCTTATCTAACAATGGCAAGTTAAAAGGGTGAATACATGCAAGGTCTGTTATTGCACCACTTCGTCATATAGGGTGTATTTACAATCTTTTATAAGGCAAAGAGTTGAAAGTTTCTCTAAGGCTGTCCACAGTTTAAAGCATTTACTTAAGTTCCACAGTAAAGATGTGCTGTCTGAGATCAGTTTTCGGTATTTCATATCACTTGCAAAATACTTCAGCTCATATTCAACTAAGTTTATCCACAGGTTTTGCAATTATGTCAATACAAAATGTGATTTTTACATATATATTAAAGATATGACAATTAAGTTCTAACAGTACTGTAATTACAAAAAGTAAGTCTAATCTCACAGACCCAAATCAAAATCATCAGAGAACATGGCAAAAGTATGAAAGAAGAACTGTGTTCCTGTCTTACAAGGACAATGTATGATGCAACAGTTACATTAAAAGAGCAGAGGAAGAAATGGATAAGATAATTAAGTTGTATTGAAAAAAAATGCTGCAAACTGGCAAGTCATCTGGTTAAGTGGAATGTATCTCAGTCACTGAAAGAAGCAGAGGTACAAATAAGCATTGGTCACAATCTTACAATGCTCATTAGGCGCAGAAGTTGACACAATAGAAGTTTCACAACACTAGGTTAAAGTCCAGCAGGTTTATTTGATAGCACAAGCTTTCTGTGCTCCGAAAGCTTGTGCTACCATGTATATCTATTGGACTTTAACCTGGTATTGTGAGACTTACTAATGTTTTACCCCTCTTTAGAAAGGGGAAAATGGATGAACTAGGAAACAACAAGCCCACTAGCCTGACGTTAGTAGTAGAGTGGTTATTGGAAACCATTATCAGTGGCAAAATAACCTTTAACCTTTAACTTGAAAAGGCATGTGTTAATGAAGGTGAGTCGATGTGGATTTGTTAAACGTAAATTGTGCCTGACTTCTTCGACAAACTTCTCCGTTTTCTCATTGCTATGTAGTTTCTTGTAAAAATAATGTTGTTTATAAGGACTTTTTCAGAAGGTGTTCACCAAAATGCCGTATAGGAGATATAATGACAGGACCAGGATGCAAAAGGTGATGTTCAGCCTTCATCATCATAGGATGATTTTCAGATAGGGGGGGTAACTGGCTTGCAGTGGTGTTCCTCAAGGGATAGCTATGTTTCCATTACCCTTTGGAGTTTTATAACCAGCCTAGTCTATGGTGTAGGAAACTACAGGCTTCAAAATGACAAAGACTGGATGGTGAAATGGACAGATATACAGAGAATGAAGTTCAATGTGGAGTTGTATGAAGTGATGCACTTAGGGAGAATTATTCAAAAAAAAGTGTAAAATGAATGGCACAATTTTGAAAAGTGTGGATGAACAAAGAGAATTTAAGTCCCTAAAGGTGGCAGGGCAAGGTGCTAAGGTGGTTAAAAAAGTGCATGGATTTCTTGGATTTATAAGTAGAGGTGTAGAACATGAAAATAGCGAGATTATACTGGAACTGTATATACAGCAGGAGTAATGTGGACATTTCTACACATACATTTTAGGAAAGATGTAAAGGCATTTGAAAGGACTCTAAGCAGATTTACCAAAACGTTACCCCAATTGAGGGTCTTCAATTATGAGGAGAGATTGAACAAGTTAGGAGCGTTCTCTTTGGAACAGAGAACATTAAGAATTAATCTAGTAGTGGATTTCAAAGTGATAAGTTTTGATGTTGTAATTAGGAAAAATATATTTCATTTAGTATGGCAATAACTAGCCATCCTAGATTCATAATTGTTGGGAAAAGATCCAGAAAGCGGCAGAGGAAAAATTGTTTTCACTCCAGATTTTTCATGAATTGCAACGCTCTATCCAAAAATATAGTGGAAGCTGATTCCATGTAAAATTTTGAAAGGGAGATGAGGAGCTACAGAATGTGAGGCTGAGAGAAAGTTTTGATGATTCGCTGATGCAATATTCACAATTCTGTTGGTTAAGTAAATGCCTGAATACTATTTCCATTGTAATGAAAATTATTTAAAATGTGTTTGAATGTGCACAACAGGGTTACACCTTGGCTGAAGAAGAGGAAGACCCTATCATTTTTCAACACCGTGCTTCCCGAGGCAATCAGGGAGACGCACTGTCTAGTGGACCAGTGGAAACTGGTCCCATGAAGAAATTGCATGTCAGCACTACCAACTTACAGAAGGTTTGTTCACAGTTAATGAATAAATTGATGAAAAATAAAATATGTTTGCTCTATTGTGTGTGAAAATATGAATTTAACAATTGTCAGTCGAAATTTCCTTTTATCCTGCGGGTCATGGGGATATTTATCATGTCTATTACGTATAGTATAGGTGGAAATGGTTTTATTTTTTACTTGAATCTTTGATAATAGTGACATTTGGTTATTTTCATTTATGAATATCTTGAAAATCAGAGTACAAAAAATTATGTTGTGGAGGTATTGCTTGAATTCAAATGAAGAAAAATCTTTTGAGTTGGAAAGAAAATTAGAATGATGATGTGTAACTTGAAATGATCTATCCTATTTTTAATTTAATTGGATAGTTAATTTTGAGAAATTTTTATAGAGTGGTTTGTATTTCAGTTTTACTACTTGTTTTGAGCACAATGCAGATCACTGACATTTTTATCGAAGCTGTTAATGGCCTTGAATTGCCTGCTGAGAACATGTCCTGCAGCTTGAAGGTGGCTGCATGCCTATTGTTCCATGTAAAAGCTGTGTTTAAAATTTAAATGTCGAACACATATTAAAACCAAGTTATTAGCAACTTGTAAATCAAATGTCACATTTTTTCCTAGTTCTCTTAGCCCACGTGTTAATATTTGTAACTATAGTAAATTTACAACACCGTGAAGTTGAAACAGGCATTAATGAAAGTGAGCTTATACAACAGGTATTTGCTTAATAACAATGCAGAATTGTTACATTCATCATTCTGCATTACCCTCCAGTCAGGCAGGCAAAATAGCTAAGTTTTTTGTTCTCTAAAATTGAACGTTTTTAAAAGAGAGAGCGTAGTTCTAATTGTAATGAAATTGCTATAAAGTGTATGTGATATGCAATGCTTTGAGGTGGGACCACACTACTTATTACATACGGGCTGTCTCATCCAAGTTGTGAATGCCAATGCTTCTGCTCCAAACAAGCTCTTCATCTAACTATTATCAACATGATCTTTTTCCCTCATTTTTATTTAGCTCCTTCATAACTGCATCTATGCTATTTGCCTCAACTGCCCTTTGTGAAAGCAAATTCCACATTCCCCAGACACGCAGGCTAATGATCTGAGAACACAAGTTCAAATCCCACCACAACAGCTGGTAGAATATAAATTCAGTTCACAAATCTGCAGTGATAAAAGAGATAGTCTTTGTAACATTGACCATGAAACCATTATTGATTATTGTAAAAATACATCTCATTCACTGATGTCCTTTAGGGAAGGAAATTTGCCATTCTTATCTGGTCTGGCCTACATATTATTCCAAAATCTCAGCAGTGTAGTTGACTCTTAACTGCCCTCTGAAATAGCCTAGAAAGCCACTCTCCTTATGTGAAACTGCTACAATGTTTACAAAAAGAAATGAAAGCAGGCAAAAGGTCTGATCATTATAGGCACTGGAAACAACAATGGCAAGCCCAGTCCTGTTGACCCACAAAATCCTCCTTAGTAACATCTGGGTACTTCTGCCAAAAATGGGAGAACTGTTCCACGTTAGTTGAACAGCAACCTGACGGTCATAATTACAAGATTCTACCTTATAGAAAATATCCCAGATACCATCATCACCATTTCTGGAAATGACCTGTCTCTCAGATCATAGTAATATACAGACAGAAGGAGGTTGCTCTGGGACTTCTCAACATCAGCATGAAGTTTCATGGCATCAGGTCAAACATAGGCAAGGAAATGTCTTGCTGATTACCATTTATGCCCTCCCTCAGTTGATGAATCAGTACTCCGCCATGTCAAACACACTTGCGGTAAACACTAAGGATGGCAAGGGGACAGAATATGCTCTGGATGGGAGAACCAAGAGTGACTCAGTAGCCCAACTATTAACCAAGCTGACTGAGGCACCAAAGGACTTTGACTTTGTTGGCAGCAGGTGGTGAAGAAACCAACAAAAGGGAAAATCCCAGTTGACCTCACTCTTATCAAAGTAAAAGCTTGGAAAGGTGGGAGTAAAAGAAGGGATGGAGTCCGAGGACAGTTAAGGAGTAGAAGTATTTGGAGGTGCATAATTATTAAATTAAGATAGTTGTTGAAATTTGAGATCTTTGTCACCTGAAAAAAAAAGATTTTTAATTCAAGTGAAAGATAAAATGGAATTGCGGATCAGAACAGAATGTGTCGCTGCTGCTGAAGAGAGAGATAGAGAGCGTGCACTTGGCAGCACAAAGCAATAAATGTGGAACTCAGGATGCAGTGAGGGTACTGTTTCAAGGAATAGTGAACATCTTTGAAATATCTGAAGAGTGGATATTGATAATTCAGTTGGAATTAATTTGAGTAGAGATAGTTACTTAGGAAAGAGGTGTGGCCACGAAGCAAGCACCCGATGAAATACTAGAAGGGAAGCTGAAAGCAATGAAAATGAATAAGTTAAAAGAGACCAAAGGGAATCTCGTCAGAGAAAAGAGCAGAAGTTCTTCAAGGTCGGCATTCCTACAAGAGAAACAAATTAAACATTCAAACAAAAACCTGCAGCTGCTGAAAATCTGAAATTAAGAGAGAAAATGCTGGCAGCAATAGTAGACAGACAAACAGTTGGAGAAATACTTGGAAAGGAAGAAATTGCTGACTAATCAAAGCTCTTTCCAGGCACGATGGGCTAAAAAGGTTTCTTTTGTGCTGTAAAATCCCACGAAAATATCCACCATCCACAATGCACAAAAAGTGTGGTGGAATACTTTTCATTTGCCTGGATGAGTACAGCTCCAATGACAATCATCAGGACAAAGCAACCTGCTTGATCAACACTCCATCCCTACCTTAAGTATTCAGTCCATTCACCACTAGTGCAGAGTGGTGACAATATGTATCATGTTGGATTTACTACAGCTCCTTCTAAACTTTCAATCTTTACCAGAAGAGGGACAGCAAATATATGGGAGCACCTCAGCTATGCATTTTCCCTCCAAACTGCACACTATCCTAACCTGAAACTGTATCGCCATTCCTTCACCATCACTCGGTCCAAATCTTTGAACTCCGACCCTAACAGCACTGCATTGTAGATGTGCTGAAACCATGTGGATTGTAGCGGTTCAAGATGGCAGTTCATTACTATCTGTTCAAAGCAATTCAGAATTGGCAACAAATGCTGATCTTGCTCATAATCCTCCTCCCATCCATGAACAATGCTTTTTAAAAACACTTTCAATTATTGATCCTTTACCATTCCTGGTGACTCCAGTGTGATGTCACCAAAACAGATTGTTCCCTTTTCTTGTTCTCAACATTTTAGCGGGACAAATCCCATTCTCGATCTGACCTGGTCCATGCTGCCTTTACTCCCAACTGCCTTACCCTTTCCGTGGCACATTCCTATTGCAAGCACTGAGATGCAATACATGCTCTTTTACTAGTTTCATCCAGGGCATCAAAATTCCTTCTAGGTGAAATGATTTATTTGTACTACTTTCAATTTGGTATGTGGTATTCGCTGTTCACAATATGGTGTACTATACTTTGTGAAGTCCAAGCACAGATTTTAGATAGCTTTGCAAAATATTTTGGTTAAATCCGTAAGTGTCTTCTGGTTACTTATTGTTTTAAGTCTCCGCTCTCACTGCCCATAGACTTCTACACTGTTTCAATAAAAATCAAAGTAAACTGGCGAAACAGCAATTCACCTTTCAGCCTTCTCTCAACATTAAATTCAAAAATTTCAGATTTTAACCTCTGACTCCATTCTTTGGAATACAGCTGTTGTTGAAGATTCAGCCAGTTTCATCTGTACTCTACTCTAGATCCTTTCTCATTATCGTTCTCTTTTGCCTCACGCTTTTGTCCAGTTTGTTACTTAATTTACATTTTTATCATCGACTGCCGCTTTTGTGTTTTTTTTTTCCTTTCCCCCTTTCCCTGCCTCTGTGCACAAAATCTCTTCCGTTTCTAACTTTTTCCAGTTGTAAGGAGTGGTCATCAATTTGAAATGTAAAATTTGAAATCTCTACAGATATTGCCTGACCTACTGAGCCTTTCCAGTATTGTCTGTTTTTTAGTTAACAATTAAACAACTGTTAGCAATATTTGGAATAGAAGTTGTTATTTTGGATGTTCTGATTTATTATAATGCTTTGTTATGTCATGCTTTGCATGATGTTACATCATTCATTTGAAACGAAAATCATTGTGATAAATCAATATCTTGGAAAGTAGTGTTAGTCATATTAATATATGAATGCATAGCACATTCATGTGACATACTTTTATTCAGAAATATAAGGCAGGCATGAATGCTTTAATTTAAAATTATTCCTGATAAAAGTGTTTAAAAAATAATGTTTCATTAATAAACACTAGATTTGTTAATAGTAGCATGGTGATAATTGCTTCATTTATACTTGCATTGCCTCCGGCATAGTTACGCGATCTTGTGCAATGAACAGTTCCAAAAAAAATCACAAAGAAGCAATTGAATGCACTTTTGATTTATGTTCAGGCCTGGGGAGCTGCCAGAAGAGTTTCTAAAGATGACTGGATGGAATGGCTGAGACGATTAAGTGTAGAATTGCTTAAAGAATCTCCCTCACCTGCACTCCGCTCATGCTGGTCTTTGGCTCAGGCCTATAACCCTTTAGCAAGGTAAAACTCCAATCTTTACTAATTAACTGCTAATTTATAGGAAACTTATAGATCGTATTTTCTAATGAGCAAATATTTGAGTGATCACAATGAATGTCTCTACTAATATAACACATGAACCATATTGGCAGAGTTCAGGAAAGCACACTCCACTATATTTCAACACCCACATTCCTTGGCAGGATAAAGTACACTTGAACATTTCTTAGAGCAAAAGGTGAGTCCTGGAAGTTGAGGTTATGCAAGGGATTTTGAAAAAGTAATTTCAAGACTGCTCTTGCTTTAAATGTTTTAATTTCTTCCTTTGCCTTCAATGATCTTCCTGTGAGACGCCACCCCCAGCCATGAAGGTGGGTAGGCTAATTGATCCTAGACCTCTGCCACCATCAGTATATATCCAGCCCTTGATGTTGGCAGCCAGGATAAAAGTTGGAAGGATTTGTCATTGAAATATCCCAGTGCTGATTAGCGGTAGCTGAAAGGAGGGAACTGGTTGAAATAAAAATGAGTAGAAAAATGATTTTAACTATGAGCACTGTCGATATAGACGGAAAAATGTTTTGTTGGATTGCTGCTATGTAATGCCCATTTGCATTTTGCTTGTGAAAGGTGTTGCTTTTTTCACAATTGAAATGTATGTTAGCATACATAACAATGGTCCTCAAATTCCAAGTTTTAATTAAATATTGTTGAGCACTCTTTAATAGATTTATTGGTATAGGTTATATATAATGCATTTAATATTTTATTATTTGTTACAATTCCAAGTTGGAGTCCTCAGGTGAATTAAACTAGTGTTCACTCTGACAAGGAATTCTGATTTATGAATATTCTATTTGATGAGTTAATTTGCTTAAATATACCTCCAATGATATTCAAGTTTTCCTCAAGGTTTTGAGATTTTCATTGCTACCCTGCTAGTGGGTTGAGATCAGATGAAGATCAGATCAAGCTTAGCTGTGAAGCCCCCGTTCATAGTTGAATAAATTGCTAGCATTTGTTTAGATTTATACTTCCCTAAAAAGGCCATTTTTCAAATATTGAAGGGTACACAGCACTCTAGTAACAGAAATAAGGTGACCATAAATAAATCTGCTTGAATGAAGCCAACAGTTACAATTTCTGATGATTTTTCACTTGTTCTCTACTCTGCATGAACAAACTTTGTGCATCTAAAACCTCTTTCATGTCTAAACAGGCAGGTGATTTTATTTTTTATCTATCTATTTTCTAACACTTTTTTGACTTTTTTTTAATGCAGAGACCTGTTTAATGCAGCTTTCCTATCCTGTTGGTCAGAACTACATGAAGCACAACAAGATGAGCTGATCAGAAGTATTGAGCAGGCTCTAACTTCTCAAGACATTGCCGAGGTCACACAGACACTGCTGAATCTGGCAGAATTTATGGAGCACAGTGACAAGGTAAAAGGCAAAATTTGATACTGTCAAATTATGAAAATGTTGACCTTTTACCAAAATAGTTTGACATGTTTCACACGAAATGCCTCCCAACTGCTAGACATTTATACCAAACCTAATTAATATAACTACAGGTTCCACATATACGGTGACAACACCAGACTCTATATCACCAGAACCCCTCTCAACTCTTCAATGTCTCTAAATTGTCAGACTGCTTATCTGATCAGTATCCAATATTGGATGAGCAGAAATTCCTTCCAACTAAATACTAGAAAGACAGAAGCCATTGTCTTTTGTCTGTGCCAGAAATCCCATTCCCTAACAACTGACTTTATCCTGCTCCCTGGAAACTATCGGAGATTGAACCAAATTCTTTGCAACCTTGGCATTGTGTTTGATCCAGAGATAATCTTCTGACCATGTATCTGCAACATCTGTAAAACCACTTATTTCCACCATGATAAGATGGTTTAACTCCATCCATGCCTCAGCTCATCTGCTATTGACACCATCACTAAGCCTTTGTTATTCCTGCAACCTCATAACCTGTTTCCTCTCAGCTGCGCACACATTTTCTCCATAAAGTTACCATGCATAATGATCTAGCAAACAAATTTCAAGTGATTGAGCATGTACTACCAAAAAAGGGTACATTGTCATCATGTGGAATATCTGAGTTCTTCCATTTCTGACCACTTCTGCATTGCCAATTTTAATTGCTCTTGGCACAGATGTTGTGACCACAGTTGTCAACATCCTAAGCCTGAGAAATTCATACCTAAACCTCTCTCCTTCTCACTTGCTCTCTCCTCCTTCAGACACTCCTCAAAATCTACCTTTTCAACTAAACTTTTGTTCATCCACCGTATATCCCTTTTCTTGACTGTATCGCATTTGTTTATTAACACTTCTGTAAAGCTCCTAAGGAAATTTCGATACAGTAAAGATATTATATAATTGCAAATTGTTGTTGTTGCTTTGTTCCTGGTTTCCTTCTTTAACCTATTTTGCAGACCATTTTCTGATTGCTATCACATTTTTCTTGGAAATTTATTGGTATTATCAATACCAAATTAATGATGCAAATAGAAGTGGCACTGTCACTGCACTGAACACTGCAACAGATGTTGTTCAGCAGCACCTCTGGTCAGTCATGCTACTTCAGACTTCAGTATTAACAGCAAATGGA
Organism: Sphyrna mokarran; assembly: GCA_024679065.1. NCBI lineage: Eukaryota > Metazoa > Chordata > Chondrichthyes > Carcharhiniformes > Carcharhinidae > Sphyrna > Sphyrna mokarran. The sequence goes on from JAGIQG010000028.1 coordinate 29,960,223, forward strand.
GGGCTGACTGAAATGACCAAAACCATGACTATTGTGATGGGATTTGGTGGAATCAAGTTGCTGAAATTATGTCATGTATGTATTCATAAACTAGCTTCATTATTATTTTATCTTTTACAAAGCTGCAACTATTACTAAAATATGCGAGATTACGTAAATAATTACAAGTCTAAAGTTTGAAAACTGCAGAAGCAATCTTCCCTTTTGCTATTTTTAATGTTTCCTGTGAACATAAGTAGATCTGGTCTATCTGTTTTTTTTGATCTGCACTTTTATATACAGTGAATTTTAAGAGCCAGCCTTTCCAGTATAGAGCATTTCCATCCCATGCAAAAAGATTTTAAGACAATTAAAAATTAGAGATAGATTATTGAACTTGGAACACTGTCCTTTTATCTGTGGGGCCTGACTTCTCTGACACAGTTTGTAAAAAAAAAAAATTCCGATTTTAAAAGATGTTAAATCAATTGAATTTGAGCAATTTCAAGTTGACTCCTAGTGGATTGCCTCTCTACGATGTAAAGCTAGCCAATATTTGACAATGAATCTTCTACTAAGGTGAAGAAATTAGGACATCAGACTGATACAATAGAATACAATGCTGGTGCATTGGATGCATCTAATTTTTCTAGAACAAAATAACATTTTATTGTTTTTAAACTGAATACATACTTATCACTCATCAGCATCAAAATGGACAGTAAAGTAATAGAGTTCAGTTGACATACGGATTAATAAAAGAAAACCAAAATGGATTTCTTAAGGTGAAGTCATATTTAACTAACTTGTTGGAGAATTTTGAAGAGATAACAGGAACGGTTGATGAGGATAGTGTTGCTGATATGGCATACTTGGACTTCTAAAAGGTATTTGATTTTGTGCCGTGTAGCAGACTTGTGAGTAAAGTTATAGCGCATTGGATAAACAGTACAATAGTAAGACACATACAAAATTGGCTGAGAGACAGAAAACAGAAAGTAGTGGTTAATTGTTGTTTTTCAGGCTGGACGAAAATTTGTAGTGGAGTTCCTTAAGGTTTTATATTAGGACTCTTGATTTTCCAGGTATATAGTCATGACCTAGACTTTTATGTATAGGGCACAAATTCAAAATTTGGAAACATTGTGAGCTGCGAGGGGGATAGTGTAGAACTTCAAAAGGGCACTGGCAAGTTGTTAGAATGGGCGGACAGGTGAAAGATGAAGTTCAATGTGGAGTAATATGAAGTGATTCATTTTGGTAGGAAGAACATGGGGAGACTATATTAAACAATGCATACAACTCTAAAGAGGGATCAGGGTTTCAGGGATGAGAATCTTCAGTTGTGGTGATACATGCGTAAGTCATTAAAAGTGGCAGGACAAGTTCAGAGAAGGATTAATAAAGCATATAGTATCCTAAGATTTATGAGTATGGGCTTAGAGTACAAGGGCAAGGAGGTTATATTGAATTTGTGCAAGGCAATAGTTCAATCTCAGCTGGAGTGCTGCTTCTAGTTCTTGATGCTGCAATTCAGAAAGGACCTGAAGAAGACATTGGTGAGTTTGCAGATAAGGTTCATGGGAATAGATCCAGGAGTGAGAAATGTCAGTTGTGATGAAAGATTGGAAAAGTTAGGACTGTTTTCCTCGAGAAGAGAAGGCTGGGAGGAGATTTGATAGTATACAAAATCATGAAGGCTGTTCATAGAATAGATAGATAGAAACTATTTCCACTTGTGAAAAAATCAAGAATGAAAGTAATTAACAAGAGAAACAGAAGACTTCTCATGCAGTAAATATTTAAAGTCTGGAATTCACTACCTGAGAATATGATGCAAGCAGGTTCAATCAAAGCATTCAAAAGAAAATTAGACTTTTTCTGAAAAGGAAGAATATACAGGATTACTGGATGAAGTTGAGAGAATGACACTAAGTGAATTATTCATTCAGAGCATTCTTACAGACATTTGGCTGAGTGGCTGCCTCCTGCGCTGTAACAATTCTGTGATTGAATTTTGTATACGCTGAGAATAATGTTTATACTACAAAGGGCCATGTTTTAAAAATAAGAATTGTTTTGAAACACGCAGTTTTGTGTTGCTTATTTACTCCATCACTATCCTGCTTGTTCATTGTTGTAGGACTGTAGGTCAAGTGGTTCAATATTCTAATATTTTTACTGCATTTCAACAATGCAAAATTGTATTTTAAATTTACAAGAACAAAGTTTACTATAGGACCCAACTACACTTATAAAGAAATCTTAATCTGCACATAACTCGAGTTTGGGGTATGATTTCATCCAGTCTAGTGACACTATAAGCAATTGCAAACCCTTCTCATGGAGATTTTTGGTGAAATTATAAATATTTATTAATAATATTGCTATACCTACCCACTTCAAGAAATATCTGCATCGGGTGCTTGATGCAGATACAGATTGCAAAATATGGAAAATTGTATTTATTGTTGTTGCCATCTAATCTGTCAGTTTGGTGCCTTCAAATGATTTGCCAAAGCAATTGAATAAATTTTTGTTTGAAGAGAAAACCAATGCGTAACTCCTTAATTTCCATCAGGGGCCTTTACCACTAAGAGATGACAATGGCATTGTCCTTCTGGGAGAGAGAGCAGCCAAATGCCGTGCATATGCCAAAGCCTTACATTATAAGGAGCTGGAGTTCCAGAAAGGTCCCTGCCCAGCAATTCTAGAATCTTTAATCAGGTAAGTTGAATCACTTTGTTTAAAAATTTTTGGTAAATTATTGTTGCAGTTTGGATTGCAGTGACCAGTCTGACAAATTAGCAGAGAGAATCTGCACAAACAAAAATAAATATTAGCAAAATGTATTCAACTGCTGTCGCAGGTATAGATGGACACTGAGCCGAATGACCTTCTTTTGTGCATAATGCCTCTGTTGAACAAAGGAGTCTGTGTGTGTAAGACATTGATAGAAAACTACATATTGCTTTTAAATTACATTTATATTAGCCAGATTCCTAACATATCTTACTCTCTTGACGATTGCATGCTTGAATTTAGAAAAATCCCAATCCCTTAATATGCTTTCAAAATCTAGCTGTTCTGTTCCTTGAAATGTGTTTCATACTTTAGTATGGGCTTGGACTTTTGAGAATTTTCTCGAATTTAGGGATCAGATTAAATTTCGGAATGTCCAAGATATAAAGATTGTTGTTTCTATTTAACCTGAAGTTTTGCTTCAGTTTTTATTTGCTCGACCTGAAAATCTATTGGTATAATTAGTCATTATAGATGAGGATAAGAAACCTTATCCCAGCGAAGCTTATTTCTGATTTTTTTTCTGAGATGGGATAGGTCTGGGGTTATGGAACTATTTGCAGCTACTTTCAAAATAAAAGTCAAATCTACCTTCTGAAGTTTCATGAAATTAATTTCATAAATGTTTTATTGATTTGAAGGAAATGTTTCATGCATGTTGCTCCATTCCCACGTTAGATGCATTTAATGGTTTTGCAATCTTTGCGTAGTCATATTTGTCAAAGATGAAATGCAGACTCATAATAATCAAGGTGTCCATTTATATTAGATATTCACCATTCTGTTGCCTCTAATTTTTCCATTTTCTATTCCATTCTCAGCTGTTTGTGCAACTGCTTAAATTGCTTATTATGAATTTGAATTAAAGGAAAATAGAAAAAGCTAGTCGATGTTCCCATTCTGCGCTGTAATGTTCTATGTTCTATTAATTACTGTTCAAAATGTCACCTGGAAAATTCATTTGCAAGGGATCAAGATTTTGCTATATTATGATATCTTTTGCGGTTGTATGTCTTTGTTGAAACTTTCGGACCAGTTTCACATGTGAAGAGTGACCACGTTGTCTTGGAGAGCTGCTCAGCTTTGGGAGCAACAACTCGGTGTGAATCTAACATGAGTGGGAAATTTGACTAGTGAGGGCTGGGAAAAATTTATAAACCTGCATGTATCAAAGAGAAGATTTTAAAAATTGGAAATCCTGTATGTAAACGTGCTGCTAATCATTATGCAGAATTTTCAGAAGGATAAACTAAGTCTGAAGTTTATTTATTAGTGTCACAAGTATGCTTACATTTATGTTGCAATGAAGTTACTGTGAAAATCCCCTAGTCACCACACTCTGGCACCTGTTCAGGTGCACTAAGGGACAATTTAGCATGGACAGTACACCTAATTAGCATGACTTTCAGACTGTGGTGGAAACAGGAGCACCTGGAGAAAACCCACACAGACACGGGGTGAAGGTGCAAACTCCACACACAGTGAACCCGGATTCCTGACACTGAGGTAGCAGTGCTTGCCACTGTGCCAATTTATCACTGATAAGTGTCCTTTACAAAAGTTCCATCAAATTCTTGTTTCCTCTTTATTTGTTTTGATATGTATACACAGCGTTTACCTACCTATTCTCATAAACCAAAACAGTTTGTTCTCATGACACTTCTTGTGTTTGCTCTGAGACTATGCTGAACAACATTATTGGGATTTGTTCCTGTTTAGAACAAAGTGTGTGGAGAGGACCATCAATTTAAATTCTGCTGACGATAGTCCAGACTGGGCTGCGATATTGAAAGTGTGTTTGAATCCAGGCAAAGGCATAACAAGCTGCCGTCAAATTTTGCATTGGATAATAATTGAGCTTTGATTTATACTATCATGTGAAAGGATACTGGGAATTAATGTTTAAATGAGAGTAAAACATTCAAAACTTACTATGAATCAAACGTGCGATTTGAAGCTTTGGAACATTGGCGGCATCTGCTACACTCCTAAACTAATTAAGTGGAAATGTGGTTTCAATAAGACACCTGGTTCACCTCTTGAGCAGTAAATGTAACTTTCTACAGATTTTCATTTGGGCATCCTGTTTGATTTCATGGAAGTAATTTTAGTCCATAAATAAGTTAACTTTGAGTCATGCTGTCCTTTTTTTTTAAAAGCTGTTAGCAGTCCAGGTCTAAAGAGTTCAGCTGTATAAACTGGTTGGTTGTCATTTGAAGTTTTGCTCATATACTTCATGGAAAATTGGTAGTTCAGGGTAAGAAAAATGCGTATCTAGCCTCATTTGGAACTCCAAGTAATAACCTGGTAGCAATATACAGCAATATTTAACAAGAATGATCAAATGGGTAGTTTTTGTTAAAAGGATCAGTGTAACCTTAAAGTTCTATTTGGCTGTATCTTGCCTTAATTGGCTGGATTTTGACAGCTAGAACTAACATATTAATATCATTCATGTTAAAGCAGGTTCTGACACAGAACTGTCAAAAATATCAGCTAAGTTAATAGTTATTAACAGCTACTTTGCAACTGAATGCTATTTTCTTTAATTTGTTTGAAACCTGAACTATCTCACTTTAAATGAGAGAAAATACATCCATTAATTAAATAAGATATTATAAAGTGGCCTAATACTAAACCATTTTTGTTGGTAGCTTCAAAAGTAGAAACAGCCATTTTTCTTGGCAGCTGATGGGTGAGTATCTGAAATCTGTGAGCTTTTCATGCAATAGCTTGTGTACATCTTCACCAGCCATTTGGGAAGTTGCAACAATCAGAAAGCAATGTTGTGAATTGTGACTTAAAAGACAATAGTTTATGTGAATTATTTTCTGTTTACTGCAGTTCTGTGGAACATTGTACACCAGGGCAACCTTGGACCCCAAGTGATAGACACAAGTTCGGGGTGGTGGTGGTAATTTTAACCTAGCTTGATGGACAGGAAGCCTGCATGATTAGCTGCAAGAACAGTTTGCACCAAATGTTACTGTTAACTGACTTGGATTTGAGTTTCCTTACAGGTTGATTAGAGTAAAATTTTCCTCAATTATAAACACTATAAATACAATAACATTATGCACAATAATTCCTTGCATTTTCGTTCCGTTACTTGACGAGAAACATTTTTGGTTTCTTGCTCGTTATTTACTGAATGGAGATTGTGTGTAAACTATAGTGTTTAACAACTTTTGTTTTCTTTATAGATAAATGTTAAAGTTTCTTAAGAAAGCTATAAAAGAAAAATATAAAAAAGATTTTTTTCTATTTGCAGCTCATATCCAAAGCTACAAAGTATGGTGCCAAGAGACTTGCATTAAATGTGCATGATTTTGTAAATTTGTAAGAACAATTAAAGCCCAAAGTAAAATTTGCAATTGGTGACAATGTATAGCAGATTTGTCAACACTAGTAAAAAGACAGGTTAATATTTTAGATGCAAACAATTTCTGTCAGAATTGGATAACACAAGATAACTGAATCTCTTTGTAAAAATAATGCAGATTATAACCTAATAGTTCTGATACAATTGTGAAGATGGAATGAACTATGAAAAAATCTTTTATTGTACTTAACGTCAAGATAACAAAGTTTGTGATTAGTTTCACTTTGAAATTTTAAAGTTTATTTATTAGTGTCACAAGTAGGTTTACATTAACATTACAGTGAAGTTATTATGAAAATCCTCTAGTCGCCACATTCCCAATGCCTATCCAAGTACACTGAGGGAGAATTTAGCATGGCCATGCACCTAAACCAGCACGTTTTCAGACCCGGGGAGAATGTACGGACTCCGCACAAACTGCGACCCAAGCCCAGAATTAAATCTGGGTCCTGGCACTGGTTAGCAATGCTAACCAGTGTTCCCTGATGCTATATATATAAAAATATAGTGACATCTTGGCTCTTTGTCTTATTTTCCTCTAGGTCTTGTGCTGAATTTTTTTTTTTGAATGAATTTAATTTTTTTGTATATTTTGTTATGAAGAAGGTAAGTATTGGATTCAGCATGATTTATTGCAGCACAGTTATATTACAGTATTTCAAATTGCTACAGGAGCACATCATTATATCATTTTATTTAAAATATTACTTGATTAATTTAAGTTTGAAATTCAGCCTATTTAGTTGTGTCAATGCAAAGCAAAGGAAGTGGGCTGAAATGCTACTGCAATGAAGAGGCTTTGAAAAGACATTTCTATCTAAAAACTGGCAACTGCTAATACTTTAGCAATGAATTGGAACAACGCGAGTGGTAATAAATGATGAACAGAGCCTTTGTGGACAACAGGATTAAAGCCCTGTTTAATTAATAATTTAGTAGATATTCAAAGGGGGAGAGGGATTTAGCTGGTTAAGGCCTGTTTTACTTGAAGTAGAGACTTTTCTGAAGTAAAATGCTTGTAATTTGAGATCGCATACCAGACAGTAGCCTCTGGGGTGATTATACTTCAATGGTGTAAGTAGCATAACAGTCACTTAAAATACTTGTTTTTCCTTCCAGACTGAATCGAATAGTCGAAGACTTGGCTTTTGTAACTTACATTAATGTGCCAAAAACCATTTCAGATTCAATCAGATTTTTAGTTGACTCAATCTTTTTAAAGCTTCACTGTGAGAGGTTTTTACCATTATAATTCATATTTTTCCTACTGACTGTCATTTTTTTTTCCCTATGACTCAGTGTTGTGTGAATTGACAGTATCACACTGTTATGATACTGGAGCAGAATCTTTAGTTGCGATTTTGAGGATCGTGATGAAGTGAAACTCTTGCTGCTGATCTTAAAACTGCTAAGAAAGATCAAGTAATGTTTGGTGCTCTGGGGTCAAGTAGGTGGGATTTCTGGCATTAGCAACAAAGTGATGCCAGTAAGCAGGCTGAATAATCATTAACACTGAATAATTCTCAGAAAAAAACAGACAAGAAGGAATGAGCAGGTTTTACTCATCACATTTTATAATTTTATGGATTAAAGACAAAAATGGAATACTGAACATTTTTTTAAATGAAGTCATTTTAAAAGTTTATGGAGATTATAGCATAGTGTGAAGAAATTTGAAATTCCATAAAGATAACATTCAATTTTCATGATAGAGAAGTTATTTTGTAGTAATTATGTTAAAGAATGTCATTCAATGTGGTGTAATTTATTCAAAGGTTTTTATGGCAAGAATAGTTAAATAAAATGTGGAGGTTCATATCAAAGCAGTAATTTCTAATTGAAATCCATCTGTGAAGGCTTCAACCATGCACTGAGTGAAGGAGCAGGAAAATGTATTATACCAGCTTTTAGCTTTGTGCAGACACCAGAGGTTGCTGTCAATATTATTGAGTAATGCTGTCGGTTTCAGAAAATTTGAACCATTTCATTAGGAAAGCAATCTACATATCAAACTTTTATTCATAGAGTATTTTATTAAGAATTCAAAGTTTACAATCGAATTGCTTTGCCGAATACCTGTTACATATACAAATGTGTAGCCAATTGTAAAACCGGTTCCTGTGAAAAGTCAAACCCTGAATATGGAACTATCTCGGTTGCCCTAATTCAGCCATTAATGGCTCTGTTTGCACAGCAATTGTTTATTTCCTTCCCCTTTCAAGGAGACTGTTGTAATTCTCATTTTTTAAAAAAACTCCAGCTTCTAAGAGTGGCACAGTGCTAACTCTCAGCACCAGGGACTTGGGTTCAGTTCCAGCCACAAGTGAATATCTGTGTGGAGTTATCCCGTTCTCCCTGTGTCTGCGTGGGTTTCCACCTGATTCTCTAATTTCCTCCCACACTACATAGGTTAGGTAGATTGGCCACGCTAAATTGCCCCTTAGTGTCAGGGGGATTAGCAGGGTAAATATACGGCATATGGGGATAGAGCCTGAGTGGGATTGTTGTTTGTGTAGGTTCGATTGTCCGAATGGTCCTCCTCTGCACTATAGATTCTTTGATCACCAGGTATCGTTCTGTTTCTAACTTCCTTCTCTTCACCACTCACCCTGTCCTCAAATTGTCATGTTCTGTTCTCCCAGAAGCATTTTTTAAATCCCTTCCATTTTATCTCCACCCACCTACTGCACAGAGACCCTCATCCATAGCCAATCTCCTTTGTCACCAACCTGGGTGTATTATTTCTTACCTTTTTCAACCCCTCCTTTGGTATTTAACCTAATTAGTCAGTCCTGTGTTCTTCTTTGTTTCCTCTGTGGTTCTCTTCTGCTGGCTACACTCCAATTTGATCCAACCGAACTAATATGTCGTCAGTTACAATTTGAACTCCCAACACATTCTCAGCTGTCACCTTCAGAGTACAAGAGGTTTTCCTCATTGACCCCCTTCTCTTCCTCATTTACACTCTGCTGATTGGATAACACTCGGGGCAAAAGATCACCTTCCCACCATCAAACTTCATTTGATGGAGATTCACAAGTGAAGGATATTATATTTGGCTTGTAGTCAGAACAATTTAACATGAATCCTATCATGTAATGAAAATATCTCCCTTTCTTTTTCACACATTTCTCAGTTACATAAGTTTGTGCAGAGTCCTACACTGGATCAGAGCACAAATTCTAATCATTTGATCTAACTTGATCACCTTTGCCATGATGCTAAGCAATATGAAGGTTAAGTATAACATACAGCTGCAGTGAGAGATGCTTTTCTCAGCACCATGTTTGGGATGACTTAGTGATTATTATTTTGTTTTTGGTCTGACCTGATTAACTTAATATCAACAATGTAAAAAAAGGAATAGAAGAACCGGTAAATAAACTATAGAAGTGAATCCTACGCTAGACTTGTTTATTGTACTTGCGGAGAAGTATGGATTTTGAATTGTATGAAGTAATTGGCAACATCATCTTAATTGAGAATTTCTTTGAGTTTAATGTCATAATGAGATTGAGGGTTATAGGTAGGGATATGATCGGCACAATTTATAGACCGAAGGGCCTGTTTGTGATGTAGTGTTCTATGTTAATATCGTTTGCTAGGATGTCAGGATGGCAATGTGATATTTTCTACTCCTAGCGAAATGTCACAATTATGCTAAGTTCAGTTTGGTCTTTCTGGGGAAAAATATGAGATCTGAAAAGGAGAATATATGCAAGCATGAAATTGATTCTTGCTTGTCTGGATGCAATTGCATGTTCAGGTTCAGTCTAATTTGAGAGACAATTTTTGTAACTTTGTAAGATCATTGCTTCGTTGAAATTTCAAACCAGAAAGAAGCTGTTTAGTCCAAAATACCTGTCACTCAGTGTTGGTCATGATATGAGCTTTAACCATGTGGAAATTGCCTTTGTTACTATGCTCCTAATCTTGCAACAAATCTTTTGTCATGATGATGCTTTCAGAGTAAAGTTGCTCATGTTCTTCTCCATATAATATCTCCTTGGGTTTCAGAATTTTTCATCTAAAATTTTGGGTACAATCTTACAACCTCATACTGCCTGTTGTTTAGTGAGGTGAGGTAGTAAAGTTAGATGAGAGGCAAAAAATCAGATTTGCATCTGATTTCTCACCTCCCCTAATAAGTCCTGGATGCTATCGCCCAGGTTCACTTGCATTAACCCACTTGCCAGACAATCACAGTTGGTCTCCATCAGCAGAGACTGGATGTGATGGGCTTGCCGGAGGATCAGAAGCTATTGAAACTAGGGATGAGAGGTAATCGGCAGAGGTGGGAGACCAGCACTGGTAGCAATCTGCAGTGGTGGGGAAGGTGGTGGTGGCGACAGGAGATCTTGCATCCTGGTTCTTTTGTACTAAGTGCGACAAGATTGTGACTCGCAGCTTGCCAGAAAACCCAGTGTGATTATGTCCCATTTTCTTGCTTGTTTGACACTTGAATTTTTTTTTTTTGCAACACCATGGCATTGATTCTTTTTGTGACATTGTTCTGGATGGAGATTAGCATCGCCTAAGAACCAGATCTGACTTGCTGACTTCCATGGCTTGCATTAGTAGAGTGAATGCCAACTTGTCGATATTTTATCAGTGGTCACGTTCTTCGTGATAGTGCAGTGAATTTATATTGGTTATGTGTTGAAAGCATCAATTTTAAATGGGGTAAGTTTATATCAAAGCAGTAATTTCTAATTGAAATCCATCTGTGAAGGCTTCAACCATGCACTGAGTGAAAGAGCAAGAAAATACTTTATAGCAGCTTTTAGCTTTGTGCAGACATTTGATCTTCCTGTCTTTAAGCTACCATCGCTCGTACAGAAAGCCAGTCTCCTTATTTGTTCATAAAATATTTCATGTTTTATTTAAAAACTGCAAAAATCATACTAAAGCATGGAGTTACGTACTGTTCTTAGCAGAAACAAAGAAGAAATTTTTTGAAGCATGCTTTGTCCAAAAGAAGAAACTTGTTCTAAATCAAAGGTAGACAATGATGTACAAAAAAAAATTAAGTTGCATATTACTGCATTAGTAACTGAAAATGATATTGCCATTGTATGTTGTACATTTTTTTTACACACAATGCAATAAGGTGGAAAGCCTCAAATAAATTCCTGTTCGTTTAAACAGAATGTGTTGTATATAACTTCACAACTGTTTCTCGCTATAAACTTCACTTTTTTGAAAGCAAATGGAAGTACATGGTCACAAAATGATGAATATTTAAGAAAATTAATCCATATGAACTGGCTAATAATGATAGTGTCGTCTAGAAACGCACATAATATCAGTTTGCAGTAAGTTGCAAGAAATACCTCACACAAGGAAGCAAATTGCTAAATATGAATTGTTTTATCAAAACGTTCAACAAACCGAGCTGAAGAGTGAAGATTCTGTGCATTTTCTTAGAAGAATCTTAAGAATTATACATTTGCAATCAAGCTACTTTTCATTTACAGCCATTCGTAAATTGTGTAATTAGAAACAAAGTAACTGAGAATATTTCATAAGTGATTCCATTTTTCTTAACCAAAGTAATTCTTCATGATATGCATTAGCCACAGCTTTATAACTTGCGTTGTGTACCATGAGCTAGGAATATTATTAAAGGCATGATATATATCTTAAAAAAAACTAAATCTTAGCTTATTTAATAGTCATTTCTTAGAAAAAAAAGCTTCATTATTTTTTAAAAAAAAGTTCCCCTGTCTCCCTCCATCCCAAGCTTGTTGATTCCTTTTGTGAATCCTGTTCTGTGTTGGTGACCTCCCCTGCGTCTCACCTACATGGTCATTATTTTCAAGTATAAGTTTTGGCATTGTGTATCAGATGACTTGAGTTATCTGTGCAATAGTCTGCCATTAGATCTTGAAAATTCTCAATACTGTTTCACTGCTCCATTCTTTGGTGAATTAATCATATACATGACAAGAAAATTTTCTAGTGATTTTTATATACAGTAGATAATGTGAATGTGATTTATATGATAATATGATTTATTTTTAAAGTAACATCTGCAGTCAAAGGATGTATCACCTGTCGCCTGCAACTATCTCAGTCCTGAAAGTATACTTTATCAATTGGATTATGTATTTGGGATAGGGGAAACTGTTCAAGGTATAGGGTTTTGTAATTGTTAATGTTGCTGGATAGCCAGATGAATTTCATTTGAAATATTGCATCCGATTTTGTTGTAATTTTTAAATAGTGAAAAAATGGTTAATTTCACTTTACTGCTCAACTCCCATAGGGCTGTTAGATCTACGTGTAGTAGTTGTATACAAAAACTTTTCAGTTTTGTCAGTTTGTTACTCCTCCTCCCTCCCTCTCCAATCTTTAAAAAAAAATTAAATCGAGAGCTTCTGGAATTTTTTTGCAGAATGTTTAAAGCCTTCTTGACTGAGGGGAAATGAATGCTTCCGTCTGGTAGGATGAACAAATGCACTGGGTCTCACTTAACATAGCATTGGTATGATTTAAATGTCTGCAGTAAAATTGAGCATGTTCCAGGACCTGGTTTCTAATTAGAGGCTTTGAAAGGGTGTATTTTTTGAAAGGCTTGTCATCATTCCAATCTCTGCTGTCAGAGGGAATTTGATACAGTTAAGTGGTAAACTCATTTAATAGGATATTACTTTCAGAAATACCTACAGCATCAGCCTGTTATTTTCCCTTAAAAATGATACATTTTCAAGCAACTTTATGTAATAGACTTTTGCTTTTTTTGTAAAGATTGCCATCCATGTAATAATTTAAGCCTACAAATAAGCAGTTCTTTGGTGTGTCCTACTGCAGTGTGCCAGCATTGCTGGAATTCAACAGATCAAATAAAATGAAGTTAATTTATAGCTGTCTGCACAATAGATCTAAGGTATTTTGGGGGTCCACATTTAATACAAGTAATCTTGATATATAATTATGAAGTTTTCTTGTAAGTGCTTAATCTCCATTGTGGGTTTTAAAATATGTTTAAATATATGTTTATAATATTCAATATTAAAAAATGAATGTAAATAATGCAGAAGTATCTTTAATTGTATTATTTAAAGTTCAAAATGTTTAGCTGTTGAGTATTTCTCAAATTTTGCCAATAAAACACAACAAATCCTTGTTAATTTCTACTAAACTGCAATTTACAATTTAGCTGAGAGCTAGTTTAATGACAGAATAAAATAAATTATTTCTCTCCACCCTTTACATGATAACCAATTGTTGATCAGTTAGTCAAATCCTACTTTAAGAATGAAGAGCTTGATACATTACAAGGTAATTTATCATAAATGACCATTTCCTAATTCAATGCTCTTTTTGCAATTAATGGACCAGCTTTAACAAAATGCTGAGAAAGATACAAGTTCACATCCATCTTCTTTCTGCATGTAAATGCAGGCTAAACTAGAAGATAAACAAAAGTTGACGACCAACTTCCAACAAAGTCGACACTGCCCCAGGAAAACTGACAGTTCACTAATAGTTCTAATTGCAGTACATGAAAGGATAGTTGACAATATAGCAATTTAGAAGTTTCTGGAATGTACACGAGTGCTGAATTCATGAGGATTTTTTTTATTGGACATGTTACCTTTACACGTGTACACACACCCGAAGAAGTTTTGAATTTTGACAAAGGGCTGTGTTTTCCAGACCTTTTCCTTTGGCGAATATCCACTGTGTAGAAACAACAGTCTGAAATATCAATTGTAATAAGTAGTGTTCCCAACCTTCTTGCTACAATTTCCAGCAGTTAATTCCAAGGGATACGCCATTCTAGTGGCATCCTAAGTATCTCGCTATGCTTCGACGACACTTAAACTGGGGTTTGGTGGGGGGAGGAAAAAGGAAAGGGCAAATGTCATAACTTTGGTTTAGGAACTCTGGATTTTTGGGTCTGCAGTCTTTGTTGTCTAACAGCAGGCAAAAGACCCTGAGGCTGAAGTAGAGTCCATATTATAAGTTTTCAGTTACTTCCGACCCAACCCAGTTTCCACCCTGAGATCTTGCTTGGGTCTAAACTAGGCTATGTTAATGGCATGGCCCATTAAATTTGGGTTTCCTTTAGTATATGTAGGCATATTTTGACTGAACTGCACCTGTCTATTTCTATAATACGAGAACCTTTACAAAACTCAACATTCTCTTAATTTAGTGAATTTACTGGCATTTTGGTGCTACAATGATTCTGGATGTGAACCTCAGTATGCATTTTTAATTAAATAAAATATGCTATTAGTCTAACTGTGTTCAAATCTTGACATTGAGAAGGAGTACAGTGATAGGAATTATGACAGGAATTATCAAGTAAAGCCAACAAATATGTTCAAATAGGGTACTTCTACCTTGTCTCATAGAAACAATTGCAGCCTGGTTTGAAGAAGATAAACCACTCCATTAGATGAAGGCCAAATTTTCCATCTCAAATCCACTTTCAAGGAAAATTAAATGTTTTAGAAACTGAATTCCTTTTGTTCTATGTAACTTATTTAAGGAAAATACTAAATAAACATATCTGCGATTGGAACTCTGAAAATAACTCACTCATCCACCCCAAGCTTGATGCAAGAAACAATGTAATGAAAATATCTGATGGTTCTCAGCAAAGAATAACAACTTGCATTTATAAAACACTCAACAATAAGTAAAATGTTCCATCAAGTTTTGGCACTTCAACCTTACTGTCTAAGAAATCTGAATGATATTAAAGACCTGTGGTACTAGTGAGGTAAAATATTTTTCTCATAAGCCACTGATTCACAAGTGAGAAAAATTGGCAGCTAACGTGTTTCCATACACTTTCGTATTAGGGGATAGGCAAGTCATATTTTTGCACTTTTTGTTGCTTCGTACTATAGACAAAGTACGACAATAATTTTGACTTCTAAACTCTTTGGACTCTCTAATTCTTATTTGCATTTTTCAGATTGTAAATTTAACTTTCATTTAATTCAATTGAGGATCACATTGACATTTCTGCCATACTATTTTTAAAAATATACTTATTGATTTCTTTGTGTACATTTTAAAACCCTATCAGTGTGGCTAGTATTTTTCATTGAATTTTATAATATCCAATGTTATTTTCAGATGAATAATTGTGTAGGTGGTTCGCAAAGAGACAAAAGCATAAGAAAGGATCTTCCCAAAGTTTTGCATCAAAAAGTTCTTCAATTCACAATTCTGTTGTAAGAAAATGCAGTAATAAATGTTAAGATCATGCTCAAGGCTTAAAGCTTTGTGGACGAATCTTAATTTCGACTTTTTTCAGTGAGTAACTTGAGCCATGCCAGCCATACCATGTGATGCCATCAGAATTTTGGGTATGCTGCCCTTGACGATAGTAAACTCCATTCAGATTGGAATCTGTGCAGCAGTTGTACCAGTAGCCACCTGCAAACAAAAGGATCATGAATTATTGTATAAATTGTGCATGTTATTTCTTGGGGATTAAAGACTGGTGAGGCAGTAGGGAAAGATAGTAAAAGTGATGGGTAGTATTGTAGTTTTCAAACTTGGTGTGATCTTTTCTCATCCCGTGCATTTTTTTTAATAGTGTCATTTTTTTTCTTTGTACTGTATTCATAATATCTACTAAAGATGGCTAAATTCTGCAATATATTTTCATTTTTTACTGAACATTGCTATCAGAGGCGTGTGTGTTCTTGGTCACACATGTCCAATGTAATGAATTGTCTGCAGATTTTGTGAAAACTTAAGGGTTTCCTTATGTAACGTAACATTATGGCATTTCAACTATTGCTAAAACATGTGAGTTTTTTTGTTTACCTATCAGCTCTTACCTTTGCGGAAATGCGCACAGTCGTCCACGCACTTGTCATTGTCTTTGTCCTTTGTACTGAAGGCAGTGTTGTTGTGGTATCTGAGTGAGTCCCGTCCAGCTGTTCCGTTGTAATTTCCAATGATTAATTTGTAACTATTCAATTCATTGCTTATTGAAAAGTAGTTGTATTCTGCATAACGAGCATGGCCTTCCCAGTCCTGTTGTTACACAGGTTAAGATGTTAAACAGTTCATTGACATTGATTATATATTGTTACCAGCATTAATTTGCATTGAGTTTGCACCTTAAATTTTTAAAAGATCTTAACTTGTCTTTATGTTTCAAATTCCATTCATTAAATGTCTCATTGCAAATAAAAAAATCATAATTTGATAAAATATATAAATTAGAATTCTAATAAGTTACCTCCATATCTACCCTGAGTATACTTGGCTGCCTAGTTAATCGAAAAATGTGTTCATTTCCCAACCAGAAGTCCCCACGGATGTTGCCAAATCCTCGCTTGTACTGTTTCCAGTCACGATTGAAAGAGGTTAGGCCAGCTTTGCGCCGTTGTATAACAGTCCAGCCACCACCTCCCGTTTCCATGTCACAGTATACCTGTAACAGTTCAAATAATTATTCAACAAGGCATGCAGAATAGTTTGAATGCCAAAGTATTTAATTAGGTTTTCATTCTATGATAGTTAGATTTAGGACTTCATTCACAAGTCTAAGCTGCAGTCTGTTTACTCATAATGATGGAAACTGAAGATTGCAACATGTCACAGTACACCTGTATCTCAAATTGTGTTGATGCAAGAGAATTTTGATTTGAATTTCCTACTAGATGAATCCTACCAATACACAGTGTATTGCAATTGTACATTTGTAGCTGAGGAATAAAGTAGTTTAAATATTTAACTGTAATCACCCTCTATTGCTCAATTCATCCTTTAGTCCAATCAGAGCACGTTTTCATCAAAAATATAAATGAAGAATCAACTATAAATGCTGGAAATAAAAATAAAATGCTGAAAAAACTCATCACTTGTCAGAAATAATATGAGATGGTAACGTTTGAAGTGTAATCCAAAACTACAATATTAACTTGAATGTTCTCTTTACATTTGCTGACTAACCATATATTTCCAGTATCTTGTGTTTTATTTTTATTTAAAAATAAGTTAATTTGACTGATTTGGATCAGTTGGATTAAAAAAAATTTTTTTAACTTCAGTGCATTCTCTATTGTGGAGTATCTCAGCTTTGCAGTCTTACTTAAGTGGTAGAAAAGAGAATGAATGGAAGTTTCCTGCTTGGTGTTGAATATCATAAATTAACATGGATTTCAACTGCTGATGAAGCTGATGCAGGTTCTATTTTAACTTGAAAAAAGAGTTTTCAAAGTGGAATAGGATATTAATGACTAAAAAGAGCAGGTTCTGTTGTTGTTCATATACAACTACAGTAATGCTTGGATTCAAAACTCAGGGATTCTGAAACAGTGGCAGTACATTTTAACAACTCCGGTAAAATCCATAAAAATTAAGGCCAAATTCACTGTTTTGTCCAGGTGATAACAAAATAAGGAAGTGATATTTTAGTCATCACTGAACAATTCACACACCAAAGTGACACAGTCACAAATGATAAATAACAGGTGTTTTGTGTACTACAGTCCACCAATTTAAATTTTGGTGATAGTTAGAGTACATTCAAAAGATAACAAAACTAAAGGAAATTTATTTGAAATAGCATTACCTCCAGTTCTGGAGTTCCCAAGAACTCATCTGCAGGCAGCTTGTATACACCAGATATTCGATAGTTTTTCCGGTACAGTGATGTGCAATCATAAGTGGCATCTGCAAACAAAGAATTAAATATTGAATTATTGCAGCAGTGCAGACATGATGAGCTGAATGGCTTTTTTTTATATGCTGTAACATTTTTATGGTTTAACTATTTCGGAATCCTTGAGTTTTAAATCAAACTATGACTGCACTGCAGCTACAGCAAAAATGAACATTAATGAATAATGGACTTCTTTCTTGTAATATTCATAAATATTATTTTTTGTGCTGAGATTCTTTTCCAAATTAGAATAGTGATTGAAATCTACGTTGATGTTTGGTACTCACTCGAGCAGGAAAATTCCATTTATTCCCTTCTTTGCCAATGTCTATGAAAATAGCTACATACTTCACACCAGTAAGAAAGCATCGAAATGAATTAAGAATTTTTATCATGGTGGTTTTTAGATCTTTATGAATTATTAGCTGTGGAAATCTTAGCAAATCCAACATATATTCAATTCACTTTGAAATATTCTTTATAATGTTCCCATGTAAATTTTATACCAGTAAATTGGCATTGTTATCCTGAAGCATGTTTTGTTTCAATCTTTTGGAATTGAGCTGCCTATTTAGGTTTTGTTTAACTTTTTTCCACTTCCCCATATGGACTGCATTTTGTGGACCATCTTGTGAGTCCCAAAGCTTAAGAGTCTCTCATAGCTTCTGACCTCATTCTCTACAAGATTGTTCCCTCTTGGATACTAGCGATCTTTACAGTCACTCGAGGACAATTTGATCCATATATTCACCACCTTCTGTATTCAGTAAATATAAACTATATGCTCATCTTGTCTCTTCTGATTTAGGTCCATAACTTAATCTCTATTCAGCATACTTGACACACTCCCTGCCACTCTTTCCCTGCATTTCCTGTTTGCTGCTGTTTTGAGTTTGAAAAAATATTTCCCTAGATGTTTACACTTGAAGAAACATAATTTGAATTAAATAGCATTTTCTGTTTTCAAAACTAAAGAAGCCAATGAATATATCTGATTGTTGATGGTGCCTGTTCAATCATGCCAATTTATAGCTTTTACTTAGTTGCTGCAGTAAATGAGTTATCTTTTGAGTTCAGGAGCTGTGGCAGTCCAGGCTAGCCTCAGTTATCAGCAAAATGCTTGTCTTTTTTTAGATGCGAAAATAGTGCAAACCCAACAAAAATCACATGTAAGCACTTCTAATAAACCAATTTTAATTTCTGTTGACAAATGATTTTTAATATAACCAAAGCATTTAAAGACTGCTGCCAATTTTAAGTTCAATTTTGTGAAGATTGTGAGAGCTAAGTTATCAATAGTATATGGTAAATTGATACTTATTAAAATAGTGGTAGAGGATACAAATTCTCATTGCTGTGACACTGTTGAAAGTGAATTTTCAAGAACGGGTTTGGGTAATTGTGTATTGCACTAAGTGAGTTGATTTGTGAGCTCAGCAAAGCCAAGATTACAACCAATTTTAAATTCAATTTTGTGAAGATTGAGAGAGCTAAGTTACCAATAGCATATGGAAAATTGATGTTTTCTAAAGTGAAGTTATAAAGGATAGAAATTTTCATTGTTCTAACTTTGTTGAAAGTGACTTTTCAAGAATGAGTTGAGGAATAAGGAATAGTTGAGGACTCTGGGTCTGTACTCATTGGAGTTTAGAAGGATGAGGGGCAATTTTATTGAAATTTACAGGATACTAAGAGGCCTGGGTAGAGTGGATGTGGAGAGGATGTTTTCACTGGTGGGAAAAACTAGAACTAGAGGGCACAACCTCAGGCTGAAGGGACAATCCTTTAAAACAGATGAGGGGGAATTTCTTCAGCCAAAGAGTGGTGAATCTGTGGAACTCTTTGCTGCAGAAGACTGTGGATGCCAGGTCGTTGAGTATTTTTAAGACAAAGATAGATAGGTTCTTGATTAATAAGGGGATCTTGGGTTATAGGAAAAAGACAGGAGAATGGGGATGAAAAATATATCAGCCATGATCGAATGGCAGAGCAGACTCGATGGGCTAACTGGCTTAATTCTGCTCCTATATCTTATGATCTTATGGGTTTATGTAATGATGTTGCACCAGGTGAGTGCATTCCTGAGTTCAGCAATGCGAAGACGCAGATAAATCAATGGTTTCTGCAAATTACTGTTTATTTGAACAGTTCCCAAAAAAATGACTCAGTGAACAAATTGTGGCATGCTGGATATCCAGAATCTTAGTTTTATTTAAAGCACTGATTGGGTCCTAGGGTGGGATTTTCCAGCTGCGCTCTCCCCAAGACCAGAACATCAACAGACATTTCATGATCTGTGTCCTGCCCTCTGTAATTCGTTTTGTGGGCGGGAAAGGAAAATTTCACACATTTGAGTTGGTCCGGTATTAGTATTGGAAACCCCAAAAGAGAAAAAAAACACCACAAGGTAAGCTTTCAATGTTCAAATGACCAAAATAACACTATTTTGACCCAGCAGGTTCTTGACAGTAATTATCAACCAACTTAATTTAGTTACCATTATTGTCCAAGTTGAAATAGCTGATGTGAATTTGGAGATCAGTTGAGATACTGGAGTTGGGGTTGGAATCCCTGGGTTAGGGATGATGAATATAGCTAAAGTTCTTGCTTCTACTCACTATCCTGCTGAAAAAGCTCCTGAATCAAACCTGCCCTTTTTGTTTTGAACTCGAGCAGTCTTTTCTTGTATTTTCATATGATAAATGCAGTTGAAAAGAACAAAAGTGTCTAGCTTGTATAAGGTAGTACTTGTTCAGTGGCAACTGAACTATGCTATGAATTTGCATAGCTGACGTTCTTTTGCTTGCTTGGTAACTGGAATACTCTGCTCGTGGTTCACCAGAAAGGCAGCATTGATTCTACTCTGGAGCTGATGTGTTTCAATAAAAAGTGGAATTTAGTGTATTATGTTTTGGAAATGTCTCGAGTTTAATCTTGGAAAATAAAGATCTAGTTTGGTTTTTTTCCTAAAAAAAACTTAGCTTTTTCGATGCAAGATAATAAAACTTTGAGAACTTGCTAAGTTGAATCAGCAGTTGGATACTTCTAGAGGCAGTCTGCATGGATTATTACATGTTATGGTTAGTCTGGAGTCATATGATTTAACAAATGCTGCACTGATTCATTTAGACAACTTGATTGCACCTTAATGAAAACTGTCTAGGTCTTGTGGGGAGCTAGGTCTTTCTGCCTTTTGAAATATTCACAATTTCTTCTGTGTGCCATGTACACAAAAAAAAACTTACGATGTGTGAATCAATAGTATTGACCAGTTTAAATACTGTAAACCTACATTGACTGAAACTTAATGACTATAATATGGCATTCTATTCCTTCTAAAGGCCAATGCAATAGTCCCATTTTTCCCATCTTTAAATAATTATCTTTTTAGGATTCTTTGCCTTTTGTTTATTTCATCTTCCAGTGAAGCCCGACTCCTGCTGATTAAGAATCCAGAAGTGGTGAGCACCTTTCCGTGCCCTCATCAAGTGACCATATTTCATGAATGAATCTAGATAGGAAGACCTGTAGTCAGACTCATCAATCTAGTTACTGATGAGCCTGTTCCTGACTTCAGTGAAATAGGTTTTCATTCCCTTTAATAGAATTATTTTGTAACTGCAGGTTTCTGCCATCCATAGCGTAGGTCTATGAGATGTATTTGCTAAATTTGATATATAAATTATAATGGTTACACTTTTAAAATGTCTTTACTTTTTAAAATTTAGAAGACTCTTCATCTGTTGAACATATCTCTACACCATTACGTTGTAAATCAGTGTGGTCTGTCAACTGTAAAGTCTGTATTCGTGTTTCACCCTGATGGCACTAAAATGCTTGGATGTTATAAAAAAGTTATTGCTGACTGATAGGTTTACAATAACTGAACAAGCTATTTAACACCTCATTAGTGTTGCAAACATCATACATCTAGTAGTCCACCTACCTCCCCAAGGACATCCTTACTGTGGGGCAAGAATATTTCATATTTGAGAAATGGCAAGCATTTCCAAATTTCAGCAGACTTTGCTCAACATAGCATACTGTGTCTAATTTCCAAAAATATCTGAACAATTGGGGAAAAAAATAATATATTAGTCTGTTTTCCATACATTTTGCCTAAATTATTATATAGGGCTGCTGATTGAATAAGACACCAATGCGGAGGAATATACCCCTATCAATTATTCGTGCCATTTTTTAAATTTGCCAAATGCCTAAGCTTGAATAGTAAAATCATTTTGTGTATTAGTTAAGGGAAAATGTTGACCAGCACAATAGACAAACTTCTTACTTTAGAAGAAGTAGCATGGGACCTTTTGCATCTGCCTAAGCAGATGGACTGGAGCTTGCTCTAACATTTCATTTGATAGATGACACTGTTGAGAATGCAGCAGTTGTGCAGTACTGCATGAATGTGTCAGCCTCATCTTGGAGTTGCGTTTCGACCTGCAACTTTGACTGAGGCAAGAGCACTACTATTGACCTAACCTGATACTTTCATACTATATGTATTGCAGAAGATTAGATTTTTCATCCATGATAGGACGAAACAGTGCAAACAACCTAGCACTTAAGGAGCCAACAGCAAATAAACTTCTGTGGATTTGTAAGTGTTGTTGGGTTAAGGATATTGATTTTAGTGAGCGAAATAGATGGGATTCATGTTTGAACTCTGGGCTTCCATATTTTACAGCAGAGTTCAGTGTATCCATAGAAACAGATTCCCACTGTTGTATGTAAAAGGAGTACAGTATGCTGAATTTATTATCCCAAAATTGAATCAAAAATTCCAACAAATAGTACTTCACTGATTCTCTGTCTTTCTCAGTGATTTTGAGTTTAGTTATGTGGAAAGCATGACCCTGTCATGCATGGTTTCTGATTATGACTGAATAGCAAAGGTATGCCATGTGGTCTGCTTCACCAGCAGGTGAGAATTTAAGACTGCTGAGGTTTCTTGTCTGATTTGACTAGGTGTCTGATAGAATCATGTGAAACATGCACTCAGACTCTCTGGATGGAATGTGAGTGTTCTTTCCATGGACTCCAGCTACGTGATACAAATGTGAGCTGCAAGTAATCAGTCAAACCTGCAGCTGTATAGGGCAAGAGCTGGCAAGCATGGATTCCTGTTTTGAGACTGGAGGCAGAGAGAGCATACCTCCTAGGTTCACAACAGTTTATAGTTTCACAATGATCTGTCAGACTAAAGTCTTGAGAATATACTCTGCCTTGAGGAATCCCTAGTGAGTGAATGGAAAATACATCTCCAGTACAATCTTGGTTCAGCAGTTACAATATTTTGTTAAACACACTAAGATCCCATCATATCTAATCCCTCCTCCGGCATCTGCTTTTCAAGTATTGCAGTTGATCAAAAAGGTCTTGTGATTTTGAAATAAAACAAATGTGATTATACAAAATTTTTATGAAATTTCTAATACGCTGCTGTCTGTTCAGATTTGCAGAAATATTTTGTGCTGAAACAAAATGTAGTTTGAACATCATAAGATTTGGGTAAATCAAATTAATCAACCTTCTGCACCACTTCTACAATTATTTTGAGCAGCTCCACTTCGTGCACTTAGTGATAGCTTAAGTATATTGTGATTTTATGAACAAAAGTCTGAAGAAACAGCCTGATTTTTGTTTTATATACTGGTCTGTTAAAAAATAACATGCTAATTTCTTGAACAAGTCAGAAAGTTCATTAAAACTTATTCTTTTCCCCAGTTTACTTGACATTTGTAAAAGGAAAATATAGTTGAATGTTATATGATAATCAAATAAATAAAATGAAGAAAAACTGAAATTGACCTTAATGTCAACAGAAGCATTTTAAAAGTTTTATCAAAATTTCATTGGGGTGAGTGGGTTCAGAGGCACTCACTTTTTGGAGAAGGGCGATTGTGATTTTCAGTTCAAATATAATGCCTGATTTATTTTTTTTAATTTTTTTTTTAACCATTTTCCACATAATTGAGAGTTTTCCAGATTATTTATGAATTTGAATAGGATCTCGCTCAAGAAAATGGGGAATACCCAAACCAGATTATACAGCTGTGTTTTATTAAGTGGAAATTTGGCTTTCATTTGTCAAACTTTGTCAGATAATGTTCCTGTGAAGTTCTGTGGAATGTTTTATTTTGTTAATGTGGGTCCATAAATGCAAGTTGTTGTTCATAATTGATCATTTGAACTCTTTCATCATAAAACTTCATATTACTATTTCAGTATTATCTTTCAGCTTAACTTTATTTAGCTAAAAAATACAAGTAATTGTATTTAAATCGAATGACTCTTAATATCTTTGCAAATGATGAATCACTTTTTAAAATTTGCACTTAAATGCTAATGATTACCTCTGTTTAGGCACACAGTACATAATGTTATGACAAATACATTTCATAAGATCTTTCTTCCCAATCCTCCCTTCCCAGAATAATTTGCCCTTACCTATTGATGTCTGTGTAACTGTTTGGGCTGCCTGAAGCTGAATAATGTCTATCCGATTGTTCACTTCAGAGTATTTTCCTTCAGCCTCTGTAATGCGAGATTCAATCTGCCGATAGCCATTTTCCACTTCCATCATCTGCATGACAACGTTTATCCAGTCAGTCTCCTGTTTCCTACTGAGCTCAGTGAGAATGCTGGTCAGATTGGCCACCTGGATCTTTAGCTCTTTCAGTTCATCACAGCAGGTGATGAGCTTCTGAATGTTCACTCCTCCTGCAATTCCCCTTCTCCGAGGTGCTTTTTGAACCTTGCTGCAAGCTGGAGGAACATTGCAGAGCAACAAAATAAGTGAAAGAAGCCAGAGGAAAATCTTGACTGGCATCTTTTGAAATTAATAAAAGTACAAAACTCTGTTGCCTTTGAGTTTGAAACTCTTGCTACTTTGGATCACTTTTTCAGAAGCTTAACTAGTGATTTATCAGTACGTGGTGAGACTATTTCAAAGTTTTTTAAGAAGTGTAGAATAATTAGAAGTAAGTTCCCCTTGCACACTTCATCCACTGAACATGGAGGCTTGCTAAGTTGAAGAATCCGTGCAGTGTCCTCTTCAGAAAAATGTAAGCAGTCTTGAAAACAGCCCAGGCGCAGTATCTTAAATAACTAATGCATCTGTAGTCGGTGCCCCTCCCATTCACTGCACACATGGCAAGCTCCTCCTTTTCCATCAATTAACCTCAGGTGTTGACAGGAATGTGGGCTAAAGCTTTTTTGGGAAAAGGATGTCTTTTGTTTGAGATTTGGTCAGCAAAGGACGTCCCAGTCCTGTCAACTTTTCCTGATATCGGATTACCAGGGTTGTGGAGGAAGACAGCACCAGGTTTGCGTATTATTTTCCCTTTTTCTATACGTACATGCTATGATGAGTTAAAATAGTAAGCAATGCTTCAGGAATAAGTTACAATAGTATAATACTCTCAAAAATTCAGTTTCTCTTGATTGGATTTCAATGAGTTTTTTAAATATAAAATCTATCATATGTGTCAGAATAAGTTTTTTGAAAAATGTCCATTCAAAATAACAAAGGTCAGCAATTTTTCCTGTTAGTGTAGACAGGATACCACTATGTGATTACTTTAAACTGTATTAAAATATATGAAACCGACAGACTGTTTCACTTACCTCTACTTGTGCAGCTGATATACATTTTATTGAGGTTAGGCATAACATGTTACTTATGTGCTGCAGATGTATCCTGCAGCCCTCATTTGGAATCAAAATACAAGTATACAAAATGGGAACAGAAGGAGGCCATTTGGCCCCTCAAACCCGTTTCCACCATTCAATAAAATCATGACTGACCTATTAGTGTTTCAAGTTTCACATTCCTATCCACCCTCAATGTTCTTTGATCTCTGCCTTAAAAATACTTTGGAACTCCACTTTTCCAAGGCAGAGAATTCCAAAGTCTCAACTTGCCAAGAGAAAAAAATTCTTCTCATTTCTGTCCTAGAAATGGGACACCTAATTTTAAAACAGTGCCCTCTAGTTCTGGACTTACCCACAAGAATAAACATCCTTTCCCTGTGCAGCTTGTCAAAACTGTGCAGCTTGTCAAAACCATGCATCTTTCAATCAAATGACCTCCTGCCCCCCCACTCTTCTAAATTCCAGTGGAAAAGAGCCCAGTCCGCCATCCTAAAGACAGCCTGCTCATTTCAAGTGTCAATCTTGTAAACCTTCTCTAAGCTGCTCCCAATACTTTATATCCTCCCTTAAATGAGATCAAAACTGCATACACTGTTCAACTTGTGGTCTCTCAATGCCCTGTATAATTGAAGCATAACTTCCTTACTTTTATGTTCAAAATGAAGTTTTTAAATTGATTTGAATTTTTATTTTTATTTTGTGGTTTGTTTCACATGTTCCTCTGAAAGTAAGATCAACTACTTTATAGTAACATTACAAACAAAAAATTGAAGCCAGCTTTACCATACTTAAACTGCAATTCAATAATGCACCAAACTTGCATATGGTTCCAATTAAGTATTTGGTGTCCTTAACACTGAACTTTCATTCTCCCCTTTCAAAACTTAACTGATAATCTTCTTACACTGGCAGAGACAACATCAGTAGCTCTTTTCATGAAGATGAGGTACACTTGGGGAGATAATATGCAGTGCTCTTTATCCCTGGTTATAATAATGCACTTGCAAGAAGGATGAGGAAAGAGTAGTGCTATGGAACATCTTCATTGAACCTTTTTCTGCATCCGTCTTGCATGTGTTTCAGAACCAGAATTATTATTAATTTTTTCTATTCACATTTCTCCCACTACTTCAAAACCTAGATAATGCATTTGAAATCCTCAATTCTTGACTCCTCTCAATTGCTTCAATTGCTCCCTTTGCCAATCTCATCTATCTGAAAGTTTCAGTTCGATTAGAATGCCTAAATTCTTTATCTTCGTAAAGATACAAGACCTTGCCCTCTCAAAGTTCTCCAATGTCTCCATGCTCCAGAGAATTCTCATAAAAATCTTCCTCATTTTTGCACACTTTGCTTCCTTCATCCTATGTGCCTTAGTAATTTCAAGCCACTTTCTCTTTGTGTGTCAGGTTATTTATTACTGATGATCAACTTTGGTTTTACCATAGGTGGCCAGACCTTTCCATCATTAAGCCTCTGTTCATTACAGTTTCTGTTTCAAAACTCTTGTTACTCTTCTCTTGGACTCTTCCTCGACCATTTCTGCTTTTCTCTCTTGCTCAAAATCTTGCATTTTCCCTTTACATTCCAAAAAACTATGAGACTTAGTCCTGTTTGTAAGGATTGTTACTAAAAGTTGATCTTTTTCTGTGTGATCTATAAAATTAATATTTAGTTTCATAAACACTTGAACATCCAGAAATGTGTTTTTTATCGAGATTCCAATTAGCAGTCTTCAGGACTGGGGGGAAAAAAGCCAAAATAAATATAAACAGTCTGTTTAGTTATATTGCAAAAATAAAGAAGAAATGAGAAATTTTAATCTGCATCCCCAGAAGTACACAGTATCTCAGTAAAATAGTCCAAATTACAGTAGTTCTAATTATTAGTTTTCTGCATTTATATGGGCACTGAAGTTTATATGTGGGTTCCAATGGAAAAGGAAAACTGTGAGCCAGAGTAACTCCCTCAGATGGACATGAGTTTGAATATAGTTTATTATTATGACAATTTAATAGCAACATAATAATCTTGAAATGCTCAATAATATCTCAATAGCCTTGGAACATCCTCCATTTATACTTTTCTTTTTCGGTAGAACTGCCCTCACTTGGTTCTACTCCTACCTATCAAACCACAAGTAGAGCATCATCAGTGATGTTCCCCTCCTATACCTAGACCATTACCTTTCGGGTGACCCTAGGATATATCCTTGGCTCCATTCCACTTCCTCAACTACATGCTGCTGCCTACTGACAATATCTGAGGACATGTGGCTCGCTGCACATGCACTGGCACCAGTTTCTATCTTATCCTCACCTATCTCTGTGTTGATATTTCACTTGTCCAACCAATTGTTTTGGATGAACTGCAATTTCCTTCAGGTAAATGTTTGGAAAGCTGAAGCCATTTTCACACCTTACTCATCAACTCCAGACTGCACCCAAGCCATTGTCTGAGATTTGCAACCTCAGCATGCTACTACACTGTGTGCTGACTTCCAATCCATTATTGACCCAACCAACTGCTTCTGTAATATTTCCCACATTTATACCTGCCTCAACCTACCTGCAAAACAAGGCCTAATCCATGTTTTTCTCATTAATTATTTAAATGCTCTTATGGTTGACCTTCCATCTTCTTTGAAATCTGGTCACTCGTATCCTGCCCTGCACTAAGTCCTGCTTATCCTGGTATTTATCTCGAGTTATTTCCTTATTTGCTCAATATTCAATAATTTTCAACTAAATCTGTGCTGCAGTGTTGATTCTTGTACCAGTCACAATGAGTAAGCAGTTATGCAACTTGAAATTAAAGATCCTTATCGATGTAATATATATCTACTTTAAATGGAGGAGTATTTTCTCTTTTCCATTGTAGGTCTTAAATGACTGTTAATTTTCCTTACTTCCCATATATAGCTGCTTTTATTACTTGTTTCAATTTGCAACATTCCTTTCCTCCTTTTATCTTTCCTAACAGTTTGATTGTCAAATGCCATGATGTAGTTTAGCCCTCTTCTTAAAGTGTTTTCGTTACCTTTTTAAATCCAAGTTGAACTGGCAGTGACTGTTGTTATTTCTTCGTAGAAAGTTTAACATGTTTATCAGCATGCCAGACTCCACTATAATTTGAGAAAAAAAGTGTTGAAACACAAAGTTTGCTGCACAACAGGCGTAAGAGTGACATTTGCTTTACTTCTCCCACACATCCCCAGCAATGATTATGATAAAGTGGACCTTTTCATTTTATAAAGAACAAAGAACAAAACAGCATGGAAAACAGGCCCTTCGGCCCAACAAGCCCACGCCACCACCTCGATGTTCCCACTTCTACCCATGATCCCTGTCTGTGTTGATAGATCTATGGATTGAAACCAAATTTGAGACAATTTAGAGAGAATTTGTTCTGCCAATCAGCCTAGGAGCACATCTTTGGGATGTGGGAGGAAACCAGAGCACCCGGAGAAAACCCACGCAAGCACGGGGAGAATATGCAAACTCCCACAGACACAGGCCCAAATCCATGTATCTGCACAGCACAGCGATAGTCACTGAGCTGTCGTGTTGCCCATCAAATGGTCTAGGTCAAGCATACACTAACGACGTGAAGTACTAGGATACTCTCAAAAAAAAATCCAAGAGCAGCCCTCCCACGACCCATCACGTGTATGCCCCTTGTTAGACAACAAGACGGACCAAAGTACCTGTAGGATAAAAACAATTACATCAATATTGACTATTTACACACTACACACTTCCCAGGGCTCCCAAGGCTCATGATCCCTATTTTAAATCAGTTTTCTATATCACTTCATTCCCATTCTGTTCATGTGTCCATCTAAGTATCTCTTAAATAACTCCAGAGTGCCTGCTTCCACAACTTGGCAGTGCATTCCATACCCCCACCACCCTCTGTGTGAAAAAACTCCCTCTAACATCCAAATTATATTTTACCCCCCTCACCCTAAGCCCGTGACCCCTCGTGCTGTTTGAGTCCATCCTAAGAAAAACCCTGTTTACTCTATCTATACCCGTCATAATCTTGTCCACCTCTATTAGATCTCCTCTAAGTCTACGTCTTTCTAAGGAAAACAGCTCCAATTTGCCTAATCTCTCCTCTTAACTCAGACCTTCCATACCAGGCAGCATCCTGGTAAAACTCCTCTTCTCTCTCTCTCCAGAGTCTCTCTTTGGTACTCAAATTTCTCAAGCAATTGTGTTGACTTCTCTCAGCTGTACTTAGAATAGATTAAGTTAAAAATGCATCTGAACAATAGGAAGGCATTTAGACAAAGTGCTCTTGATATAAGAGATCATGTAGGTTATCACAATTAATAGTGCAAGCAAGTGAACGTTTTCATTGAAAACTTAAAACTTACACCCATGAAATGAATGACTGAATTTGAACCTTTGTTTAGATGCATATTTAGGTGAGGTTATCCTCTTAAAAGTTTGAATGTCATTGCAGAATTATGGATAACTGAATCAAGTAATACAGCTGTCTTTAAATCTAAGAGTTTAGATGGCATAAATTTAAGTAGATTTTGTCACATCAACAGTTCGACTGAATTAGATAACCATTATGTCCTCTGTGCAATGTACATGCTATAATAGATATTGTAAATACCAATTAAAGTGATGCCGAAATTATATTGATGACTGACATTAGGTGTACAGGTGCTCAAAAATAACGTAATGTAGTTCATGGGAGAATATTATAAAGTTGAATTGCAATTCCAAAGGATAATTGCATGGCATATAATATGATGAGCAATATACTGAGGTTTTGTTCCATCCTGATTTTTAATGTTTTTATTTGATTTAGTATTGTCACATGTATTAGTATACAGTGAAAAGTATTGTTTCTTGCGCACTACACAAACAAAGCATAACGTTCATGGTGTAGAAAACAGTGCAGAATGTAGTGTTACAGACATAGCTGGAGTGTAGAATAGGATCAACTGAATGCAAGCTAAATCCAGTCAAAAGTGTAAAAGCAGCAGGGAAGAAGCTTTCTTGAGTTGGTTGGTATGTGACTTCAGACTTTTGTATCTTTTTTCCCGACGGAAGAAGGTGGAAAAGAGAATATCTGGGGAATGTGGGGTTCCATTGTAATTTCTTGCAGTCTTGTGCAGAGCAAGAGCCTTACCAAGCTGTAATACGACCAGAAAGAATGCTTTCTGTGATGCATTTGTAAAAGTTGGTGAGAGTCGTAGCTAACATGCTAAATTTCCTTAGTCTGAGAAAATAGAAGCATTGCTGGGCTTTCTTAACTATAGTGTTGGCATGGGGGGACCAGGACAAGTCATTGGCAATCTGGACACCTAAAAACTTGAAGTTCTTGACCATTTTTATTTTGTCCCTATTGATGTAGACAAGAGCATATTCTTCATTCTGCTTCCTGAAGTTGGTGACAATCTGTTTCGTTTTGTTGACATTGAGGGAGAAATTATTGTCGTCGTACCAGTTCACCAGATTCTCTACTTCATTCCTGTACTCTGTCTTGTCATTGTTTGAGATCCGACCCACTTAGGTGATGTCATTAGCAAACTTGAAAATCGAGTTGGAGGGGAATTTAGCCAAACAATCATAGTGTATAAGGAGTACGTTAGGGGATGAGAACACAGCCTTGTGGGGCACCGGTGTTGAGGTTGATCTTGGAGGAGGTGTTGTTGCCTATTCTTACTGATTGTGGTCTGTGGGTTAGGAAGTTCAGGATCCAGTCACAGAGGGAGGAGCCGTGGCCCAGACCACAGTGAGTTTCGTAGAACTAATGGTGTTAAAGGTTGTGTAAATAGTTTTACATAGTGAAAATACTTTTACTGCAAAATGCTTGTTATTAATGGTCAGGCTGACAACATTCACTGTTACTAAAAAGTAAATCAGGCAGCAGTGTCTAGCAAATAATATGCACAGTTAAGTGCCAAAATCAGGAAGTTGCTATCCGAGTTACACTGTTCCTTCAGAAACTTTACTCTAACTGTATATTGCCAAGGGATTCTGCGTTGAAATATATGGAAGGATGTGAAGTGGAATGTGTTAAAGCATGGAAAACTCAGTAAAGTTTTGCAACACCAATTTTAAATCCAACCAATTTATTTGATAGTAAATCCGCGAGCTTTCGACACTATGTTGTGCCTTCGTCAGGCAAATGCAGTGTTCTGATCTGCAGAGGCACTCATATCCACACAGACAGTTACAGATTGCTGATTAGAATGCGAATCCTTACATCTAACCTGCTATTCAACTGTTAAAGTGGCTAACAATGTGTGTGAAGGAAATCCTGAGCATTGGTTAGAGAATTGTGTATTTTCTCCAGACAGCACAGTAAGTGAGGTTTTGGATTAGCAAAATCCAAAATCCACTTTGCTAAGTGGATTAGCAAAAAACCTCACTTATTGTGCTGATTTCCTTCACACACATTGTTAGCCACTTTAACACTTGAATAGCAGGTTAGATGTAAGGATTCGCATTCTAATCAGCAATCTGTAACTGTCTGTGTGGATATGAGTGCCTCTGCAGATCAGAACACTGCATTTGCCTGACGAAGGCACAACATAGTGTCGAAAGCTCGCGGATTTACTATCAAATAAATTGGTTGGATTTAAAATTGGTGTTGCAAAACTTTACTGAGTTTACCCCAGTCCAACGCTGGCATCTCTACATCATTAAAGCATGGACACAGGCTTTCCTCTTCTGACACTTCTTGCTGGAAAATGTGATTGAGGTGTGTAAAATCATGACAGATTTAGTAGGACAAACAGAAAAGCTAGTTCCATTAGCTGATGGTACAGGACTGGGAGATACAGATTTAAAAGTTTTGGGCAAGAAATGCAGGAGATGTGAGAAGAACTTTTTTACACAGTAAGTGGTAATGACCTGGAACTCTCTGCCTATGATGGAAGTGGGCATGATTGATTTCAAAAGGAAATTGGATGGGACCTTTAGGGCTGTAAGAGTAGAGTGGGTGAATGGGTCTGATTGAACTGTTCACTAGAGAGAGAGCTAGCAAGTCTTGATGGCTTAATGGCCTCTTCTTCTGTGATAACTCTTTTTTTACCAATCCCCAATGTTGGAAAGTAATCCTTCCAATTTGCATCTTCCATTGGCTGTTGAACCAAGATGGAGTGTTTCCATTTGAGAAATCATAAATGTTTGGTTTTGTCCCTGCACAGCTGCAGTATACCATCTATCACATTACTAGGTTGCACCAAGTTGCATCTGTTCCTTGTATATTTGTTCTTGGATCACCATGTAGGCAAATTGCTCTGATTGCATATTGAAAATAGTGGGAGTTTTTGGGCTTCAAATGTCTTAAAAGGCAATCAAATAGATGTACATCCTACAGATAGCTGGCTGGAAGTACTCAAGTGGATTAACTTAACAGTAAAATAGACAGGTAGCTTTTGTGAACTGTTGGTTTAACCCATGATCTGTATAACACCATTGATTGGTAGCTATTCAAAATGTCTGCCATTCAATGTTGGAGTTTGTTTATCACTGAAGTCCTGGATAACATTGAATTTAATAATTAGGATTAGGAATTTCTCCTGTTTTATCTGTGTCTTGCCCTTTATAGAGGTTCTCAGTAGAAAACAGTTCAGACAGCAGTGGAGTCAAAACACTATTTTTAAATAAAAGGCTTAATGGATTCAGTCCATGTAGAGTACACTCACTTAATTACTGCCTCTGCATTTATTAATTTATTAAAAATTATCCAATTCATGTTATTAAGAAAAATGAGTTTGTAGAAATATGAGAAATGACAAAAGGTCATGATATCAGCTATGTAATTTGATATTGTATCAAGATGAGTTCAAAGTAAGTTCTGTTGCCAATGAAGTTCTTCCTGAATTGTTTATTGAATTTATTTAGTTCAAATAATGCTGGATATCTTGTCACACTAAATAAGTGATTGCTGTTCAACTACAGTATAAAAATCAAGTGTATCTGGCTGACTACAGAAGCAAAGTATTTGGTGTCCATGAGTAAAACTGTGCTGATTATTGAACTCAGTAAAGTTTTACAACACCAATTTTAAATCCAACCAATTTATTTGATAGTAAATCCGCAAGCTTTCGACGCTATGCGCCTTCGTCAGGCAAATGCAGTGAATCAGAATCTACATCCTGATTATTGAATCCACTTAGTCAGAGGGAGAATGAATCAGTTTGAAATACCAGAATCGTTTCTCCATTTGCATTAAGATAATTATCTATCTTAAGAATGTTTACTTCATTAATATAGATTTCAGTCTATATTTTCTATATTGCGGCTTCAGAAATAGCAGACAGCAATTCACTTAGTATTTCTGATTTACTGAGCTATCTTTGTGTCTGTGTTTCTTCCTTCCTTTTCTCTCATTTATCAACCTGCAAATGTGGAAGGGTATTAACATATAACATTAAAGCACGGTACAGGCCCTTCAGTCCTCGATGTTGCGTCGACCAATGGAACCAATCTAATGACCCTCTAATGTAAACTATTCCAATATTATCCATATGCCTATCCAATGACCATTTGAATGCTCTTAAAGTTGGCTAGTCCACATTTATTGCGTTTCTGACTTCAAAGAATGTTAATGAGAGCCAATGATGGCTGTTTCTGCACTTAGAGCAGATGTGCTCCAAAGTAGAGGATCATTAGTTTAGATCTTCCAAAATTCCTTAAGTTCTGGATAGATACTATTGGTTTGGAAAATCACTCTGTATAAAAGATTATTTCAGAACATAAGAGTGCATGATGTAGGGGCTAACATTAGCATGGATAAAGAATTAGTTAACAGAAAGCACAGAGTAAGGATAAATGGGTCTTTTTTGGTTTGGTAACTTGTGCCACAGGAATCTGTGTTGGTACTTCAACTGCTTACAATCTATATCAATGACTTGGACAGAAAGTTTGAATGTATGGTAGCTAAATTTGCTGTAGTACAAAGCCAAGTAGGAAAACCTACAAAGGAATTAATGTAGGTTAAATGAGTGGATAGAAATTAGGCAGATGAAGTATTATGTGAATTTATCCACTTTTGTGAGGAAAAATAGAGAAGCAATATATTATTTGAATAGCGAAACTGTAGAACTCTGTGGTACAAAGGGATCTGGATATCCTGGTATAAGTTCGCAAGTTAATATGTAGGTACAGGAAATAATTAGGAAGACAAATGGACATTGGTGTTTATTACAAGAGGGATTGAGTACAAAACTAAGAAATTCTTGCTACATCAATACTTAGTGAGATACTATCTGGAGTGTGCTATTGCTATAGATATATTTTTATGTTTAAGGCAACTGTTTACAGATTCAGCTCTATTCTGCAGGCAGTTGGTGTGTCTAGGAAACATTTAGGTCAGATGCTGAGAGAGCAAAATAATTACTCATTTTAGACATACAGTGTTTACTTAGGATTGAGTTAATGGCTTCTTTTTTATAGATGGTGATTTCCCCTTGGGTTTTGATCAAAGGAATGGAATGTGGGTTTAGATATATAGGATCATGTGATGAGTGGGTGGCACATGGGCAGCACAGTAGTTAGCACTGCTGCCTCACAGCGCCAGGAATCTGGGTTCAATTCCTGGCTTAGATCATTATCTATGTGGAGTTTGCACATTCTCCCCCATCTGCGTGGGTTTCCTCCTGGTGCTCCGGTTTCCTCCCTCAGTCCAAAGATGTGTGGGTCAGGTGGATTGACCATGCTAAACTGTCTGTTAGTGTCAGGGGATTATGAGGGTAAATATGTGGTGTTGTGAGAATAGGGCCTAGGTGGGATTGTGGTTGTGCAGGCTAGATGGGCTGAATGGCTTCCTCCTGCACTGTAAGGATTCTATAACATTTTATTATATAGTTAATGGGGGGGGAGATAGGTCTGTAGCAGAGAAAAAAAGTTTTCTAGTTCCGGCTGGGAATTGCTTGAAGACAGTGTTTTCTGCAAGCTACTGAAACTCATTACCTCTCTCTGAAAGCTTCAAGATTACATTTATTATAGCAAGTATATTTATGTTGCTACCTGTATTTAAAATATATTTTGAGTCTAAGATGAATGTTGCTTAATTGGAACTAAAGTAGACATATTTTAGAAATTAAAGTTGTTTCCTTTTCATTTTTAACTGTTGTTGTACTGTTAATAGTTAAGCGGCATCATTTGTTAGTTAAACTGTGTTACCAAATAAAGTTTGTTTTACTATAGAAGATCCCTAATTTGTCAATGGAATTTCTCCTGGGGTGAAGCATTCTATCCTTACACTTAGGCCAAAATAGAAAAATTATTGGAGTCTAATCTGGCATCCTAATGTAATTTAGGATTTTGTTCCAGGCGTCTAACGAGAGCACTGTGAAATAATGATCTCCTTACTCAGGAAGTGATATAATTGCACTAGAAGCCATTCACAGTCGATTCACCTTCTGATTTCTGGAAGAGCTCCTTCTGAGGAAGGTTTCAGCAATGAGCCTATACGCATTGGAGTTTAATAGAATGAGATATGATCTTATTGAAATTTCAAAGATCTTGAGGGGACATGATTCTGAAAAAACTTTACCCCTTGGGTGAATCTAGAACTAGCAGTTAGAGTTTAAAAATTAGGGATCTCCCATTTAAGATTGAGTTGAAGTTTCTTTCGCTCAGAATCATTAGCCTGTTGAATTCACTTCATCAGAGCACTCTGGATGCAACATCATAAATATATTCAAGGTCGTGTTGGATTTTTGATCGACAAGGGAGTCAAGCGTTATGGGGACAGATGGAGCTCATTTTCAAATTTGACTAATCTGTATTTATACCAAACTAAAACTCTCAGTGGAAATAATGCAGCACTCCATAGCAACACACTAAATTGTCAACCTGAATTACATTCAAACCTTGATGCAGGGTTTAAACTCACAGCCTTCTTGACTTTGAATTTGGTTTGAGTATAATAATTGAATTGATAGATTAATGCATTTTTGTTTTACTTAAACGTGAATGAAATGTAAAGGAAGAAAAGCATAAATGGCTCACACCGTTAATGAGGGCAGCATAAACCTATGTATTAACCAGCAAATGTGATTTTTGTTCTTTGAACGTTGTTTAAGTCTTTAAATGAGAGACATTCCTTTAATAGCTTAACCAATAAAATGCGTTTTTTATTTACAAACATTTACAAGAGACAGACGTTTTCTTTGTGCTGCTGTGGGCAGTCAAACATCATGCATTAAATTAGATCATTTTGTTTAAAATGGTGAACTAAGTTCATACAGCTGTTAGAGATATCAAAAAGTACTGATATAATGTTTGAAAAATGGAAACGTAGCATGATTTGTTTATAATTTAAAATAACTTTGAGGGTTGCTAACAAAATGCAAATGGAAATTTACAAATTGATCATTTTGTTTTCCTGTGTAAAATACTGCAATAAACCATCATGGAAGCTCTGGGGAAAACATTACAATTTTATTGTAAATTGTGAATGACTTCAAAATCCCCAAATCATTTACAAAAATGTAAGTGTTCAGATTCTATTCTTTCCTGCAGTGGATTTCAAATTCCATTTAGTCTCCAGCTGCCTTTGTAACATCATTTGTCTCCAGTTCTACTTAGCCCCTCTGTTTTTGAAATACTGATCCACGCTTGTTATCAGCTTGTTTCTTTCTGACCAATCATGCAACTTCAGCTCATCTCTTAAGTTACTGCATACAGCCTACACAGTCCCTCTTGTACATCACTGCTACCTGCACTGAAACACACTGGCTCCTGGCTTCCGAATTGAAAATTGTTACCTTTTATGTTTAAATCTTTCAAATTCTCGCACCTCCTTATTTCTTTACCCTTCCAAAAACCCGCTGTTTCCACAGCTTCATTTTTCACTTTTCCTCTTTTACATATTCTCCTTCCCTTCATCCCACTATTGGTAGTCATGGTTTTTGCCATTTGGGCCTTGTAATCTCTCCCTAATATCTCCACTCCCCTTTTTAACCAACCTTCTTTAAATTCTTTTCTTGTACAAAACTTCTAGACAGTTTTCTAATATTTCCTTGGATCTGTTTTTCATATCACATTCTAGGTTTGTGCCTTGGGCTTTTTTCTATGTTCTATGAATGCAAGTTGATGTCACATGGATAGATAGCTTGTTTGGAAGAAGGGAACCTTTTAAAGTATTTGTATTTTCTACCTTGCTTCCTTTTCCAATGACAGTTTTCTCCCTTTGTCTGAATTGACTAGTATTATCAGCATAAACAGTTGAAGCTTAAGTGTCAAAACAAACTGCAGTGTTGAAAGACAGTTATCTGGTGTTTGGAAGATTAGGTTAACCAGTGATTCAATAACCTATCTTCCCATTGCCCACCCACTTTCCAAATTAGATCATCAACATTTATTATTTTGAGCAGATTATTCAAAGTTATCATCAGAAATAGAGAGAGAAAGAAGAATACCTTAAAATTTGATCTTGATTTTTATAATAATTTGAAATGCTTTGCATGTGGGAAGACTCTTTAAAATTGATCTATTGCTATGTCCATCTTTGTAGCAGCTGCAAAGGACTTATTCAGTAAGAGTGGGCAGAATAAAGTACAATATAGTTTAGTAATTTTTTATTAATGTCAGGCAGCAGTATGTTATACAACAATGTCTGATCCAGATTCCATTCCAGTAATGTAGTGAGTGACATGACCAAGCATTCAATAATAAATGGTTCTGTAGTAACATTTACAATTTCAAGTATAAAAATATTTACTTTTGAAGGATTGAGTGAAAGTAACCATTTTGTAACTTAGATTTTTGTTTAATTGTTTAACAATAACCTGGGTAAAACAGCTCGAAGCTAAAATGGAGCCCTTCATAACAAAAAAGCTAATTCAGTTTACAGTGAACATCCATAGGAACTTGTCTTTCTCATCATAAGATTTTCTACTCTACATATATTCTCATTCCCTTAGTCTTTCAATGTATTCAACATATACAGGTCTGGTTGCCATTGTAAATGGTACAGATTAAATATCTTTTATCCAAAAAATCAAGCACATCTAAAAATCACACTTTTTTTTTAAATCTTATCAATCTTTGGCACAGGAATTCTAGTTGTTTGCACAGTTCACTTTAGGATTTTCTTGGTGGTGAACCTGTCAAAACGAAACTTATTACAGGTACCCAGTATTTATTATTCAATGATATATTTTCTAGCTATTTCATTTACTTTGCACCACAGCTAGCCTAGGCTTAGGCTATTGAATGTAAGTTTATATATGGTATCTGAAAACTGCAATTATCTAAAATTCAGTCAACCCCAAGTGTTTTGGGTGAAGGATACTCAACCCTGTATAAATAGTGTGCTGCGGAATGCAGAGCTATTTTACACATTTATTGTTGCACTTCAGGATACAAATGCTCCAAGATAGACCACAAATTTATCTCACTCCTGTATTGGTTTCTAAAAATGTCAGGGCTTGTGGAAACCTCCAGAAGATCCATGGGCTTCATTGTTCGTAAGCTAAGTTTTTGTCCAAAACAAGAAATAGCTTCTAAATGTGTTTCTAAATAAGGGATTTAAATTATTAAATTCTGAGACTGTAATAATGCAAAAATAATCACCACATGTCATAAAATCATTAAAAGTTTATGACCCAGGAGGCTACTTGAGCCATCATCTCTCTACTAACCAAAAAACAAGCCGCCCAACTCTCATCCCACATTCCAGCATTTGGCCTGCAACCTAATAGATTGCGGTATTTTAAGTGCATATTTACCTACTTTAAATGAGTTGAAGGTTTCTGTCCCTAGTACTATTTTCAGGTAATGAGGTCCATATCTGTAATACCCTCTTGGTATTTTGTTTTTTCTCATCTCCCGTGTCTCATTTCTCTACCAATCTTTTAAATCCATCTCCCCTAGTCACTAACTTCTCTGCTGAATCTCGATCACATCTGCCCACACCCCCTCAAATCTAAGGAGAATTACCCTAGCCTATCCAGTCTTTCCACGTGGCTGCATTTTTTGAGTACTGGCAATGTCCTTGTAAATCTCCTCTGTACCTTCTAGTGCAGCTACATCCTTTCGGTAGTAAGGTGACTGGAACTACAAGTTGTGGTCGGTAATGATTTGTACAGTTCCAGCATAACCTCCCCACTTTTATGATTCCATAAACTGCTTTAACCATTTTATCTACCTTTCCTGCAACTTTCAAGAACCTGTGAAATTTCACTTCAAGGTCCCTCACTCTCTTTACACTTCTCCCTATGCTCCCATTAATCGTGTGCAATTCTTTGCCTTGTTTAACCTGCCCAAATGCATTATCTCACCCTTGACCAATTTGAATTCCATTTGCCACTTTTCTGCCCACCTGACCAGGCCATTGTTATCTTCCTGCAGCTAACCACCTCGCTTTCAGCTATATGGTCAATTTTCAGATTCCACTGTTCCCATAATTGCTTGTCATACAGATCATATTTATTCCTGCTAATCCATAATACTTTCTTAATGTACTCTTTTTTTATATAGTTCCAGTCTTAATTAGACGTCTTGCTCAGAACATTGTATCGATATGAGTAGAAATAACAGTAGTTAAAACCAGTTATTTCCCATTTTCCTGCAATCAGTAGCTCTGCTGTATATATGTTTGTACTTTTAACCTACATTTAGTATAATTTTTGGAAGTAAATTTATAAACTAACTAATCATTTCCACCATGACTCAGTTTTCTGATTGATGTCTTGCTCCTTTGAAATTGGGTGTTTAAATTTGGCCATGTGTCACTAATTAGCATTGATGACCACAGATTTTCATTTAAAATGTGATATTTTGACATATGCAACTCTTAAAAATAAATAGTTTCACATGTTCAAATGGAACCTGCATCATTCTTGGGCTGCAGCTATAGCGCAGTGGCACCTGTTTCCAATGATGAGTTGGCAGACCTGTTTATCATTTCCATTAACATTGGGCTAACCAACCTTCAGGTGCAGTGAGAATGGATGTCATTGCGAGTGGCCATCTGAGCATTCCAGATAATTTTTCACTTCATTGAGTAGTG
Organism: Sphyrna mokarran; assembly: GCA_024679065.1. Lineage (NCBI taxonomy): Eukaryota > Metazoa > Chordata > Chondrichthyes > Carcharhiniformes > Carcharhinidae > Sphyrna > Sphyrna mokarran. Next base: position 30,000,695 of record JAGIQG010000028.1, read on the forward strand.
CAGATGTCCGCTTTCTAAGAATTTCAAAACACTCCAGTCAAAGTTTTGGCAGTTGCATGTGGTCCAATGAACTGCCTGAGCTTTTGAAATATGGTTGCACAGGCAAGAGGAGTTCTGCATGTGGTCGAGTTGTCGCACACTTGGTGTAAACTTTGTGGAGCTGCTTGAATATAATGCACGTTAGTGTCAGATGGGACCTGCTACTGTATGCTAATATGGAAATTACAGCAGTGACTTTTTATGATTAGTAAGGATGTAGTTCCACCAACATTTCCTTGCTATTGGTGGGTTGTATAGAACAAAGATATGAGATGGCAAAATCTAATTTACTTTTAATAATTCCAATCCTGAATTTGATTTCTACTTGCCCTGCAACATACAACTCCTGTACTCAAGTTCTGTTGTTGAAGGAGGAATGTTACTGCTCGTGATCACTAATGACCAGTCCTTCTAATCTCAGTTTGAATTGTTTTGGAATTGATTATGCTTTTCTGAATCGTACAAAAAAAATAGGATTTGGACTAAAGACTTGCATTATGCCTTGTATGTTATTTTCTCTGTGCTATTTTGCGTAATGATTTTGTGCTCTGTTAATTCCTGAAAGTTTAAATTGTTTTGAAGACCCATGCTTTGATGTTTATATGGTGTGAGATCATTGCAGGGGGAATTCAATTTTAAATGTTTTACTTTATATATAAATTTTAAACTTGACATTTGAAATATATTTTTGGTTATATTTAAGTTCTTTAAATGAAGATATGGCATTGATTTAAGTGTAAAGTATGTTCATTATTTAGACCATTCTTTGGTTTGTCTTTTTGACTGAATGGTATGAAAATGAGCCAGACCTGCATATATTTCCTTTTTAGTTAATTAGGGTTGTGCAAAATAGATATAAATCAGATGGATTATGTCAAGTAAGTACTAAATGTGAATTTGACCCATAACAAGAAAATTATGGGAATTGAAATTCTGTTTTTTAATTGCCGATTATCAGTTGATGCTCAATTAGTGATCAAAAAACTATTTTACTGATGAAAATTATTTCTATTTGAAGGTGTTTTCTAAAGACTCGCACTACTTTTACAGTTGTTGAAGTGCATTTTAAAGAATCTGTGGCACTTTTTTTTAGAGAAAGGCATTTAGCCAGTGCGCTGACTAATTATGCTCCCTCCAGCATTAACACCAAAACATAATTAACTGACAATTCACCTCATTGCTGTTTGTGAGGTTTCGTATATAAAATAGCAACCAGGTTTGACCACATAACTCCCAATGCCCGCAAAGGGAATTTATTATGTACAAAGTGATTGTATCATTTCTAAGAGCTATGGATTACGTGCTATCTAAATGATAATCTAACTTTTTTATTTACATATGCTATATTATATATTTACATACGAAATGATTTGTATAATTCCTAAGCTATACTGCAGGTTTCAGTTTCCATGATATCTGCCCATCATTCAGCTATATCTGCTGAGTCAAACTGCCAAATGAGAAGGAATCAGTGAAGTTTGCACAGCTCAAAAATGCATGATTAATTTTTCCCTCCAGGTGGCATTTTTATAACACTTTGTTTTATGAAGCTTATAACACCTTTTTCTAAAAGATAAGTGGACAGATCACATTTCACTAAAGGTTATCCATTCGTTTTTCAAAATTGCAAAGATAAAATTGCAGTGCAATTGAAACCAATGTGAAGAGTGTGATACATTGTAAATATACTGTGAATTAGTGTGTGGAGCTTTTTTGCAGTGTACTGTGCAGTAATTCTAGACTACAGCGGTCTATAGCTGATAAAAGCAGGGCCACGACGCAGACATCTGGTTTCCTCTTTGGAACATGGATAACACATTGTCCTTCTACCAATGAGAGTCAATATATGGTCTGTTCTGTCAAGAATTCTGGCCAGATTTGAGGTTTTTGATCACAGCCTCTGCTTATTGTTATTTTTATAATAACTCACCTTAAAGTTGCTGTAATACTAATTTCACAAGTGTAGAACAGATACAACCTGGTATAAAGAGACTGTATTTTGATCTTTCAGTTTGTTCCACTGTGTTAATAATATTGCAAATTGAACTAAAGTGCAAGCTTTTAATGGCTAACTTTGTTGTAAATTCAGTATCTCAGCAATATTGATGAACTTTAACATGTTACTATACATGTTAGCTGCCCAACTCTCATCACTGAAGGTTAGAAATTTAATTCAGTATGATTGCTGGGGTTCATGCTGACTGAAAATTCAAATACTCTTGCATGCTGTCACCTATTTTGGATTGTCTACAGACAGATGTAACATTTGCAGCATTTTTTGATTTTGCTTCTCATTTATCCCTGCATCATGTTTGATCATGAACAGCAAAATGAACATGAGTGTATTTAATTGTTTGTGATTCTATTTATAAGGCATTTATTCTCCTCTTTTGGTCTCCCATGTTATTCACCTTCTGTGGGTGAAGGGTAGGTGATTTCCCAGGCTTCACCACCTTCCCTCCCCCCGCCAGCCCCCCTCACTTCCTGCTCTGGAATTGGCTGGTCAGATTTGTGTGAAAGCTTTCCATCTGTTTCTCATCCTGTTTGTTCAGTCAGGGATGGAAACTACTTGTATAGTAATTTATAGACTTCAATCTGTGTTGTTTGTGGGAGTGAGTCAGCAAACTAATGTGTTATACTATTGGATTGTCCTTTTCTTTAAATAGATGTGTAATTGTGCAATCTCTAATATTTACCACTGTGCATAGGTTTCATTAAATTATGCAGCTGCGTTTATGGATTTAAGACTGGAAAATAGGAAAAAAAAATGAAATTTATTTACATTCCCATGTTATTGCCATCTCCTATGCTAGAGGAAAAGTTGAGCTACGTTGTTCTATTTAGATTTATTTAGTGTTGTGTAGATGTTATGCAGAAATACTAGGGGACAGAGGGCCTAGCATGAAGGAGGAACTGAAGAAAATCCTTAATAGTCAGGAAATTGTATTGGGGAAATTGCTGGGATTAAAATACAAAAAGTCCCCAGGGCCTGGTGATCTGCATCCCAGAGCACTTAAGGAAGTGGCCCTGAACATAGTGGATGCATTGGTGATCATTTTCCAGCATTCTATAGACACTGGAAGCATTCCAATGGATTGAAAGATAACTAATGTAACCCCACTTTTTAAAAAAGGAGCGCGAGAAAACAGGGAATTATAGACTGTTTTTAGCCTGATGGTGATGGTGGATTAAATTCTGAAGTCAAATCTGAAGGATGTAATAAATGCATATTTGGAAACTGGTGACAGATCTGTCCATAGAACATAGAACACTACAGCACAGAACAGGCCCTTCGGCCTTCGATGTTGCGCCGACCAATATAAAAAGCAATGCCCCTCCAAACTAAACCATTCCCTTCTCTTCCATATACTTATCAACTAACCTCTTAAACGCCACCAAACTTGGCGCATCTACAACTGCTGCAGGCAGGGCATTCCACTCCCGAACCACCCTTTGGGTAAAGAACCTACCTCTGATATCCGTCCTATAACTATCACCCCTTAATTTAAAGCTGTGGCCCCTCGTGCTAGCTTTCTCCATCCTAGGAAAAAGGCTCTCACTGTCCACCCTATCTAAACCTCTAATCATCTTATATGTTTCGATTAGGTCCCCTCTTAGCCGCCTCGTCCAAGTCAGCATGGATTCATTATAGGGAAACCGTATTTGATAAATCTTTTAGAATTTTTTGAGGCAAGGGTGAACCAGTGGATGTTGTCTATCTGGACTTTAAAAAGACCTTTTGATAAGGTTTCACACAAGAGGTTAGTGAGCAAAATTAAAGCTCAAGGTATTGGGGGCAATATATTGACATGAATAAAAAACTGGTTAGCAGACAGGAAACAGAGTGAGAATAAACGGGTCCTTTTCAGAGTGGCAGGCAGTGGCTAGTGGGGTACTGCAGGGTTCAGTGCTGGGACTCCAGCTTTTCACTACATACATTAATGATTTGGACCAAAGAACTGAATACAATCTCCAAATTTGTAGAAGACACTAAGCCAGTGACAGTGTGTGCTATGAGGAGGATGCGAAGGGATTTGGGAGTCATTGTTCAAGATTCTCATAAGATTAATGTGCAGATTGAGCTGACAGTTAGGAAGGCAAATGCAATGTTAGCATTCATGTCGAGAGGGCTAGAATACAAGAGCAGGGATGTACTTCTGAGGCTGTACAAGGCTCCAGTTACATATCCATCCATATGTAAGGAAGGATGTGCTGGCCTTGGAAAGAGTCTAGAGGAGGTTCCCAAGATTAATCCCTGCAGTGAAGAGCTTGTCATGTGAAGAACAGTTGACGACTCTGGGTCTGTATTCATTGGAGTTTAGAAGGATGAGGGGAGATCTTATTGAAACTTACAGGATACTGTGAGGTCTGGATAGAGTGGACATGGAGAGGATGTTTCCCATTAGTAGGGCAAAACTGGAACCAGAAGGCACAACCTTGTGCTAAAGGGACAATTCTTTAAAACAGAGATGAGGAGGAATTTCTTCAGCCAGAGAGTGGTGAATCTATGGAACTCTTTGCCGCAGAAGCTGTGGCAGCCAAGTCATTGAGTGTCTTTAAGATATAGATAGGTTGTTGATTAATAAGTAGGTTGATGTTATGGTAAAAAGGCAGGAGAATGGGAATGAGAAAAATATCAGCCATGATTGAATGTTGAAGCAGCCTTGATGGGCCGAGTGGCTTAATTTTGCTCCTATATATTAGAACATAGAACATTACAGTGCAGAACAGGCCCTTCGGCCTTCGATGTTGCGCCGACCAATTAACAAAAAGCAATGACCCTCCAACCTAAACCATTCCCTTTTCATCCATAAACTTATCTACTAATCTCTCAAACGCCACCAAACTTGGCACATCTACAACTGCAGCAGGCAGGGCATTCCATACTCTTACCACCCTCTGGGTAAAGAAACTACCTCTGACATCCGTCCTATAACTACCACCCCTTAATCTAAAGCCATGTCCCCTCGTGCTAGCTTTCTCCATCCTAGGAAAAAGGCTATCACTGTCCACCCTATCTAAACCTCTAATCATCTTATATGTTTCAATAAGGTCTCCTCTTAAGTCGCCTTCTTTCCAACGAAAACAACCTCAAATCCCTCAGCCTCTCTTCATAAGATCTGCCCTCCATTCCAGGCAACATCCTGGTAAACCTCCTCTGTACCCTCTCCAATGCCTCCACATCTTTCTTTATAATGCGGGGACCAGAACTGCACACAATACTCCAAGCGCGGCCGCTCTAGAGTTTTGTACAGTTGCAACATGACGTTGCGGCTCTGAAATTCAATCCCCCTACCAATAAAAGCTAAGACTCCGTATACCTTCTTAACAACCTTCTCGACTTGATTGCCAACTTTCAGGGATCTATGCACATATACACCAAGATCCCTCTGTTCTTCAACACTATTAAGAGTCCTACCATTAGCCCTATACTCTACACATTTGTTATTCCTGCCAAAGTGAATTACCTCACACTTTTCCACATTAAACTCCATTTGCCACCTCTCGGCCCAGCTCTGCAACTTGTCCAAGTCTCTCTGCAAACTATAACACCCCTCTTCACTATCTACCACTCCTCCGACTTTGGTGTCATCCGCAAATTTACTAATCCATCCTTCAATACCCTCATCCAGATCATTTATAAAAATTACAAACAGCAGGAGCCCCAAAACAGATCCCTGAGGTACACCACTTGTAACCGAACTCCACGATGAATAATTTCCATCAACCACCACCCTCTGTCTTCTATCAGCTAGCCAATTCCTAATCCAATTAGCTAAATCACCCTCAATCCCATACATCTGCATTTTCTGCAGAAGCCTTCCACCTTATCGAACGCCTTACTAAAGTCCATATATACCACATCAATTGCCTTACCCCCATCCACCTCTTTGGTCACTTTTTCAAAAAACTCAGTAAGGTTAGTAAGGCACGACCTACCCTTCACAAAACCATGCTGACTATCCCCAATCAGTTAGTTTCTCTCTAAATAACTATAAATCCTATCCCTAATAATTCTTTCCAATACTTTGCCCACAACAGAAGTAAGGCTCACTGGTCTATAATTCCCAGGAAAGTCTCTATTCCCCTTCTTGAGCAATGGTTCATATATATTATCTTATATATTATTATTAACATACAATACATAATTAATATATATTATATGTATTATATAATATATTAACATATATATTAATAATATATATATTATTGTTCAGACAATATATTATCGTCTGAAAAAGCTGCAGAGTGGCTTGGACAGGCTGGCTGAGTGATCTGACTTATGGTTTTGAAGCAAGGAATTTCATTTACAAGTTACATAATTATTCTGCTTGTATCTGAGTGACCATTTAATGGGGAGAGAATCTAAGAAAGTTGATGACCGTACTACCTAAATTTATAGGGATGGATAATGCTAGAACATCTTTGTCATCAGCACTGTGCTAGAGCTATATTTTTCCAGAATAGATTTTGGTGGCGTTGGATTTATCTTTTTATGTCGTTGGATTTATTTTTCATTGGTGTGCACTCTGAAGGCCTCTCTATTCATAACTTTAAACGTTGATTGCATTCAGTGTATAATTTTCTGGAACTGATTTTTATTTAAAAATGGATGCTAATAAAACTGCTAAGATGGTTGCCAAAGGTCAGCTGCCTTTTTTCAATTTCTGTCTCAAATCCCTGAAAGGTTCCTGATTGAATAACCATGGATGTGAGCCTCCCTCATGAATACCAAAATGAAACCTCTTTTCAAAGCGCTGATTTGTTTGTGCATTCATTGTTCCCATCATTATTCATTCAGTATATAACTTGGACCTTGTTTGTTTTAACCATCAGCATATTCATAATTTCCTACTCATCTTATTGTGTGAATATTATTTGGTACTGTAATGAAATGATATTTAACTTTATAGGGAGGTTTTTCAACCATCTGGCGTACAAAATGAGTAAAAGAAAGTAAGAAGTTTGCATTTTTAGTACTTTCACATTTAAGAACATAAATTCAAGAGCAAGTAGATACCATTTTATACTCTTCCAGCCATTTTTATTCGGCACTCTTGTGTTTTATTTTAATTTATTTTTTGGAATGTTGGCATCGCTGGATAAACCAGCGTTTATTGCCCATCCTAGTTGCCCATGAGAAGGTGATGGTGTGCTGCCTTCTTAAACTGAGGTATAGATTACCACAGTGCTCTTAGGGAGGACATTCCAGGATTTTGACCAGCAACAATGAAGGAATAACGATATCTTTCCAAGTCATGATGGTAAGTGGCTTCAAGGGGAATTTCCGGGTGGTGGTGTTCCCTGAAGTCTATGCCCTTGTCCTTCTAGATTATCATTGTCGTGGATTTTGACAGTGCTGTGAAAGAAAGTTTCTGCAGTGAATCTTGTAGATGACACACACAGCTCCCACTGTTCATCCGTGGCGAAGTGATTGACAGTGTTGTGCTTCTTGAGTGTTGTTGGAGTTGCACTTATCCAGACAAGTTGAAAGTATTCATTCCACTCCTGACTTGTACCTTATAGATGATGAACAGGTTTTGGGAAGCCAGGTGAGTTATTTGCTGCAGGATTCCTAGCCTTTGACCTGTTTTGATAGCCACAGTATTTATATGGCTAGTCCAGTTCAGTTTCTGATCAATGGTGACCCCTCAGGATGTTGATAGTGGGAGATTTAGCGATGATAATGCCATTGAATGTCAAGGGGAAAAAAGCCCCATCCTATCCCAGAATATTTCTAAGAATTCATTGTAATAATCATGGAATTTGACATTCAGTAATTGTAAGATGGTACCCTGATTACTGTTCTTATAGCCACAGAATTAAGTCACTGGCCTGTCATGTGTGCACCATGGTGTATTCTGTTTCTGAAGAGAGAAATTTAAGATGTTTTAACTATCATGGGAATACTTGCATTTCAACTAAGTCATGTTGTCCATCACTGATATAAATTATGCTGCTTTAGGAGACAAAACGGAAAACCCTGAAATATTTAAATTTCTCGCTCATTCTAAGGCATTTGCAAAATTTCGCAGAAAAGTTGAGAAATCTTTAAGCCTTTCGTAATACAAGTAGTCAAGTAGAAACAATAAGCATTTAAAAGATCTTGTGCTACTGTGGCATCTTCTGTACTTAGCATCTTGTTCAACAGGGTAAAGAATTTTTAAAAATCACTTCAATTGTAGACTTTCTGCCAGAAACTAAAACTGTGAGCAGAAATAATATAGAAATGATCTGGTGTTTATTTAAGTGCTTGTTTATTAATGTTTTGTTTTTATTATTTGTCAGCATTATTTATTTGTTTTTCCATTTAAAAGACTGAAAATAAGATTTCGGTATTTGCATGTTGATTCACCTTATAACAGTGAAACAGTTGGCTTAAAAGAAGATCCTGTAAAGGCAAAAGAACCTATTTGGATTGCTCAACTTTGGTAGTTGAATGCTTTCAAGTGGACGTCAATTATAATATATTTCAGTTGAAGTTATTATTCCTCCTTATGGACATATTTAAAGGATTTCTTGACAAACTGCCTGTTCATTTGGTATAATACTTCACTGATCTTGTTTAAGTGAGAAAAGTTGTTGACCCGAATTCAAAGAAGTTGACAAGCAAATGTTTTGTTATGGTTTTTTAGTGACACATTTTCATATCTTTTTCCATCTGGAGGGACATGGAGACGGCAGCAGTGGGCAGGTGGAATCCAGATGTGCCCATCAGCAAAACTGTAGGTGAAGCCTCCATTTTTGTTTTAAATTTCACTGAATTAAATCAAGAAAACTAGATGATGAAGGATTATAAAACAGCAATTTCCTCGAGCAATTTCTATAATCTTCTCTATGCTTGAACCAAGTTCAGGAAGTTTCCAATTTGTCACATGAAACCCAAGAATTTTTTTTATATTTCTTCTCTGGATATGGGCAGCTTTGACAAGGTTGCAGTTGCCTACCCCTAGTTACCATAAGAAGGTGGTAGAGGACCTTTGAACTTCTGTAGCCCTACACATGCTCCTGCGATGGTATTGGGTAGGAAATTCTTAGATAAGGTATATAGTCACATCTATCTGGCATACATTGTGGTCTTTGAGAATTTTATCTAAAATATTTGCTGGAGAGATTGGCTGACAGAAGTTGTATTTGAGGATTTGCCACGGAGGCTGTTGAGTTCTTCAGGACTTGTCTGAATTTTCTGCCTGTTTATAATGGCTAGTGAAAAGCTTATCCCACTGTGTAAAAGCTGAAAATTTTGTCATTCACAATTGATTACTGGAGGAATAATATGGATATCATAGGAAATCAATAGTAGTTGAATGTTCATCATGTATTTGGCAAAGTGATCAAAGCCATTTCTATCTCTTTTAGTTGCACTATTTTTGTGCTTCTGTCGACACAAAGTGCAAGAAGGAATATGGCAGCAAAGTTTAGTTTTGATGTACTTTGCAGCAAATTGATGTGATGTTGTTTTGTCTGTCCAGAATCTGTGAAATAGAGCTGTGCTGTCAAGGCTGATGGAAGGGAAGGACCAGAAGATTTCCTCCACAAGAATGCTTGCGTATAACCTCTCAGCCAGTGTAGCAAAGCATTTGTGGGAGCATGAGAGTAAGATGCTGGTCTGCTCGTCTGATATCACCTGATGCATTTAAGTTTGGATGAACAGAAAATGGACTATCATCCTCACCCAAAATATTCTGATCTCCCTGCAGTAGAATATCCAGACTTCCCCCAAATGAAACCCTGTTAATTGAAAGTTTCTAAACAAACAAAACATGCTTACTCAAATATGTTTCACCAGAGACTTTGAAGGATACAAAATTCTTAGAGCTCAAAGGGAAAGATGCAGAAAGGATGTTTCTGCTGCCTGGGGTGTGAGGTGTGGGGGGCTGGGGGAGTGGTGAGAGTTTAGAACCAGGGGATGCAGTCGAAGAATAAACATTAGGTAAGAAGAAACTTTTTCACTGGAAATATGGTGAATCTTTGGAATTCTGTACCCCAGACATTGATAGATTTTTAGACATTAAAGATATCAAGAGATATGAGGATAATACAGAAAAATGATGTTGAGCTGGAAGATCAACCATGATCTAGTTGAATAGCAGAGCTGCTGACTCAAGGGGCCAAATGGCCTCCTCCTGCTCCTATATCCTATGTTCCTAAACGTTCCTAATTTACTAAAGGCAACTGAGGAAATGTTTTTTCCTACGTATAATTTATGAAACTGTGCCTTGAAATTCTTGGTTCAAGGACGGGTTCTGTGACATTCTATTTAAGTATGACTGGTTACAAATTATCACCATTTATTGCTGGATTTGAAGAAAGAAACAAGGTAGCAAGTTATTAACTTGGCAGGAATGGACTATGTCAGCTGTATGTTATTCTTCAGGATTGGTCTGGGAGTGTGGTGGTTTTCTCCTGTGTATCCAGAAGTTTAAAAAGCGAAGAGAGACAGTGCTGGCAATGTTTGTTCATAAAGAAGCCTATTCACTTGGAGCAAAGCTGTGTTGACTAGAGATTCCCAAGACAATACTCATGTTTACAAAGATAATAAATAAGAACCTTTTAATCACATTGCCAGAAGTGCAAGTATTGAAAAAATTGGGCTACAAGGAATCATAGAACCAGTATTAGTAAAATAATTTTAGTATCTGCTCTAAATTGCCAATTTTGTTGTCACAAAAGTTGTATTTATTTAGTCCTTTAACATTATGAAAACATCCGAGGACATTGCCGAACAAGATTAATGGATAGTTTGGAAAGTGACTGGCTTATTTCAAGAAAAGTGTCTTAAGATTTTTAATTAAGGAATTAAGAACAGTGCAGTGCAAGAGTATAATACCTGATGGATCTGCTATTGATATAAGGGAAGAAAGAGGGCACATAAGTCAGAAAAGAGGATATGTATGTTGGAACGTAGGAATTAAGAAGATGTTGGATTGAGTGAGTAACATTGTGGAGGAATTTGTGGTGATCTGAATGAGGATTTCACAGTTGATGTTTTTTGGATACTCTGAATGGGATGTGGTGTTTTAGATTAGTTGGAACATAAATTTGGTAGAATTGGTGAGGAGGGTCTTTTTTGAGAAATTAAATCTATTAAATTTAGGGTGAATATATGTCACCTGAATTTATTTATTTGGTTATGTTTTCAGAATCCTAAATTGTCAAAGTGGGACTGTATATTTAAGAAATATGTTATCCATATTTTTTTCATCTTACACATTTGTCTTCACATTGACATAGGTGAAGAGGATAGAGATTCCCAATCTATTGTAGTGTATTGTGATTTTGAATTCCCTATTACCTCTGCCATCCAGTTGATGATGTGACAGAGACTTCAGGTTAGCCGAGGGAACATGGTGTTACATATGTTTCCAGATGGTGGTTGTGGTGTTGAGTCTTTTGAAATCTTACCCCAGGTTATTTTTTGTAATTCACATAATGCTAATGTGGAGATGCCAAAGCCCTATGCCTCTGAGGATATTTATCTTTTTTTGAGATCTTGTAAGAAAAATGAGTAGCAAGTCCCAAGTAATGGCTAGAAGATATCGGATTATTTGTGTCTTCATAACAACTCGCATCGCATCAGATCTTTGAGTTGAAGATATGAAATTAATTTGTAAACAAAATAATTTACAAGTGAATGGTCTAACAACAGATATATGTTTACAGCATGCTCCCTTATAGATAACTCATGTAATCATAACCCTTCTCCTCAGACTCTTCAGACTAACCAATAATATTTTTTCTTGTGTAGCCTATAATCGGTTCAACTGGATTCTAATATTAACTCTATAGCTTATCGAATGGATCCACTGCTTACGTACCCTTTCAACTATTGTAGCATGTTTGGATTTTCATAGCTCATAAGTGTATTCTGAATAATTGTTTAAAATGCATTAAACTGCGCAAATCACAGCGTCTATCTATTCAAAGTTAACCTTGTTCCTTTCCTCAGACTTTGTAGCATACGTAGCAAAATCTTTGATTTCCTAAAGCTACTCGTACAATGATAAGATATAATTATTACTAACTAATACGACACAAAAATCTATTCTTCTGTCAGAATGGTGAAGTGCTGCTCTTTGTGATCTTAATGTAGTTGCAAAAGCCTGGGTGCAGGTTGTCAATGATGTTTTCAAAGTCTGTTTTATTTTAATCGGTCCTTGCATAAATTATTGATATTTAAAATGCAATAAAATTATGGCAGTATTCTTAGCGAGATCTTTATAGACCCGTGGGGAGACAGTTGTGAAGCTTAATTTAAGTGGATTCCTTTGCTTGTTGGATTATGTTTTAAGAAATTACAATACATATTTTTGATTGCATATTGTAATTCCTTAAAATATCATCCAATACATTACAATATATGTATTCAAAAATGTAGTTGAATATTTATATATCTTACGAGCATTAGTAGATCGTGTGCAATGTTAATAAGTTGTAATTGTTTAATCGGCTTTTACTCTGAACCAGCAAAGATTTGTGTTTTTACTTCTGCCTCTTACACAGCATTTTTTCTGAATATCTTGTCTGATTTTCATATACTTGCCTCAGCCCCTCATCCTCCTTCCCCATCTCTTAAATTCATTGCTCTGATAACAGCACGTGAAGGGCACTACTTGAATTGGATGCTGTTGACTATTCTGCATCAAATATTAGACAAACTCAGGCTTCCATATTTTCTAATGAGTAACAGCAATTTCACTTCAAAAGTAGTTCTTCAAATGCAAAGTTATCTGGGGTACCCTCTGGACATTGTAAATATATTTTTAGATGAGTATACCCTCTCTGATACTTAATTGGAATTGTGCTGAATGTTCTGATTTCATTGACAGCATAAACAACAAATTGCAGCAGCCTGAGGCAGCCGCTGGGGTCCTGGAATATGCCATGAAACACTATGGGGAGCTGGTAAGTATTTTGATTACTTTGTTGTAACACAAATATCAAACTATTTAAGTTTTATTCTTAAAAGAAAAGTTTTCTTCATATGAGAAGCTGCTAAGTCCTCTTGACAGCTACTCACAGTTGTGTGATTGAAATAGGGACTCGCTAAGTGGGGAATGGCAGGTGTAAACCCACCAAACTTCTTCCGCTCATGTTCTAATACTTCAAGAGTGCCCCCTGAGCCAATGATTGCAGCCCTGTACAAGGAGTTTGTGAATGACTACATTAATATTGCACTATTTGACTTGAGTGCTCTTTTTGTAATGGACCTTTCAATGTATTGGACATCCCTGCAAATAGAATGCACAGCTTTGAAATGGTAGAACAATAACTTACCAAAGACCTGGATGAGCATAATTGACTTTTGGCAACACTGAGTAAAATTGCTGGCACTTAACTGTCAGCAAAACATTTCCACTACTACTGCCTATCTCCTCATCAACACAGCAGTGCAGTGCATTGCATTGCTTTCTGTTTTTTTAACAATGCAAAAACAGCATAAGTCTAATTTTAATTGTAAGCAAATAAAATAAATTTACGATTAAATAATCTATCATGAAACTCAACAGTCATGCTTTTATTAGCTGTTCTTCTTTTGTTCCAACTGGTACAGGTTACAAAGAAATTTCTTGAACTTGTGAAATAAGACTTGATGCAATTATGTGCAGTAATATGGTTCCAGGTTTAAGACCATTTAAAGACTACTAGTCAGTTTCTCACCCTTAAAGGAAATTACATAATATTAGCCGTCCTCATAATGGGTTGAGAGAAATTAAACTATAAACAAACATTCTGCTCATTCTATTGTTAAAAGTAATGCTGTGTCCCATTGATTTCAGTGAACTGGTGGCATAATCATGGCGAGTGAGAAAAATTCGAGAGTGTTAATATTATAGATTATAACTTAGAAATATTTGAGTTTCAGCTAAACCATGCAAAAACATTTGTTTGATCATTTTGGCTCTACTCAAAAGAATTTTGCAATTCTGCAAAAATGCGGATTTCTGCTGTTCTGAAATGGCCAAACTCAGCCTTCCAAATTTTGCAATTGACAATTTGAAGAAGCATTCATAAAATCTTACTGCTGCTATTTAGAATAAAATTTTCAAGTAAACGTTGTCAATGATTGTTCTCATGTGAATTCTTATCTCCCTCAAGCCAAACCCTGAATAGAGCTCTGTCCAAGGTGTCATATACTAGGTGGCTGCATCTGAAATAAGAACGGAAGATGTACAGCATTTGGAAACACAAGAAAACCTTATTCTCCTCTTTTCGGATACTGCTAAGCATGCTATATTTCTAACCTTTTTATTTTCAAATTCTAGTATTTACAATTTTTAAAAATCTCTTCATTACTTTCAGTGACAATAAAGTGGTTCACCTCACACTAACCGCTATAATGTTCCAGCAAACAGTGAAGCAGATTTGGTTCTTTTGGTTCTTATTCCTTCAGCCCTCCCAGCACGTTTCAGATATTCCAGAGTGAAGAACATAAATAGATGCCTGATGCTTCTGGACCATTCTTCATCTGAATGTCTACCCATATCTTCCCATAATTTCTCTTTTATCATGAATAAACTAAAAAGATCAGTATAGCACAGGAACAGGCCGTTTGGCCTTCCAAGCCTGTGCCGTTCACTGGTCCAACTAGACCATTCGTTTGTATCCCTCCATTCCCAGTCTGCTCATGTGACTATTTAGGTAAGTCTTAAACGGTGCCAGCGTGTCTGTCTCCACTGCCCTACTTGGCAGTGCATTCCAGGCCCCCACCACCCTCTATGGAAAAAAACGTTCCTCTGATATCTGAGTTATGTCTCGCCCCTGTCACTTTGAGCCCGTGACCCCTCATGATCGTTGCTTCCAACCTGGGAAAAAGCTTCCCACTGTTCATTCTATCTATACCTTCATAATTTTGTACGCCTGTATTAGGCCTCCCCTCGTTCTCCATTTTTCCAGGTAGAACCATCCCAATCAACACTAGTGTGTTGATGTGGAGATGCCGGCATTGGATTGAGCTAAAAAAAAGAAATAAGTCTTACAACACCAACTTAAAGTCCAACAGGTTTATTTGTAGCAAATGCCACAAGCTTTCGGAACACGCTGTTCCTTCATCAGATGGGTGGGAGTTCTGATCACAAACAAGGCACAAAGACACAAACTCAATTTGCATGCATAATGATTAGAATGTGAGTCTTTACAGCAAATCAATTCTTAAAAGTACAGACAGTGTAAGTGGAGAGAGCTTTAAGCACAGATTAAAAGAATGTGTATTGTTTCCAGTAGGGAAAGTTAGTGAGATTTTGCAAATCCAGGCAAGTTGTGAGGGTTACAGATAATGTGACATGAACCCAAGATTCCAGTTGAGGCTGTCCTCGTGTGCGGAACTTGGCTATTAGTCTCTGCTTAGCGACCCTACGCTGTCATGTGTCGTGAAGACTGCCTTGGAGAATGCTTACCTGAAGATCAGAGGCTGAATGTGCGTGACTTCTGAAGCGTTTCCCAACAGGAAGAGAACAGTCTTGCCTGGTGATTTAAACCAGCAGCTGCCAGGAGACTATCAAAGAGTCTGGATAGTTCTGATAGAGCTGCCAGACCTCTCTGATGAAATCTGACATATACAATTCAAAACCGATCAATTGTAGGTTTTCTTATCAATCATTTTAGTAACTTTAAATCAATTATCTTCAGGATGCACAAATCAACAATAATACCTGTCAAGTACTGCAGCCAATCACATTCCCCTTTCCAGCATAATGGTATTTATTAGTCTGTGAAATCAGGAAGCTAACTTCTATCTTGGCTGACTCCACCATCTGGTTGTCTAGTAGCCTAAGATGCTCAGCCCAGAGTTCAAATAAACATTCTGATGAAGTCCCTTAAAGTTCGCTGTCAAACCAGACTAATCCATGACACCAATCCACCTTATCCGGAGAATGAATAAATACTATTTATGAAATATGATTAAGTGTTCTAAATGTTATTTCCAATTGAAATTTTAACTGATAAATCTTGCATATTTCCAAAGTTCAATTATCTTCTCAAAATATTGTTTCATCTTAATGCCTTTTTACCATGATGCTGAGCAGTAAATTGCTTTTGGCTAAAGCGAACAATATTCCTTAAAATCAATAATAATACATTCAAAACATCAGCATTTACATTTTACAATCATAATCACTCATTTGAATCAATTACTGCATGTCGTATAAATTATTGCTGCTTAGCTCACAAACATATATTTTAAAAGTCATTTAACTGATTACTGCTAATTCTGTCAATGCCTCAATGCCTAATGATTAAAAATATTGTCACCCCATTAGAGGTTCCACTTACAGACAGTGACATGGGATCAATTCCAGCCTTGGATCACTGTCTGTGTGGAGTTTGCATGTTCTTTCCATGTCTAGTTTCTTCCTACTGTCCAAAGATGTGCAAGTTAGGTTGATTGGTCATGCCATATTGTCCCTTAGTGTCAGGGGGATTAACAGGGAAAATGTGTGGGGTTAAGGGGATAGAGCCTGGGTGGGATTATTGTCAGAGCACGCTTGATGGACCAAATGGTTTCCTTCTGCACTGTAGAGTTCTATGATGATAACTGTTCAGTGGAACCTGCCATTGTATATTGCAGTATGTCTTTGCAGAATCTGATTAGGGAAACCATATTTTTCTTACAACACAGAAATATCTTCAAGCTGAGATGTTTACGTAAGTGCTTATGGGGGGGGAAATCCTCCTTTATTATTTTCTGAAATGTCATTCCTACAGAAAAGAGATAAAGGAAGTTCAGTACTTGGAAGAATTAAAGTAAATCAGGGAATTTGAGATGTCTAGTTAGAAAATTTGCAGTAACTGAAAAACAAGGTTTCCTAATGGATATGCTTATTCCCCATCGGTTCTTTCTACCAGAGTGGTTTACCTCACATTTTTCCACAGTATATTCCATCTGCCATGTTCCTTCCCACTCATGAAGTCTGGCCAAATCTTCCGGTAGCAATTTTACATCTTTCTCAAACACCCATTCCTGCCTAACTTTGTATCATTTTTGACCTTAGAAGTATTACATTTGGTTCCCCCCAATCTGAATCATTGGTGTACATGATGAACAGTTGGGACACAAGTACTGATCCTTGTAGGACCCACGAGCCGCAGTCTGCCAATGCAAGCATGACCATTTATTTCTACTCTCTGCTTTCTGCCTGTTAGCACTCCTGAATCCATGCCAGTATCTTATACCTATTGCTTGTGCTCTTATTTTACTAATCCAGCTCCTGTTGGGTATTTTATCAAAAGCCTTCTGAGAATCCAAATTTATTATGTTCATCAATTCTCCTTTTTCAATTGTGTTAGTAACATTCTCAAAATCCCCAAGTTCATCAAACATAATTTCCCATACACAACTCCATGTTGACTATGCCCAGTCAGAGCATGATTATCCACGTGTTCGTTTATCACATCCTTTAAAATAGGTTCTGGCATTTTCCTTACTACTGCCGTAAGGCTAATAAGTTTGTAACTACCGGTTTTCTCTCTCCCTCCCTTCTCAAATAGTGGAATGATATTTGCTACCTTTTATTCTGGAAGAGTGGTGAAACTACTAAGGAGATTGTCTCTTTAAAACAGAGATTTTGGAGGAGAGTAGGAAGATATGTATGATAATATGGAAATAAAGACTTAGGGTCGGAAGGGTTGGAGATGTAAAGGGTATGTATTCTAATAATAGCTACTGAGCATATGCATAAGGAGTTATGTCATAGAGAGGTTGCTCAGAGAAAAGATGAATAAGAAATAAACTGGGGAGAACTGTGGCTGTGTCCTGAAGTTCTACAAACTTGTAAATAGTGATGTAAATCAAGGTATTTTGTATGAAAGACTATCTGCAACAACATCACAGCTAAAGTTATAAACCAAAGAATCCCAAGATGAACCCACAATATCGAAATTCATATCGCCACAGTCATCTTGAAGTTGGTTATTATCTAAATATGCATTTTGACTAGTTTATTATTGAGAAATTGTTATGGCACAGAATGAGGCTATTTGGCCCATTGTGTCTTCACCAGTTCTCCAAATAAGCATCAGGACTTAGTGCTGAAGAAGGGAAAGGGTTAATGAATTTTGTACCTTGCATATATCACAAACATAATCCTTTCTCATGGCTGATCTCCTCAAGCTTATACTGCTCCTGGCATCAATATAAATTACTTATTCATGTTTTCCTTCTTTGTTCATGTCTTTCATTCTTTAACTTTCATTTCCATAAAGTCAGATTTATATATTATCTTACAGACACTGCAAACCTTACCTGTTTGCACTAGCTTAAACATAGTTAAACCACTGCAGAGTATGATAACGGCTATTTGACAGGAAGACTCCTGATGGGAAGCCGTGATCACACAATGAAGATGCTGCCAAAGCCGCTGGAAAGCTGTGGGTCATGACTATACCGATGACTGCATCGTGACTGAAGCTGCCAGGTGAACTGTGGGCCCTGGCTGAAGCTGGAGGCTGCGTCGTGACTAGAGATGGAAGAATCGAGAGTTGTGTTGTGACTGGTGCTGGGAACCATGATGTTTAAATACCTGCACTTATTTATGTTCAGTGAGAAGCCTGTAAACCGCTGTTAGGTACTAGATCTCTCCCAAAAGCTTTTGTAATAAAACTACTGTACTTTGACTCACTGACAGTCTCAGAGGTGTCCTTTTACCTACAACAGTGCCATCCCCTGCCTTTTCTCCCTAATCGTCATGATGTAGAGATGCCGGCGTTGAACTAGAGTAAAGAGGTCGAAATACCTTGAAAGCTTGTGAGTTTACTATCAAATAAATTGGTTGGACTTAAACCTGGTCTTGTCAGACTTCCTACTGTGTTTTCCTCATACCCCAGCCCATTCTTTTATTCATATAATCTAATGCTTTCTTGAATGCTTCAATTGAAACTGCCCCCCCTCACACTTCTAGGTAGAAAATTCCAGGCCCAAGCCACTTGCTGTGTGAAAAGATTTTCTCTTGCACCATATTTGCTTCTTTTGCAACTCATTTTAAATCTGTGCCCTCTCGTTTTTGATCTTGTTGCAAGTGGAACATTCTTTCCCTATGTACTCTCTGTACTCCAGTGCATTTCCAATGTACTCTCTGCATTCTCTTCAATACGTTCACGTTTTTCCTACAGTGTGGAACCTAGAATTGTACACAAATCAGTGTCTTGTATCGGCTCAGTATAACCTCCTTGCTGTTACACTGTATGCTCCCATCAATAAAGCTGAGAATACCATTTGTTTTATCAACTGCTCTTTCCACCTGCCCTGCCACCTTCAATGATTGATATACAAAAAGACTATGGTCCTTGTGTTCCTGCATCCCCTTAATAATTTTACCCCGTATTTTATGTTGTCTCTCCATATCCTTCCTATCAAAATGCATCATTTCACACTTTTTTTTTCTCCTCATTAACTTTATCTGCCACCTATTTGCCCACTCGACCAATTTGTCTATATCCTTTTGAAGTTCAACACTGTCCCCTTCACTGTTTACAGTACTTCTGTAAACTTCATTGGACTGTGAAGTTTTGGATCATCTGCTTACTCTGAAATTATCCTCTGAACATAATTAATATATGGCAGGAAAAGCAAGGGGGTCTTTATCCTTGGGGAACACCACCATAAACCCCAACTCAAAAAATATCCATTGACTATCTGTTTCCTATTATTCAGCCAATTTTGTATCCACGTTGCTACTGTCCCTTTTATTTCATGAGCTGTAACTTTTTGCATTAGTCTGTTGTGGATCAGGATCAATAATCCCACTTTTATTTGGCAAGATCTGTGCTTGTGGAGCCCTGCGCATTTCATTCTGGAATAAAATGTGTAGTTGAACAAATGCAATAAGGACACTTAAGAAAAAATACATATTTATAGAATTTCATCATTGTTTAAGACATTCCAAAGCACTTAGTCAACCTAACAATAATTTCAAATGAGATTATTTGACCAATGGTCAATATTGTGCCTATAGGGAATGCACTGAATAATTAAACATCTTTTTTGAATTTTAAAAGAAAATTTTACCCCTGATTGGTGAGCCAAATCATTTTGAGCATGTACTTACTTCTTTGGGCTTGATAACATAAACACATGATAACATTGTAGATGAGCTGTGAGCAATTTGTAACCCCTGAGTTGAGAAAGACAATATGTGCAACCCATATACTCTCAATTGGAAACACTTCAGATTGTACTAGTCTATCAGGAAGATCTGTAAAAATATTCAAATGTTTTTATAGTTTGTGAAATAGGAGTTGAAACATTTTTCTTTCATCCACTTGTACTGACAAGACAGAGGCTTGTCATAGACAACCCATATACAGAACGTAATTGGTATGTGGTGGTGTTTAGACTTTCAAGTGTGATTTTATTTCCTGAAATAAAATGTCTCATAATCCTAATGAATTCACTCTTTGTAATCTGCAGAAACTGTATATTTTTTATTTGTTCATGGGATGTGGGTGTCAGTGGCTGGTCCAGCATTTATTGTCCACTGCTAGTTGCCTTTTAATAGAGGACATTTTAAGAGTTAACCATTTTGTTGTGGATCTGAAATTACCTGTAGGCCAGACCAGGTGAGGATGGCAGATTTTCTCCATAACCACGAAGCCATCTGGTGCATGTTCTTTATCATTGGACTCTGAAAATTCCAGACTTTTGTTGAATTCCGATTTTTACCATCTGCTGTGGTGGGATTCAAACTAGAGCATTACTCTGCCCCTCTGGATTACTGATCTAGTGACAATAACACTACACTGCCATCTCTCCATATCAGAATGCAATAATGTATAAAATTATATATACTCATGTAAAAGTGAAAATTCAACTTCTGAAATATTTTTGCAATCATTCTAGTTCGGCTTTTTTATTACCATTTGAAATTCAGATTACTCTGTTAGGAATTGAAGGCTTAATTGACGTTGCTAATTTGTCCAGAGGCTTCAGTAATTAATTAACAGGATTAAACATTATTCCCTGGCATTTTGATAACCATACAATTTTGTGCACTGAGATATTGCACAAATCTAATGTCAGAATTTAATTTATGATTTAATCAAGGAATAAACTTCCTAATCATTGAAAAATTGAGAAGATAATCAAATCCAAGCTAAATGAGGTTTGTATTCTGTAAAAGTGAATTTTCCCCTTCTCAAAGAATGCCAAAGTTACACTGCATAATGGATAATATGTAAAAATATTTATAAAGAAATGATTTTGACAATAATGCAGTAATGTACTGTAGATGATACTTTCTTAAAATTCAAAATTTTGGGATATGCTTTACAGGAGATCCAAGCTACATGGTACGAAAAGCTTCACGAGTGGGAAGATGCTTTGGTTGCATATGACAAAAAGATGGACATGAACAAGGATGATCCTGAACTCGTCCTTGGACGAATGCGCTGTTTGGAGGCACTTGGCGAATGGTGAGTTTCGACATATAAATTCTTAAGAACAAGAAGTTACGTCCAAAGTTTTGATTCCTTTTTCATTAATGCCAACCCCATTTATATGCCGCTCAGTCCACTGTCTTTTGCATCTTAATATGCTGCTTGCTTATGTGCCCTTTCTTGCTAGCTTATTTCATAAAACTATTAACTTTTGTGTAACCAAATTCCTCCTCACTTCCCTTGTTCATCCTAATTAAATCCTAAATTTTCAATTTCTGACATCTTGTATTTAAACTTTTTCCCCTTCAGTGAATCTTTCTACATTAGTTTTGTCAATTACTATTATAATTTTGACAACGTTACAGTGATGTTTCCATTTTCTAAAAGATAATAAGCCCAACTTCTGTACTTTGCTCTTAACTTTATGGACGTGATTTTCCATGCAGAGGCACCTGTCACTGGCCAGTGGTAGGGTCTTCTGGAACCGCCGCTTCAATGGGGTTTTCTGTTGAATGCCATCGGGAAGCCTGCAGTGCAGTGTGCCATCAACAGGGCTGGAAGATCCCCCTAGAGTGAACGGTTGGAATGTTCTGGCCCAGAGTTCTGAATCTGGATTTTTCACCATTATTCTAGGACCCAGTTAACACAATTAGGGTGATGCATTTAAAAAAAAAAGTCCTGTAACAGTAATTTGTCTGACTAGCTTGGTTGAATTTTTGTGAGTGAGTAACAAACAGGTTCAGTGGAAATGGCGTAACATATATATGGATTTGAGCAAGGCTTTTGACAATGTCCCACATTCCAACCTGATCAGAAAAGTCAAGAACTCCCATAGGATCCAAGGGAAAGTGGCAAATTGGTTCCAAAATTGGCTCAGTGGCAGGAACTAATAAATATTTTTGTAACCGGAAGTCTATTTTTAAGAGGCTTTTCATATCACATTTCAATGATTTAGACGTAAATGTTTAAGTTTATTTATTATTGTCACAAGCAGGCTTACATTAACACTGCAATAAGTCACTGTGAAAATGCTGTAGTAGGGAGCATGATTAAGAGATTTGCAGATGATACAAAATTGGTCAGGTGATTGATAATGAGGAAGGAAGATGCAGTTTGCAACAAAATATCAAGGACTGGTCAAATGAATAAAAAGTGACAAATGAATTTCTGTCTAAAGAAATATAAAAGTAATGCATTTCAGGAGGGCAAACAAAGCAAGGGAATAGATAAGTTGTAGTGTACAGGGATATGTGAAAGAAATGGGGGAATTTGGAGTGTATATCCACGGATCATTAGAGTCAGAAGGACAAATAGATAAGGTAATTAAGGAAGATGTGGAATATTTTATTTTTATTAGATTAGATTTTTTTTTAGAGCAACACAGCACGGGAAACAGGCCCTTCGGCCCAACGAGCCCGCGCCACCGTCATAACTATATAGTAACCATTCCGTTATCCTATTCTAATTTTAGGTTATTCCTAAAATGGAAGAGTCTCAATGTAGGGACAATTTGTTTCCCAATCAGCCTAAGAGCGAATTTTTTGGGATGTGGGAGGAAACCGGAGCGCCCGGAGAAAACCCACACAACCATGGGGAGAACGCGCAAACTCCCGCAGACACCGGCCCAATTCCAAGTGTCTGCACAGCTACAGCGATAGTCACTGAGCTGTCATGGTGCCCTTCAGATGGTCCAGATAAAGCACTCATTTACGACATGAAGCACCAGGCAACCCATGAATCAACATATTAGCCAAGGCATAGAATACACGAGCAGGGAAGTCATGCCAGAATACTAGTTAAGCCACAGTTAAAGTCTAGGCACACTTCTGGTCACTGGAAACAGTACAGTGAGATTGAAATGAAAAAGAATAGTTATGAGGCAAGATTGAATGGCTGAGCTGTTTTCTTTGGAGCAGAAGAAACCAAGGGGAGATTTAATTGAGGTGTATAAAATTGAGAGTAGCCAAGATAGAATAGATAGGAAGAACCTAATTCATTTAACGGAGATGTCACAAAACAGGAACATAAATTTAAAGTGATTAACAAAAAGATTAGGAAAAACATTGAGGAACAACGTTTTCATCTGTAGGATGATGGAACTCCCCCCTCAATGAAAATAGAGGCAGAAAGTCTCATGACATTTAAAAATACTTTGATAAGCATTTGGAGTGCCATAACTATATGGCTAGTAATTGAGTGCTGGAAAGTGAAACTAGACTGGGTAGATATTTTCATTCCAGTATGGAGGTGATAGACCAAATTGCTTCCTTCTGTCTTAAAAAATCTCCATGTTCCGATAACCTTGAACATCTTAGTTGTTCACTTCCATATTTCTCGAAAAGGGCAATAATTACTTTGCAAATTTGAGTCTGCCATGGATTATTTCTTGGCTTCAGTGATACCACTCACTTTTGCAAGCAGCCCAAGTGGTTTACATTTATAGGAGTTGACACAGACTGAAAACTTTCTACTTAAAATGATAGCAGAACATTAAGGCATTGCAGTGAACTTTTCCTTTGACTGGCAATGGATATTGCATCTGTATATTGTCATTCTTTCCAAAGTTGGATTCAGTTAACACTGAATTTGTTGAGATTTGGTTCAAATCATTAAGCTTCTTTGTTCTGCAGTAAGTTGAGACTACAAAGCAATGATGTAACCATATTCACTATTGTAACGGTATTATTATAAGAAAATGTAATGTTGAAATTACATCATGGATCCGTTTTTCTCACTTCAATCAGCATTCTGACTTTTTTTTTCCCTTGGCCATCTTACCTCACCTGTCTTGGAAGTTGGACTATTGTTCAATTGCCTGACATTCCTCTGTATTGCTGAGTGTTTTCAGATTATGAACAATCAAAGCTTTTCGACATAAGACAGTGAGAGATATTCATTAGCTAAGGAGACAAGCTATTAAACTGCTGGTTCTTTGTGATCTATGAGGTAATAACATCATAAATATCATTACATATAGTCTATGCTATTTTTAAAGTTAACTTTTTTTCCAAAATTATTTGTGGAAAACTGTCAAAAATGATCTGAAGTATGATGCTTTCCTCTATTTAGTTTGGCCAAACAATGGGGCTGTTATGATACTAACACATACTGAAATTCAATATATGTAAAAGGAAAGGCACTAGCCAACACTGAGATTGAGTACTCTGCTTCCTAATTCCAAACAAGACTAGGAGCAGTAACTATATTGAACTATGCATTAATCTATGTATTCATCTTCCCTTCCAGATGGATAACATTATTGGCAGGCGCTTTAACATGATGTTAAAGACGATGTACCTTCTGATTTTTGTTGTGGCAGGTTAAGGAGGAGAGGAACTAAAAAGGGAGAAGTCGAAGAATTGGAATTTGGGTCTTGCAATTCAAAGGCAGCACAGAAAATATGTTAGCTATGTTGTATTATTATTAGAAATGTTCTGGGATGCACAATGGTGCCATGTTTATATTTCCAGACTCCTGGGGGATACGATAATGCACCTAGATTGCTCTCTGAGAGTTTCCTTAGGGCACGTTAAGTACATTTTGATTGCTGATTTCTGATACAATTAGTGAGACCTATTTTTTATATATAAAATTGAAAGAATCCACCCACACATTAATATTTCACTGCACCATGCACTGTCTCTGAAAGATCTGCAGGTAACCTAGTTGCAAGCTTTAGTGTGCTACTGTGAGCTTTATCTTGACAGAACTTCTTTTTGCTTCATTCGGCATTACTGACTGGCCAGCGTTTGTTGCCTATCCCCAGTTACCGAGGGGCAGTTGAGAATCAACCACGTTGCTGTGGCTTTGGAGGTACACGTAGCCCAGACCAGGGGAAGGGCATCCGATTTCCTTCCGTAAAGGACGTTAGTGAACCAGATGGGTTTTCCAATAATCAACAATGGTTTTATGGTCGTCAGTAGATTCTTAGTTCCAGATATTTTTTATTGAATTCAAGTTCTACCATCTGCCATGGCAGGTTTCGAACCTGGGTCCTCACAATATTAATGTTTTTGGATTAATAGTTTAGCGATAATACCATTTGGCCATCGCCTCCCATAAAGCTTGCTTTTGTGAAGTTTGTAGCAGCCTGTTATGGAATGACATAGAAGCTTGCAACTCTGTTACCTGCTGATCTTTCAGAGACAGTGCTTGGTGCAGAGAAGAATTAATGGGTGGATGGATTCTTTCGATTTTTATATAGTAGGTCTCATAAATTGTATCAGAAATCAACAATCAAAATATGCTTAACGTGCCCGAGAGCAAACTTTATATACTGTTAAATAAAGCAAGAGCTCATGGTGTTAATGGTAAGATTGTGGCATGTATAGAGGATTGACTGGCAAAAGACAGAGAGATGGAGGAAAAAGGGCCTTTTTCAGGATGGCAGCCAGTGACTAGTGGTGTGCCTCAAGGGTCGGTGCTAGGACCACATCTTTTCACAATATACATTAATGATTTGGAAGAAGAAACTTGCTAAGTTTGCAGATGATACAAAGGCATGTAGAGGGACAAGTAGTATAGAGGAAATAGGGGGGCTGCAAAAGGACTTCGACAGGATAGGAGAGTGGGCAAACAAGTGGCAGATGGAATACAATATGGAAAAGTGTAAGGTTATGCACTCTGAAAGAAGGAATGAAGGCATAGACTATTTTCTAAATGAGGAAATGCTTAGGAATCAGAAATAATAAGGGACTTGATCAAGATTCTCTTAAGATTAATGTGCAGGTTCAGTCAGTAGTTAGGGAGGCAAATGCAATGTCAGCTTTCATGTCGAGAGAACTAGAATACCAGAGCAGGGATGTACTTCTGAATCTATATCAGAGTCTGGTCAGACCCAATTTGGAATATTTAGGCCCAAATCTAAGGAAGGATATACTGTCCTTGGAAAGGGTCCAGAGGAGACTCACAAGAATGATCCCTGGAATGAAGGACTTGTCATAGGAGGAACTCTGGGTCTGTAGTTGTTGAAGGATTGTTTAGAAGGATGAGGGGTCTTATTGAAAATTACAGCTACTGCGAGGCCTGGATAGAGTGGACTTGGAGAGGGTATTTCCAATAATAAGAAGAATTAGAACCAGAGGGCACAACTTCCACCTAAAGGGACAATCCTTTAATACAGATGAGGAGGAATTTCCTCAGCTAGAGAATGATGAATCTGTGAAACTCTTTGCTGCAGAAGGCTGTGGAGCTCAGGTCATTGAGTATCTTTAAGGCAGAGATAGATATGTTCTCGATTAATAAGAGGATCAACGGTTCTGAGGAAAAGGCAGAAGACTGGGGATGAGAAAAATATCAGCCATGATTGAGTGGCAGAACAGACTCGATGGTCCGAGTGGCCTACTTCTGCTTCTATATCTTATCATCTATATTGGACTATGCTATAAAATGGGTGTGAAAGTACTTTGGGTCTAATTGTCATTCTGCTGCTGCTTGGTCTGAGACTATATGGGACATTGCTATTCTAAAGACTTTGCTTTCATGTAGTAAGCTACCCTTCTCAATTAGGATCCTTGTATCATCACTGACCACTATAAAATTTATGGGTTTTAACTTATCCACATCTATCTCAAGTCACCACTGCAGCAAGTTGTACTTATATGGCATTTTTAATCAACTATCCAAGACACTCATCAGGAATGTTATCAAAAAAGATTAAAGCTGAATCACGTAAGGAGATAGTAAGGAAAATAACCAAAGGTAGTCAAAGAAATAAGTTTTAACGACCATTTTAAAAGACAAAAAATACATGGAGGAAGATACTATGTCACAGTAGTTAGCGTGTTGTCTCACAATGCCAGAGACCCGGTTTGACTTCCAGCTTGGGGGGGGGGGGGAGTTTGTGTGGAGTTTGCAAGTTCTCCCTGTCCCTGCGTGGATTTCCTCTGGGTGCTTCAGTTTCCTCCCACGGTCAGAAAGACATTCTGGACATGTGCATTGGCCATGCTAAATTCTCTCTCGGTGTACCTGAACAGGCGACTCGGGGATTTTCACAGTAACTTCGTTGCAGTGTTAATGTAAGCTACTTGTGACAGTAATAAATTAACTTTAAGTTTAGGGAGAGAATTCCAGAACCTAAGGCCATGATAGTTGAAGCCATGCCCATTGTGGATGGAGTGATTAAAATTAGGGAGTCTTAAGAGTCCAGGAGTAGATGGAACATGGATATTGTAAGGGTTGTAAGATTGGAGCAGAGACTGAGGCATGGAAACATGAGGCTGTGGAGACATTTGAAAACAAAGTTGAGAATTTAAAAGTTGGCCATTGCTTAATTGTGAATCAGTGTTGGCCAGGGGTCTCCAAATTACAGCCTGTGGGCCACATCTGGCTCACAGCAACTTGAAATATTTCATTCATTTAGAAAACTTTTTTTTCTTTGGCCCGTGAAAATATATAAAATGTACGATGTGGCCCTTGTACTGAAAAGTTTGGAGACCACTGATGTAGGTCAACAAAAACAGATGATGAGCGAAGGAGATTTTCTGTGGAGAATCACAATTTCTGTGTCTTCCCTGTGACCACATAAAAATTCTGAATTAATTTCAGTTCTACCTACTGGCCATTCAAGTCGAATTTACAAAAATAAAGCTTTTTGAAAAAGAATCTTAGGAGAATTTATTTTTAAATGATGACTAAATAAATTTAGTATTTGTTTTTCTCGCAGCTGAATATATAGATATCCAAATCTGCAAACACTGAAGCTACCAGACTGGTAGATCAGAGGTTAAAGTATGAAACAGTTTAGTATTTTATCCCTTACTGGTCTCAGTCTGTAGCTAGAGTGCAAAGTAGCAGTTCCAAAAGTCTGGGTTAGCAGGATGTTGTTGCTAATGATTACAGCCATATTTCTGACTGCCTATTCATATCATTTGGAAATAAAACAGATGCTGAAGATGTGTTCTTTGCAGCTGTCTAATTCTGTATTTAGACATTGGCAAAGAACATAAATGTAGTTACCATATTTATTGGTCAACAAACACAGGCCTCTCCAGAGACGACCGTTGGTTTATGTTGAATTATATCTTGATTTTGTTTAGTTATACTAATGTACATGCAAAATATATCCAACAAGATGATGGAAAGTTTTCTTAACATTATCTTACTATGATTTTATTACTGTTTTGAATTGATTTCTGTTGCATTCTACACTTAGATAAAATGTGCTAGTTATTTCTTTTTTGAAAGTTTCAAGTATTTTACCATGTAATTTATAATGTAAATTCTTGCTTTAATCTAATCGCATGATTTAACATTTATGTGTGTTAAATTCTTTCTGCTATTTCTCTGCTGATTGAGTCCCTTTAAATCCATTTGGAACATTTTACATTAATTATCATCTTTGGTCAATGCACAAATTTTAGCGTCATCAAAAAACTTTTACAATTCGGATATTTTGGTCATTAAGTCATTTATAAAACTGATAAATAACATCATTCCAAACACTGATTCGTGTTGGGCAGATATTTTCCACTCTTGACATGTTTGATGCCAACCCGTCTTTTTTGCTGTATCTTCAGTAATCAAAATATCAAATCATGTTAATGCTCCACCTGTCCCTTGGGCGTATGCTTTGTGTTGTATCAGTCTCTGTCAAATGTCTTACTGAAGTTTAATTAGACAACATCCATTGCCTCAGTCTTTAACCAAGCATCTTTAACTTGCTGAGATGAACCCAGTGAATTGGTCAAACACAATCTTCAATTTCTGAATCCAAATTGGCTTTCCAAATGGACAATGGCCTTCCAGATAATCCCTTATCCTATCTCTCATCGTAATCTTGAATGCTTTCTGAACCATCTCTCAAAATCTTATGTGCCTGCAATTTGAAAATCCATTCCCTGCTCCTTTTCATAAAAAAACTTGAATCTGTTCACCATTTTGCAATTCATCAGAATATAATCCAATTTCCTCAGCCAAATCCACTGGAGCAATTCTGCCTCAAAAATTCTAAGTATCGAATTTACATAAAAGCTGGAGTAAGTCGCCTTTTTTTTTTCAGTGGGAATTTTGAAATGAATTTCCCACACTCTGTGCAGTGCAGAGTGCATGAGCATGAATCAATCCAAAAAGTTGTGGACGGAGCCTATTCCCACGAGAGAGGCCAGCAGCGTAGCACTGAGCGGGTCACTGTGCACGCGTCAATCTGTCAGCACTGAGATCAGCACATGCACAGTGGTCCTTGTCTGCCGGCTAACTGATGGCCACCTAGCTCGATCGCTGGCCCTCCTAAACATGCCAGGCCCACCTCAACATCTCTGTCTTCTCTGCAGTCACGATCACGGGCCTGCCTCCCTCTGTCACTCAGCCCAAAGCGCTGAGTGGTAGTGGGACCGACCCTCCCAATCCCCACAGATCACCTGCCCCCTTGACACTGCCCAATGCCTACTAGGTAATGCTAAGATGCACCCTTGGGCAGTGCCGGGGGTGGAGCAGCCTTCATTCTAGTGGGGCCAGGCCTCCTGCTCCCCACTATTTACATTGTAAACCCCACTGGAGTGAAACGCTCCTGGCAGTGGAGGCTAGGCTAGCAGGACTGGAGATTTCAGTCCCGGACGTGCTAATGATTTTACAATTGTGTTCAAATAAGGGTCTGCGTGCATTATGCAGCTCCACCCTGATTTCCAACACGGAGCTGATGGCGCCAGAAATCCAGATGCTGGAGATGCAAGGAGGCCATAGCACCCAATGGGGGAGCCCATGAAACAGCCTCCACTCAAGTCTCCTGGCCTACACTACAGAAACAATGCAGCAGGCTGGGAGAATTGCCCCACTTTCTTTGATTAGAGTTGTCAGATTTCAGACAAAGGCTGATGACAGAAGTCTGTTTTATTAACTGGAAGGCAGTGTGCAGTGGCATACCACAGGGATCTGTGTTAAGCCCCCGATTCATCATTTATGGAATGACATCAATGACTATGTGCAGGGGTAAGATTAATACATTTGCAGATGGCACAAAGATTGGCCAGTTCGTTAAGAGTGTCTTGGACTACAAGAAGATATAGACAGCATAATGGTTAGCACTGGTGCCTCAGAACGCCAGGAACCAGAGTTCAATCCTGACCTCAAGTCACTGTCTGCGTGGAGTTTGCACATTCTCCCTGTGCCTGTGTGGGTCTCGTCTGGATGCTCCCACAGTCCAAAGATGTGTGGGTTAGATTAATAGGCCATGCTAAATTGCCCTAGTGTAAGGGGATTAGCAGAGTAAATATGTGGGGTTATGGGAATAGGGCCAGGGTGGAATTGTGGTCAGTATATATTTGGTGGGCCAAATGATCTCCAATTGCAAGGTAGGGATTCTGTGATTGTGAGAATGGGCAGATAAGTGACAGATGGAATTTAACCTTGAAACGTGAGAGGATATACACTTTGGAAGGAGTAATTTGACAAAGAAGTATTCAATCAAGGTAGGACACTAGGAAGTTCTGTGGAACAAAGGGACCTTTGTTTTGTTGTCCGCAGATCCCTGAAGGCGGAAGGGTATATCAGTAGTGTGGTGAAAAGGGCATGTGGGACACTTGCCTTTATCAGTCGAGGCGTGCATTACAAAAACAGGGAAGTCATGTCGGAGTTGTATAGAACTTGCTGAAACCACATCCAGAGTACTGTGTGTAGTTGTGTTCGCTACATTAAGGAAGGATGTGATTGCACTGCAAGGAATGCAGAGGAGATTCACCAGGATGCTACCTTGGAACTTTTAAGTTATGAAGAGAGGTTGGATAGGCTTGCGTTGTTTTCTTTGGAGCAGAGAAAACTGAGGGCGACATAATCAAGGTGCTTAAGGTTATGAGGGACATGGACAGAGTGGATAAGAGCAGCTGTTCTCCTTAGTTGAAGAGTTAGTCATGAGGGGACATGAGTTCAAGTGAGGGGCAGGAGGTTTAGGAGCGTTATGAGGAAAAATCTTTTTATCCAGAGGTGTCAGTCTGGAACACATTGCCTGGAAAAGATAAAGGTGGGTCGCCTCCAATCCTTTAAAAAGTACTTGGATGCGCATTTGGCACATTATAACATTCAAGGCTGTGGACCAAGTGCTGGCAGATGAGAATAAGTGGGAATTCAGGTGTTTCTATGGGCCAAAGAGCTCTTCTGCACTGTATAGTTTGTGTCTTATACTTCTTAAACCTTTGTAATATTATTTCTCTTGTGAAACTAAGGAATTGCAGTCTGCTGTTTCATTTTATATTCTCTCAACTTGGATATCCTTCCTCATGCATTAGCAAATTAGTCTCTGGGTAATGGTAGTGATTGGACCAGTCCCAAAGGCATCACCAGCTTTGATCAATCTATTATCCGTCTACACTTTTATCTTCCTCCTAATATCGTAAAAAATACTTCATTATTGCCCTTTATATATACAACTATATTTATTTTGCCCCTCTTCACTTTTTATAACAGTCTTATACCGATCTGTTTGTATTACATTGAGAATTGCTATGTTCTACTAAAGTAAACTGGTATATTTGATGGCCTTGGACAGGGAAATGGTCAGCCATTTTATACACAGTACAATTTTACAAACAATGAGGTGAATGATCATAGTTAATATCTTTTGGTGATATTGTTTAGAATCGTAAAATGGTTATAGCACAGAAGAAGCCAGTCAGCCCGTTGTGTCTGTGCTGAAGGATTGCAAGAGCAATTCAACTGCTTTCACTCTCCTCCCTTTCCCTGCAGCCCTAAAAATTGTTCTGTTCAGATAATTATCCAACTCCTTTTTGAAATTTAAGATTGAATCTGCCATGAACACATTCTGCACTGCATTCCATTTCCTCACCCCACTGCATTTAAAAAAAAAATACGCTCCCCCCCGCTTTGGTTCTTTTGGCATTCTAGATATGGTCTGATTCTTGAGCCCTCTAGCCTATGGGAGCAGTTTCTCCTCTGTTCAAGCTCCTGATAACTTTGAAAACTCCTATCAAATCCCTTCTCTATCTTTTTTCTTAGAAAAAATAGTCCCTGTATCGCAAATCCATTCACTTAACTAAAGTTCCCCATTCCTGGAAGTATTCTTTTGAATGTTTTTTGCCTTCAGTGATGCTTTCACAGTCGTCTTGCGGTGCCCAGAATTGGACAAACTTCACTTGAGGCTGCATTAATTTTTTTTTCAAATAAAGATTTATCATGAACTCCCTGCTTCCCTCCAAATTCTAAAGACTTGGAGCCTTTATGCTGTATTAACCATTTTCTCAACCTGTCCGATCGCCTTTAATAATTTGTGCACATATACCCCCAGATTCCTGTATTCCTTTACCTCCTTTTAGAATTAATATTCTTTTTGTTATGCTGCTTGCCCTTTTTCTTCCGTCGTTTCTTATGTCCTTCGTTCTTGCTTTGTTTCCATGGTGGCACTGTCTGTTTTATTCCGAGTTTTAACTTTACTGAAAAACACTTTATCCAACTTCTCTTGGAAATGCAAGTGCATTATATCAACTTAATTCCCCCTGTTTTTTAAATAAGGGGAAATGTAAGAGTCCAAAGACACAAATTACTTAAAGCTGGTGGAGAGATATAAAAAAGATTAAAAAGGCAAATGGAGTATTGACTTTTATCTCAAGATGGGTGGAAGTTATATTTTAGCTGATAGAGTTCTTGATCAATCCCATCCAGAGTGCTGCATTCAGTTCTGGGCATTGTATCTGAGGAAGAGTATGTTGATTTTTAGAGAGACCCTTGGCGTAAATTCACTAGAATGATATGGAGCTAAAAGAGTTAAATTGTAATTAGGTTTGTATTTCGTGGAATCACAGAAGATTAAGGGGTAATCTAATTGAGGTGTTTAAATTGATTAAAGATTTTAATAGACTCAATGGGAATTATTTCTTCTGATGGGAAAAGTCCAGAACAATAATTTTAACATTAGAGGCACTCAGGGATTATGTCAGAAGGCATCACTTCACACACAATAGTGAAAATCTGGAACTCCCCCAAAAAATCTGCAGAGGCTGGCCAATTGAAAACTGAAATGTTTGTTAAGCAAATCTGATAAAGGTTATGGAAACACAACAGCAGATTAAGCTAGAGATCAGTTTGATTTGGATTCAGTGGGCTCAAAGGGTTAAATAACCCCTTTCTGTTTCTATGATCTTCAAGCTACTCGTTCTCGGCAACCGAGGATCAGGAATTTTGTGTGCTGCTTTAGCATTACGTTGTTTGAGGGTTGAAAGGTGGACCTTTGTCAGCCCTCCTTCCTATGGTAATGTCTCGTTATCCAACCAGTCACAATAATACCTGCCTTCTCTAGAGATTGTGGGAGTGAGAGCTTGTGAAGTGATTCTTGCTCAGATGTTTTCAGAAGGCTGCATTTTGTGATCCATCTGATATTTATTTGTGTGCTAGTTTGTAGAGCTGTTGAGATAGAAATACGCAAGGGGCTAAATATGTGGTGATATGTCAATAATCCAGACTGAATACATGGGTGATTTCACACAGTTATGTTGACTAGCTCTTTTGTGTAACTCAAGTGTCTTGTCTATTTAGACAATTGCTTACAGAGCTCATATTTTTTGCATTAGGTTCTTTTGAAAGTTTGCATAATGGTGTCATTGATCAAAATTCCCTGAAATTGCAGCTCTCCCTGATACTAAATTTTATGGGGCTGACCCTTTTGGAACTTCAATGACTTAAGTTTGAAAAGGTCTTATTTTGACTGGCAGAGAGCCAAGATGCAATTATTAACTCTTGAAACACAAGTTATAGCTGTGCCAAATGTGAGGAGTTGCTGTTTTTTCAGCAGGGTGAGGGTTACAAGGTCAATTTGGCCCAAAATTCTGAATTAGATTATCTTGATTAAATTCAATATAGCAGAATCCTGTACAGTGCTACATTTGAAGGGTATTATGTGGACTGTAAAAGTATTAATGTGTTCTGAATGCACTTTGTTTATCATAGCTACCCGTTGTTCAAAAGGTTTTCTGATGCTGATGTGAATAATTGTTGAAACAAATGGTAGCTGGTATATTCTTTTGATTTTTCTTTTAATGTAACTTAATTTCTTTACTTTTTCTTCACTTGTACACATTAGGAGCAGGAGTAGAACACTTGATCCACTTTGGCCCTTTCTTCTTTTTGTTTTCTCAATAGTTCAAAAGAACTTATTTGTCTGCCTCTCTGCCCCCGCTCTGTCTGCCTCTCTGCCCCCCCTCTGTCTGCCTCTCTGCCCCCATTCAATTGCAATCTCAATAGATCAAATCTAAAATAGTTAGGGTGACTGAAGCTGCTTCTGACTCTTACAAGTCTTAAGCTCTTGAGTTTCCACACACTTGGTATTTTGTACTATGCCAGTATTTACCTTAGTTCAATTTTAACTTATATAGTTCAATATAACTTAAGTTATATTTAACTTAGTTCAAACATTTGTATTTTGACTAATTGCTGAATAAAAAAGAAATTTGATTTAAAAAACATTCTAATCCAATGATATAACTAAAGTATAGAAGATCAGCTGTTAATGCACAATTTTTAAAAATTACATAAAATCTCTAAAATGTTTTGCGAAGGATGTGTTCACGTGTGTGAAGGGTGCTTTACCTGTGTCAACTTTTCACATTTTGTGTGAGCAGCAGTGATAAGGCTTTATAGAACTACAAGTAATGTTAAAGCATCCTGTAGTATAATAATACTTTCTATAATGGTGGCACAGTTTAGAACTTTCTTCCCTACATTTTTCCTTTGCCTAAGAAATTAATTTATGTCTCTGGATACAAATCTCTTGTACAGAAAATTATCCTGCAACTATGAGACTCCTACTTCAACAATCTGAGACTAGACTTAAATCCTTTGGTCTAATAATAGTGATAGCAAGCAATTTCATTAACGCAGACATCAGTGGATTCTGATTCATGGTTACATTTTAGTTTTTGGTCTCAGTTAGCTTCTAGGGGCATGGGGCTGAGGCAAAAGATTTTCCCCACAAGTGACAATTTTTTAAAGAGAAGATCAATCTTTTTGAGATATCTTTTAATGGCCTTAAATGTTACACTGTCATTGACCAGAGGCAGATTTTTGCTTGTCTTGTCAGGATAATGGAAGAGAATCAATTTAAAATGAAAGGTTGGGAAATTTTAATAATGGTACCTTATGCACTTAAAGAAAATTGCATGTATTTATATATACTTAACAAAGTAATCTTGTAACCATCAAGACAATTCCGTTTTATAGTAAGCCAAGTATAGCCATGTAAAAATAAACCTCAATAAAAGTTTGAAGTAAAGACTTGAATGAATTGGGCCCATTTTATTAGCACAAGAACAAAGCAATTTAGCCCCTTGATCCTCCTCGCCATTTATTACGATCATGGGTGATCTCATCTCAACCTCAGCTACACTTTCCTGCTCGTTCACCATAGCCCTTCAAAGCCTTGCTAATTAAAAATCTGTTAACCTCTTCCTTAAACTTTCTCACTGCCGCAACATCCATTGCATTTTGCGGTAGTGAATTCCACAAATTCACAACCCTTTGAGAAAAGTAATTTTTCCTGATCTCTGTTTAAATCTGCCACTCTTCATTCTAAAACTATGACCTCTTGTTCTAGATTGCTCTACAAGAAGAAACATGTCTACTTTGTCAATCACCCTTATCATCTTGTGCAACTTAATTAGAACTCCTCTCATTCTTCTAAACTCTAGAGAATATAGGCCTAAACTGCTCAATGTCTCTTCATAAGACAAACCACTCATCTCCGGAATCAATATAGTGAACTTCCTCTGAACCACCTCCAATACAATGACATCCCTGTTCAATTAAGGGGACCAGAACTATATACAACGTTTTAAGTGCAGTCTCACTAATACTTTGCACAGTAGCAACACTTCATTACTTTTGTATTCTATTCCTTTAGCAATAAATGCAAAATCCCATTTGCTTTCCTTATTATCTGCTGTACCTGCACACTGTTGCTCACGCATGAGGAGAGCCAGATACCTCTGCATCGCAGCTTTCCAAAGTTTCTCTCCATATAGATAATTTGCCTTTGTATTTTCCTACCAAATTGGATGATCTCACACTTATCCACACCAAAAGCCATCTGTCAATTATTTTCCCATTCACTTACACTTGTATAATAATACTTGGAGGTGATTCAGGTTCAAGGTAAGCCAAGTATTAGCGATATTAAAATAAACTTCCATAAGAGTTAGGGGAAAGACTTGAATGAACTCTGTGCCATTTGTAACACTTCTAATTCTTTGTTTTTAAAGATTACATTTTGTTTGTGTTCAAGAAAAATGCCTGTGTTGGCACATGATACACTTTGTAGTTCTTGTTACTTGGAATTGGCATCATTCCTGTATCAAATATAGCATAACCGGATGGAGACAGAGTTATAGTGATATGCAGCGCAGAAACCTTCGGCCTAATTCATCCATGCTGACCAGGTTTCTTAAATTGAACTAGTCCCATTTGTCTGCTTTTGGCCCATATCCCTCTAAAACTTTCCTATCCACGTATGAAAGAGAGCAAATGACTCTGAAAGAAAAAAGACGTGTGTGTGTGTGTGTGTGTGTGTGTGTGTGTGTGTGTGTGATTATATATATATTATGCTTTTCATAACCATTGGATCTTAAAGCATGTTACAATCAATGAAATACCTCTGAAGTTTAGCACCATTGTAATGCTGAAAACCCAAGTGCTAATTTACGCACAGTATTTTTGATGGAGGCTAAATATTGGCACTAGAGCTAATTCCCCTGCTCTTTTGCTGGTAAGGCAGCAACTCGTCAGTACTGGAGTGTCAGTGGGATTTTTATGCTAAATCTCTAGAGAGGTTCTGAACCCATGATCTTCTAACTCTGAGGATAGATTATCACTGAGCCAAAGTTGACTTTATTTACATCTCAACCTGACAATAGTACTCTCTCTTGAACGAGCTTGAATAATTCAGTTTCTCTTCTTGTTGGTTTCTTTAAGTGGTACTTGTTACTATGAGCTGGTACTTGCTGTAACTGCATTAAGGCTGCTCAAGATTAATTTTTATATAGGATCTTCCTAGCCCCAGATGTAGATGACTTTAACCCCTTCACTCTGGAGTAGATTTAAACCCACTCCCACAAATGAAAGAACGGTGTTTTAAGCCTCTAAGCCATCTGATCCTGATGCAGGAAGGAATTCTAGTAATTATTTGCTGAAATAATTCTTTGTGCCTTGATGAAATGGGAGAGTTGAGCATGAGAGTTGAAGTCACATTCTTGCAGCTGTCCTAATGTCTGATTAGCATCAATACCAGAGAAGTTTAATCACTTCTTGGCAGTATGTCAGTTATTCATAGTTTGCTGCTCTGATGCATCTGCAGAATTTAATTTTCTATACTTTGATGGTAAAATGAAAAAGATGTAGGACATCTCGAACACATTATCCTACAAAAAAAGACTTATTTGGAAGAGGGGATAAATAATTTGGTTTCAGGTATTTAAAAACAGGTTTTTTTTTTTGTAGACCTGCTTGGAATGTTCATTGAAGCCTGGCCATAATAACTAGCTTGGGCTTTGACCTTGCATGTTTCTGATGCACAAGTTCCAAGTTGAATTGCTGTGGAACACAAAAGAACTATTTAACACTCTGCCCTCACATTGTGTCATATCATACCATAGAACATTACAGCGCAGAACAGGCCCTTCGGCCTTCGATGTTGCGCCGACCGATTAGGAAAAAGCAATGACCCTCCAAACTAAACCATTCCCTTTTCGTCCATAAACTTATCTACTAACCTCTTAAACGCCACCAAACTTGGCGCATCTACAATTGAATACAATTATACCAGGGTATAATAGTAAGGTAACAGGGCCGTTTAAAGCTTCAGGAGGGTCATCTTGTTGTTTAATCAGTTATTTAAGGCTCAGGATTACAAGCCATGGGCTGCAGAAGAACCACTGAAATTCTGGTGATACAGTGTCCTTAATGCTTTAATCTTCAATCAGGTTTGTTCTCTGCCACAGTGCTTGTAACAGCCAGTATCAAAATTACAAATGGCATCCTCTGTGACTGTGATAAAGCTAAACATCACTCCTCTTCTTTCTTTATTTGTTATAGCCTTTGACATGGTTGACCACATCATCCTGCATTGTCTCTTCACTGCCGTCCAATTGGGTGAAACTGCTTTCAACTAGTTCCATTCTTATCTGCGTAACCTTGGCAAGACAGATACTTGCAATGAGTTCTCTTGTTCCTGCACCATTACCTCTGGTGTCCTGTAAAGATCTATCCTTGGACCTCCTATTTCGCAGCGAGATGCTGTCCTTCAGTGACGTCATGCAGAGACGTATGATTAGTTTTCCAGATACACTGACAACATCCCTTCTACTTCACCATCTTTCTCGATCTTCCCTACTCCTTTGTGTGGCTTCTCTACCTTTCTTTCCTCTAATACACTCCTTTAAAATATAATTCTTTTGACCAGGTATTTTGTTATCTGACCCAATATCTCCTTGTGTAACTATCCTGGCTTGCAATTTCTTGTGAAGCAGTTTGGGAAGTTCCATTACATTAAAACTGCTAATGTCAGGAACCAGATCAGAAACTCCAAGGTATACTTTGAAGTTAGCCTAGACCCCAATGTTTACTTTTGATTTTGGCGTTAGAATGAGGGTAATGTGTTTTGCTCCAGGTATGATTCAATTGACCCACTAGAAAGCTTTTATCTAAACAGC
Organism: Sphyrna mokarran; assembly: GCA_024679065.1. Lineage (NCBI taxonomy): Eukaryota > Metazoa > Chordata > Chondrichthyes > Carcharhiniformes > Carcharhinidae > Sphyrna > Sphyrna mokarran. The sequence continues at coordinate 30,039,745 of JAGIQG010000028.1, forward strand.
CTTTATTCAAGAACACAGAAAAATAACAAAAAAAAAATTAGCATAACTTTCACCAATTAAAATACTTAAACATGACAAAGTATAATTCTTAATAGCTATCAATCACTAATGTTCCAGTTTAGCTGTATCTGCTATAGACATAAATCTGTTCTTCCGAAGCAGTTAAGAAATATGCTGACGTGGTTGCTGGATTTCCAGCCTTTTTACACTTTTGGACGCAGTTTCCAGAAAAGTATACATTCTCAACCAGCAGAACTTCAGAGAAATAAACCTAGTGTCTGGAAGATTCCAGTCTCCAGATTTCAGAGAGAGTAAAGGCTACGTCTCAGGAGCTTCCAAGCAGCAACTAAGCTGCTTTTTTCTCTGTATGTCGAGTTGCACACACGATATTACTGTTGATCAATCCAATCAAGTCCTACTCTGCAGAACTCCAGGGGAAATCACTAAAATAACAGAACACCATTAGTCCAGATTAAAGTAAACATTTTAGCAATTAGAAGCAATTGTGCTTCTGCAGAACAATACGGGGCAACCTGATACAGTGAAAATGGCACCAATAATAAATGGCTACAACAGATTTTGCACAAGAAACATGAGACAAATACATTTCTTAATGATACAGTATAGTGTTACAAAATAAATGTGTGTTGCTGTTGTGACAGCAGACAAGCTAAAGCTGTGACAGACCCAAATGTTGCTTACAGGCAGTGGATTGTTCAGGAAGAGCACTTGTTGCTATTGTTTCCTTTAAGCACACACAAGGGGCAACAGGAAATCATCTCATATTCTTTCCCTAGTCATATTGCTCATTTTTCATTTAATTTTAAAATGTGAGGCTGTTTTGAACAACTGAGTAGGAAAGTGCAAGAAAATGAGGGCTGGAGAAATGATCAGAAGATTTGCCCTTGGCTAGATCACAATTATCATGCTAAATGAATCTTGCTAGCCTTCTCCTTTCTTGGCGTCTTGGAAGTAAGGATATTGACCCTTTGCCATACACTAGAAAAATATCTAGTTCGCCCCCTGGTCTGTCCTACATGGTTATAGCAGAAGTACATCAACAATTGAGAGGAAATATCAGCTGCTTATGGTTGTTGTTCATTGACCCCTGCTGTAGCCTGGTTTGTTACCAGAACAGTGAAGAAAGAATTGGTCTTGGCTGCGAGGTCTCATGTAGTTAAGTAACCCACCACAGATATTGTAGAATGTGAGCATAAACAATGTATCACTATCACAGGAAGAATTAGTGCCTTAAGGATAAAAGAGAGATTTAAAAGGAACAACTTTAGTGTTGCTTCCACATAATAGTGTTCAGTTAGTTTTTTGTAAAGTAATGGAACAGCATTGTCATTGGTATATTGCTGTTCCCATTACAACACTAAGGGATAGTATCATATGGTTAGAGTATTGCTGCAAATCAAATTCCTAATCTCAGGTTTCCCTTTAGAATTACAATTTTTTAAAGTTAAAATATTTTTAAGGATTTTAAAGACGGTTAATGGGATTGCTCCTAATAGATGTTATTGCTTGTCTATATTATAGATTGGTGAGAGTAGAAAAGCATATTGGAAATTTTCACATGGGGGATATCGCATTGTGATTTTTTTAATATGTGATACTATGACCTATCAAGATTAGAATGTCATTAAAGAAAAACTAAGTTGTATCCTAAGGCAACTTCTGGTAACATAATGCTTGTTACTAGATACAGACTAATGCAAAATGAATATTTTACCATTTAGAAAGCCAGATTGATACCCTGTTGATTAACATATTTTGAATGTTCAATATTAGTCTTGACTTGCTTTACAATGGAATCATTTAAAATAAGCCTCAGAGGATAAACAGTGTAACTCAGTACCTTTTTGAGTAATCGTATCCCTTTCCTGAGTGGCAGTTGGGTGGTAGTCAAAACTGTCAGAATATAGTTATTACCTTATAATTTAATATATGTCAATGTTTTGAGTAGAGTTTCAACAGAAGTCCATTTTTATAATTTGGTATTCCATTTACAGAGTTCAAAGTGCAACAAAAATTGGCTGCCCGTGTTCATCATCCAATTATTGGAATAAATCCTGAGATATTATACTCTGAAGGATGACACTGTAAACTAAAAGAGCAGAGCTAACTCCCGGTTTATAACTGTCACAACCATGAGATAAGTGTACTGCTTTGTCAGTCACTAGTATTGCAGGAAGTTGTTGGAAATAGAAAAGATAAACAATGAAGATTGGACGTTCAAGATGTTGCAAAGTTATAGATTGGTGTTGGTAAAATGTAAATTGTTAAAGAGAAAACATTTCATGATTCCTTTAAATGTGGGGCTTTTTCTATGCTTAGAGTTTTTAAAAATTATAAGTACATAGCCCCAAACTGGAACATTTGTATCAAAAGGCCAAGTAGCGGTGTTACTAAGAAATCAAGTTTTTTGAATTTAGCCAATCAATTTGAAAGAGATGCTTAAATACCAAGAACCTATTAAATTTAAATTTGATTGTTTTGACAACTAGGACGAATCCTATTGTGGGAAATATTGATATGCCTTCACATGTATAAAAGAAGGGAGGCAGTCGGACGGAAAGAGAGACCATCTGCCATCTGCCAGAAATAACAGTTGACAGCTCTGAGAGACAGAAAATCGCTGGTTCTCATAGCAGTATCAATATCTTAGAGAAAGCATCATCCAGATAACAGAGGTACCAAAGAAGAAAGAAGTTCCAGACACAAGAATCAGAAGAGAAGGCTCAGAATATTCCATAAAAGACAAAACTTGGTCATAATTTAGGGAGTAACTAAATTCTATTTTTTGTTAATGAGTATAGGAATTGTATTTATTAGAACAGCACACTATTAGAATTTGTTTTATTCGGGAATAGATAATAGTTAGGGATTTAATCAGTTTGTTAACAGTTTTGTAAATTTGTTAGATAAATTGTTGTGTGTTGATTTTGAAAGTGTGTCAGGGATTTATTTTGTATTTAACCATTAGGAGATGCTGAAGAGCAAGTTACACCACTTCACATACACCTCTTACAGATTATAGGATGAGTTCTTCTTCGAGTGTTTTAGTGTTAGTTCTTAGACAGAGGGAGATAATCTCTGCTTCATAACAAAAGAAGAACTAGAACCTGAGGTTATCCAGGAAAGATGAGGTAACAAAAACTATAAAGAACATCAAGAATGGAAAGTCAGAAGGACAAGATCAGATACCAGCAAAAATAATGAAAGTAGGCAGTCAAACAGTAGTAGATACAGTAAAGGAGATTTTTGATGAGATGTGGACAAGTGGTGAATGACCTTGTGAGTCGACTTTATCTGTGATATTCACAATGCCCATGATAACAAGGATGACTGGGGTAGGCAAAGTAAGAAGTCTCTCAATACCAGGTTAAAGTCCAATAGGTTTATTTGATAGAACATGCTTTCGGAGTTCTGCCCTTCAGTGACTCACCTGTTGAAGGAGCAGTCCTCTGAAAGCTTATGCTACCAAATAAACCTATTGGATTTTAACTTGATGTTGTAAAACTTCTTACTAAGATAACAAACACACAGGATTGTCCCGAGATATTGTATGCCCCTTCTCATCAGTCGTGCATCCAAAGTACCACTTGATTGCCCTCTGCTTGAACGCAGAAGTGGCAGAGGAACAGTTTGGCTTCATCTTGGAAAGGGTACAACTGACACTATGTTTATGTTTCAAAATTTCAAGAAATGTGAAAATAAACAGGAAGCCCAGCTTTGCTTCATGTTTATTGTTAGTGTCAAAGTTTTCAACATTGTCCAGCATGGAAGACGGTTGTAGAGTTTAATGTACCCAGACATATTGTATAGTTAATACAAGAGTGATTATAGGAAAGCTTCAGGAGTTGTTGACAATTCCAACCACTTCCAGTATGAAAAGGAAGTCAAATAGAGTGTCTTTTAGAATCATAAAGTTTGTCAGCAATGCTGTGTAATACTGTGGAAGAGAAGACAGTGAAGATAGTGCAGCAAGAGCCATTAGAGGGATGTGGTTGCATATTAGTAGATTGTCGCATATAATTCTCAGGGATACACGTGATACCACACTCTCAGCCAGAGCTAAAGAAGAGCTAGAGACTGTGGCAAACCTAATCAAAAAACACAGCATGTCCTTTTGACTAAGCACCAATGAAGTAATGGAAACACCAAGACCGAGGCAGTGAGCAATTTCAATTAATGAACTATAACAATAAATGCAAAATTATAGGAAGAAAATTTGGGTTACATTATCTACTGCAAAAGATGTGACCGATGACTTAAATAGCATCGAAAGATCAAAAGAATCTTCATTAAGTTAAAACAAAATCTAGTACAGTCACTAGTGTGGAGGGTTGCACTCTATGGATGTAAGAGTTGGAGGCTGAAGAAAGAGAATGAAAGGAGAGCAGCTTTTGAAATGTGGATAATGGAGAGAATGTTCAGTATCACCAAATGGACAGAAAGACAAATGAGTAGATCAGATTAAGAATAGAAGTTCAGAAATCAAAAGGATTGCTAAGAACAGTTAACAAGAGAAAGGCAATAGGCAAGTACAGACAATAGATACAAAGACCTGACTGCCTTAGAATCATAGAATCCCCACAATACGGAAGGAAGACATTCGGCCCATTAAGTCTGCACCAACTGTCTCAGACAGCATGTCTTTCCAGGCCCTTCCCCCCAGCCTAACCCCATAATCCCACATGTTTCCCATAGCCAATCCACCTCACCTATCCATCTTGGGACACCAAGAGGCAACTTAGCATGACCGATCCACCTAGCCCATACGTCTTTTGGAGTCTAGGAGGAAATCGGAGCACCCGAAGGAAATCAATGCAGACGCAGGAGAGCATGCAAATTCCATTCAAACTGTTATCCGAGGCCAGAATTGAATCTGAGTCCCTGGCACTGAGACAGCAGTGCTAACCACTGTGTCACTGTGCTGCCTTGTCTAGGAAGAAATTTAGGGTAAAAGCAAAGAGGAAGAAGAAAAATCAGATGACTGAACAATAACACAGAAGAAGCACTGTCTGCCAGCTTCTGTGGAAATGTGTTGCAATTTTCAAATTCCAAAGCAATCAAAGGCAAAACTGAAGGTAAAAGCAGAAAAGGAAGAAAAAGATTGGATGGGTGGGTAATAACAGAAAAAAAGTTTCTATCACACTGGTGCTGGCATGTTTCTGTGTTGCAATTTTCAAATTACTTCCAAAAAATAGTTAATGAAAGAGTTCAGAGGGGATTAGCCATTATACTTACTGCCATGATGCATGCAGTAAAACAGGAGGTAAAACACTGATTTTAAAAGTGGATTCAATATTAGTTTGCCTAAAAAATAATTTAAATGTGGCCCAAATTTCATAGAAATGATTTGAAAATATATACTTAGTCATTTGAAAATTAAAAGAAATGATGTCAGTGAAAATGTTTGAAAAATGAAATAAATCAGTGTCTTTTATAGGGAGTAAAGAATAAGTAAAAATTCAGAAATTCATTGTATGTGATTAGCAGAAAGTAGAGAATGACACTCAAAGCAACAAACTGACATTTTTCCCATAATCTCTCTAAATAAACCTCATTACACATGCAGAACAAATAAAAGCCTTGTTCTTGATTTGAAATGTTGTTAGATTTTTCTTAACGCAATACTTGCATGCTACTCAAATTATCTTTACTCTGGTTATGAACAATGTGATCAGTTTTAATCTTACTGTTTGTTGTTACCTGTCTTGGGAGGTAAAGGCAGAAATTAGCAAAATTCTAATCACCAGTATGGCAATTGGCACTTTGTGTGGAATAAAGTTGTGACTTTTGAAGAGTAGAAATTTACAGCTTTATTTGCACGACATTTTGAATTTATCTGACACGTTTACAATATCGGTACTTCTTAACTGAAAATGACTCACATTAGGTTTGCTGGAGTTCAAAAGAATGAGAAAGAATCTCATAGAAGCCCATTAAATTCTAACAGGACTAGACAGGGTAAGTGCAAGAATGATGTTCCTGATGGCGGAGGAGTCTAGGCAGTCATAATCAAAGGATAAGAGATAATCCTCTTAAGATTGTGAACAAGATGAATTCCTTCACTCATAGAGCAAAGGGTTTGTGAACTCACTACTACAGAAAGCAGTTGAGGCCAAAATATTGTATATTTTGAAGTGAAAGGGATCAAAAGATATGGGAGGGAAGATGAGATCAGGCTACTGATTCGAATGATCAGCTATGATCATGAATGGCAGAGCAGGATAAAATGGCCAACTCCCGTTCTGATTTTCTGTTTCTGTGAATACTAGAATTCTGTCATAGGAACAGCATCTAGCTCATTAGTTGTTCCAATCAATCACCATGATAAGAGAGTAAAGGACAAATTAAGTTAGGGCAAACACTTTTTGTATTATAAACAACTTCAAGGGGAAATTGGATCAAGCTGCTAATGCATTCCCAAAACACCAGCCGTCATCCCAAAGGCACATGTCGGGGGGAAAAAAAAAGGCATTTAATTTGACCAGTCACTGGCTCCAGTTATAGTATTTATTTTGAGTATCATTGTCAGGAAATTTTACGATGGAAATCGTATGATTGCGACGTTTCAGTACGTTCATTGGAAATGGGTTGAATCAGCTTGAAGCTTTTGTTGCAATATGAAATAAACTGGTATGCTTATGAAAACTGCTAATATTTAGTTATTTTTAGTTAGTTAGAGACAGTAACTTTGGCCAAATCAGATTGCTGTTGCTTTAAGTTTTCTACTAATTTGTCATACCATTTGCTTTTAATGCTTTGAAGTTTGAAAGTCATATGAACATTACACATCTAATAGGTTCCATTGCACTGCATAATGCTCAATTACTTTGAGCCAAAATGTTTACTTTGGAATGAGACCACTGCAATCTAATCTGCAACATACACTTGTTTCTTCATTATTGTTCACTTCCTCCTCGTACCGCATCAATGACCTCACCCTGCTCTCTAAGAATTGCCATGCCTCATGTCTATTTTCAGCTCCCAGAAGAATCTCTTCTAGGCTAACCACATGTGAAAATACATTTCTGCTGTTTTAGTAAGTGTGGGTGAGTGCCTTGCCAGCTGCTGGACTTTGTACAAATGAGCCTTGACTAAAGGTGATTGCTCATGCTGCCTGTCGACCAAGAGTTGCCTGATGTGATTTCTGTTTCTCAGATCAAACCGAGCAGCTGGTAAAAGTGCCTTTTGAGTGATCCATATGTGGACAGCTGGTAATGAATGTCCAGAAACATGAAAGTAGTCTTATATTAGTAAAATACTGAGAACCTGAAATCAAAACAAAAATTGCTGGAAATACACAGCAGGTCGGGTAGCATCTGCAGAGAGAGAAAAACAGAGTTCAGTAACCTTTTGTCAAAACTTGCCTGCTAAGTTCTAGTTTGTGTGGCATGCCGTTCAAAAGTAGAATTTAATGTAAGCTGACAAGCAACATCCTTTTTTAAAAAAAATGATTTTGTGTCTCCAGTTGGGCACAATTTGAGATTTAAAATGGTCTATTCTTTGAATCTTAGTATTTTATTTATTTCTGTTCTGGGGATAGAAAAAAAGAGTGAAGCAAACTGTAAGTAATATTTCAAGTCTGGATACCTCTTTGTTAAAGCTCTGACGAAGAGTCATCCAGACTTGAAACTTTAGCTCTATTCCCTCTTCACAGATGCTGTCAAACTTGTTGAGAATTCCAGCATTTTCTGTTTTTGTTTCAGGTTCCAGCATCCACAGTAATTTGCTTTTTTATATTTATTTAAGATGATACTGATGATTGATGATGATAATGGAGCATTTCAGGTTTGTGACAAGTTTCTTAATAGTATCTTCTGCAATCCCTTCCACTAGTTAGGCATTATTTCAGCTGGTTTTTTTTTTTGGCTTCACTGGTGTGATTTTTAACTTGGTGTGATGTCACAAGTATAACTGGACAAATGTTTAATTGACAAAGGAATTGAGGGTTAAATGGGAGGTGGAAGGCAGGAAAGGCAGCAATTAGATCAGTGATGAATCTAATATTGAACGGTAGAGCCATTTCGAGACACTGATTGACCTTTTCCTGCTCCTATTTCTTAGATTCTTATGTCAGTCAATGCAACACTCTTGAATTTTGATACATATTCTGCCATAGAGTCATAGGGCTGTACAGCAAGGAAACAAACCCTTTGGCCCAACTTGTCTTTGCCAGCCAGGTTTCCTAAACTTGAATTGGTCCCATTTGCCTGCGTTTGGTCCATATCCCTCTCAACCCTTCCCATCTATTTACCTGTCCAAAAGTTTCTTAAATGTTGCAGTTGTACCCACCTCGACTGCCTCCTCTGGCAGCTCATTCCATATATACACCACCCACTTTGTGAAAAAGTTGCACCCAGGTTCCTTTTCAATCTTTCCCTTTCACCTTAAACTTATGCCCTCTAGTTTTGGACTCCCCTATCCTGGGGAAATTCAACTTATCCATGCCCCTGGTGATTTTTCTTACAATTCAAATCTTCCAGTCCAGGAATCATCCCTGTAAATCTTTTTTGCACTCTTTCCAATTCAATAACATCTTTCTTATGGCAAGGCAACCTGAATTGTGTGCAGTATTCCAAATGTGGCTTTACCAATCTCATATAGAGTTACAACACGATGTCCCAACCCCTCTACTCAGTACTCTGACTGATGAAGGCAATGTGCCAAACACCGCCGCCTTCACTCTGCCTATCTGTGATGCCACTTTAAAGAAATCATGTACTTGTATTCCTAGGTCTCTCTGTTTGACAACACTCCCTAGGGTCCAACCATTCCTACTACATATTATTTCCCAGGACATTAAACAGTGAAACTCTTTACTTTTCTCATTCTTCTTACCTTTTCAATGAGTGAAAATGTCTGAGCTCAAACATAGAATTACCTTAATGTAACTGCTTTTAGTTGAACTTTATCCCTCTCTTTTCCATCTTAGTGTCCTGTACAGTCATCTAATTTCTCAGTTTGACTTCCAATGTAGTTGCTCATTTCCACATAATTATTCACAACATAAAAACGGTGTAGTTAACCAAAAATCCTTGCCAACTTCCACAGATAGTATTGATTTGATGTATTGACTTTAAGATTAAGGCTATATCTGTCACAATTTTCTTTATGGGGTGGTTCAGCTCCAAAATTATTGAATAGGGATCTGAATAAGGTTTAAAAAAAAGTCCTTCGACAAGCACAAAATCTAGCACTTTGAGGAGAGAAGGAATAAGGGGCAAAGTAAAGAAGGAAGTAAATGGATAGTTAAACCTCCTGACCATGTTATTTCCATGCGTATATGTAAATTATAGGGTTTAGATTATGATTTTTTTAACTAAAATTTAAAAAAAGAAAGTTAATTATTTAATTGTTCAAATCCCAATTAGGCCAAATATTCAACTGAGTGATTCTGGTAGAAATGTATTATTACCTTGTTGTATTTGTCAGGCATTTAAAATTCCTTATCTACTTGTATCCCAATTCCAATGTGTTATCTAGTCCAATGATGCTACTCTTAAGCTGCAGGCCATTTAACTTGTTCCTTACCTATAATATGCTGGTGTCAGAAACGCAAGTTCAAAACACAAGTTCGTTCGAATTACCACCGAGACTTTTTAATACGGATCATTCTCACTTTCCAGGATGTTTAAAGCACTTAATTTACAATGAGCACAAACATTGCCCAGAGAAGACTCCTAGCATTACATTTGACCTTGTGTATAGTTTCTTTCGCAATGTTTAACACAGTTGATGTATTTATCTATCTTTTGCAAGTTTTCTGGATGCCCATGTTTAATTAGATTATCTGTGCATGTTAGAAATTGTTATAAATTTATCAAGAGCATGTCATATGGTGATGAAATCTGCAGGTGTTCACGGTGCAAGGTTACAGTGCCTCTTATTTTTGACTCGTCTTGATGTATCAAATTAAAATGACTGCAGTTTGTTTTTATAGTCAATAAAGATTTGCACAGAGCTGTGAGGCAGTGTTCTCAGACAGCAGCCATCTGTTTACACAAGAGAACATTGCTCTCCTAGAACTAATTAAAGACGGTGCCAAATCCAAACTAGTGAAATGTTTAATTTATACTCAGTGTTATCACCTGTGGGACCTGGCACTGATTTTCTACTTAATCTTTCAATCCATGTTAAATTATACTTTTATCGTGTGTTTTCTGGACTAAATAGAGAATACCAAATTGAGCATTATTCAAAAATTAGTTCCAGGGCATTTAGAGGGACCTTTTAGATTCCATGAACTAGTCTAATTCATCTTGTTGATGGGGATACAATGATAATAGTTGGTCAAGATCAAAACAGTATAATCCTAACTGATTTTTATTATGTGTGGTTCATCATTAAAATTATTGAATTAGAATTTTTTTTAAGTTGCAAGATTTGAATATGGAGCTGGATGTTGAGGTAGAATAAAAATGGGGCAATCAGGGTTGATCATTATTGAGGAATGAAGCAACCAGTGTCCACTTTCCCTGCATGTGTAGTTAAATATGGAAATCAGCACGATAAAAGGAATTTACTGTGAATGCTGGAATCTGAAACAAAAACAGAAAATGTTAGCATGTTTGATAGCATCTGTGAAAGAGAGAAGGGAAAGAGAACAGAGCTATCATTTTGAGTCTGAACTCTAATCAAAAGAGTCATCCAGACTTGAAAAGTTGGTTCTATTCTCTCTCCACAGATAGTCAGACCTGCTGAGATTGTCAGCATTTTCTGGTTTTTTTTTTTATGATGGAAATCAGCAAGTTGCTTTGGGTTGCTTTACTCTTCCAAAAGCTTCAATATAACGGTATCTTTCCAGTAGACTAAGCATGTGAATGTTAAGCACTTACCAGGTACTCAACCATTAAATGTGCCAGAAATTGTGGGGACTTGTTCATTCAAATGTAAGTTTAATTAATGCCAAATAATCTTTCTGCCAATAAAACCTTTTCTGGTGCTTAAACACATTCTTTCAGACTTGAATTAAAAAATATGTTTTTACTTTTTCCGAGGCTCCTAGTTTCTTTCAATTTCATTTTTCTTCTCTCTCAATTTCACTTTCGGTTCATGATTTGGCCATGAATTAAATATTCTAATTTACACATCCAACGTGCCTCAGGAAAGATGATTTGATCTGGTTAAGGAGTCATTGCTCACTCTGTTCACATAAGTTGCAGAGCCACTGGAGCAGTTGGTAATAGAAATAGATTTCTAATAACCACAAGTTGTAGTGAAAAAGCATATGGAAGGCCAGTGGGAGTTGAGCTAGTACCATTCATTTGACAATAATGACCAGTGCAAATGTAAAACCATTGAAGTGTTATGTCTGCAATTTAATAATGTACAGAATACACATGAGTGTGTGTTTAGAGATTTTGTTAATGCATTATTCCCTTAGTGTTATCCATCTTCATTCTGTATATCGTAGACGTACATGTACTCTGTTAATGAGGGAATAAAAATATCCTGGTGAAACTGTAGAAAAAAGGTGCAGTGTGTTGCTACTTTGTGTTGCATATATGTATGAAGAACATGTCTGCTGGTTGAACTCTTAAGCGGGTACTCAGTACGGTTAAAGGCCTGGCAATTCGAGTCAATCTAAAAGGCCAAGCAAGAGATGTTGTTCTAAACAATTTTGTACAAGACTTTTCTCTTTCATACATGTCTGCAGTGCTCATTTATGTCCTAGCCCTGAACTGAATATAGTGGCCAGAAAGGAAAACATTTTGACACCATTCTGAATAGTCAACAGTAGTCATAAATGCATCCCTGATTGGATGAAGCGTCTGCCTGTGGTGGAACCAGGTTGATGGCAAGCTCTGGCACAGCAGTTGATTGTAGCCTTCGGTGCTTAGTTCCTGATTATTTCCATAACTGTCTGGCAGCAGAATAGCAGCAAACTATGTTACACTGGTTCTCTATGACTGTCAATATGCTGGGGCATTTAGTTTTCCCACCATTGTTGAATCCTCTTGTACATTGATGTATGGGCTGCACAATTAATTTCAGTTCAGCGATTATAGAGCACACAGCTTTCATGCTCCTAAATCTGTACAATTTAATCACACTGTGATGAGGTGCAAAGGCTTCAGAAGGAGGCATAAGGATAAGATTACCAACTTCTCAAATATAATGTTTGACTTCAGTGGTTGGTAAGCTGATGGAGAGGCTTCTGAGGGATAAGATATATGAACATTTGGAGAAGTTTGGACTGATTAGAAATAGCATGGTTTTGTCAAGGGCAGGTCATGCCTTATGAGTCTAGTTGAGTTCTTCGAAAATGTGACTGAACACATTGACGAAGGAAGGGCGGTGGACGTAGTGTACGTGGATTTTACTAAGGCGTTTGATAAGGTCCCCCATGCAAGGCTTCTGGAGAAGGTGAGAGGGCATGGGATCCACGGGGCTTTGGCCTCGTGGATCCAGAACTGGCTTGCCGGCAGAAGGCAGAGAGTGGTTGTGGATGGGTCTTGTTCTGCATGGAGGTCGGTAACCAGTGGAGTGCCCCAGGGATCTGTTCTGGGACCCCTGCTGTTTGTCATTTTCATAAATGACTTGGATGAGGAAGTGGAGGGATGGGTTAGCAAGTTCGCCGACGATACAAAGATCGGTAGTGTTGTGGATGGTCTGGAGGGATGCCAAAAGTTGCAGCGGGACATAGACAGGATGCAAGACTGGGCGGAGAAGTGGCAGATGGACTTCAATGCAGATAAATGTGTAGTGGTCCATTTTGGCAGGAATAATGGGATGAAGGAGTACAATATAAGGGGTAGGAGTCTTAGCTGTGTTGTAGAGCAGAAGGATCTCGGGGTCCGGGTCCATAGGACTCTTAAATCGGCCTCGCAGGTGGAGGAAGTGGTCAAGAAGGCGTACGGTGTACTGGCCTTCATTAATCGAGGAATAGAGTTTAGGAGTCAGGAGGTAATGATGCAGCTCTATAAGACTCTTGTCAGACCCCAGTTGGAGTATTGTGCGCAGTTCTGGTCGCCTCATTATAGGAAGGATGTAGAGGCTATTGAGAGGGTTCAGAGGAGATTTACAAGGATGCTGCCTGGATTGGGAGGCAGGCCTTATGAAGATAGGTTGAGGGAGCTGGGACTCTTCTCACTGGAGAGACGTAGGTTGAGAGGCGACCTGATAGAGGTTTATAAAATGTTGAGAGGAATAGATAGGGTGGACTCTCAGAGACTATTTCCCTGAGCGGAAATGGTCAATACGAGAGGACACAGATTTAAGGTGCAGGGAAGCAAATACAAAGGAGATGTCAGGGGTAGGTTTTTCAGTCAGAGGGTGGTAAGTGAATGGAACTGACTTCCGTCGGAGGTTGTTGAGGCAAACTCACTGGGGTCTTTTAAGAGACTTCTGGATGAGTATATGGAAAAGAATAGGATAGGATGTTATAGGTAGGTCTGTGGATTGGTAGATGTGATCGGCGCAACTCGTGGGCTGAAGGGCCTGTTTGTGCTGTATTGTTCTATGTTCTAACCACATGCCACCTCTCTATCGCTTTGTGTCTGTAAATGTAATTTGAAGAGCAGGTTAAAGTTACCTGCTTATTTTTAGTTTAGCTTTGGGTCAGAATAAACTGACTGGCACAACTCATGCAGCCTCATGTGGTGTGGGAATAGGAGAAAGGCTATATCACCATATACCAGCAATATCCAGGTGGTTCTTTCATATACATGTTCAATGAAACTTTCAAAGCTGTCAAGCTAGGCTATAGTTGCAAGATATATAGAGGATATATATTGATAGAAGAATGATAAGAACCTCCCTCTTTACACAGGTAATCTCTTCTCACCGATATATTGCAACCAGTTTAACTGCACTTCTGGACAGGTTCAGTGCCCTAGGCACTATTGTCAATTCAGTCTCTCAAGGGCCATCATCAACACCCGCACAATCATAAAGATTGTAACACCACTGCACCCATATGTGCAATTATATCAATGGACTCATTATATCATGTTCTCACAAAAGCTGAACCAACATGCAAATCAATAATGTTCAAGGTTTCAAAAAAAAAGATATTTCAGCTGTCTAAACTTGCTCCACCTATTCTTTCAGGGGACAACTCCATCAGCAGTGCTGTGAAAAATGGACAATGGTTTGTGAAGATACACAAGCAAAAATGGCAAGAATGGCAGCTGCAGCTGCGTGGGGACTAGGTATGTGATTATCTTCAAATATCAAGCGGATAATAGTCAGCATTGGTACCTTCGTTTCATTTTGTTATTTTTACCAACATGTTCTGGGATGTTTTTATTGAGTTATGGTAAGGTATGTTTCTACATAGATTTTGTGTGCTTGTAGGAGAAGGAATAAATTTGGCTCTTAAGCTATACATTGTTGTAGTACACACACATTTTTAGTGTGTGTACTATAATGAAAATATAGTTCATCAGTTGTTGAAGAGACCTCAAATTGTATGAAGACCAACTACTGTGATGCCTCATCAATGTGACATTTCTCAATAGCAAGCACCAAAGACTTGAGTGCTAAGCTAACAAAAGCATAGTCAGTGTGTACTGTGCTCTATATTTAAATTACCTGGAGCTTTGTACATTCATTCGAAGTTGATCTTCACTTATTGGGGTTTACTATTAGATGTCAACCTCTGCCTGATTGTTATGTTGGATTACATTAAAATTGCAGCACTGAGGCAGCTCATATGGCCCAGCTGATTAACGCTGATGTTTATATTTCACACAGGCGTTTGATAAGGTAGCCCATGGAAGACTTCTGCAGAAAATGCAGATGTATGGGATAGAGGGTGATTTAGCTAATTGGGTTAGGAATTGGCTAGCAGATAGAAGACAGAGGGTGGTGGTTGATGGGAGATATTCATCGTGGAGTTCGGTGACAAGTGGTGTACCTCAGGGGTCTGTTTTGGGGCCCCTGCTGTTTGTAATTTTTATAAATGATCTGGATGAGGGTATTGAAGGATGGATTAGTAAATTTGCAGATGACACTAGAGTCGGTGGAGTGGTAGATAGTGAAGAGGGGTGTTATAGTTTGCAGAGAGACTTGGACAAGTTGCAGAGCTGGGCCGAGAGGTGGCAAATGGAGTTTAATGTGGAAAAGTGTGAGGTAATGCACTATGGCAGAAATAATAAATGTGTAGAGTATAGGGCTAATGGTAGGATTCTTAGTAGTCTTGATGAACAGAGGGATCTTGGTGTGTATGTGCATAGATCCCTGAAAGTAGGCAGTCAAGTCGAGAAGGTTGTTAGGAAGGCATATGGAGTCTTAGCTTTTATTGGTAGGGGGATTGAATTTCGGAGCCGCAACGTCATGTTGCAACTGTACAAAACTCTAGTGCGGCCGCACTTGGAGTATTGTGTGCAGTTCTGGTCCCCACATTATAAGAAAGATGTGGAGGCATTGGAGAGGGTACAGAGGAGGTTTACCAGGATGTTGCCTGGTATGGAGGGCAGGTCTTATGAAGAGAGGCTGAGGGATTTGAGGTTGTTTTCGTTAGAAAGGAGGCGGCTAAGAGGGGACCTGATCAAAACATATAAGATGATTAGAGGTTTAGATAGGGTGGACAGTGATAGCCTTTTTCCTAGGATGGAGAAAGCTAGCACGAGGGGACACAGCTTTAAATTAAGGGGTGATAGTTATAGGACGGATATCAGAGGTAGGTTCTTTACCCAAAGGGTGGTTCGGGAGTGGAATGCCCTGCCTGCAGCAGTTGTAGATGCGCCAAGTTTGGTGGCGTTTAAGAGGTTAGTTGATAAGTATATGGAAGAGAAGGGAATGGTTTAGTTTGGAGGGGCATTGCTTTTTATATTGGTCAGCGCAACATCGAAGGCCGAAGGGCCTGTTCTGTGCTGTAATGTTCTATGTTCTATTCTATTTCATCTCACTCTGTCAGCACAACTTCTGTTCCTTTCTCCCTCGCAATTTATCCAACTTTCTCCTTCATTGTGTTTATGTGGTTTTCATAGAATCACAGCATCCTACAGTGCAGAAGGAGGCCAATCCCATCCTGAGCCTATCCCTGTAACTCCACATATCTGTCACTAAGGGCAATTTAACATGGCCAATCGTGGCTAACCACATCTTTGGACCATGGGAAGAAACTGAAACACCTGGAAGAAACCCACGCAGACACAGAAAGAATGTGCAAATTCCACACAAACAATCACCGGAGGCTGAAATTGAACCTGGGTCCCTTGTGCTATGAAGCAGCAGTGCTAATTACCATGCCACTGAGCTGCATCATGTAGATGGTACAAACTGCTGCCAGTGTGTTGGTGCTGGAGGGAGTGAATGTTTAAGTGGTGGATGGAGTGCCAGTAAAGCAGCTGCTTTGTCGTGGATAGCGTAAAGCTTGTTTGAGGATTGTTGGAGCTGCACTCATCAGGCAAGTGTTGGTGATGTGTGTTGCACACCAACACACACTGGCAGCAATCTGGAGCATCTACAAGATGCAACACAGTGAATAGCACTGCTGCTTCATAACACCAGGGACAAGTCACATTCCTGACTTGTGCCTTCTGGATGATGAAAAGAGTTGGGTGTCAGGAGGTGAGTTACTTGTATAGGATTCTCATCCTTGAGTGCTGAGCTAACAAAAGCATAGTCAATGTGTACTGCGATCTACATTTAATTATCTGGAGCTTTGTGCATCAATTTGAAGTTGATCTTTATTTATTGTGGTTTGCTATTAAATGTCAGCCTCTGCCTGATTGTTACATTGGATTACATTCAAATTGCAGCATTGAGGCAACTCATTTGGCCCAGCTGATGAATGCTGATGTTTATATTTCACACAAGCCTCCATTCGACTTCATCTCACTCTGTCAGCATATCTGCTATTCCTTTCTCTCTCAAACACTTATCCAACTTCCCCCTTCATTGTGTTTGTGCAGTTTTGCTTCAGCTTTTCCTAAGGTAGCAAGTTCCACATTCTAACAACTCTCTCTAGGTAAAGCTCAGATCAAAAGGGACGTTGAGAATGTTAAAATCTAATAAAGTTAAAATCTAATAAAATCTAATAAAATCTAATAAAAATCTAATAAAGTTATAATTACATTATAATGTAATATATATATTACATTATATATGTAAATAAATATATACATATGTTTATATTTATGTATAAAAATAAACATAAATTATGTTTATGTTTAAACATAATTAAACATTAAATTATGTTTAATTTTTAAACATAAGTTTAAAAATTATGTATATTGTTTGTGACACAATATAGTATATGAAACAAGGGATAATTTGGGCTGAAAGTATTTGACTTCGCATTCCCTTGTTCAGTATTGTTCCTTGATCTTTTTTCACAAACTGCAATCCTTTTCAGCCTGAAAATTGAGCAGTTCTATTTTGGACTGCAACTTGTATTCACAATACAAGAAAGTTTGACAGAATAACCAAACTCTTGAATAAAGTGTGACTGGTATGGATAGTGCAGTGCATTGCTGTATAGCATAGGTATCACAGAGCAGTATGCAATGCAGTGCACTGTTTTATTTATTCTGTCACTGTTGAACTCTGAGTTGCCAATCTCAGCTGCAATTCTATGGAAGTGGAGGACAAGTGAAGTCCTTGTCATATCAATACTAAATATTGTCACATATCTGCGAGAATCAAATCTGCAACAATATTTTGTGAAGCTATAGAATTAATTTACTTGCCTCACATAGGCTGCTGTGTCGTGGGTGGTCCAGCAAATGAATGAGGATTGTAGAAGAAAAGGAAGGAATTTAAAGCTTTCAAAAATAAATAATGTGTGCCTGTATATTTTGACTACTCCACAGAGCTTTTTCAAGAAAAAATGTGTTAATTGAAAATGAAAAGTAATGAGTCTAGATTCAGTGGAAACCTTTAGTAATTTTACTGATGCAGATTCCAAACTGCCCTGCTTTAATGCATAGAACATGATGTATTATGAAATTACTAACACTCATTTGTTTTCACTACACCATACAAACAACCCCGGATTAGATATTTTTCACTCAGTCAGAGCTGCCATTGATAACTCAGGAGACTATTAGCAGCCGTCAGGCTCCAGACTATAATATCATGCTGCTTGCAGAAATTACAGAGAAATTTCATTCTTCAGGTTCTAATTTTTCCTTTTACTGTTCCCAGGGTGCAGGGTGACTAGTAATCCACAGAAATGAGATCCTGTTTTATGAAATCTCATTCTTGGGAAAACTCTTATTTTCACATTTAAAGTTTCAGTATATTTTAGTCAATCCAACTAAGTAGAATTTGAAAATGTTACATTAACCCTTGCAGTGCCAACCTTACTCGCCCTGGTTGATGAGAATATTCATTGTCTACATTTCTGATGAAATTATGTGAATCTTCATTGTCTAAACTTTCACTTGAGTTGAAAACAGCTTTGAAGAGTTGATTTAAACTATTGAAAATCTATTTTTAAAGTTTTCCTCCTGATTCCCAAATGGGCAGTGGGACCCTATAAGAAAAGCATGATAAGTAAATGGTCTTCCAAACATTTCTATGGAAAAATAGGCCACAGAGAAGAAATAATGAATATGAGTAGGATTTATAGACAATAGGAAAAAGAAAACAGGAGAAAAAGCAGTGACACTGTTTGAAGTCCTACGTTTCCCATTTGAAAATGGGATGTCGTTTAAAGAGAAACTAAATGCAAACTAGAATTCTCTAAACTATAATTGAGGCAAGTGATCTGTTATCACTCAGATTCTTGCAGACAACTTTTTTTTCCTCTGGAATCTCTGCATCATAACAGTACTTAGCAAAGCAAGCTAAGTGTCACTTTCGTGGGATTTGATGTGGGACAGGTGAAAGAAAATGACTCAACTGTTGCAATTTTGAGGAGTAGCACAACAAAAGTGAACAATCGGATCAAAGGTCATTAACTCTGTTTGTCTTTTCACACATGCTGCAGACTTGCTGACCATTTCCAACATTTTCTGTGTTTATTACGACAAAAGTAAAGCCAATTTTGCTTAACCAAATAGGTGTGGGATATAACAAACTGGGAATTTAACCAATCCAGCTTCCTCCGATAACAGCTTCACGAACATCATGCTTCTATGCATAATTTCATACACAGTTCTGATTGTGCGTGTTTATTGATAGGACATTGGGACAGTATGGAGGAATATGCTTGCATGATTCCAAGAGACACTCACGATGGCGCATTCTACAGAGCGGTGCTAGCATTGCATCAGGACCTGTTCTCCTTAGCCCAGCAGGTATGCATTGGTTTTAACAGAAGTTTGTACAATTGTCCACAACAGGAGAGAACGTGACCATTCCTACTGACAATCAACAATGTTACCATTTTTAATCATTTTTAAACTTTCTAATTTGTTAATTTAATTTGAGCACAATTTGTTAATAATTATCTAATCAATCAAGATTGACTTGAACCAAGTATGGTGAGTATGTCAAGTTGAGACTTTACAGTGAATATATTGTACAGCATAAATATATGCTTGTGACATGTAGTGAGTACTGGTCAAATCGGACACAATGGATAGTATGTGTGAACAGCTATTCTTCTTCCTCTTTTCTCTTCAGTGTGTCAGGTCTTCATAATTCCTCAAACTCCCCAAGAGTGTTAGCATGGATCTACCCTTAGGAGTTTCTCTCTAATGACTGTGTCACACTAGTGCCTCCTAAGGTCTTATTTTATACACGTTTTCAGAGATGAACCTGAATGGATTATTGACAGAACCTTATTGCCCTCTGAACATTTCCTTTATTAAATGCCAAGTTTTTTTGTCTAAATCATGGGGTAAAAGCCTACTTTGTTATCCGTCTGCCATGAACTACATACTTCCCAAATACCTTTTGTTCGTGATCAACCAGGCCTTTACATCCTCTTTCCTCATCTGACTCTACACTGTTCCCTAATTCAGGCTGATTGCTAAATATAATAAGTAAGCATAATTCTCATTTATGGCACATTGCTGAATATCCCACCATTAATATACCTGATATTACCATTGACTAGAAACTTAACTGGACCAACCATATAACTATAGTCGCTGTAAGAGCAAGTCAGAGGCTTGTGAATTTTGCAGCTAGTAACTCACTAGCTGACTCCGCAAAGCCTGTCCAGCGTCTACAATGCAGATGTCAAAAGTATGTTGGAATACATCTCACTTGCTTGGGTCAATGCAATTCCAACATTGAAGAATCTCATTTACATTGATGAGCGACCAATCCACCCTTCAAATACTCAATCTTGCCACCATTAGCACACAATAGCAGCAGTGTGTATCACCTATGAGATTTACTGCAGCAAAACCACGACTGCATCAATAGTACCTTGCAAGTTTGCGATCTCAGCTACGGAGAAGTACGAGGATGGTAGATGCACAGGAACGCCACTGCCTGCGAAATCCCCTCTAGGTTATACAACACCCTGACTTAGAATTATGAAGCTATTTCTTCACTGTCACTGGCCAAAAAACCCTGAAACTGTGAGTGTAGCTATACCTCATGGACTGTAGCAGTTTGAGACGATGGCTCACTACCAACTGATCAAGGACATTTGCGTGGGTAATGAATGGTAGCTTTGTCAGCAGTCACTAAACCTCTTGAATGAATTAAGGAAAAAGTTAACATCTAAGTTTTTCAGGGGTACATAAGTTATTATGGTTAACCTAGGAACACTTTGTACTGTGAAATAGGGATGGAACACAGCTGCATGTGGTCAGACAATTAAACTATTATGTACACCAATACTTCACAAAATTAACAATATATTTAAGAGTGACAACCTAGTGTGACTTTAATAGTACAGTTGAAAATGAGATTATAATGAAATATAAGCATGTTTAGTCAGTCCACCAATTGAGTAGCCCATTTTAAATAATTTTAAGGACTACACAGAACTATTTACTTGTTTCATTTGGAATATCAGATTCCAAAGTAAATTTTTGAATATTAAACTTTTAAAATATGCCTATTAGTGTCCCCCAAAAAACAAAGTTTAATCTTAAGAGCTGCTGTTAAGTCTTGCAAGTTGACGCAATTAGTGGAAGCATGCAATGGAAGTTAATATGGTTAGTTTTGAGGACAGATTTGATCTCCTGGCAATTTTTTTAAACCAAACACAAAGGAAACTTGATTTTCGCAACATAAATTATGGAGGCCTCCTGGAAAGTTTGGTTGATTTTGGGTGAATTGTGCTTAAAAGAATGACCCAACCAAACAGAAACACTTGCCTCTATCTTTTATGTCAAACTTATCTTCACAGCCCTTCTATAGCTCGACAGCGCACATTAGAATGTCTCTTTGCTGTCTTATTTTAAATTTACTTAATTTGGCACCACTAAAAATGTACGTTCTGTGATCCTTTCTGTCAGTGCTAGGCATAAACTACTGTGTTTTCCTACATTTCGATACTGACTTCACTTCTATGGTGGTGAAGTGATTTGAGACTTTACAGTGTCGTGAAAGGTGCTGCATAAATGCAAGTTGGGAAAATAAGTGGTTGTTTTTATGTACACATTAATAAATTTCAATCATAAACCAAAAAAGGAGAAAGAGTATATAAAAAATAATTGAGATTGTGTAAAAACCAAAGTATTTGGATGCTTAAGAATTCTAAATTCAAAAATTGATCTCAGAACTAGATGTCTTAAAAATGAAGATTTCTAAACAATTTAAACAATATTTGTGCAAGTGTGTATTTCCATGTATGAGGTCCCTGGTTCAATCCCCAGCATTTGTAAGTTATTTTATAAATGGCAGCACAGTAGTTAGCATTGCTGCCTCACAGCATCAAGGACTTTGCTTCAGGTCACTTCTGTGTGGGGTCTGTATGTTTTCCCTGTATCTGTGTGAAATTTCTCTGGGTTTTTTGGGGTTTTTTTTCCAACAGTCTAAAGATGTGCAGGTTAGATGGATTACCCATGTTCAATTGTCCTTTAATGTCAGGGAGATTAACGGGGTAAATATGTAGGGTTATGGGGATAGGACTTGGGTGGGCTGGGCTGAATGACCTCTCTCTGCACTTTAGGGATTCTATGATTGTGCATTTTGAAAGTACGCATTCAAAAATATTGTGGAGGCACAAAAATATCAGATCTATTTGTAACCTCACTAAAGTACTAAAACACATGTATCAATGGTAAATCATTGAAAAAACTTGCACTTCTAGTCAGCATTTACATGTGTGTGGATGACTTCTTGTATTTGGTCTGGTTTTGTAATGATTGCTAGTGTTTTCTTTTACCAGTGACGTTCACTGGGGAATATTTCATCCATCAGCATGTCACCTTTTAGGTTGTAGACCTTCACCAAAACTGATGAGTTGCAATTAATTTTAAAATCAGAGAGTTATCTATCAACACATTAAAATTCCACTAATCAGTAAATCTTAGCCTCAGGTCTCCACTGAAAAGTTAAGCTATAATTTCTTCCAAATGCTGATGAACCTGCTTTGTGTGTCTAACATTCAAATTTTCCTTTTACTCTAAAAGATGAGATCATATTTACATGAATTCAAACAAAATCAATCTTTTTTTAATGACTCCAACCCCTCTACATCTACTGGAAATGGATCGATTTACGTTCTGTGCACTTTATTCATATGTCTGAGAGCATTACCTTTTCACCCCAGTAACGTTGCTAGAACAAATTTTGAAATTTGATTAAATTTTGATCAAAGGCATAAGGAGCAGTAAAGGAGTTTGTGATTAGGCCCTTAACTCGGACTTAATTGTGAGCACACGTGGAAGGTTGCATCTCGTGCTGGGAACAGATCACCAAACCAGCCGTTTGAGATTTTAAAATGATGTCACTGGGACATAACATGCTTACTGCCAGCTGCCTTTTGCCTCATACTGAGGCCTGATTGCTCTGACCTACTTCCTGTCGTCGACTCGAGTTGCACTGACCCCTGACCTCCTCAATAAATCATTAAAATCTTTTTACAATCCTGTGTTCAAAGACTAGAACTTTTAAAGTAAAGTTATCTCCAGTCCAGCTTTATTAATGTTGGTTACCTCTATCTCTTTTATTCTGGATTCTCCTTGGATCTTGCAGGAGCCACTTCAAAGCTGCTGCTTCATATATTTCAGCAGTTGGCTTGGCATCTTTCTCTCCCTTTGCCTCGCTGAGTATTATAGAATATTCGTTTTAAAGTTTAATTTATATTCATTTCCTCCTAATGTTTCAGCTAATACTGTTCATTCCTCTGCCAGTTGTGTTATGAGCAGTACCTGTGTTTGGTGTTCAGGTGGAGCCAGTTAGTGGCAAAAAAAAAGGTTGAAGGACTCCTATGAAATATAATCAATACAGATGTTCAGCTAAGCCCAACTTTTGATCAATTTACAATGCAATCCTTTCAGGCATTTGCCAAGGCAGCTAAGAAGAGACTTTTCTGACAAATGTTTTTTAAAATGACCTTTAGGAAACCTGAAAACCTCTATTGTAGTTGTCAGATTAAATTAGGATATTCATATATATATGATGAGCCACATATGTAAGTTTTTCCACATACTGTTCTGGAATGTAAAAGGGCACATATATATGTGGGCGATATAAAAATCAAGATTTAACAAACAGCTTTCACCCTGAATTAAAAGTAACTTGCTTTAGCCTAAGAATACATATTTTTTAAAAAAAAATCTAGAATAATCACAAAGTGATTGTGTTAATTTTACTTCCAATTTTATTTGGCTTTCAAAATACGCTTCAGTTGTGTAAATTTGTCATGACGTGTTAATGCAGAATTGTTATCTTTAATGTATACTTGTGCTCATCAATAAGAATAAAAGGAGCTATTGAGCTTTATTGAACAAATATAAACAGGAACTTAGCATGTGACCGTCTATTGTGGGCATGTGAAAAACAGTGATATTTTGCCTTTTGCATAGACCACCCCAAACCCCACTGCCTTTCCTCACTATAAAACAAAATTGAGACCAGATCTCTCAAGATGTTGCAGAATTGCCCTAGGATATTTTTTAAGTTTAAAGTTTATTTATTAGTGTCACAAGTAGACTTACATTAACACTGCAATGAAGTTACTCTGAAAATCCTCTAGTTGCCACACTCCGGCGCCTATGCAGGTACACTGAGGGAGAATTTAACACGGCCAATACACCTAATTAACATATCTTTCGGACTGTGGGAGGAAACCAGAGCAGCTGGAGGAAACCTGCACAGACACGGGGAGAATGTGCAAACTCCACATAGACAGTGATCCAAGCTGGAAATCAAGCCCAGGTTCCTAATGCTGTGAGGCACCAATGCTAACCACTCTGCCATGGTGCCACCCCATACCAGGGAATAGCTGGAACCTTGATAATATTGCTGCCCTTTATGCCATATTTATTCAAGCTTGCATTAACTTAAGTTAAACTCCTGTATTTGGCTTCCTTGCATTTCTGGCCTCTGGGCAGAAAGTTTCTAGCTACTGGAAAAGCTGCTGTCATTTATCTTGTTGATCACAAAGGCATCACTTGGGGATTAACTGAACTCCACAATTTATGTGCAATACTGTTGGGTGCAGATTAGTTGGAACTTGGATACAGAATATATAAACGATAACTCTAGTAGGATGTTTTTTTCAATTATTTCACAAGGGTAAAGCAGCAGTATATTGTTATAAGACAAATCGATAAAACAATCTAATACTTTTCCTCTTCCAATGTAGTGCATTGACAAGGCCAGAGACTTGCTGGATACAGAACTAACTGCTATGGCTGGGGAAAGCTACAGCCGTGCCTATGGGGTGAGTCTAAGAAAGATTTGAACTTCATGACCCGTGTGAGATGTATAATAAATTTTGTTGCATTGTTTGTTCATTAATTATATGTTTTCTTTTGATCTCAGCAGTAATAAATGATGAGACTTAGTAATTTTACCCCCATCAGCCCCTCAATGCTGCTAGGTCATATCTTGCTAGGTTACCAGTTTTTAATTGAAGATAGTTGCATGCATGGACTTCAATGACTGAATTGCTACTATATAGTTTTAGTTTAAAATATTATCCAGACTCCACAATGATGCCTTTGGAAGATGTAAAAGAAATATTTGACAAAAATGGTCAATAATGATGCTACCAGTTGTAATTAGTTTAGAAACATCACTCAACATTTCCCTCATGTTGTGTAATTACTTGTATTACTAGCTTGTTTAAATTATTTATCGAATAATCCATATTTTTTACGTTAGGCCTGAACAGTGAATTGTATGATTAATGAATTGTTAAAATTGGGAAATATAAATGTAACTACAGTTCCATTAATGTGAATATGGCAAACAGAGTGAAAATCAAAAACGCACAATAATTAATTGTTACTTTTGCTACCACTATCAGGTCTGTGCTTGGAGATTTCAGTTGACTTGATTTGCATCCATATGGTTTTGATAGATTCAGTTAATAGATCATATTTTGTCTTGACAAGAAAAAGCCAGGAACTGATCATATTGTACTGTTTGGTATTTATTGTATTATAGCACATAAATCAGGATATGTGGTACTCTGGACAGCTCCTCAGCAGAGTTGGGAAAATCTGATTTATAGGCTGTTGAAACTAAGTTGAAAAGCTGATTAAGACATTTAAAGAAGTCACTGCCTTTCATTGCTGGAATCGGATTTCATTATTTGGCTTTTATCTTATTTAAAAGGCTATCTTCACTCAACTGAATTTGTATTTATAAATAAGAAGGAAGTGCTGAGACCTTATTACTTAAAAGGATATATAAGAAAATAAATGAAGAATTCAATAATGCGGAATAGCAGGTCAAAGCTTATGGGCAAACTTACTCGCTGGCTGTTGGTTGAAATTTTCTTTTGACTCAGTTGTTACGTCCGTTGGACATTCAGAGCTATATTTTCTGATCCATGTCAAGTATGCAATAATGTGTCCATATTGTGGAATAGTGAGCTTGATTTTTTTAAAAAATAGATCCTTTACGGAATGCAGGTTTTTAAAATGTTCAAAGCTGCGCAGAAGTAGGAAAAGTTTTCATTGAGTTTATGATGCGGTTTAGAATTTACGTCTCATCAAATAATTGATGCTTTTGCATATTGTAGTTTGATTATAATTTAATGTTCTTTGTGAGTTCTTTTCCTCATGAAATACACTTAATAACAATTGCAGCTGTATGGAAAGCTGAGGTATCAATACCTGTTGAGTTATTTTTTAATGAGTGTTTGTGGCACTCTGTTTGAAGAAATGTATGAAAGAAAATGTTGCCTAAAACATGTAGGAATTTAAACCAGTGCTGATGTTAATTTGAATGATGGAATTAACACTCAACTCTTCAAATTGTGTCAACATGTCACACTTACTTTCCAAAGTGATTCTGAACTGAAACACAATCCAGCTAGTGTGGAGTTTTGCAACTGAATTGGTACATAAGAATGGGGTTGGAGTGAGAGGGAAAGACTAAGCGTGAAAGAATTTGTGCATGAGAAATTTTTTTAATTTGAATAATTGAGGAATCGGTTGGGTGCAGAATAAGATGTAGCAGCAGAGTGTTGGATGAACGGAAGGTTACGGAAAATCGAGAAAACAGGTGAGATGGAAAGAATTTGAATCGTCAAATCTCGAGTTGATAAGATCATGGTTGAAAATTCCAGTAGCAGTGGCTGAAATGGGAGCAGAATCGAGGGATGATGCATGGAATTTTGTGTAATCTCTTTCTGATGAAATTAAGTTGAATAGAACTGCTCACAGACAGAAATGCTAATGTTAAGTCAATTGCTCACTCCTCTTTCGCTGGCCAATGATAGACCCAAATGTATAGCAACTAATTGTAATTCATCAATAGGTTAGAAACTCTTTTAATAGAAAATTAAATGTCTCCCTTGATCACAGTACTAGAAAATCATAAGAATAATTTAGTTTCAAGAGTTAATCATCTGCCAAAAAGGAAAGCATGCAATTACAGTTCAATTTTTCAAAGTTGGATGACAGTAAGAAAATTACATTTAAATTGGACCATGTTGGTCTCCAGTGAATGTAGAAAAAAAGACATGAATATCATAATAACATTGGTAGACAAGAACATTATTTTAATCAAAGAAATGTAAACTACTCTGAACCCTCTTCAGAGGGAGCTACCATAGTATGAAAAACAATAAAGAAAAAAATAGCTTCAGGAAAGAAATCTGTGGTAAACAGATATGAATGGACAGCATGGGTTTCATCTGATGCAAAGGTTGGGGGTACTTCATAGTTTTAATCCCATTTTTGTCTCCCTGTCTGCTCAGTTAGATGGTTTGTTGTGAAATCTTGTAATGCTAGCTGGAACTTTCCAGCATTTTTGTTTTTGCTGATTGCCAACATAATATGGAAAAATTTTCCATTTAAAAAGTGACCTGTCATAGATTATCCTGCATCAAAGCAGTGGCTTTGATTCTGTAGTTCTTACCATGCAGACAACCCTGAGTTCAGCAATATACCTGGGAAAGGAATCCCATCTGTGCTGTCCTATTTGACAGATGAAGATGTTAATGTAGTGCATTTAGTTTAAAATAATTTCAATGCATTTCACACTGATTTTAAGGAATTAAACACTTTGCAGCCTATAGGCATAAATGACAAGTGCATTATCTGTCAACTTGTCTAGTATTTTCAGCCCTGAATGAGAAAGTTGAGTCAAACTCCACTTGCTGTATGTCTAGGCTAATTGACTTTCAGAAAGATATTGCAGTAAGGCTAAGTTCTTCTGGATAAAGCAAGATCACAAGATACTTTTTGAAGAAAGGAGAATTCTCCTAGTGTCCTGACCAACATTCCTTTGACTAACTGACTTTTTCCAGTTAACTTACTACTTGTGCAATCTTGCTATGTACAAATTGGCTGCTCCATTGGACTACAATAAAAGTGATTGGATTTCTAAAACAGAGTTGGATATTCAGCTCTTGGAATGATTGTTACAATATGATTGAGTGCAATATAAATGGATTATTTTATTCTGACCTGTGAAGGGGGAAGGACCAGTACCAGTTTATCAGCCATGAGAATGATTGTTGCTGTTGGTGGAATCTCGCAGTAGTTGCCAGGATCATCCGCAAAGTAATAGTAACTACGTTTTGAAAGGGAATTAATTGCCTGTGAAGTGCTTTGTGACATCCTAAGGACATTTGGACTTATTTTGTAGTCATTTTATTATAGTAATCATGTATGGATTGACTGCATGCAGTATAGGGCATATCTTTTTCATTATAAGTGATTTTTCGTTCTCTTGAAAAATAAATTCTCTCCTGAAAGTTTATGTATGAACTGCTGCAATCAGTGCAGGCGAACTGTTTGTTCATCACATTCTGGTGTCATCTGGTGTACATGTATTCCCAATTAGATAATGATGGGGAGCAAAAGTCCTGGAATAGTAGCTACTATCATCTATGAAAATGCAAGTTAATTTGTGTAGAGCAAACTCCCTCAAAAAGGAATAGTTGATTAGTTCATCCATTTTTAGTGGCTGAAGACAAAATGTTGAGCAAAGTACTGGAAGAATTCCCTTCTCTTTCTTGGAGTGTTATGCGGTTTTTATTGAGAAGCTGAAATATTAGAAAGACAAAGGCATTAGGGCCAGTTGTAGTATAGAGTAGAGCTCAGCTAATGCTATTATCATTATTTTGCCGTTATTTTCGCATCAAAGACTGTCATCCAATACTGCGTCCATGGCACCATACTTAACAGTGTTGGTTTAAATAGAAGGATAATATTTAATAATAGGAGCTATTGGAAATGGTTTGTTCTAGTTCTTCAGTAGCAGCAATAGAACTCGGATTTTATCTATGGAGGCAATAAACTACAGATGCTGGAATCTGAAATAGAAATAGAAAATGCTGGAAAAACTCAGCTAGTCTGACAGCATCTGTGGAGACAGAATAGAGCCATATTTTGATCCAGGATGACCCTTCACCAGACCTTTTTTAAAAAAAACTGAAAATGCTGAAAATTCTCTGTCATCCCCAAAACGTTGACTTTATTATCTCTCCACAGATGTTGAGATATGTGCTGAGTTTTCCAGGATTGCCCGTTTTTATTTTGATTAATAGATGAGTAATGTATCATTCTGAAAGTCGAAGAATTTGTCACAAAAGTTCTATAAGTCCAGGAGAGAAGAAGAACTGACTACAATAATTGCATCAATTTTAAAAGGCTGGATACAGTTGGCAGAAAGTTGTTGATGATTGATGTAAAAACTTACTCTCTCAGATTTGAGATTAGACTAATGTGTGGATTTGATCATATGTATTCCTCAAGAAATTGGGATACATGGAAGAGATAAATTAATTAATTCTGCCTCTTTAATCTGTTGAGTAATAACGACCTGCCTGCTGATTATCATAGGAAATTAGAAAGCTGTTCCTCCATATTTTTCCAAAAATTAGCCTTATCTTAAATTTTTTGCTCAAAAATTAATATTACTGTTAATGGATGATGGGTAGCATACAGAGTTTATCATCTAAAATATAGGATAAGTACAATTGTGTTGCTTTGTTTCGCTTTTTATATGTCTACAAGTTGTGTGTGATAAAACATCAGCAGTAAGTGTTGAGTCCTTGTTCTTTAGGCCATGGTCTCCTGTCAGATGTTGTCAGAACTGGAGGAAGTAATCCAATATAAGCTGGTTCCAGAGCGCAGGGAAATCATCAGACAAACCTGGTGGGAACGACTTCAGGCAAGTTAACATTTATTCTAATATCTTTAGCAATCAGTCTGAGAAAAGGTACACATTTACCATTTAACCAGCCAAACATATTATGAAGCTACCTTGGGTGTCCAGAAAGAGTCTAGGTATCAGTCAAAAGTAGAAGCCCATGCTGATTATTTCCATTTCACGCAAGGAATATAAACACTGGCTGCTGGATTAATCACAAGCCAAGCACAGTTGTTAAAATAGTGGGCTGGATTTTATCCTTCCCTACTAGTGGATGGTTTTCCTAATGCGTACCTGCCTGACCCTGACCTGTTTGAAATTTTACAAATCACTTAAGGACCTAATTTTTCCACCACCAGTATTTTACTCTTGGTGAAGACCATGCCATGTGGGAAACCCAGCAGCTTTAGCTGTGCGAATGGTGTCAAGCAGAAGGATGAACCTCAGTATAGAGTCATTGGAGGCATCGTCCATTAATCCTGAACCTTCACCGCCCCCGCCCCCACCCCCTGCTCTTCATCTAGACCTCAAACTCTGAACTTATCTGGAATCTGTAGCAGGGCAAGACTTCCTATAGTTGCAACACTGGTCAATGCTCCCACCCATGCTATTGGGACTACAGATCCAATCCAATTGATCAGTCGCAATCTTAAGGTAGGTTTCTAGTCAAGGCAGAGCCAGAAGTCTCACCTTAATGCTGCTTCCAGTGTTAAAGCTGACGAGACTCCGCCACCTCCAGCCTTTTAGCTAGGGAACTGGATGGGAGATGGATGACAGTGACTGTAAAATCTATATTGATACAGAAACTTACATTTCCGTATCAGAAGTAATGCTTGTATTTTTTCAGCATTTCTGCAGATAATTCAGACTTGCGTTTAAAAAATGGATAAGATACCATTATGTATTCTTAACTTTAGTGTCAGAGCTCTTCTCTACCCTGTACAAATCAGTAAATCTAGTATAATCCTTTTCAATTTCAAAATCCTGTTTTTTAAAAAAAGTTCTGTATTTCCTATTGGATTTATTTTGCATTATTTGTAAGTTACTTCCATATACAGTTTCAAGGCCACGGTCATTTCACTTTGCTTTTTTCTGGTAAATATTTGAAGGAAAGCAGAAGTATGTTCAGACAAGTGCCCCATTTTATGTTAAACAGAATTTGTGAAGCTTCTATTTAAGACAACAGTCAAGTCTCGTTTACATATTCCAGACTCGGCATGTAAAAATATGCAGGAAATTTGAAGCTGTTTTTAGTTCATGACTTTTTTTTTTCACAATCAGGTGATTATATGCCCAATTACTGGCTGCATCTGAAGGCAAATAGACCAAATAATCCGTTATTTCATGAATCTTAGCTGTTCAAGTTTTAATTAAATTTTATAGGAGTGTGTTTTTTCAATTTGTTTTTTTTATTTTATTCATTCATTGGCCACTGACATTGGCAGGCACAGCTCAATGATGTAAGCCAGATCAAATGGTGTTGTATGCACTAATAATGAGATCTTTGGTTCAGTTGCTATATCACACTGCCAAGTCAATGATTTAATGTTCCTTTTCTCCCCCACTTTCTGCTTTTTTCTCATAAAGGCATTAACTCATGCTGAGACACAATTCTAAAGTGTTGGCAGTCCTCTGCTCCTGCACTCGATTGGAAATTCTTCATGTGTAAACTAGACAGTGTTAGCAGGTTATTTTACTCCACATGTAGCTTCCATTGTCTAGAGCAAAGCTGTTCATGCTTGACACCTACATATCCATATTTTCCAGCTGGTAATAGCGATCTAAAGGGGGAACTGGATCTGATTTTTCCCCTCTCCTGTTGTCTTGCCTGAAATCAGCTAAACTGTCTTAAACCAAAGGGGGAGTTTGACTCAATCTGAGTTTAATGCCACACCATGTGATCAAAGTACCTGCTAAACTATAAGGAGGTATTTAAACACTGCCACTTGAAGCGTGATCTTAACTTGCCTGTTCTACAAAAACAATACCAAGGAATTAGTACAATTTAGATCATTGAAAAAAAGAACAAGCTAAGGAGAATTGTAGAAGTCCTTCAATGATAAACACTTTATAAACAATAAACACTTGTTCACCTTTAACTTCCTTGCATTTGTTCCACAGGGATGCCAGCAGATAGTAGAAGACTGGCAGCGAATCCTAATGGTTCGTTCCCTTGTCATTGGCCCACATGAAGATATGAGAACTTGGTTAAAGTATGCAAGTCTCTGTGGCAAGAATGGACGTTTGGTAAGCGGGCACAGGAGGAAATGCAATTCCAGAACTATACCAACCTCGTTTATGGTTTAACTTTTGAGTTATGAAATTCCCTTTTTTTTTTGACAGTGATAAAAGTATTATCCCATTACTTTGAATGAACTGATAAGCTATAAATCCATGACTTTGGGTTTAAAAATAACTACCGCAGTTCATAAAATGTTCCTTCATAAAATTTTCATTTCAAATCAATCTCCAATTAAATTGCACACGGAGAAAAAAAACAAATGAAAAGGATTATTTGAAGGAATGAAAATAATTGAATCATGATGTGCAAACATGGTTCTGTCCCATTTATTCATTCTAATCTTATTTTTATACTAAATTATAAAATTCTTCCCATATTTATAATAAGGTCTTTGTAAACATGGCCTGCTGTAATTTGCACACTGAATCCATCGACTAACATGTGAATAGAGCAGACAGTGTTTGCATTGGCAGTTTCCATCATAAATGTGGGCATAAAAACTTATATTAGTAAAAGTTGTCAGGAAATGTGTGGAGACATATAATTTACAACAAAATAGTAAGCGAAACTTAGTCTTTTCTGGGATTATTTTTCAAATCTTCTCTGTATGCAACTGCTCTGTTTATAGGCCCTGGCTCACAAGACCCTGGTACAGCTGCTTGGCGTCGATCCTTCAAAGCACCTTGACCAACCACTGTCAACAGTTCACCCTCATGTCACCTATGCTTACATGAAGTACATGTGGAAGAGTACCCGTAAGGTAAGTCCCAACTCATGGTATGTTGCTTAAGAATTACAGCCTGCAGCTAGTTCTCGTGAGTTCTTGGGCTTCATGTCGCTTCTTTGTAAATTAAAAGTTCTAAATTGTTATGTATAATATATATGTATATAGCTTGAATAAGGTAAGCCACAATAGTCAGCACCACAGGTCTGAACAAGTGAAAAATAACTTCTGATTAGGAGTCAAAAGGAACTTCTCGACTCAAAAAGTGACGAATGTAATAAACCACGAGGTACAACTTTGGTATATTTGGAAATTCAAAACAATTAGGCTCAGGGAGTTAGAATAATGGAAGGTAAAGTTAATAAGGCCCAACAGCCTATTTTGTCCTTAATGCTTCCTAAATTTTGGAAAACAAATTGTTCGATATTTCATTTCTTTTCTGTTAAGTTGACTGCAGAACTTATGCTTTGAATGAAATTACTTCTTTTGTTGTTTCATTCTGATGATTATGTTGAGATTACTCCTTGGAAATCATTTGAAATAGACTAATTTTTGTTATTTGTATCACATTTTTTCAATTGCAACCAAGTGTGATAACTTTGAGTTAAAGACTGCTAATGTCAATATGTATTACTACTAGTCCAGGACTCCAACTTTATTCTATAGTGACTTTTCACCATAACACTCAACATCTTCTGGAACACGTTTCAGTCGCTTCTTTTCCAGTTATGGGATTAATATTCTCAGTGCATTCTTTTGTTTGGTATTGTTTTGCTTTTGTATTTCAGTTACTGAGCAGTTGAATGTCTCTTTCAAGGCATCTATTCTTCCACTCACAATGACCATCTTAAACACATGTTTTTTTTCTCAAATCAATGGCAGCGTAAAGCTCTCCTTGGACCGTGTTTCTGTCCAAGCAGCAGTATCACAATCGTAGCCTTATAAGAGAATAATTGTTCTCCCTGTCCCAACAGACCTATATAGGATACACACACATATATTATCGACATTACCTTTTCTCCAGATTTTCATTCCTGAGAACTGGACAGCCAAGTCAGTGATGAAAGAAATTTGAAAGACACGATCACAGCTGACTGTTACATATGGTATTACCATTTGATTGAAGCTCAACTTATTACTTTTTAAATGGTGTCCTGAAAATATGTCATTTTAATTTCATCTGAATCTGGGGTGGCAGCAAGACAATTAGCGTGGCAGCTAAAACAACATGAGGACAAATTTGCTAATTATATAGACATCCTAGCTTTGGTGTGGTTAATTTGCTACATTGAATTCCCTTTCATCGTATTTTTGTAACTACATCTTGCAACTGTTTACCCATGAAGCTGCAAATAAAATGGCCGCTGACAAACCTTCTTATGACAATTACCAGAGGATTCAATTGAATCAATCAGTGTCAGCATTTACCCTGCACTTGCACAAATTGCCTGAATCACATTGAGTTACTTTCTCTCCATTTCCCTTAATTCTGGAAATGATTTGCATGTCCTCACCACTCCATGTGTAAATTAGTTTTTTCTTGCTAAGTTTTCCAAAGATGTGTGGCTTAGATTGATTGGCCATGTATAATTGTCCCTTTAATGTAAGGGACCCAGCTGGGTAAATATGTGGGGTTACAGGCATAGGGCTTGGATAGGATTGTTGTTGGCGCAATCTCAAAGGGCCGAATGGGCTCCTTCTGCACTGTAAGGATCCTAGAATCCTATGATTCTTTTAGCTCCCTTGCAGTTATATGGTATTGTACTCTGTTTCCTTAATTTGTTGTCTCAAATTAGTTCCTGTATTAGTGCTTCATACTATTATTGTACAGCAGAAGTGCTCACTATTAATAAAATGCTTTTTAAAGATCTCAACCAATAAATTGAGATAATACTTTTATTATTTTTATTTGCCATTCTACTCGAAACAAGAGTCACATAAGAGTTGATAATGTAGAAGCACTCACAATTTCCATCACCAAGCCTTAGATTCTAATTGATATCAAGGCTTAAAGCAATTATTGCTTTTGGCCATTAAAGGACCATAAGAATAGTAATATTTGCTGTAACTGACAGCAGAATAACGTATTAACTTGCATTTATAGCTCTTCTGATGTAGCAAAACCCCCTGAGGTACTTGACAGAAATCACAAAAATAAATGCTTAGCAGCAAAAGGAGCTTTTAGGAGAGGAGTCTAAAATCTTGGTTGAAGTGTTGAGTTTTAAAGAAATCTTGAAGGGATGGTGGGGGTGTCAAGGGAGAGGCAGCAGTCTTTGGGAGGAAATGCCAGAGCATGGGATGCAAATGGCTGAAGGCTCATCTGCTAACGGTAGAAGAAGGGATGTGTGAGATTTTGGATTTGGCGGAATGAAGTTCTGAGTGTGTTGGTGGCAGGGATAGGATAGGATGGGGTGGGGTGGTTATAGAGCTGAAGTTTTTGAAATTAATCCTGAAGAGATTTAAACCCAGTGAGAATTTTAAATTACCATATGACTGCAAGGGAACTAAAATTGAACCGAGCCAAATAGGGAAGTAAGACAACCCGGAGAGTTTTGAGATGTTGGAATAA
This sequence comes from Sphyrna mokarran, assembly GCA_024679065.1. NCBI lineage: Eukaryota > Metazoa > Chordata > Chondrichthyes > Carcharhiniformes > Carcharhinidae > Sphyrna > Sphyrna mokarran. The sequence continues at coordinate 30,074,884 of JAGIQG010000028.1, forward strand.
TCAAGTCTGGAAGTGACCAGATTGGAATGAGAGTTTCACCAATTGATGGACTAGGTAGACAATGTATAGAGATGGAAGTAAGGATTCTTTGTGATGGTATACATATGTTGGTTGTCAGCTCTGTATATGAGTGTTGAGCTCAAGAAGTCTGAATAAAGAATTTGCAAATTTGACAGCACCTAGTAAAATTTTGTGAAGATTTAAATCAATCTGTATATTAATGTAAGACTATCTTATATTTTTGATTGGCTTTAAATGGAAGCTTCTGCTCAGAATTGATGGGAAAACTGTCCTTGCAAAGTCTAGTTCAATCTGAGATAATGACTTGGAGATTGGTACAATCAGCAGCAAAGGCGAGAGATTGAGGTAGGGGTCAAAAATGAAAGGTGTGCTGATTGAAGTGCATTGACCCGAACAGGCACCGGACTGTGGTGAATAGGGGAATTTCACAGTAATTTCATTGCAGTGTTAATGTAAGCCTTACTTGTGACTAATAAATAAATAAACTTTTAATGTTATTTACTATTTTCAACTGAAGAAAATTGCAGCTCAGTGGATGCAAAATAGAGTGTCAATTCATTAATCAAACTAGCAATAATTTATATCATTCTAGTAATGCAGCTAATGTAATGGTTTAATCTGGCATTGTATTTCACAATGTAGGCTATCTATATCAATTTCCTTGATTTTCATGTGTCCAATTCTTGTTTTTGAACCAGATATGTAATCTGGTTTGTGTTTTCTTGGAAAATGTACAGATTACATCGAGTTGGAAGGGTACTCAGAACTCCATCCTGAACATTTTGTACAATTTGAAAAAAAATGTGAGAATAAGAAATGAAACAATGAAGAAACGGGGTCAGTCTTGTTGCAAATTATTCAAATAACAAAACATTTATTAAACTTTAAGACACAAGAAGAATGACCACAGCACAGAACAACAATTACAATTAACTACAATGATGGTTACTTTAACGCCCTAACAATGTTAGGGGCTGAGGGTTTTAAATAAAAAGAGAAAGGTGTGGTTTGCACAGACACATTCATAATAGCACTAGATTTATTGTAGGAGCTGTTGCCTATACAGAGTAGAAAATGAAACACCCTGATGACATTACCTTCAAATCATGTAACTGGCTCTTAAAGCAACCATGCAACCAATTAAATATATAACATCCCTCTCCCTTTACTTCAATGGCCACAGCAACAAATTACTATGGGGATCAGTAATACTCTAGATACTATGCACCATTAATTATTGTATACAGTCAATAAAAAAGTTGATCAGGTGAACATCAATGCCTCTGTGGTTGTGTATGCCATTCTAAAATTTGGCTGCCTTGATGCTAGAAATACAATTTGGAACTTCAGTAACTACTACTTTTGGAACTAATTCTGCATCATTCTCATGAGGTTTAGTCACATAGACACGGTTATCAAGCAACCAACTGACCTTTCCCTTAGTAGTATTCACAACACTTAGAACATAGAACATTACAGCACAGAACAGGCCCTTCGGCCTTCGATGTTGTGCCGACCAAAATAAAAAGCAATGCCCCTCCAAACTAAACCATTCCCTTCTCTTCCATATACTTATCAATTAACCTCTTAAACGCCACCAAACTTGGCGCATCTACAACAGCTGCAGGCAGGGCATTCCACTCCCTAATCACTCTTTGAGTAAAGAACCTACCTCTGATATCCGTCCTATAACTCATACCCCTTAATTTAAAGCTGTGTCCCCTCGTGCTAGCTTTCTCCATCCTAGGAAAAAGGCTATCACTGTCCACCCTATCTAAACCTCTAATCATCTTATATGCTTCAATAAGATCCCCTCTTAGCCGCCTCCTTTCTAACGAAAACAACCTCAAATCCTTCAACCTCTCTTCATAGACCTGCCCTCCATACCAGGCAACATCCTGGTAAACCTCCTCTGTACCCTCTCCAATGCCTCCACATCTTTCTTATAATGTGGGGACCAGAACTGCACACAATACTCCAAGTGCGGCCGCACTAGAGTTTTGTACAGTTGCAACATGATGCTGCGGCTCCTAAATTCAATCCCCCTGCCAATAAAAGCTAAGACTCCATATGCCATACTTGGGACTAAAGAAGTTGTTACCATTGAAAAACTTGATGGAATTTTTGCAAGATTTGGTAAATCAGATCAGAATATTAGCAACAATGGTTTGCAGTTTACTTCACAAGAGTTTGATGATTTTCTCGAAATAAATAGCATATAAAATCCCATCTTATCATCTATCAACCAATGAATTAGTTCAGACAACTGGTAATTGTCTAAACCCACCATCATATTGGAACATTGCTAGACCTAGTGTGGGAAATAACAAACAGTTGGACATGTCTCATTTAAGTTTATTTTGGCATGGTTTATCTCTTTTTAAAACAAGTAATGCCAGGTTTTCTAAAAAGAGCAGGTAAAATCTACAAACTGCTGTTGGTCTCCCTTACAGATTTGAGTGCATCAATTCACTAATGTTGAGAGTGCGCTGGTTGATGTATTTGTTCACCACAACAAATTAAGGGTCTGTTTTTAAAAAAAATTCCTGCTTATAATAAAATAAATAATGGGGCTTCTACAACAATTGGTTACTCTAAAAAGAAATAATGCTGGTTGCTAAAAAATGATGCTTGTTGCTGAAGTATTACGGAGAGTTGATGAATTTGATTATCTTCAGAATTGTGGCTACCTGCTCAGCTGTCTCAAACCTTGTCCATTGTAGTACATTGTTAACTAATTAGAACAACTCCATTATTGCTCATATGGCAGCGTGACACAGTGGTTAACACTGCTGCTTCACGATGTCAGAGACCCAGGTTTGATTCCCAGTTTGGGTCACTGTCTGTGCAGAGTCTGCACATTCTCCCTATGTCTACATGGGTCTCCTCCAGGTGCTGCTGCAGTTTCTTCCCAAATTCTGAATGGTGCGCTGATTGAATGCATTGACTCAAACAGGTGCCGGACTGTGGTGAATACGGGAATTTCACAGTAACTCCATTGCAGTGTTAATGTAATTATTACTTGTAATGATTAAATAAATTAACTTTTAACATTATTTTAAAAAGACCTTCAATATATCTTTTCTCCCTGTTTTTGTTATCCACCTCAATAGTTCGTAGTAGTTTTAACAATTCTAATGGAACAACAAAATAAATCTGAAGAGCCAACCTAGGGCTGATTTTCAAACATAATGAAAGGAGAATAAATTCTGAATGAAAGTATGAAAGTTGTTTAGACTGTGAAGTTATTGTTGTTATGAAATAGATTATTAGAAGTGCTGACAGAGCAGGAAGTGATGGATTAATAAGCAGCTGCCAGATTTTATCTTTAATTGCCCTTTTTCTTTTGCCAACTTCACTTGCTTCCTTTACCTATGAACAGAAACAGTGCATGTTATTGTTGGAAACTGTAGAGCAGTGACTATTGTAGTTGCTGCTAAAATTGCATTCAAATCTGATTTTGAAATGCAAGTTGCTGAATAGTTTGTATCTAGGACTACCAGGTGAGCTGAGGGGAGATAAACTGTAAGAGGACAATTACATGGATAGAGAATTTGGGGTTATTCTTACAGATGAGAAGATTTAATAGAAATAATCAAATCATGAGGGCTCTGGAAAAATTAGCTAGAAAGAAATTGTTCCCACTGATGGACCAGTCACGGGCACCAATTTAAGGGGAATGGTAAAAGAACAAATGGCGAGATACAAAAACCTTTTTATGCAACAAATGGTTAAGATCTGGAATGAAAGAATGCTGTAGATATCGTCAATCACAGCTTTCAAAACAGAATGGGATAAGCAACTGCAAAGAGAATTTGCAGAGCCAGGGAAAAGGGCAAAGGAAATGGGACAAACTGATTTACTTTTGTGGAAATTCAACATGAAGAGGGTATGCAGAATGGCCTCCTCGTCCATTTCCATTCTATGTTTTCTCAGCGGTGCAGCATTCTCCAATCCTCTCCACCTACCTGACTAATCCCTTGTCTCAGGCCTCCAGCATTGTCATACCAAATTGATTGCAAAAATAGTTCCTCAAGGTATGTAGTGGTACCAACAAAGCCAGGCTCAAAGGGCGAGGTGAGTTTCTGTCATGTTTGCAGAGTCAAGTTTCTCATAACAAAAATGAGGGAATATTTGTTTGAATGTTAATTAGCAGGTAATTAATGACCTATCAGAATCACACACAACCAAAATTTTGAATGGATATTCCTGCAATTTTATTATCCCATTGATGAAGGAGAAAAACAGATGTTCTGCCTTGGTTGTTTGATACCTGTCTTCCTTCATTGGTTCAGTTGCTGATCACATTTTCAGAATACTAATTATTTTTTAAAATTAACAACTCTAGGAAATATTTTTTTGCAGATGTCAGTTTCAGGGAAGTTTGATTAAATAAGGGTATACCTTCCCTTTAGCTACTCTGTTTTATACTTACAGAAATATTTGCTTTTTTTTTTATATTTTGCGCTAATTTTCTTTCATAATTTTTCTTTATTTTAACTACTTTTTTAATATCCGTTTATTCATCTTTTAAAAGTTTCCCAATCTTCTGTGTGCCACTGGCCTTTGCAATATGGTAAGACACTGAATGTCTGCAAAGGGACATAGATAGTTTAAGTGAGTGAGCAAGGGCCTGGCAGAAGGAGTACAGTGTCGGTAAATGTGAGGTCATCCATTTTGGTAGAAATAACAACAGAATAGACTATTATTTAAATGATAAAAAAATCAGAGCATGCTGCTGTACAGAGGAACCTAGGCGTCCTTATGCATGAATCACAAAAAGTTAGAACAGCAGGTAATTAAGAAGGCAAATGGAATTTTGGTCTTCATTGCTAGAGGGATGGAGTTTAAAAATGGGGAGATTATACGCGGCAGCTATATAAGGTGCTGGTGATGCCACACCTGGAGTACTGTGTAGTTTTTATCTCCTTACTTAAGAAAGGATATACTGGCCATGGAGGGGGTGCAGAGGAAATCAATTCCAGAGTTGAGAGAGTTGGCTTATGAGGAGAGACTGGGGCTATAATCATTGGAATTTAGAAGAATGGGATAGGGTACTTAAAAAAAATATATATAAAATTATGAAGGGAACAGTCAAGATAGAAGCAGGGAAGTTATTTCTAGTAGCGGGTAAAACCTCAAAATAAGGTTTTACCCGCATAGCCTCAAAATAAGGGGGAGCAGATTTATGACTGAGTTGAGGAGGAACTTTGCACAAAGGGTTGTGAATCTGTGGAATTCCCTGCTTAGTGAAGCAGCTAAGGCTACCTCATTTGAAGTTTTTAATGCGGAGAGAGATAGGTTTTTGAACAGTAGAGGAATTAAAGATTTATGGTGAGCAGGCGGGTAAGTGGAGCTGAGTCCACAAATAAATCAGCCATGATCTTATTGAATGCTGAAGCAAGCTTGAGGAACCAATGGCCTACTCCTACTCCTTGTTTTTATGAACTTGTGTATGCCTTCATTTTTGTCTTTATGTTGTCATTAACTTCCTTGCTTAGCCATGGGCATTTTTATCCCCACTTACAATCTTTCTTTTTTCTGGAATATATTTAGTTTGGAAGAATTGAATATTTCCTTAAACAACTGCCACTGCTCATTAATTGCCCTACCTTTTAGTCTTTCTGCCAGTCCACTAAGGCCAAGTCTGCCTTCATACCTACATTATTACCTTTGTTTAACTCCAAAATGTGAGTGTTGGCATCCAGTCTTTTCGCCTCAAATTAATATTTGAATTCTTTCATACTATGACCACTCTTCCCTAGAGGATCCTTAATAATGAAATCATTAAATAATCTTTGCTCATTACACCACCAGATCCAGAATAGCCTGCCCTTCGGATCATTCCACAACATATTGCTCCAAGAAACAATCTCTCATATATTCAATCAGCTCTCCCCCAAGGTCAACTTTGCCAGTTTTATTAATCTAGCCTCTGTGCATGTCAAAATCACTCATGATCATTGTCGTATATTTCTCACAAGCCCCCAGTATTTCCTAATTTACACTGTGCCCAAGTGCAGAACTACTGTTTGGAGACCTATAGATTACTCCCACCATGGCTTCTTTCATTTGCTATTGCTTATTTCTACCCATACTGATTCCACATCTTGATTTCCAATGCAGATATCATCTTTCATTACGGCACTGATCCCTTCCCTCTCTAGCAAAGCTACGCCACCTCCTTTTTCTTTGGCTACTCTTCCCAAATAATGAGTACCCTTGATATTCAGTTGCCAGACATGGTCTCCTTGTAGACGTATCTTACTAATCGCCATGAAGTCAAAACCTTTGACTCTATTTGCTCTGTTAACTCATTAATTTTGTTCTGCATGTTTCATATATTCAGAGACAAAGCCTTTAAGTTTGTTGTATTGTCAAATTTCACCACTATGGTATAATTCCTTATTGCAAAATGATATTCACATGTTCTGTACCTTTTTATTTTCTGGTAACAGTTAGCCTCATTGCTAACCTGCACCCCTACCTTTTCTATCGATTTCAATTTTCTAATTTTCCATTGAACTGAAACACCTGCCACACTTCTATTTAGTTTAAAACCCTATCTACAGTTCTAATTATATGATTTGCCAGGACTGTGATCCCAGCATGATTTGGGAGAAGACCATCCCATCGGAAAAATCTCCCTCCTTCTCTAGTACTGGTGCCAGTGTCCCATGAATTGGAACCCATTTCTTTCCACACTAACCTTTGAGCCACACATTTACCACTTCAATCTTATTGACTCTGTGGCAATTAGCTTGTGGCTATGGTGGTAATCCAGAGATTATGATCTTTTTGGTTCAGCTTTTTATTTTAGCCTCTAACTGCTCATATTCCCTCAGCAAAACTTCTATCCTTGTTCTACCTATATTGTTGGTGCCTATGTGGATCATGACAACTGGATCTTTACCCTCCCCACTCCATGTTCTTCTGCAGCCCAGATGAGATATTCCAAACCCTGGCACCATTTAGGCAACACAACCTACAGCACTCTCGATCCTGGTCACAGAGAACAGTGTCTATGCCAACAATACTATACCTGATTATGACTACATTTCTCTTCTCTCCTTCCACATGAATGGCTGTCTGACCACACTGTGCTATGGTCAGTTTGCTTATCCTTCCTACAGTCCCAGCTCTCTTCCATGCAACGAACAAAAATTTCGAATGTGTAATATAAGGATAGGGCTGAGGCTCCTGCAATCCTTAGTCCTGGATCCCTCAAAGCAGTTTAACTGTGTCCTGAAACACAGCTGATTTAAGGATCTATTAATAATTTCAAGGAAACCTAAGTGGTGATCTTTCCTTTCCAACTAAACCCTAAAAGCATATTTCAACTTCTTATCTATTCCAGATTTTTATTTGTCATCTTTTCATTATCATTGTGAAAGTGGGATGAAAGGCAAGTTGTCTCTGTCTCTGAGGTTCATGCAGTAAGAAATCTCACAACATCAGGTTAGCGTCCAATCAGTTTATTTGATAGTAATCTCACAAGCTTTCGGAAATGGTGTCCCTTCGTCAGGCGTGTGGAAGTTTCTGATCAGAGAAGGGCATATAAAATCACACAGTGTATAGAATACTGATTAGAATGCAAGTCTTTACAGCTAACTTGCTATTCCAGCCTTAAAGATGTAGACAATTTAAGTGGAGATGGCATTAGCATAAGTTAAAGAAATGTGTATTGTCCCCAGATGGGGCAGTAAGTGAGATTTTACAAGCCCCAGGCAAGTCATGGGGGCTACAGATAGTGCAACGTGAACCCAAGATCCCAGTTGAGGCCGTGCTCGTGTGTGTGGAACTGTAAACTGTGTTTATATTGCCCTTCTCTAATCAGAAACTTCCATACACCTGATGAAGGGACACCGTTTCCAAAAGCTTGTGGGATTACTATCAAATAAACCAGTTGGACTCTAAACTGGTGTTGTGAGACTTCTTATTCTGTTTACCCCAGTCCAATGCCAGCACCTCTACATCTGAGATTTAAGTCCAAGAGAGATCAAGTTGTGATTACAATTAATGATAAAGGCCATGAATGAAAACTGAACTGGCATTTGCAAAAGCAAGACAATACGTGTTGAGATTTTAGTCAGTTCATGTGGGTGCTGATGTGAGGAACTCATCGTGAACTTAATAATATCCTTTTGATGATGAATTCTGCATTATTTAACCTTCACTCTAGATTGATGCTTTCCAACACATGCAGCACTTTGTCCAGAACATGCAGCAGCAGGCTCAGCATGCCATAGCCGCAGAGGACCAGCAACACAAACAGGAACTCCACAAACTCATGGCGAGGTAAGGAAAACATTGTATTCTAATTCATTGCCTCTTACAATTTTCCTTTGTCATTGGATAAACCTCATAGATATAATAAACTAGGCCTCTACCACAGCCAGCAAATGCAGGCTGCTAACTTTATAATGGGTGGCACAGTGGCAAGGTGGTTATCATTGCTGCCTCTCAGTGCCAGGGACCCGGATTCGATTCCCAGCTTGGGTCACTGTCCGTACAGAATCTCCAAGTTCTCCCCATGTCTACGTAGGTTTCCTCTGGGTGCTCCGGTTTCCTCCCACAGTCCGAAAGACGTGCTGGTTAGGTGCATTGATGTGCTACGTTCTTCCTTAGTGCACTGGACAATTGCTGGAACAGGGGATTTTCGCAGCCACTTCATTGCAGTGTCACTGTAAGCTTACTTGTGATGCTAATAAATAAACTTAAACTGATCATATTTAATGCACCTTAAGAATTAATAGTATTGCACTAATATAACTCCACTTTTTGAATCGTAACTAAGCCCTACAAGTATATTTCAGCTTTTGAAATACTGCAAATTCATAGAATCATCACAGAATCCCTACAGTGCAGAAAGAGGCCATTTGGCCCATCAAGTCTGCACAGACCACAATCCCACCCAGTCCCTACCCCTATATCCTTACATATATACCCACTAATCCCTCTAACTTACTCATCTCAGAAACTAAGGGGCAATTTTATCATGGTCAATCAACCCAACCCACACATTTTAGGACTGTGGAAGAAAACCGGAGCACCATGAGGAAACCCATGTAGACATGAGGAGAATGTGCAAACCCTACTCAGGTAGTGACCCAAGCTGGGAATCAAACCCAGGCCCCTGGAGCTGTGAAGCAGCAGTGTTAATGACTGTGTTACTGTCCCCCAAATTGTTTTTGTTACCTTTTGTTGTTATTGTGGAAAGCTGTTGTGAAAGTGGAGTGATAGACAAATTGGCTCTTGAGATTCGTATCACTGGAAAATCAACTTGAGTATAAGCCACAAGATTCATAATAAATAAAACCATGAATCAAAACTAAACTGGCATTTGCAAAAGGAAGACAGTGCAATAAAGGTGAATAATGTTCTTGTGGCTACAATGCCCCTTCCTCGCTGCCAGCTACCCACCATCCATACCCTGACTCGTGATATTAACTGGTACAGATGAAAAAATGTCAGCTTTAATCGCCAGTCTGTGTTTTATTAATTGATCTCTTGGGCAGCAGTTGAGTATGCATTTCACCTTAATACTGCAAACTAGCACAGGGACAAATCAGCCAGTGTTCCTGGTGCTGATCATTCTCCAGTGAGTCTTATTAAATATTGAATGTACAATTCTTACCCAATGTTCATGTATCAGACCTAATAATAATGTCCAGCATGATTGATTGCGTTGTCTTTGTTCACCTCTGGATTTATACATGATGAATTCTTCATGAGAATGTCAGGAGGACTACAGATGCCCAGGGGTTAAGTTAGTTGGTCTTACTGAATTGCCCCTTAGTGTCCCAAGATGTGTAAGTTAGAGGGATTAGCAGAGTAAATACATGGTGTTGTGTATTTACAGGGATAAAGCCAAGTAGTACAGATTTAGTGAGCTAAATGACCTTGTTCTGCAGTCTGATTCAATGAAAATGAATTCCATTATAGTTAACAGTTTCAGGAATAGAGAGGCAGATGTGGATTAAGAAGGACAAACCAGAAGAAATATGCACGCAAGAAATGAATGAGTTGGAAAAATATAGTTTAGTAGAATGGCAGTAACTGTCAAGTGTAAAGTATGTAAAGAATTGTATCCAGCCATAGATTGTAATGTTTCAAAGTAATTCTAGCACTAACATGTGAGTCCCTCTTTCACTGTAAAGCCACATATTTTATAAACTGTCATTTCAGTGCACAATATCTCTTTTAAGATTGGTAAACAATGATGAGTATTGAGTTCTTGTATAATGGAGTTCTGTTTAGGTATTCCAAATATGCAGTTGAAATGTGTGTTTCTTTCATTAAACAGCGAGTCACATTGCTTTCATACTTTGTAGTTTCATGGTATAATATAAATAATTCTGTAGTGGAAGATTTACAGAGCAACAGGCTTGCCTCCACTGAGACGTTCTGTTCATTCATGCCCCTTTTAGTGGATTTGGTTTTCAATGTCAGTTTTTAATCTAGAGTTTGTCAAGGTGACTTTCTGGGTGTACTGATCACTTAGTTTCAACCTGAATCCTTAAACAGCCAGATGTTCTTTTGAGTAAGTCTGTGACCTGAAGATTCAAGCATCTAAGCCTTTTGTTCAGCAAAGCAAAAACTTTTTCAAATAAGTCCAACCTTAATGAAATGAAATGTCAACTAGTTCTATTTTCATCCTGGAAGTGCTTAGGAAACAAAACATTGGCAGGGGGAACATAAAGAAAAAATAATGAGATTTGGGAATTCACTGAGAATTATTTGTGGGATAATGAAGAAACATATTGCTGTAGGTGGGCAAGCTTTCGTTGTGAATTGCTCCCTACATCAAGTTAGATAGTGTGTGGGTGGAAAGTCTGTAATGAAATGCATATGTTTGTAGTCTATGACCTTCCCTCCTTATCCTCCCAAAAGTATGATGGAATATTTGCCACTTGGTTGGATGAATACAACTCCAACAGTGCTGATGGAGCTCAGTGCCATCAAAGACAAAGCAGTCCACTTGATCGGTACCCCATTCACCTTGAACACATTCTGTCTGGCACACGGCAGTAACTATGTGCCATCTACAAAATATACCACAGCACCTTGAGAAGTCTCCTATAATGGCACCTTCTAAACCTGTGACTCACCGCTTAGAAGGACAAGGCAAAGGAACACCACTGCCTACAAGTTCCCCTCCAAATCACGTATCACCGTGAAATGGAAATAATTCACCATTCCTTTTTTGTCACTGGATGGATCATTCAACTTAACAGTACTTTAGGTGTGCCTATACCACATCAGCTGCAGTGGTTCAAGATGGTGGTTCACCACCATCTTCTCAAGGGCAGTAAAAATGGGCAATAAATGATGGTCTTGCCAATAGTGCTCCCTTTCATGAATAAATTTTAAAAAAAATGAAATTTGCGCACACAAGCTAAATGATCTGTCGTTGGATTGACTCAGGAGCTATTGTGTGCCTGACAAAAATAATCAATGTCAGCAGAGAACTGAAATTGTGATGGAAGATGATATATCAGCTATGATTTAATAAGCACCTCTATTAGAAAGCAGCAGAATGCAAAATTGAGGCAAAATTTGAAATACCCTGAAAATCTTCCAAGAGAGAAATTATTTTTATGAATAGGGTAATTTTTGTGCAACTATAATCCAGAGTTCCTATTTTTTTTCAATGTTTATCACAAAGCAAGTTCATTTATGTGGAAACATTTGGCTCTGAATGTGTTTGACAATATGTTTCTTGTAGAATAACCTTGCCTCTTAAGAATTTGATGGGAAACAAAATTGATTTGATTTTCAGTATTCCTACACTATCGAAAGAAAGACCAGTGCTTAGATAACATCACAGCTAAACATCTCAAAACCCTTAAGATAAAATAAGGTACTTTCAAGTGCAATCATTTGTTATTATATGATAAAATATATAAATTGCCTCCGTTTGTTCAAGATGTTTTGTTCAGCTTTGCCTCTTGTGTCGAAAGTGCCTTTTAGCCATCAATTTATACATCACTTTCAATGTAGCAAAACATCCAAAAGCACTTTGCTGATATGAGAAGAATTAATCTCTGAGCTGGAGTCAAAGAAAGATTATGGGGAAATGTCAAAATCGAGAAAACAGACCATTTGGTCCAATTGGTATAAAGATTTCTCCCATTATAATTACATCTGTATTCCCTCCCTATACTATCCACACATTCCTGTATTTCCTTCTCTTTCATGTATGCTTCAGTGTTGCTCTTAAATGTGTCAGTTCTATCTGCTTCAGCTACTCCATATTCAGCAAGTCCCTCATTCCCTAAACTCTGGTGCTGTGAGGAGGTGGAGAGAGGTAGTCACGAATCAATCAAAACCAGACACATTCCTTAAAAATCGGACTGATTTTGCTCATATGTAGTTTCTTTTTGTAATTCTGTGTTAAGCATAATTATGTGCAAATGGTAGACCACATTCAGGATGAAGCAAAAGCATGACAAATAGTCATGGGCAGAATGATCCTATGAGTATTTGCAGGTTCAGAAGTTATTGAAAGTGTGAAATCTAAAAGCTAAACATTCTGCAGCTAATGGTTTTAGGTACGGTGTAGACTGCAGCTTTGTTCTTGTGTGTTTATAACTCTGCACTGTGACATGCTTCAAGATCTGCCTTTACATGTAAAGGCTACAAAAATGTTAACTTTTCCGGTGACATTTGTTTCTTATGCCCTGAACCAGACTGACACAGAAAACGTTGTGTTATTGGAGGCATTGAATTTTGAATAAGCCATTAAAAAAGAGTCTGTCTATTTGTTCAATTCAGCATAAAAGATAATCATAAAAAGATCATGGAATTTATTTTGAAGAGAAGAGGAAAGCTTCTGCTCAACTGTCCTCCCTCTCCTAACACCACAAATGAGATCATGACTAAGTGTGGGAATTTGCAAATTGATTGGTGCATTTGCCTACAAAATAAACAACAATTTTAATATCATTTAAGTTGACAGTGAAAAGTTGGTGATGCCTTGAGTATGCCGAAGATGTTACAGAAATGCATGTTTTGGATGCAGTTCTCTTCCTGCTTCTGCCTGCTTTCCAGTGACCAACGGGAACTGTAGACATGTGCTTACTTTCCTCTGATCAACACAGTACTGTTAAAATATAGTAGACACAGTTATGCAAATATTTTAACCAGTGCGTTAACTATAACAGGAAGGACGCAAGTGAGTAACCTCCTGATATTGACTGGGCTGCCATTACTTTTTGAAACAGATGTCAGCATAAACAGCAGGCTGAGGAGTGGAGGAGACAAGAATTGGGGAAAAGAAACAGGAAAATCTGTAACTTCCTTGGGACTTTCTTGCAAAGTTCCATGAACTATTATCAATATGTTTGTAGAAATCAAAACTCTACAGCGTGGTTTATTTTCAGTTGAAGATAGCCTTGTACTTCCATGTTCTTTGTCATGAAGTTCAGAACGCCTTTTGCACCATGATGTATAGTCCAAGAGTTTAGAGTAAAAATTGGCCTTCCCTCACTTAAAGGCAACTAAAATTGAGGTTATATGACATTGTCCCAAACACATCAGCCTGAGCTCATTGTGAAATGTTTGGGGTTGTAAATTTCCAAATTTATTGCTTCGAAACCCTGTCCCAAGATATCTGTCCAATTTCGCGTTCACTAAACCAAAATCTATGAGGCATTCCAAAGACATTTTTGCTATGGACATAATTCAAGTTTCAGCTTTATACAACACTATATATTCACTGCTTTTCTATCTTCATTATTAGATTAAAAGGTTTTTGTTTTCTTTGTTAGTCTGTAAACTATCAAGTTTCACTAAACATTACTGAATTAGTTAGCGTATATTTTAACTTCTTGCTTTGCTGCATGGAAATAAAATTAAATATGTCTGCACTTACAATTTGCACATAGTCCTTCTCTGAATAATCGCTGTTTGTCTTCTCTCTCTGCTATTTAAGCTCTATATCCCCTGATACTCTTACCGTACTCGGTCTTGAAAGCTGCTATTGTCCTAATATCAGCAGCCTTTGGGGGACTGGAGTGTGGCAAATTTCTACTCCCCTTTGTGTGAAAATGTGTTTTTTTTTCCCCTTCTGAACAGTCTACCTTTAGTTTTAAGATCATTTTGCTGTGTTCATGACTTCCCCAGCAGAGGAAATAGTTTCTCCATGTCCACTCTGTTGAATATTTTTAACGCAAGGTAGCAATCTGACATTGTAAATTAATCCCATTACAAATTAATTGTGTTAATAAATTACTAAAATAACATTGCATCAGATGGGGTTAATAGCTCACACAAAAAGGCAACCCCTCTGAAAATGCAACATGGTTCGGTGCAGCCCCTAAATGACAATCCACACTATTGACAAGTACAAGAATAAGGCTTGAAAAAAATGCCATCCTTCCAAAAGAATGCTACCAGATAGCTCAGTTGGTCAGACAGCTGGTTCGTGATGCAGAGAGATGCCAGCAGGATTTAATTCCCAAGTTGGCTAAGGTTATTCATGAAGGCCCCACCTTCTCAACCTTGCCCCTTGCCTCAGGTTAAATTATCACCAGTCAGTGCGCTCTCTATCTAAAAGAGGGAGCAAGCAGCCTGTGATCCTCTGGAACTTTGGCAACTTTTGCTCCCATATGAACTAATCTGACAGTTAAACAGTGGGAATACTATGCACAGCAAAGGTTTTAGCAATTACTGTTATGTTTTCATTTCTTTTCTGGCAACTGTTCTGAACATCTTAGGATCACCATTGTGGTTTAGCAGAGTAAGATGCCCCTTAGTTTCAGGACAATTAATAGGGTAAATACATGGGGTTACAGGTATTGGGCCTGGATGGAATTGTTGTCTATGCTGTTCGATAGGCTGAATGGCTTCCTGTGCTGTAAGGATTCTGTGATTCTTGTGGCAGAATCTAGAACTAGGGGTTGCTGTTTAAAAATGAGGGGTCAATTACTTCAGACCGAAATGAGGAAAGAAGTTCCTTGGGGTGAAGAGAGAGTAAAACTATGGGAAGTATAATGGTTAAGGGGAAGCAAAGCAGCAGGTTAACGTGGGGAGGCAGTTTCAACTGCATGGAAAAATTATGAAAAATAATTAAAAGGAAGAATAATTCAGGAGATTTTATTAATGGAGGGTTTGATTCAAAAAGAAGGTAGAAAAACTAGCGTAAGGGCACTTTACATAAATACTCGTAGCATTTGAAACAAAGTAAATGAGTTGACAGCATAAATCATCATGAATGAGTATAATTTAGTGGCCATTCCAGAGACATGGTTGCAGGATGATCATGTCTGGGAGTTAAAAATCCAAGGGTATCAGACCATTCAGAAGGACAGACAGCAAGGTAAGGGAGGTGGAGTAATGCTGATATTTAAGGATGTCATTTAGGGCGGGAGTGAGAGATGACATAGGTTCCATGGAGAAAATCTTGAACCTGTTTGGGTGGAAATTAGAAATAGTAAGGAGAAAAAGTCACTGACAGGCATGGTCTATAGGCTGCCAAATAATAACATCAGGATGGGGGAGAGCAAGAAACAAAGAAATAACTGATGCATGTAAAAATATTACGGCAGTTATCATGGGAATTTTAATATTGGTCAAACCAGGGTGGTCAAGGCAGCCTTGAGGAGGAATTCATAGAATGCATCCGTAATAGTTTTCTAGAACAGTATGTAATGGAACCTACGAGGGAGTAAGCTATCCTAGATCTGGTCCTGTGTAATGAGATAGGAATAATTAATAATCTCACTGTTAGTGATCTTCTCGGAAGGAGCGATCACAGTATGATTGAATTTAAAATACAGATGGAGCATGAGAAGATAAAATCCAATACCAGTGTCTTGTGCTTAAACAAAGGAGTGTACAATGGAGATGGGATATTCTTTGAATATCTTTAAGAGAAAAGTAAGGGGTAAACAAGAGATTGAAAGGTTATCAGGGGTACACAAGAATGAGAAGAGACAGTAAAATTAGCCATGATCTTATTGAATGATGGAGCAGGTTTGAGGAGTTGAGAGGCCCTACTCCTGCTTCTAATTCATATGTTGGTATTATCAATTTCCCAACTCACTGTCCAGAGGTCCAAGATGAGTCTTACTCTTTTAGTATTTAAATATTTGTAGAAATTTGTACTACATGCTTTTATCTTGCTAGCTTTTACTTCTACCGACTATCTTTGTTGGCTATTCTTTGCTGATTCTTAAAATCAGATCGATCTTCTGACCTGTTACTAGCCTGCAGATTTGTACAGTGTTTCTTTCAACTTGATACTATACTTACCTTCCTTATTTAGCCATGAATGAATAAGGAGAATGAATGAGAAGAATGATACATTCTTCCCATAGATTTTCCTTTCCACTGGGAAAAACCTTTGAGAGTTGTTAAATATCAGCTTGGACGTCTGCTACTGTATCCCTACTATCCTGCCTTTTAACCTGGTTTCCCCAGTTTACTTTAGCTTGCTTTGCCTTTATACCCTTTTATTTTAAGCTTAAAACACTAGTCTTAGACCCACAGTTCTGTCCTTTAAACTGACTTAAAATTCTATCATGTTATGATCACTGTCACCTAGAGGCTTCGTTACCATGATTAATCATTGCACGTTACCAGATGTAGAGTAGCCTCCTGCTTGGTTGGCTCTAGAATATAATGCTTGAAGAAATTGTCCTGAATAATCAACCTATTTGCCAGACTATCTTTGCCAATCTGATTTGCTCAACCTACATGTCAATTTAAGTTACCTGTGACTATTTGCATAATCTTTCTTACACATCCCAATTATTTCATCCCGTGTACTCTGACTTACAGTACAACTACTGTTAGCAGGTCAATAAAATGCTCCCACACGTTACCTCCTTTCCCCTATTTCTTAACTCTACCCTAGCTCTTTCAAACTGAGCTCATCTCACTATGATGCTAAATGACATGTTAATTCGCAGGGCTACCCCACCACTTTCTCCTGGTGGCTTCCTGCCTTTTTGAAATATTATATATCCTTCAGTTTTAACATGTCAGCCTTGATTACCTTGCAACCTATGCCAGCCACATGGACTGCAGGGGTTCAAGAAGTAGTTCACCAGCACCACCTCAAAGCAAATTAGGAATGGGCAAAAAAGGCTGACTTGGCCTGCAAGTGACCACAAGCCAGGAACAAATATGAAAAAGAAAACAGCAAAGTGGTACTTGGCTAAAAGCAAAATCTGCAAATGCTGAAAATCTGAAATAGAAAAAGAATATGCTGGAAATACTTAGCATCTATGGGGGATAAATAGAACTAATATTTCAGGTTTCTGACATTTCATCAGAACTGGGAAAGTTAGAAATGCCATTGATTTTGAGCAAGCAAAAGGGGGAGAGCAGGAAGACGATCAAAGGGCAAGGTCTGTGATTAAATGGTAAAAGATGGTGCAAGGCCAATGGGAATGGCAGTGGCACCAGTAAAGATACAACGCAAGTGTCTAGAGATGTTGTTAAGGTAAGGATGCTGAATAGTTGCCACCTCAAAATAAATAACAGCAGAATGAGAGAATAAATCTTGGAATAAACAAAGAAGCACAAAACAAAATGGGAAAAAGGTTTACGATGTAAAGCTGTTGAACTTAATGTTGAGAAGTTTGAAAAGAACTACAGCATAATTGAGACCTTGGGTCGTGAGAAGGGAGGAAGTAAAAGGGCAGGTGTTCTGTCACCAGTGTTTGCGCAGAAAGGTTTTGGGTCTGTAATCTTTTATCAGAACCCAAATATTAACTCTACTTCTCCCTTCATAAATACTGCTGACCTTAGATTGTTTTTCAGCATTTTGTTGATATTTCTGATTTCCAGCAACAGCAGTACTTTTACTTTTGTAATAGTAGTTAATCAGGTTGTATGTAACTTTAAAAGAATGGAAAAGAATATCAATGCCACTGGCTATATTATCAAATTCATGAGACGTAAATCAAGATGAAGGGGAAACACGTTTATCCACCAGTTTAACTGTGTTGATGATAGTCATGATGTAGAGATGGTTTAACTGACAGCTTTGTAAATGAACAGAAATAAACCTTCAATAATTATTTCTAAGGAAGGAAGATGTGAATTTTTGTTTTTAGCTTGCTTATCTATAAATACGCCAAAATAATAGACTGGTCCAATTTATTGCGCTTTTTGGATCCCGTTAATGAAAGCATGAATCTCAGCCAGTGGAAGGAGACCATGCAAAAGTTCATTGTCATCAAATTAAGCCTGTGGTTTTCCAACTAATTTTCTAATATACTAAATTACATATAATTCACAGCTGAAAGTTTATCCTATGTCATTACATATGGACCATTTCCAGTTCAGTACAATAATTTAATAAGTATGTTGTTTCTTTTAAAACCACCCTAAGAATGAAATCAATTTTAGAATTTTCTGTACCTAGTGTAATCAAAAACAATAGAGGCTGAGTCATTCTAAATTTATTGCTTTGGAAGTTAACTATTACGCTTTCTAAAATATAACAGGCTATCAAAGTAATTGTCAAGGTGGTGGGATCACTTTAGTGTTATCGCATGTTTATTAAATTTGTCTATTGGCTTCATAGAATCATAGAATTCCTATGTTCAGAAGGCCATTTGGCCCATCGAGCCTGCACTGGCAACAATCACACTCAGGCTCTATCTTGTAATCCACACCTTTATTTGGCCAATCCCTCTGATACGAAGGGGCAATTTAGCATGGCCTATTGATCTAACCCGCACATCTTTGGAGTGTGGGAGAAAACCAGAGCACCCAGATGAAACTTACACAGACATGAGGAGAACGTGCAAACTTCAGCCAGACAATCACGCAAGGCCAGAACTGAACCTGGGTCTCTGCTATGAGGCAGCTGTGCTAATCATTCTGCCACCGCATAGTCCTTCAAAACTTCAAATTATTTCACTTTTTTCTCGTTTGCAGAAAGTAGTGGCTCACGTTGGAGACAATTTCAACAGCACAGCTGCTCCTGCTCATGGCCCTTGTCCCATGTGGCAGACAGTGTCATTAGCATGTTTACAACTAATTACAATCCTCTTTTCAAACTTCACGTGTATGAAAATCCTGGGGGTCACCCTTCTTTATAATGAGAATTCCATCTTCCTTTTCTCCTTATCTTGGAACAATGGAAACCAAGGTAAGATCCCCTACCCTCTGTGCCTCTCTCCTCCCCAGCTGGCAGCACTTTGACCAGGAAGATCCCTGGTTTAATGCAGTTCAGAGATGCATTTTCTGCTTTATTTGCTTGCTGAGCCACTGGGAAGGGAACTTGACCAAACCTTTAACAGCTTCCACTGTGCACAATAAATCCAAAAAAAGAGATTGTAAGGCAGCAAGTAGATATTGTTAGTCTCCGTAAACTTGAGCATCGAAAACACCAACCCAAATGCCTCCCTACAGTAAATTAACAGAATCAACGTGTCCCATTGAGAATACATATCACAGGATTTGAGTAAAGCAAGACAGAAATCACCACACAGTCTTTCACTTTGAAAAAATTATTAAAGCATTCATGTTTATTCGTCAGTCACTGGTTAACTAAATCGATGGGTACACCTGACCTTCCTTTGAATGAATTTGTTTTACGTGGGAGAACTGGATAACATACATGTCTGCATCTGCAAGCTTCCACACATTTAATACATTATTATCCATACTTCTGAATCTAAATTTGTCCATTGATTTATTTGGATCCTGCCAGATAAATTAGTGGACTAGGAATGCCTAGTACAACTAGCTGCTAAATTGGAAAATTTGGAGTGCTAGAGGAATGAGCTCCATCCAATGAGTTGAATGGGCTATTTTGCACTTTTTTGGATGGGGTTAAAGGGGTATTCCAAGCAAGACTTAAAATCGTATTTCTGGATCAGCCTTCATTGGCTACTTACTTGCTTTTTAAAGGTAAATATACTTGATTTGTTATTTTAATAAATCAGTATTTCAGCGCACAGTGGTTAGCACTGCTGCCTCACAGTGCTAGGAACTCGGGTTCAATTCTCGGTTTAGGTCACTGCAGAGTCTGCATGTTCTCCATTTGTCTGCGTAGTTTCAACAAAGAAGAAGAAGAACACAGCACCGGAAACAGGCCCTTCGGCCCAACGAGCCCGCGCCACCGTCCTAACGTCTTAATGACGTATAGGGACCAATTTGTTACCCAATCAGCCTAAGAGCACATTTTTGGGATGTGGGAGGAAACCGGAGCACCCGGAGAAAACCCACGCAACCACGGGGAGAACGCGCAAACTCCCGCAGACACAGGCCCAAATCCATGTGTCTGCACAGCAACAGCGATAGTCCCTGAGCTGTCATGGTGCCCATCAGATGGTCCAGTATAAGCATACACTAACGACGTGAAGCACTAGACCACTCCTGAAGCAACATCCAAGAGCAGCTCTCTCACAACCTGTCGCATGCATGCCCTTGTTGGTCAACAAGGTGGACCGGACATCCTGTGGAAACAAATTGGATATTTAAACAGTCCTACCAGATCCCTCTATCTGCAGACCGCTCATGTGGCTGTCCAAGAGACCCTTAAACAACCCTAGCGTGCCTGCTCCCACCACCTTACTCGGTAGTGCATTCCACACCCCCACTACCCTTTGTGTGAAAACTGCCCTCTAATATTCGTCTTATACATAGCCCCCCTCACCCTAAGGCCGTGACCCCTCGTTCTATCCTTTTCTAATGGTGGAAAAAACTTACCACCATTTACTCTATCTATACCCCTCATAATCTTATATACCTCTAATAGATCCCCTCTCAGCCGACGTCTTTCAAGGGAAAACAACCCCAGTGCATTCAATCTTTCCTCGTAAGACAGCCTTTCCATACCAGGCAGCATCCTGGTAAATCTCCTCTGCACTCTCTCCCGGGCCTCCACATCCTTCCGGTAGTAAGGCGACCAGAGCTGGACGCAGTATTCCAAGTGAGGCCTAACCAATGTTCTATACACTTGCAACATTAGACTCCTACTCTTGTATTCTATACCTCTTCCTATGAAGGCTAACATACCATACGCTGGATGGTACGTTACCTCTGGATGCTCCAATTTCCTCCCACGTTCCCAAAGACGTGCTGGTTAGGTTCATTGGCCATGCTAAATTCTCCCCCAGTGCACCCAAACAGGCGCCAGATTGTGACGACTAGAAGATTTTCACAATAATTTCATTGCAGTGTTGATGCAAGCCTACTTGTGACATTAATACATAATCTCTAAACTTTAAGATATACAAGACTGCAATTTCCTCCAACTTTCTACTCATTTGGGAGTGTTTTGACACTTTAAAGTAACAGACTACAAAAAAAAACATTAAATTCTCAGCTTAGCATTCTCTGACCTTAGGGACCTGATCGCTAAAAAATGAGAGCGAGCCACTTCACATAATGATTGCATTTCTGAAAAGTGCAACTTTAAATGTAACAATGTTCAGCAAATCAGATTTTCCCATTGCAATCAATCTAAAACCTGTGGTTAGGACCTTTTCCGGGAAAAAATAATAAGTAAAAATACTGCATATTCTTAAATGCCTACGTTCGTAAATCAAAATATTTTAAAATATCAAAGAAATGGTTTAAAAATGCAAAAACAATTTTCAGCTGCCTCATTTTGGAGTGACCCACCGCCATCTAATGGCATATGTTGGTTGGTGCAGGGAGCAGTTGACGTCCAAAGACGTTCATGCTGTCAGTGTAGGGGGAGCAAGGGCAAAAAGGAGCCTCACCGGGTACTTTAAAAGTGAGAACAGGGAGTGAGAATGGGAGCCAGGTGAACAAGGACTGAGGGTGGGAGTGAAGGCAGGAGTGGAGGGGAATCAAAGCCAGCTGAAGAAGCTTCCTGTCGTGACAGGGGATACTTGGACTACGGTGCAATACAACAGGCATTTGTGGGGGGGAGGGTGCTGCAGGCTGGGAGCACAACAGTAAAGATCCTGGGTTATGGTTTCATCACCTCAACAGCTCAGGGCGAAATGACAAAGTGCCATGTGCAGACCACAGAACAGGAAATCTGAGATAAATGCCATTATAGTAAACGCTGCAATATTGAATGACTGTATGACACTTATTTTTATGACTGATGTAATGAAAACAACGTTGATAAGTCTAAGTTAAGCAGGACTTAAGCAGGTAATTGAGATACTTTACTGTACTTTTTAACACACAAAATTCAGCGTCTTTGTGGTGTGAATTCCAGTTCTGAAAGTTCAAGATATATTGATCTCTCAGTCACCAACAAAATGGGCACTAAGAGCGGGGAAGTAGAATAAATAGATTACAGTTAACTCTGGGGGAAAAAAAAACTGTCTCTCAAATTGATTGTTTCATCATAGTAAATGTGCAGTGTTTGTCTGCAGATGTTTTCTGAAGCTGGGTGAATGGCAGCTAAACCTTCAGGGAATCAATGAAAGCACCATTCCGAAGGTCCTCCAGTACTACAGTGCTGCAACAGAACATGACCGAAACTGGTACAAGGTAAACTCAAAGCAAATCGAAAGAAGTTGTTTATTTTGACACGTAAAATCAGAGAATGGTTGCAGCATGATTGAAGGTCATTTGGCCCATCATATCTCTTGTGTTCGCTACAAGAACAATTCTCCAAATGATACTTGCCGGCCTTTTTCTGGTAGCCCTATAGCTTTTACTTCTTAAGATAATGATCCAATGCCCCTTGAAAACTGGGATTACATCAGCCTCCATCATGCTCCTGGGCAGTGCTTTACAGATCCTGGCCATTTGTTGCGTAAAAAAGTATTTTTTTTTCATGTTTAACGTTTGCAACTTGTATGCTACCTGACGACAAATCATACTTCCCTTTTCCCCAGAGTAAAATCCACCAGATCTTCTGTTCCCTGTCTTTTTGCCAGTGGACTCCTGCTGGAAAGAAGACACGAGTATCAGCTGAGGGCAGGAGTGTTCTCTGCTGTAAAACCTTTTACAGTCAAGATGCTTTTGGCTCACATTGCCTAACCTCACATTTGAAGAATGTTCATTTGGATGAAATTGCAGCAGGCTACCAGAATCTGTGGAACCATGCCAGCACGATCAAGAGAAAAGGTGCAAATTGAAGCCTGTTCAGCAAAGAAATGAGCTTTCAATCCCTGCAGCTGTTGGGATCCATTTGTATAAAGTTATAAATATTCTAAGAGAAAGTCTGTTGGTTCTCAGAATTTGCAGGAGCTAGTGATTTAGTTTTGTATAAATTCAGACAGCTCATTCTTGTTGTCTTCATAGGCATGGCACGCCTGGGCTGTGATGAATTTTGAGGCTGTTCTCCACTACAAGCATCAGAATCAAGCTCGTGATGAGAAGAAGAAACTAAGGCACGCCAGCGGTGCCAGTGCAAACAGTGAAGCTAGTAACAGTGAGAGTGAGGGCGATAGCAATGAAAACAGCCCTGTACCATCACCAATACAGAAAAAGGTTAATGAGGTAAAATCTATTTCTCGGTGCAAGGAAATGTCAACTTTCGCTTGTTCAAAATACTAAGTTCTAGGATATAATTTGACACTAAACCTCCTGTATGATTGTTGGTATAATCTGCTAAAACTAAATAAAGTTGTCGATACCGGCCAAATTTCTGAGAAAAAGAAATACATTTGTTTGATGCTGTAAGACCATCAAACATAGCAGCAGAATTAGACTACTCGGCCCATTGAGTCTGCTCCGCCATTCGATCATGGCTGATTATCTTTCTCATTCGTATTTTCTCTTGCCTTTTCTCCATAACCCCGAACCCCTTATTAATCAAGAACCTATCTATCTCTGTCTTAAAGATAATCAATAACCTGATCTTTACAGACTTCTACAGCAAAGGGTTCTACAGATTCATGACTCTCTGGCTGAAGAAATTCCTCCTCATCTCTTTTTAAGGATCATCCCTTTAGCCTGAGGTTATGCCCTCTGGTTCTAGTTTTTCCTACTGGTGGAAACATCCTTTCTCCATGTCCACTTTATCCAGGCCTCGCAGTATCCTATAAGTTTCAATAAGATCCCCTCCTTCTAACCTCCAAGTACAGTACCAGAATCCTCAACCATTCCTCATTAGACAAACTCTTCATTCTAGGGATCATTCTTGTGAACCTCCTCTGGATCTTTTTCAAGGCCATCATATCCTTCCTCAGATACGGGGCCCAAAACTACTCTCAACACTCTAAATGGGGTCTGACCAGAGCCTTATACATCGTCAGAAGTATTTGTTGTTGCATTCTAGCCCTCTCGGCATGAATGTTAATATTGCCTTCCTAACTGCCAACTGGACCTGCACGTTAATCTTAAGAGAGTCTTAACAATGACTCCCTTTGTGTTTCTGCTTTCCTAAGCATTTTCCCGTTTAGAAAATAGTCTATGCCTGCGTTCCTCCTTCCAAAGTGCAGAACCTCACACTTTTCCACATTATATTCCATCTGCCATTTTTTTGCCCATTCTCCTAACCTGTCCAAGTCCTTCTACAGCTCCCCCACCCCCCCTTCCTCAATCCTACTTGTTCCTCTACATATCATTGTATCATCTACAAACTTAGCAACAGTGCCTCCGGTTCCTTCTTCCAAATCATTAATGTACATTGTGAAAAGTTGTGATCCCAGCACTGATTCCTGGGGCACACACTAGTCACTGGCTGCCATCCTGAGAAAGACCCCTTTATCCCCACTCTTTGCCATCTGCCAGTCAGCCAATCCTCTATCTATGCCAGAATCTTACCTTTAACACTATGGGCACTTCACTTATTTAACAGTCTCCTATGCGGCACCTTGTCAAAGGCCTCTGGAAATCTAAATAAGTCATGTCCACTGGTTCTCTTGTATCTAACTTTATTGTTACCACCTCAAAGAACTCTAATAATTATATTTGTCATACATGACCTAGCCTTGCTGACTCAGTCCTATTTTATCATGCACTTCCAAGAATTCTGCAATCTCATCTTTAGTAACAGACTCTCAGATTTTCCCAATCTAAAATCTTCAGGCTAAACTGACCTATAATTTTCTGTCTGCTGCCTCCCTCCCTTCTTAAAGAATGGGGTTACGTTAGCTACTTTCCAGTCCTCTGGTACTCTCCCTGCCTCCAGTGATTCCTGAAAGATCACTTAATGCCTCCACAATTTCCTCAGCTATCTCTTTTAGAACCCTGGGATGTAGTCCATCCGGTCCAGGTGATTTATCCACCTTCAGACCTTTGTTTCCCCAGAACCTTCTCCTTAATTATGGCCACTCCCTTCACCTGCGCCCCTGACTTTTCTGGAGCTCTGGCATCCCACTGGTGTCTTCCACCATGAAGACTGAAATATTCAGTTCCTCTGCCATTGCTTTGTTTCCTATTATTATTTCTCCACCCTCATTTTCCAGTGGTCCAATGTCTATTTTTGCTTCTCTTTCCCTTTACATATTGAAGAAAGCTCTTCCTATCTTCTTTTATATTACTAGCTAGCTTACACTCACATTTCATCTTCTTCCCCCATATTACTTTTTTAGTTTTCTACTCACTTTTAAAGGCTTCCCAACCTTCTGGCTTCTCACTAATCCTTCCTAATCTGTATACCTTTTCTTTTGCTTTTATGCTGTCCTTGACTACCCTTATCAGCCATGGATGCTTTATTCTCCCCTTAGCATGTTTCCTCCTTGGGATGAATTTCTGTTCTGCCTCCAGAATAACTCTCAAAAATCCTGCCACTGCTGTTCCACTGTCTTCCCTGCTGGGATCCCTTTCCAGTCCAACTCTGGCCAGCATCTCCCTCATATCATTTTAAATACCTTTATTTAATTGTAATACCATTACTTCTGACTCCACCTTCTCCCCCTCAAACTGCAGAGTAAATTCTACCATATTGTGGTCACTGCTCCCTAAGGATTCCTTCGTCTTAAGTTCCTAATCAAGTCTGCCTCATTACACACCGCCAAACCCAGAATTGCCTGTTCCCTTGTAGGCTCTATTACAGGCTGCTGCTGCAAAAAAGTCTTAAACATTCCACAAATTCTTTTTCTTGGGATCCACTATCTACCTGATATGCCTTACCATAACATCAAAGGAGTTCACCCAGTGAGATTTTTTTTTTGAAGTGCATTGCTTGTAATGTCATTAAAATGTAGTAACCTCTCCATAGCAGCAATGCTGCACAAAAAGCAATTAAATGATCAGATTAACCATTTCTGGGTTTTGTTTTAGTGGTGAGGGAAGAACATTAGAACATAGAACAATACAGCACAAACAGGCCCTTCGGCCCACAAGTTGCGCCGATCACATCTACCAATCCACAGACCTATCTATAACCCCCTATCCTATTCTTTTTCCATATACTCATCCAGAAGTCTCTTAAAAGACCCCAGTGAGTTTGCCTCAACAACCTCCAACGGCAGTCGGTTCCATTCACTCACCACCCTCTGAGTGAAAAAACTACCCCTGACATCTCCTTTGTATTTGCTTCCCTGCACCTTAAATCTGTGTCCTCTCGTAGTGACCATTTCCGCTCGGGGAAATAGTCTCTGAGAGTCCACCCTATCTATTCCTCTCAACATTTTATAAATCTCTATCGGGTCACCTCTCAACCTACGTCTCTCCAGTGAGAAGAGTCCCAGTGAGAAGAGTCCCAGCTCTCTCAACCTATCTTCATAAGGCCTGCCTCCCAATTCAGGCAGCATCCTTGTAAATCTCCTCTGAACCCTCTCAATAGCCTCTAAATCCTTCCTATAATGAGGCGACCAGAACTGCGCACAATACTCCAACTGGGGTCTGACAAGAGTCTTATAGAGCTGCATCTTTACCTCCTAACTCCTAAACTCTATTCCTCGATTAATGAAGGCCAGTACACCGTCTGCCTTCTTGACCACTTCCTCCACCTGCGAGGCCGATTTAAGAGTTCTATGGACCCAGACCCCGAGATTCTTCTGCTCTACAAGACAGCTAAGACTCCTACCCCTTATATTGTACTTCTTCATCCCATTATTCCTGCCAAAATGGACCACTACATATTTATCTGTGTTGAAGTCCATCTGCCACTTCTCCGCCCAGTCTTGCATCCTGTCTATCTCCTGCTGCAACTTTTGGTATCCCTCCAGACCATCCACAACACCACCGATCTTTGTATTGTCGGCGAACTTGCTAACCCATCCCTCCACTTCCTCATCCAGCTCATTTATGAAAATGACAAACAGCAGGGGGTCCCAGAACAGATCCCTGGGGCACTCCACTGGTTACCGACCTCCATGCAGAACAAGACCCATCCACAACCACTCTCTGCCTTCTGCCTGCAAGCCAGTTCTGGATCCATGAGGCCAAAGCCCCTTGGATCCCATGCCCTCTCACCTTCTCCAGAAGCCTTGCATGTGGGACCTTATCAAATGCCTTACAAAAGTCCATGTACACTATGTCCACCGCCCTTCCTCCATCAATGTGTTCAGTCACATTTTCGAAGAACTCAACTAGGCTCGTAAGGCATGACCTGCCCTTGACAAAACCATGCTGACTATTTCTAATCAGTCCAAACTTCTCCAAATCTCCAAACATTGACAAAGATACAGGAAGAACTGTCAATCTTTCTGAACAATGCCTACAATCTTTTGTATCCACCTTGACCCAGGCAGAGGGAATTTATTATTTATTGTGTCTCCTGAATGACAAAACCTCTGACAATGATTAATGCTTAACTGCTGCATTGGAGTAAGAACAGATAATGCAGGAATCACTTGGTTGACCAGGTAGAATCCATGGAGTGAGAAACAGAGTTGATGTTTCAGGTCAACGGCTTTTCATCAGAATATTAATCTGAAAAGTTAACTGAGCAAAATTCTCCCTGAAGATGCTGTCAAACTGTTTCCAGTATAAGCTGTTTTCATTTCAACTTTCCAACACCCTCAGTGTTTACATTTGTTTGAGCAAAGCCCTGATAAAATAATTGCCTGGTTTTCACCCAGCATACTGGTGTGAAAACTGCACTCCCTTGCTGGCTGTGCTCAGTAAATAGGAGAGAATATAAAGTAGACCATTTTGTTGATTGTCATTATTTCAGAGTTACTGCTGCAGATTTGTAAACAGAACTTTAATGATAAAGGAAGGGATATAATAGCAGAGGATTTTTAAAAAAGCTTTTGAAAGAGTTACCATTTGGATCCTTTGAGGTAGCACCATCTCCTCTCGTGTTCTGGACAGAAACAGAAACTCTAGAAATGAAAATTAGTTCAGATGATCATCAGAATCCTTTGTGGAGTTATTTCATGTAGGAGTTCCCATTCAGCTGTCTGAAGACCAGTAGAGTTCTCTTTACAAATGGTGCTGTCATATTGATGCAACACTTGGGAGAGATGTAGCTCTGAAGAAATCCATAAACTACCAGACCTGCTGAATTTGCCAGCATTTTCTGTTCTTGTTTCAGATTTCCAGAACATATAGTTTTTTGCTTTTATTTAACATAGCTATGTTCTGTGTGTGCCAATGTAGGAATTGTCAAAGACATTGCTGCTGTATACAGTGCCTGCTGTTCAGGGCTTCTTCCGCTCCATTGCCCTCTCAAGAGGAAACAACTTGCAGGATACCCTCAGGTAGGATTTAGCAGGAAGCCTGAGATATTTCTTGTTAAGAAATCGTATGTATCGTTAAGCTCAAACTGTGTTGTTCAGAGTTAGAAGTTTTAATTTCCAGTCATCTCTTTTCTTTCTTTAATCCTTAGATCAAGCTATTCGCTTCATTGCATTGCTGAGAGTTGTTTGAGAAAGCTGTCAGAAATATAGGTCAATTGAAAGTACCTTCCTGACTGTCTCATGTGGACCAGATTGGCACCAGCTTTGATCTGTGCTCTGTGCAAGGCAGACAGCCTCAAATTGATAGTGGGGGCACTGCAACAGTCTCAGCATCTCTGTGTTCGATGGTGGTGGTGGGTGGATGGAATGAAGAGGGGGAGTTGGGGAGGATGGTATTCTTCAGTGAATAGTCCTTCTGGACAGCGAGTATGTCTGGGAATTTGATGAGAGCAGGATTCGGCCTTTGGTTGTAATCTGTTACAAGAATTCCCAATAGTTCCCATTCATTAACTGCCTGGGTTAATAACATGTCACATGAACTGCTATTCATACAGAATAGCATCAGCCAGCATCACGAGCTTTAAGAAGAATAAGCTTTACAATGTAGCTAACCTGGAGCATATTGCTCTCCCTCCAGGGGCTACAATAACCTTGGCGCCCCTGGCTGGATCCCCTCGACTGCTTTCCATCTTCACAAAGCTGTTGGAAACCTTGCCAATGTGACTTCACATCAGCAAGCTTTCAATAGTTTGAGAGGAGATACTGCAGAGGGGAGTGAGATCATTTATACATACGTTAATATATTCAAACCTGGGGACAGCAACCTCGTTATGTCATCTATAAGGAGCGAGAAAAATTGAGAAGTGTGATCTTGCCAGTGAGAAACGAGATCTTGTCAGTATGGATCACTTTTCCCAATTGGTGCCATATTTTCTGCCAATGTCACCATTCTTTCTGATGGCAAGTGGGACTGAAAATCACCCCTATAATTTCAACATCTTTTAATATACTTACATGGAATGTGGATTTGTGATCTAGGCCAGCATTTGTTGTCCGTTTTTAATTGCCCTTCAGAACATTTAAGAGTCAACCACATTGTTGTGGATCCAGCATCTTAGACCTGATAAGAATAGCAGAATTCTTTTCCTGAAGGGAGGATGGTTTCATGTCACCATTACAAACAGGTAGTTCTCAAGCCTCAATTCAAATTTAATTGAATTTAAATACCACCAACTGTCATTGTTGGATTTGAAACCTCGTCTCAAGAGTATTAGCCTGGGCCTCTGAGTTACTAATCCATAGATATTATCTTCTGCTACTATCTCTCCCATTGAAATATGCCAGGCAACACTTGGACACAGCACTGAGTTGCAAGTAAGCCTCCTAATTCTGTCAGGCACCACTTTGAGCACGTTTACAAGAATAAATGGCCATAGAAATCTTCATAATTTATTTACAATGTCACTACAAAGGCCAGCTAGAGCACTACATTTTCCCACAGGTGACTTGCTAATGTCTTGCAGTTGTTTCTTACAGCATTGGCAGAGAAATCATTCCAAGGTGTCAATCCTACCTTGACTCATTTCATCTTGTGTAGATTTGGAGATCTGACAGCAAGCATGAAATTTGAGCAAGCCATTTACAAGAATTCTTAAAACTTCCTTTTACTAGGAAGATGTCTGAAGGTTTGAAAAAACAAATGGAAAATCTGAGCTTGATTATCACATTGGAAAACTATAAAAGTTGTGCTAACACCAGGTGCTTGGCTTAAAATAAAACCTGTTTCCAATCAGCATTGATTGAAAGTCGCAGAAAGGAGACTGGCTGATCGAATTAACAAGCTAAAATATTGAAGCGAGCCAGGCTCAGGAATGTCAAATAGACTTCCTCGGGAAAATGCAGACAGAAGATCAGAAATATGTGCAGGATTAAACTGTAAGGCTCCTCAAATCTGCCCTGTTTGGGAGCTAGGAATCCATGCTGGTGGATCCGTATGTATGTAAGTTTTTGGCAGGTCCCTTAGCCTTTGGTACTTCAACATTCTATTGTACAGATAAAGTTTAGAATGGTCGGTCAGTGTCTATTGACTTGAAGGATGAGTATAAATAAGGAAAGGCTGACATCTAGTGGCTTCTCTTAATATTCAGATGAGAAGGGTTAACTCATTCTCCAAATCTTACTTAGAAGATTGACAGTAAAATATTGATAAAATGCATTTCCAGGTAGATTCTTTAGAATAGATGTTTTTATTATTGTTCTCACTGGAAGGCAATTACTTTGTTCCCTGTCTTAAGTAAATTCTTGGAGCAAGAAAACAGATGAGCTTTTACACGTCTTCCAGCCAATGTTATCCTGTAGCTCAGTAACTAAAGGCATCTATAACCAACTAAGGAAGGAAATCATTTAGCCAGAGATTTATTTTTACATTAATTATAATTCACATTGTGGGTAAATGCAGTTCATTCAATTTTAGTAAACTTTCAAAATGAAGATTTCTCCATGCTCAATGTTTGTTTATTAGTCAGAAGTAAGGCTTATATTAACACTGCAATGAAGTTACTGTGTAATTTCTCTAGCCGCCACACTCCAGTGTTCGTTCAGGTCAATGCATCTAACCAGCACTTGTTTCAGACTGTGGGAGGAAACTGCAGCATCCAGAGGAAGCCCACACAGACACGGGGAGAACATGCAAACTCCACACAGACAGTGACCCAAACCAGGAATCGAACCTGGGTCCCTGGCACTGTGAGGCAGCAGTGCTTGCCACCATGCCGTCCCACTCTTACTATAACAATGACATGGATTCACAGAATTATACAGCTTAGAATGCAGCAACTCAGTCCATCACATTTGAGCTATTGTCTTTAATGGAATGAATCCATTACTCCAATTCCCCTGTTATTTTGCTATAGACTATTCGCAATAAATATCCACTTCCCTTTTATTATGAATTGTGCTTCTGCCTCTGACCTGGGAAGTAGACTTTTATTAAAAAATATTCTTGCTTTGTTTTTCCAATAATATTCTTAAATTTAATCTGCCTCCACCACCCCACCCTGCCTTGTTACTGACCTAACTGACCAAAGAGAATAATTCTCTTCTTTACCTTTCAAAAAATGCCTTCATAATTTTGAACATATCTTTCAGTTTTCCTGTTAACTTTGAGCTCTAATAAAAGAACGCCACATGAATTGTGGTGCAGATACCATTACTGTTGATGTAATCAATGTTGCCACAAATGAAATGATACAGTATAACAGGAAAACCTGGCACACGGGTACCAAGGCTGTGGGACTTGAGAAATGTTGAGGTTGCCATGCACAATGGAAAATTATTAACTTTTTAAATTTTGTATGAGCTTGGTCTGTAGTTAGTTACTTTAACAACGTACTGTCCGTTTTCCAAAAATATCCTTTATTGTCTTTTTGACATTGTCGACAATATTAAGCAGTTTTGCATAGCAGCCCATATCCAACTGGAACCAGACTGATTCCATTCAAACTCATTTTGGAATATTTCAGCTAGGAGTTTTAAGAGGATTTCATCCTGTTTACGTGCACTGGATTTGAAACTGAGATCTAAGAGCAGTGTGTTGATGCAATACACCCCCAATCTTTTGTATTTAATTTATTTGCAGATTTAGAAGGTGCTGTGGAAATGGTGCAAGTTGTTGCTGTACACCTGGTAGATGGAATACACTGCCAACATTGTGTATCAGTTATGGAGGGTGTGAATGTTTAAGATGGTGGAGAGGTGCTAGTCAAGTGGCTGCTTTGTCCTGGAAAGAGTCCAGTTCCTTGAGTGGAGTTGGAGCTGTTCTCATCCTGGCAATTGAGACTGTTCCATCACACTCCTGACTTGTGTCTTTTGGTTTTGCGGAGTCAGGAAGTGAATTACTCACCATAGGATTCCAAGACTGTGAGCTGCACTTGTAACCATGGTATATATGTGGATGATGCAGTTCAGTTCCTGGTTAATCGAAACGTCGTGATGTTATTAGTGAGTGATTCAGCAACGATAATGCCTTTAAGTGTCACTTTTCCTTGTTGGAGATGGTCATTGCCTGGTAATTACGCGGCATGAATGTTATTTGCCACTTGTCAGCTCAAACTTGAATGTGTCCAGGTCTTGCTGAATATGGACATAAATTGCTTCAGTAACTTAATGAGTTGACAATTGTGCTGAACATCATTCAACCGTCAATGAATATCCCAGTACTGAAGCAGCTGAAGATGCTGGAGTCCAAGACACTACCCAGAGGAATTCCTGCAAACACGTCTTGAGACTGAGATGACTCATTTGCAATCTGTGTGTGCTTCATTCAGTAGAGAGTTACTCCCCACCCCCCTGCAACTACCCACCCACCTCCCGTTGACTCCAGATTTAATAGGGCTCCTTGATGCCACACTCAGTCAAATTCTACTTGATATCAACGACAATCGCCTTACCTCTAGAGCTCAGCTGTTTTGCTCATGTTTGAACCATGACTGTGATGAGATTAGGAGCTGAGTGACTGGCTTTGACTGACCCCAAAGTTACCAAGTTATTGCAAAGTAAGTGCTGCTTGATTGCACTGTTGATGACCTCTTCCATCACATCATTGATGGTTGAGAATAGACTGATGAGGCAGTAATTGGCCAGGTTGGATTTGCTCTGTTTTCTGTGTACATACATACTCGGGCAATTTTTCATAATGCTACGTAGAGGCCAGTATTATAGCTGTACTGGAATAGCTTGGCTAGGGACACTGCAAGTTCTGAAGGATAAGTCTTCCATAGTATTGCTGGAGTAGTGTTAAGGCCCATAGTTTTTGCAGTATCTACTGTCTTCACTCATTTCGTGATATCATATGGAGTGACTGCAATTAGCTGAAGTCGGGGATCCATGATGCTGGGGACCTCAGGAGTTTGCTGAGGTGCGTCGTCTACTTGGCGTTTTTGACTGAAGGGTGTTGCAAACTTCAGCCTTGTCTTTTGCACTGATGTGATTGGCTCCCCCGTTATTGAGGAAGGAGACATTTGTGGAGCTTCCTCCTCCAGTGAGTTGTTTAATTGTTCACATCCATTCACGCCTGGATGTGACAGGGCTGCAGAGCTTAGATCTGATTTGTTGATTGTGAGATCTCTCAGCTCTGTTTATCACATGTTGTTTCTGCTGTTTGGCACACAGGTAGTCCTGTGTTGTAGCTTCTCTAGGTTGACATCTCATGTTTAGGTATGTGTGTGGTGCTGTTCCTGATGTGCCCAGCTGCATTGTTCATTGAACTCTCCAACAAACATTGTGTCCCTTTTAATTGTTTCAACTGGTAAGTTTAAAAAAAGTAAAGCAGTTCAGCTGTGATGAACACCTCTTGTTTTTCTAGAGTTCTAACGCTCTGGTTTGATTATGGACACTGGCCTGACGTAAATGAAGCTCTCGTTGAGGGGATCAAAACTATTCAAATTGACACCTGGTTACAGGTATGTAACCTCCTGACCGTTCACATATTGACATTAGCTACTTCTACCTCTCTATCAATCTGCAACTACAAGATCAGAATAACATTGGTGTATTAGAGAGTGTGGTTCATGGTAACAAATTAAAATGTTCTCAGTGCACAGCCGATCCATCAGCGTCTGACAGGATGACAGCACTGGTGACAGGTCCCAACTGAAAGATGAACTTGCCATTCTTCCTGTCAAATGCTGAGGGACCTGCTAATCCGGCATTTGAGTTTCCTCTTTATCTGTTGATGAATTGTCATGTTGAGTTCTCATTATTATCTTTCATTAGCATTTCCACATCTGCATGGACACAGTGCTGTCACACAGCAGCACAAACCAAAACCAGTGAAAGAAAATGTTGCAGGACTTTGGGTGTCAGTCCTGAAATGAAAATGCTTTAAAATAACTCTTAGGACTGGATTTGATAATTACAAGCACAGCGGCCATGGGTTAACGAGGGGTGTAATCAACCCCATGTTTAATCCTCATCACCACAGAACGAAACCCGCTGGAAAGCTGATAAGTTAATGTCGGGTGAGGATAGAAAGTGAGCTGCTTCGTGGGTCATGCGGACTGCTACCACTCACTATCTCACACAAAGAAAAGCCAATTGAACAAAATATGGACTGGCTACCATGTTGCCCGTGGAGCTGCACCCCAGCAAGAGAATTCAAATGGTGACAAGTGTGGGGCCGTAGTTCAGAAGGGAAACATGTTTCACATGTGGCAAATCTTTGTTTCTTGAATTCAAGTTGTGCATCTTGTCTGTAAGTTGTTTTTTTTTTTAACAAAATGTTTCACTTCTATTTTCTTCAGGTAATCCCTCAACTCATTGCCAGAATTGATACACCACGTGCCTTAGTGGGGCGACTTATTCACCAGCTGCTGACGGACATTGGTAGATACCATCCCCAGGTAACCAAAGCGACAACTGTTTTCTTTATCTTTCCAAACAATAGCTGCAATGTTAATCTATCTGTAATTTATTCAAACGTTACACTTAATTTAAGAAAATAATCTTTGCTAATGTTCCACATGGCAGATTAGTACAAAAACTAAAATCACATGGGATTGAGGGTGGGCTGGCTGGATGGATACAGAACTGACTTGGTTATAGAAGACAGAATAGCGTGGAAGAATGTTTTTCAGACTGGAGGTCTGTAGCTAGTGGTGTTCCGCAGGGTTCAGTTCTGGGACCTCTGTTGTTTGTAGTATATATATATATGATCTGGAGGATAATATGGATGGTCTGATTAGTAAATTTGCAGATGACACGAAGATTGGTGGATAGTGCTGGGGATTGTCAGAGGATACAACAGGATATACATAGATTGGAGACTTGGGCACAGAAATGGCACATGCAGTTTAATCCTGACAAGTGCGAGGTGATGCATTTTGGGAGATCAAATCTAGGTATGAATTGTACTATAAAAAGGCAGAACCCTTAGTAACATTAACATACAGTAGTCAGAATGTTTAAGATGGCATATGGAATGCTTGTCTTCATCAGCCTGGGACATTGAGTATAGGAGTTGGGAAATCATGTTGCAGCTCTATAAAACTTTGCTTAGCCTGCATTTGGAGTATTGCATGAAGGAAGTGGAAGCTTTGGAGAGAGTACAAAGAAAGTTCACCAGGAAGTTGCCTAGTTTCAAGGGTGTTGGCTATGAGGAGAATTTGAATAAATTTGCATTATTTTCACTGGAATGACAGAGACTGAGGGGAGATTTGATAAAGGTCTATAAAATTATAAGAGGCAGGTAGATAGAGGCTTTTCCCAAGAGTGAAAGTGTCAGTTACAAAGGGCACAGGTTTAGGGTGAGAGGAGGACAGTTTAAGGGACATATGCAGGAGAAGTTTTTCACGCAGAGTGGTGAGTGCCTGGAATGCGCTGTCAGAGCATGTGGTGGAAGCAGGCACATTAGTGAATTTAAAAGGCATCTGAATGGTACAGGATAAGGAGCAAATGGAGGGATATGAACTTAAGGAAAGGCAGAAAGTTTTTTTTTAGTTAGGGCATCATGATTAACACATGCTTGGAGCGCTAAAGGGCCTGTTTATGTGCTGCATATTTTGTTCTGTTTTACATGGTGCACCTCACTGTGCCTTTGAAGGTAGATCAGCATTAGATATGATGCATTCTCAGCGAAATAGGGAAGAGATTTAGTTTTTATGTTTACTTCAACTCCTTGGTATGTTCAACATTAACCTTAACT
The DNA here is from genome assembly GCA_024679065.1 of Sphyrna mokarran. Classification (NCBI taxonomy): domain Eukaryota; kingdom Metazoa; phylum Chordata; class Chondrichthyes; order Carcharhiniformes; family Carcharhinidae; genus Sphyrna; species Sphyrna mokarran. The sequence continues at coordinate 30,111,082 of JAGIQG010000028.1, forward strand.
CAAATCTGAATGTAGCTGAAGAAATTTACTGGACAGTTAATCATTGTGGATGGCGTGGTGCCACAGTGGTTAGCACAGCTGCTCATGTTGCCAAAGATCTGGCTTCAATTCCCAGCTTGGGTCACTGTCTATGTGGAGTTTGCATATTCTCCCTATGCCTATGTGGGTTTTCTCCGGGGTGCTCCAGTTTCCTCTCTCAGTCCGAAAGACGTGTTAGAACATAAAACATTATAGTGTAGTACAGCCCTTCGGCCCTCGATGTTGCGCCGACCAGTGGAACCAATCTAATGACCCTCTAACCTAAACTATTTCAAAGTTATCTGTATGCCTATCCACTGACCATTTGGACGCCCTTAAAATTGACAAGTCCACAACTGCTGCAGGCAGGGCATTGCACGCCTTTATTACCCTCTAAGTAAAGAACCTACCTCTGACATCCGTCCTATAACTATCACCCCTTAATTTAAAGCTATGTCCCCTCGTAGTAGCCATCACCATCTGAGGAAAAAGGCTCTCACTTTCCGTCTATCTATGTTGATTAGGTGCATTGGCCATGCTAAATTTTCTCTGTGTACCCAAACAGGCATAGGAGTATGGCGACTAGGGGATTTTCACAGTGACTTCATTGCAGTGTTAATGTAAACCTATTTGTGACACGAATAAATAAATTTTAAACAGCTTGATGGAGCGATAGTATCAAACACAAAGTGATCAATTGGGGAGGGTGAATTGCATTCTTTGTACTTTTTTCAGAAGATTATTCTTCTGTTATTATGTTTTTCGATGGATATTTACCCTTTACTAAACTAATGATTTGTAATTTTATCTACTCAGGGATGTATTGCTTTGTATTTAGGGTTATATTTTCCCTTCTATATTTGTGTCATTTAATGATGTACCTTTGGCTTAAACCACAGGCTCTGATTTACCCACTCACTGTAGCATCAAAGTCCACTACACCTGCTCGTCACAGTGCTGCCAATAAGATCCTGAAGAACATGTGTGAGCATAGCAACACACTGGTACAACAGGCCATGATGGTAAGCTGATATCTGCGCATTATTTAGCAGGTGTTTGGAGAGGAAATCAAATAGTGTTACTGTCTATTCATTACCTTTCAGAGGCTGCTTGCTAAAATTTGAAAACCATCCATAGGTTCTTTCTTTAAATGTAATAGTTATCTTAAGTGTCACTTTGGTTTACCTTTCCTGAACTGCCTAAATATTCTTGGAGTATGGTGACCAAATTATACAGAGTATTGGCCATACCGTGTTGCCTTTCCTGATTCACTGTTTCATTATCACTTCTGTCATTCTGGCCAAATGTCCCAAGATCCATGAGGAGTAATGTTATATAAATTCTTATCTCAGTTGAAAATATTGCAAGTGATGAAATAACATTCATTTTATTTCATCAAATTTCTGCTGAATAAAGATAATAGCACATACAATATCCTACAATCTAATAACTCAGTAAATGGCATATCTGGGACTCAGTCACTCATAATAAATCAGATCCAAAGCTCCAATTTTGAAATGAAAAAATAATATTTGTGTAATAAAAGATGATCCATTATCTCAAATATTATATTTACTAAACAAAAGCAGACGGTTCAGATCTATGTGGGTGTTTATGGTCCACATGAACTTCTGTCCAACCTAGTTTATCTCATCCTCTGAATATAACCTTCTATTACTTTGCCTCATTGATGCAGTTGCAGTGTATTTTCTTAAATGCATCTTTGCTTCCAGCCTCAACTACTCCCACACAGTTACAAGTGTCATATTCAAATCACTGAGTAAAAAAGTTTCTCCTAAAGCATCTTCTTTATATCTACCTTATGAATGGGGTGGCACAGTAGTTAGCACTGCTGCCTCATAGCGCCAGGGACCCGGGTTCAATTCCGACCTCGGGTCACTGTCTGTATGGAGTTTGCATATTCTCCCCGTGTCTGTGTGGGTTACCTCCTGGTGCTCAGGTTTCCTTCCACAGTTTAGGTGGATTGGCTGCACTAAATAGTTCTTTAAATCTCCCAAGATGTGTAGGTTAGGGGAATTAGCAGACTAAATATTTTGGGATACGGGGAACAGGTCTGGGTGGGATTGCTACTTCAGAAAGATTACGTGAGGTTACAAAATAGGGCCTGCCTGGGTCAGATTGATGTCGGTACTGACTCAATGGGCCAAATGGCCTCTTTGTGCACTGAGGCATTCTATGAACCCTTTCATTAAAGAACTCATTGTCATCACTCTTCTGCCTTCTCTTTCCTAGAAAAAATATGTTCAACCTCTTCAGTCTTTCCTGATAGTTATAACCTGTCACTTCTGTTCATCGTACCACTAGATACTGTATGTGAGCAAGTTAAATTAGAATTTACTGGCTTATTTAACTATTGTAGATTCTGTTCTGTTTTCTTTAAGCTTCAGGCATCATCTAAAGCCCTGAATAGGAGATAGACAAGTCTGAATTTTAATTTATCATTTAAGGAAGTTGAATTTTGAAAGGAATAAGAAGTCTCCAATGATCTCAGCTGTGTTTTGTGCATGGTTAGAAAGAATAATATTTTAATTGTTGGTATGTGAAGGAGAAGGAGAAGTGCAGAGTATGTTGCACAATATTTTGTCTTGATCCCAAACTAATTTTATTCAAAAGCAAATCATTTGAATTTTGAAATCATATAAAGTCTTTGATGGAAATGGGTACCAGAGAAAAGAGTATTAAACTTTTCATCCCCGTTCACTTATTAGGATGGAGGGTTATGGGTGAAGTTAGTGATGACACTGTTCAGGTAACGTGATAAACAGACAGTTTAAAGGTTATGATAACAAAATGAGGGAGTAAGAATAACAGTGACGGTGAGAGGAAAGGAAGGGGTAATGAAAAGGCAATGGAGACATGGGAGTTGTGATGGGACCTCACTGTCAAACACCATCTTTTTCCCTGCGAGCACCACCTCTCCCCACTTGAGATGTAGCTTGCAGTCTTTAGCAACTCCTTTTCTTCCAGAGTATGCTGTACTATACTCCACTTGCCATATTTCCAGATGAAAGGAAAATGGCAGAAGGGGAAATGGAAAATTGGAAGAGATAAGCAAAATGAAGAATTGAAGTGAATTAGGACAAGAGCAGGTTCCAGATGAGAGTTTGAGCATTAAGCCTCATGAGGGGATAAGTGAGCAATCAGTGGCTGGGCTTGGGAGGAAGCAATGAAAGGAGCTACTTTGTTTTAATGTGAGGTCACATACAGGGAATTATGGGGATTGTGCTGTGTGAGTTCAACATTGAAATTCAAAAATGGGTTCTGCAAAAATCGCATGGTTAAATAAATTACCCCTGAATGTTTCCTACATACACTGCTGACAGCATCACAACCATCATGTTCAAGATTGCAGGCCATGTATCTATGCTGAAAATGTATACTCATTACTGATCTATATTGGAGGGTTAAGTGATCATTTAGAGACTCAAATGTTGTTGTTTATATTTTCCAATTTGCAATGTCACAACTTGTAATAAAACAAAGGTCACAGCATTATTGAGGCTCTGTTACTGGAATATTTAGCAAGTTCTGTGTTATAACATACAAATCTGAACAACCCAGATTCATAATATAGCTAGACTGAAATTGAGCATTTGTAACAATCAGATCTAACACTGACTTTAGTAGATTATATAATATACTGCACATTTTTAAATCGCATGTCTTGAAATATTATATCCTTTAAGGGAACTGTAACAATAAATTCCTTGCTCAGTAATATGATGCAAAGTTTAACTTGCAATTTTTTTTAAGTTCCTATATTTGGATACAGGTACAGTGTCTCATATCTAATGATCAATAAACAACAATCCAAAAACAACAGACTTTTGTTTTAAGCCGCCATGCATGAATTTTTATTATTAGATGTGTAAAATAGCTGACTGTCAGGGGACTCCAAACTACGGACCGCAGGCCACATCCGGTTCGGCATTTGGAGACTGCTAGGTTAGGTGCTGGATTGATGTGATGGCGTGCTGATCAGTTGTAAGCTTTGCATGCCTGTGTTTTCCTGTACTCTAACTAATCCTTTACCTGACCTGGCCTAAACAACTCAACTCGAAAACCAGCATGATCCAAAGTCCTGCATGGAGCCAGTTTTGGCTATCTGTATGGCACAAAAGGTTTATTAGCTATCATAGTTAACACCTATATCATCACCAATAAACACAACTTATTGAATGTTTATTTGAGCCTGTCGATTTGATTTGTATCTGTGTAATGGCACGGTTTCCAAAGACAGATTGTTTTCCTTTCAGGTGAGTGAGGAACTTATCCGGGTTGCTATTCTGTGGCACGAAATGTGGCATGAAGGCTTGGAGGAAGCATCGAGACTTTATTTTGGAGAGCGAAATGTGAAAGGAATGTTTGCCGTTCTTGAACCTCTACACGCCATGATGGAGCGAGGTCCTCAAACTCTCAAAGAAACCTCCTTCAACCAGGTACAAGCCAAAACCACAGCTACCCTTCATCATGGAATCATACTGAAGCCATTCCAAACCAGTGTATGAGGTCTATTAATAAACAAACTCTTGTCGCTGGTGGCACTGCAAAATAGGTGAATCAGCCTTGCAGTTGTCTTCCCCAGTAGAATTTCAAATTCATCACATCCCCTGAAAACAGCATATTAAAGCTTTCTCCTCTTGAAAGAAACAAGCAAAAACAATAGTTTTTTATAGTTTTAGTCGGAGTAGAGAAGGGGGTAGAAGGGGGGGAGGAGTGGCGTTACTGGTCAAAGACTGTATCACGGTGATCGAAAAGAAGTTTGATGAGGACTTGTCTGTTGAGGTAGTATGGGCTGAGATTAGAAACAGGAGAGGAGGGGTCACCCTGTTGGGAGTCTTTTACAGACCTCCTAATAGTTCTAGAGAGGTTGAGGAAAGGATTGCGAAGTCAATTCTGATTAGGAGTGAAAGTAGTAGGGTAATTGTGATGGGGGACTTTAACTTTGCTAATATTGATTGGAAGAGCTATAGCTCTAGCTCGTTAGAGGGGTCAGTTTTCGTACAGAGTGTGCAGGAAGGTTTTTTGACTCAGTATGTAGATAGGCCAACTAGAGGTGAGGCTACATTGGATTTGGTGCTGGCAATGAGCCAGACCAGGTGTTAGGCTTGGAAGTTAGTGAACATTTTGGTGATAGTGACCACAATTCGGTTACGTTCACCTTAGTGATGGACAGGGATAGGCATGAAGCTGGGGCTGTAGTTATAGCTGGGGGAAGGGTAATTATGAGGCCATCAGGAGAGAATTAGGGTGCATAGATTGGACTAGGGAACTACAGGGACTGGGAACATCTGGAATGTGGTGCGTATTCAAGGAGCAGCTGCTGCGAGTCCTTGATAAGTATGTCCCTGTCAGGCAGGGAGGAAATGGACGAGTAAGAGAGCCTTGGTGTACGAAAAGAGTTGATTTGCTGGTTAAGAAGAAAAAGGAGGCTTATGTCAGGATGAGGCTTGAAGGTCAGGTAGTGCAATGGATAGCTATAGATTAGCTAGGAAGGAGGTAAAAAGTGAATTGAGGAGAGCTAAGAGGGGACACGAGAAGATGTTGGCTGATAGGATTAAGGAGAATCCTAAAGCTTTCTTTCGATATGTTAAGAATAGAAGATTGGGTAGGGCAAGATTAGGGCCAGTCATAGACAGCAGTGGGAAGTTGTGCGTGGAGCCTGAAGAGATTGGTGAGGCACTGAATAAATATTTCTCTTAGGTATTCACGCAGAGTGCTGGAAATGTAGCTATGGAGAGCACTGAGGTACAGGGTTGCAAATTGGGGAGTATTGTAGTGGATAGGGAGGATGTGTTAGAAATTCTCGAGGGTTTGAAGTTGGATAAGTCCCCTGGGCCGGAAGGGATTTACCCTAGGATTCTCTGGGAGGCAAGAGAGGAGATTGCAGAGCCTCTGGCTCTGATCTTCAGGTCCTCGTTGGTTACGGGTGTGGTTCCGGAGGACGGGAGGAGGGCGAATGTGGTCCCATTGTTTAAGAAGGGGAAGAGAGACCTTCCTGGGAATTATAGGCCAGTGAGTCTTACTTCTGTGGTGGGCAAGGTATTGGAGAGAATTATTAGGGATAGGATTTATAGTTATTTAGAGGGAAATGAAGTGATTGGGGATAGTCAGCATGGTTTCGTGAAGGGTAGGTCATGCCTTACTAACCTCATTGAGTTTTTTGAGAAAGTGACCAGAGAGGTGGATGGGGGTAAGGCGGTTGATGTAGTATATATGGACTTTAGTAAGGCGTTTGATAAGGTGGCCCATGGAAGACTTCTACAGAAAATGCAGATGTGTGGAATAGAGGGTGATTAGCTAATTGGATTAGAAATTGGCTGGCAGATAGAAGACAGAGGGTGGTGGTTGATGGGAGATATTCATCGTGGAGTTCGGTGACGAGTGGTGTGCATCAGGGGTCTGTTTTGGGGCCCCTGCTGTTTGTAATTTTTATAAATGATCTGGATGAGGGTATTGAGGGATGGATCAGTAAATTTGCAGATGACACTAAAGTTGGTGGAGTGGTAGATAGTGAAGAGGGGTGTTATAGTTTACAGAGTGACTTGGACAAGTTGCAGAGCTGGGCCGAGAGGTGGCAAATGGAGGTTAATGTGGAAAAGTGTGAGGTAATGCACTTGGGCAGGAACAATAAATGTGTAGAGTATAGGGCTAATGGTAGGGCTCTTAATAGTGTTGAGGAACAGAAGGATCTTGGTGTATGTGTCACTAGATCCCTGAAAGTAGGCAGTCAAGTGGATAAAGTTGTTAAGAAGGCTTATGGAGTCGTAGCTTTTATTGGTAGGGGGATTGAATTTAGGAGCCGCAGCATCATGTTGCAGCTGTACAAAACTCTAGTGCGGCCGCACTTGGAGTATTGTGTGCAGTTCTGGTCGCCACATTATAAGAAAGAGGTGGAGGCATTGGAGAGGGGACAGAGGAGGTTTACTAGGATGTTGCCTGGTATGGAGGGCAGGTCCTATGAAGAGAGGTTGAAGGATTTGAGGTTGTTTTCGTAGAAAGGAGGCGGCTAAGGGGGGATCTTATTGAAGCATATAAGATGATTAGAGGTTTGGATAGGGTGGACAGTGATAGCATTTTTCCTAGGATGGAGAAAGCTAGCACGAGGGGACACAACTTTAAATTAAGGGGTATGAGTTATAGGACGGATATCAGAGGTAGGTTCTTTACTCAAAGAGTGATTAGGGAGTGGAAGCCCTGCCTGCAGCTGTTGTAGATGCGCCAAGTTTGGTGGCGTTTAAGAGGTTAATTGATAAGTATATGGAAGAGAAGGGAATGGTTTAGTTTGGAGGGGGATTGCTTTTTATTTTGGTCGGCACAACATCGAAGGCCGAAGGGCCTGTTCTGTGCTGTATTGTTCTATGTTCTATGTTCTAATATTCCAAAGCACCACCTCCAATACATGTCTTAAAACAGTTATAAAAATTATTCCATATGAAGTTAAGTATACTTTAATCCAACAGTTTGGATCTACCTGTATTTTCCTTTCAATAAGTGTTTTGGTAAAGCTTTAGGCAAACCATTCAGTTACAACTGAGTTCACTTGTCACTTTTTATTGTTGAAGTCATTATCTCCTAAATGAGTTATTCGCGAGAGCAGAAGGCAAACAGGTTTTTATTTTCATATTCTATTGTTTCACTACTGGTTGGTCAGCTGCTTGACTCAGGCACATCATAAAAAGTGCTCAAGTTATCCCTCTGAACATTGGAAAAGCAACAAAGAGTGCCTCCTGCTCTTGTATTAATGACTATTCAAAGAACAAAACAGCACGGGAAGCAGGCCCAACGAGCCTGCGCCGCTACCCTGATGTTCCCAGCTCTACCCACGATCCCTGTCTATGTTTATAGATCTATGGATTAAAAAACAAATTTGACACAATTTAGGGAGAATTTGTTTTGCCAGTTAGCCTAAGAGCACGTTTTTGGGACGTGGGAGGAAACCCACGCAAGCACGGGGAGAATGCGCAAACTTCCACAGACACAGGCCCAAATCCATGTATCTGCACAGCACAGCAATAGTCACTGAGCTGTCGTGTTGCCCATCAAATGGTCCAGGTTTCATTCATAATAAAATACTGGACAAGGTTAAAAGAAGATGTGAGACAGGTATTTAAGTAATGAAAGAGATGATAATAGAGTACAGTGAGGGATGTTGTACATCACTCTGATCAGAGAACTAAGGAAACTTGAGTGAATTATTGTTTTTGGTAGTAACTCCTTCACATTAACCTAAGATAGCTGCTGAAATAAATGCTACATTCGTTGCACGGCCTCTAAAATGAAGAGAGCAGATTCCTAATGGAGGAATGGAGATTAGTGCATGGAATGGAGAAAGGAACAGTAAATTGTTCAGAGTAATTGTCAGATCAAAGAGAAAAATGACTTGAATTGGATACATTGAGTGACTTGATGTTGCATCGTATTTTCTTGGATAATAACAGCAATATTTTATAATATAAAACTAAAATGTTTGACAAAAACACCTGTACTTAGAGGAATCTTTTGCTTTATTTGGGATTCAGCTGACGCACATTAAATTTATCCTCAGGCATATGGCAGGGACTTGATGGAAGCACAGGAATGGTGCCGAAAGTACATGAGATCCGGCAATGTGAAGGACCTAACCCAAGCTTGGGATCTGTATTATCATGTGTTCCGACGCATTTCAAAACAGCTTCCACAGGTTGGTGTTTTACTTTCATGATAAGTGTTACTTTTTTTCCAATGTAAACAAATTAATTATGCACAACGATTGGTGAAACAATAACACAAATTCTTTATTTGAAAGTAAGATTGTATACAGATCGAGTTAAATGGAGACTATTGTATACATACCTGACCTTGACCACTGTTGCTTGCAGTCTGTCCTAAAATCTTGGAACTAATTCATCATATCCAGTTGAAGTGATAATGAGTAACGGTAGTTTAAGGTATGCTCTCTTAAAGGTGCTCACACATCATATCTCAACAATAAATATCTTCATGCTTTTGTACATAGAATTAACAGAAAAAATATCAATGGAGAAGCACTTTGATCAATAGTGATAAATTTCCTTTGGTTTATAAGCCACCTGAAATGTATTCTAGCAGAATATTTACACTTTAGGGTTTGACACCAGTCGAGCAAGATAATTACATACATTTAAAACAACTCAGTGTGTAGCGAGTGTGGTCGATGAACGATGCTGTCGTGTGACGGCAAATTTCAAAACTGCTAACAATCTTAACCAACTTTCAAAGTTTGGCATGTTTGTTATGTAGCTTACAATTGTGTGTGCAAAAACTGCTGAATTTGGCATTTTTTAACATTTGTGTTAAAGAAACAAAGCAATTGTGCATCAAAATCACTCAGAATTTAAATGACACAAAAAAATGAAGATGCTGAAACCTCAGCAGGTCTGGCAGCATAATAGAGTTAACATTTCAAATCCAAACAACTCCTCTTCAGACTTAAAGAGAGCGGGAAACGTGATGGATTATACATTGTATAAGAGGGAGCTAGAGTAGAATAGGAGGTCAATGATTGGGAAGTAGGAGAGATTGCATGAAAGAGATGTAAGCCACAAGACAGAGGAAGCATTAATGGCAGAAGGTGGGGAGGGGGGGAGAAAGTGCAGGTGTCATTGGGACAAAAAGTGCTTTTGATATAAACATTCCAATGCAGTAACTCTGGTCAGTGGGAAAATAATTGGTAAAATAAAATGAACCAATATTGGTTCATTGGTCATATTGTACCAATATTATTGGTAAAATAAAATGAACCAATTTCTGAATGTCATTGGGGGGCATTGTTGGGGTTTATCCTGTAACTGTGCTGTGATCTGATCTGAAACTGTTCCATGTTAACACAAAAATGCGAAGTGCCACTATCATTCACTCCAGTGAATACAAATTATAATTAGCCCAAAAAAAACTTTGCAATGCAAAGTTTGGAAAGATAAGTAAACAGGTGATGGTCATTTTGGATGTTTTTCCTGAAAGATGCCAGAACAAAATTGTTGATGATAAATCTTGTATTTTACTCGTATTTAATTGTATCATTAATTCTGTCCATTTAAGCAAATCTTTTAAGCAATCATAGAAATGGAATGTGCCTTGTATCTTTTTGCAGCTCACCTCACTTGAACTCCAATATGTATCACCTAAGTTGTTGATGTGTCGTGACTTAGAATTAGCAGTACCAGGAACATATGATCCCAACCAACCAATCATCCGGATTCAATCAATAGCTCCCTCACTTCAGGTCATAACCTCCAAACAACGACCAAGAAAGCTGACCATCATGGGTAAGTAAAATACGCTCTGTAAATAACCAGTTTCTATTTCATTTTGGTAATATTCTTCTAAGTGAGAATAGTTTAAAAACAAATACATACCATCCATCATCTACTATTTCTTTGTATCAAGACATCAAAGAGAGATATAAACATTGCCAGGGTTTTAAAACAATAGGTGATGTAAATTTGAACCAAGCTGAGTTCTTAGAAATATGGGCCTCTTTATTAGCCTCACCATGACAGCTGGGAGAGATACAGGTTTAGAATGAATAAATGGAAAAATGACACTAATCCACCAGATATATCCCATCGCTATTTTTACAGCGATGCATTTCAGAGTGCAGTGCCCACTGTGGAGAGACGAACGCTTAATTAACATATTTAAATCTGACTTCCACAGTGTAATTAAAAACCCAGTTTTATATTTCACAATTGTTGAGGGTTTCCCAGGCATCAAGAAACTGGACAATGAAAGAGTTGCTGGTGTGTGGGCCAGAAGGAGCAAGATTGCTTCAATCTCCCTGTTGATAATCATGCCCTCTCTGTCCCTCCATGTTCCCCCATCCCTGATCCATTGTGATCTTCAATTGCTTCTTCCCCTCCAGCAGCTTATGACCAAATCTCAATTGCCGACCACTTCCAGTCCTACGATGACCTCTCCTAGTCTGTCAGGTTAGTTGGCTGCCATTCAGACAATGGAAGAAACAAAACGGGGTTTTGCCACTAAAATCAGTAGATCCTGTGTACCCAGCTTCCTAGTTTCTCCAGCCTTTATTGGGCCTCAATACCTTCTCATAAATATCAGGGTCATGGAGAAAAGGATAGAGAAACTCCATTGATCCTGGTAAAAATGATTATGCAATATGGACAATGCAATGATTTAATTTCAAAATAGACCGCTTGTAGTGGAGAGAAAGAGTATGTGGAATTGCGTATTTGAAGTTGAAGAGAAGAAAGTTTATGAGCAGTTCCAACTGCAGTATATAAAATAAAAACAGACAAAAAGAATCACAGAACAGAGGGTAGAAGGAAAGGGAGGCGTTTGCTACTAGGTTGTGAGCTCTTTGTAGTCTTTAAATATTGGAACAGCATAACCCTGATATCAAGGTACGGAAAATCAATTTGTCAGTCATTTCACTTTCAGAGCTAAAGCCTTTATTCCCTTTGTGCAGGGCACAAAGCCAGGAAAGCTTTGGGGTTTTGAGATTGAAGGAAGGGGGCTGATGGAAACAGCACAGTTGTTAGCAAGCTTTTCTCACAGCTAACCAATGGCAAATCAATATTACAGCTATTACTGGGTGTTTGTATTCTGCCATTTAGCAAAATGAAAGTCATGTGCAAAATATTAGCTAGTCCAAACAAATTCTGATTCTCTACAAAGCTGTAAAAAAAAAAAAATGTGACTTGTGGGTTTCTTCCCCTGACTCAACATTAACAGAATTTTTTGCCTCCCTGTAGGGAGTAATAGCCATGAATTCATGTTCTTGCTAAAGGGTCATGAAGATCTGCGTCAGGACGAGAGGGTGATGCAGCTTTTTGGATTGGTGAATACCTTGCTGGCAAATGACCCAGCATCTCTTCGGAAAAACCTCAGGTAATGAAATGTGTTGGTGTCGATATCCAAAAGCATGTAGCTAAGAGATTCTCTTCTCTTATTATGGTCATTGCGGAGCTCAGGACAGGCAGGCAAAATAATTGGTAGAAATAGATGTAGTAAGTAGCCTAATGATTATGGCATTGGATCAAGCAACCCAGAGGTCAACAGTTTGTAAACAATAACAACAAAGTTTAATAACATAAGACCAAGGAAATATCAGCCCAATTGAAACAATAAAGTTCACATCGTAAATGCTGCTGGGACCCGATGCTCACATTGGGAGAGCTATGGAGCAAGCCTAACCTTGGGATACCAATCCAATCTCAACCTTCAACATCCCAGGAATTGACCTAACATACTGACGGGCTCATTTGGAGTAGGGGCAGGGTAACATGTAATCAGTTGTGAGTGAATCCTTAACATTAAATCAGAATTCCCACTTAGGCCCAAGACTTCAGATCAAATATTGGCTATAGATCTTATTAACACCACCTGCTTCCATCTACCACCTTCCTTCACCCCAACCACCCAACTATAAGTCAGCATCAGGAGAAGAATTTTACTACCGTCTGTAATGTCACAGCCTAGTACAATCAACTTTCCTTGGTTACCATTGAAGACCAACCCTGGTTCCATGCAGAGTCGAGCATGTCATGACCTAGAACAACACCAGTCATACCTCAGCATGATGCATAAATCTGGCGAAGACACTATGAAGGTGCTAAATGATAAAAGCTGCAGGACATAGACAGAACTAAGTGATGATGGCACTATCAGATCTTAGCAACGCTCAGTACCTTAGCACATACAGTTCAGGGTGTGCTGGAAACCAGGCAACTAGCTGGATGAAAATCTATTCACATTCCTGTGTTCATTTGGAGAGAAATCCAACATGATGTGAAAGATGAGGGTGAAGTGTTTGTAAGTGTTCTCGCTCATAAGTTCCAAGTGAATAATTCTACTCTGCCTGTTCCTGAGCTTCCTAGATTTATTACCAACCTCAGGCAATTTGATTCACCCAAAAAGACATTAAGTATTGAATAGGGTGGGGCAATGAGTATGGACAACATTCTGCCTGCTTGATGCTGAAGCTATATACTTAGAACTATCTACTTCTTTAACCAAGCTGTTCCACTGCAGTTATAGCTTTGACATCAAACCAAAGATGTAGAACATTGAAATAAAAACAGAAAATGATGGAAATACTTGCCTGGTCAGACAGCATCGACAGAAAGAGAAACAAAGTTTATAGTTTTGGATCAAAAATATTTTGTCAGAACTGTAACAGTTTTTCCAGATAGAGGGGGAAAGGGGGAGGAGAGGTAAGAACCAAAAGGTAAGTCTGCCATTGGCTGAAAGGGAAAGTTCCCCTCCAAGTGACTGATCATACAGACTTGGAAATATATCGCTGTTTCTTCACTATCGCCAGGTCAAAATCCTGGCACTCCCTCTCTCACAGTACAGTGGGTGTAGCTACACCACATGGACTGCAGCAGTTCAAGGAGGCAGCTCACCACCACTACTTCGAGGCCAAATTTGCCATGGGTAGTTAATGCTGAGCTAGTCAGAATGCCCACATCCCATAAATTAATAAAAACAAAGAAGGGCATGAGTTATTAAATGATGGTACAAGGAAATATGGGACAAGTAAATAAACAAAACATGGCTCAGGAGGAGCTGTAAATGTCAGCAACAGCAAGAAGTCTGACAATACCAGGTTAAAGTCTAACAGGTTTATTTGGAATTTCAAGCTTTTGGAGAGTGCTCCTTCATCTGAGGAACATCGGTTAAAAAGGGACTTCAATAGTGGTACAGAGCAACAATTACTTGCCAGTAACTTTTTCACTGATGCTGATTTGAGGAACTCAACCAGAGTTCTCAGCTCCAGACTTCACTCATTGATGGATCTTAAAAGCTGCTAGCAGAAAAGGCAGCTCTGTTCCTGATGCAGTGTATGAAGGAGATACATGCTAAATGGAAATGAGCAAAGCTCAGAGGCTGATTATGGTACAGCTCTTCAAGGATGTAAAAGCATCGTTAGATTGTCAATCATGAAGCATTTCCAGTGACATTTCAAGTGTCAATCCATTTGTGTGTATATCAAAATGAGTAATATTCTCCTGAATTTTAACAGCAGAAAAATATTCCTGATGGAAGATATATTTAGCTTGTATTCCACATTAGCTAAATTTTAAACATTGAATTGTTTCACAAAGAAAGAAAACATTTATTTTTGAAACATTTTTTAAAAACTTGCAATGCATTTAGATGTTTCTGTCATATTTTGGGCTTTTCCCTCCAGCATTCAGAGATATGCTGTCATTCCTCTCTCCACAAACTCCGGTTTAATTGGCTGGGTCCCACACTGCGACACACTCCACGCACTTATTCGAGATTATCGAGAGAAAAAAAAGATTCTGCTAAACATTGAGCACCGCATCATGCTCAGGGTAGGTAACCAATTTAGTTCAAATGTATGTTTTATTTCTGTTATGTCATTACTTTCATTCCCTTTCCTTAAAAAAATTAAATTAACTTTCTTCCTTGAATATACTAGGTCATGTAGTCAAAGCCAGGCTTACTCAAGGGGCAGGTAGATGTAGAATCTGAACTGTTTGGGGAACTGGTGCCTTATCAGATAGAAGGCCTTCTTCAAATTTGCAACAAATCTATTCAACACAATACACATCAAAACACTTTCAATACAATATATTTTGAATACAATAAATTAATCACAAGATCTCTTCTGGCTTGACAGTTTCCAATTAACTCAGTTTAAAGCTTCATCTGGCTGTAACATAGAAAAATAGAGAGTTAAATGAATGGATCCTTTTTAATGTGGAAATTTGTAACTAGTGGAGTCCCACAGGGATCAGTTCTTGGCCCACAATTGTTCACTATTTACATTAATAACCTGGAGCAAGGAACAGAATATAAGGTTCCACGTTTGTCAATGGTACAAAGATAGTTGGAAGGGCATGTCGTGATGAGGATATTGTGACCCTGCAATAGGATATAGATAGATTGGGTAACTGAGCGAAAATCTACAAATGGAGTTCAATATGGGTAAGTGTGAGGTCATGCACTTCAGTATGACAAATCAAAAGGCAGATTATTATCCAAATGGAGAAAGATTGTAGGTGAGTGAAATACAGAGAGATCTAAGTGTTCTAGTGCATGAATCACAAAAAGCTAGCAGGTCAAGTTGTTAAAGACAGTAAATGGCATTTTGGCAAAGGGCTTGGAGCTTAAAAATAAGAAGGTATTGTTGCAATTTTACAGGGTGTTGGTGAAGTCTCTCCCGGTATACAGAGTACAATTTTGGCCCTTTACCTAAAAGTGATTTAGTAACATTGGAGACAGTCCAAAGGAGATTCACCAGGCTAATCCTGGGATAAAAGGGTTGTCCTATGAAGACTGACTTATTAGTCTGAGTCTGTATTTCATGGAGTTTGGAAGAGTGAGGGATAACCTTATTCAAATATATAAGATCCTGAGGGGGCTTGATAGGGTAGATGATGAGATGTTGTCACTAGTGGGAGAGCCTCGAACAAGGGGACTTAGTTGCAAGATAAAGGGGCAGTCATTTAAAGTTGAGATGATAGAAATTTCTTCTGGAATTATTTGCCCCAAAAGTGGTGGAGGCTGGATCATTAGAAATATTCAAAGTGAAGATGGATAAGTATTTGATAAATTGAGAAATGGAAGGCTGTGGGGAATTGGCACAGAGAAAGAGATAACACTGGCATAGTTCAGTCACAATTATATTGAATGCGGGTCAGACTTGAAGGTTTTTCTTGTGTCCATCTGCTCACTGATGCATTCATTCTCTACAGAGTTATGAACATCAGTTTCTTGAACTCATTAAATGGGAACGCAAAGCACATAAAGCCAATAATTTATTTTCATTGCAAGGTATTTTACATGCCACCATGTGCATCTAGTTTTGGTTGTATTTAAAAGATGTAATATTTTGATGTAAATTCAAAGCTGTATTTCTGGTTCAGTACATAATGCCAACATAAAAAATGGGAGCAGAAGTAGGCCAATTGACCCCTCGAGCCTGCTCTGCCATTCAATAAGATCATGTATTTGATTTCCACATTCCCCATATCCCTTAATTCCTTTGCCAACGAAAATCCTAACTCCCTCTACTTTAAAAACATTCAGTGTTTCCATTTCCACTGCCTTCTGAGGCAGAGTTCCAAAGAGGCTTGAATGAACATCAGCCAAAGCACTGAGCCTAGTGATTGTAAAGCAAAAAAAAATTACTGTTTTTATGAAGAAGTGAATCAAAAGAAACATTTTTTAGTGAAACTATTTGTGGCCTTTTCCATTGTGAGATCCAGTTTTCCAAAGTTAGTTCCGTCTTGTCTTCTTTACATGCCTCCCTTTCTTCTTTATCCCTGTTTTTAATAACAATTTTTTTTTAATGTGCATGTGACTTTTGACTCTTGAGAGTTTTGAAAATTCAGTCCAAACTGCCACAGGGAAAATATGATTATACTACATGCTTTGTTTTATTTTAACCAACAGATGGCTCCGGACTACGATCATCTTACCCTGATGCAGAAGGTTGAAGTGTTTGAGCATGCAGTGAACAATACAGCTGGAGATGATCTGGCCAAGTTGCTGTGGCTGAAGAGTCCCAGCTCAGAGGTAAAACCTTGTTTAATATTCAGAGTGATCTCCACACAGCCTGCAGCCCCCAGCTGTATTTTAATGGATGCATTCTGTACAAAATATCTGTTTCCAGCTTTCTTATAAATAACAATATTAAAACACCGGATAAATTCTCAGCTTTACTGGATTTTGATCACCTATCACATCTCTTCTTGCTTTCAATCCAGGTGGTGAAGGTGAATTTCCCCACCGTAGACACAGGAAAGAATTCTCTATTTGTAACACAGTCATAACAGAGTCATGAACACTTTCATGAGGTTTTCACCTCTTGATCCTTAGTAAATCCTTCAACACATTCCTTTGCACGTGGCATCCAAGAACCATCAGTAGGTCTCAAATCAACTGTGGACTACAAGGCAAAGTAATAGATTTAGTTGACATGAATTCAAAAGAAGTGATGACAGAAATCTAATGTAACAACAGAAATGTTGGATATATGCAGCAGGTCCATCATTATCAGCAGCAAATACATGAATATTTTAGTTGGGACTCTTCATTGCAAGAATTCTAACAATGGGTCACATCCTTGCTAGGCTAACTTCCTCTTTCAGAAGTTGGTTGACTTGGCCATTTTCTGTTCTTCATGCAAAGGATATTTTTCTCCGAGTGGTAAAGTGTGGAAAAGAAATCTCAGATCTGAGTTATCTCTTTGTAGCAAATAGGATGTTCGATGAAGTGCTACACTTTGAACGTGTGCTTAATGTTAAGCCTTTCAAAGAAATGCTTGTATTGATATGCAAAAATGATTCTTTTCTTAAAATATGAAGAACCTTGTTTTAAGGTTCTCTTATTCAACAGTAGTGTCCGTACAATAGCCTCACATTGAATTCCTTTTTCCACGAGGGCTAGATGGTGGTGTATTGATGCTGTTTCTGGACTAGTAATTCAAAGGCCCAGGTTAATGCACTGAGACACATGTTCGAATCCCATGATGGTAGCTGATGCAATATTAATGCAGTTAATAAAATCTGCAATTGAAAGCTAGTCTCAATAATGCTCTCCATGAAACTGTCATCGAATGTTGTAAAAACTCACCAGTACACAATCCACATCAGCACTTTTACATGGATTAGCCCATCACCACTAATCACATGAAACAATTTAAAACACAACTTTATTCTCTCCTGTAAATAAGAATTTGTTTACCACTACTGGTTCTGCTTTCTGTTGTGCATCACAGAATATCACTTCTTATTTTGGACATTTTGTATATTTTTCTGTGTCTTTACTGAAAAGATAAAGCAATTGATTCAGTCTGGGTCACTTTGTAAAAAGAAATACTGATATTTGCCAACAATCCTGCTGAAATTTGGAATTACACCAAATTTCACTAACTATAAACTATAAATTGACACAACTCTTGATATGGCTTCAGGATATTCTTTTGCTCCTCTTTGGAATCAGATGTTTTATTGTCAATAGGATGTTGAGTTTGAAACAACAGTTTATGAACTACTTTGTTCAGTTCAATTCTGTATTGTCATTCTCTTTTCATGGCTACTGTCTTTACTGTCCAGGCTGGTGAAGGAAGTGTCAGCTTCCCAGGCAACTGAATCTTTCTTCTCCTGTTAAAATGCACAGTAAGAAGTTTCACAGCACCAGGTTAAAGTCCAACAGGTTTATTTGGAATCAGGAGCCTTCAGAGCGCTGCTTCTTCATCAGGTGAAGTTTGCACATTCTCCTACTGCTCCTTCATCACTCACCTGATGAAAGACCAGCGCTCCGAAAGCTCGTGATTCCAAATAAACCTGTTGGGCTTTAACTTGGTGTTGTGAGACTTCTTACTGTGCCCACCCCAGTCCAACTCCAACAATCCTGGTAGAACTTGGAACTACACCAAGTTCCACTAGCAATAAACTATATATCATGAAACATAATGTTTAAATGCAGGAATACAGTTTATTTGTAATTACTGTAAATTCTCAATGAGTCAACAGGCACGAGAACTGCTTTGAAATTCGGATTAAGCAAAGGCTTGTATGAATGCACCTCTATTTAACAAGATCATGGTGGCACAGTGGTTAACACTGCTGCCTCAGTGTCACGGATCTGGGTTCACCCGTGTGTGGCAACTAGGGGATTTTCACAATAACTTCATTGCAGTGTTAATGTCAGTCTTATTTGTGACACTAATAAATATGCTTACAAATGCAAAATGGACACGTTCTAAGCTCAGGTTGCATTGAACCACCTTAGCAGAGCTGTTTTGTCATCAGGATAGACAACTGTTCGCATCCTCTTTCTTTCTGAAGAGAATGTCTGTTTGTTGAATTGTTCCAAGATGTTCTCCTTGGTTTTCAGAATGATGAACAAATTTGATAGTTAATCTTGCAATATGAACTTTCCTCTCCAAGCCATGGTTTTCCGTTTGCTCTATCGACTTCTTCCTCTCTCTAATCAGCAACACTTTCTAACTTTCTCACAGGTTTCACCATACCTTCATAAGGAAATCTCAATGTGAAATGATGGGCTATCCAGCATTTCATATTTGAGACACTTAGGTCTAACCATTTCTCTCTGGTCAGCATGGTCATGTGACTCATGATGGAAGAGGACAGCTTATTTGCCCCACAGAAGTGTCCCTTTTGCAGGCACCAAACAAAATTTTGATCAAACTGGATGGACCACTGCAGAATTTCAACTAATTGCTGGCATAGTTCTGTCTGTAGCTTTTACTATTCTGGCAGTCAGAATAGTTGATAACATTGACATCTGAGTTTGACTCAGATTTCACTGTAATACAGAAAATCAGTTGATGTTTGATAAGCAAAGTGAAAAAATATGAATATTTATTGTGCTCCAAGAGATTCCTTCGTTGTAAACCAGTTAATGTATGTTTTTGAGGAGATTAACACTGATCTACATTTGTGATACTCTGCAGGTGTGGTTTGACCGAAGAACCAATTACACACGCTCATTGGCTGTGATGTCAATGGTGGGTTATATCCTGGGACTAGGGGATCGGTAAGGAGATTTTTCTAACTGCATGCTAACGATCCAATGGCCTCCTCAGCTGCCTTCAGAATATTCGTGAGAGAATAATTTGGCTCCTATTTGTAGCAACTCTCTAAACAATTTCATTACTTTGGAAATCCTCTGCTTGTATCTGTGTGTGCATGTGCTGAATGCAGACATGTTATTTAACAAGATGCCAAAGGGTCTGTTTCCCATCAGATTTGATGCCTTTTGGAGAAATAGGATTAGAGTTAGCAAGAGATGAATGACATTGAATATGTTATTTATTCATGAGCTGTATACACTTGATGTGTTTAATCGTCCTTATTCATTATAGAATCTTGGAATGAAAACTCCTTCAAAACTAGCTGAATCCATTGCCATATTTCCCATGAAATCTGACAGCACATTTGCATTTTTTTTCCCCAGACATCCGTCAAACCTGATGCTTGATAGACTAAGTGGAAAAATTTTGCACATCGACTTTGGGGATTGTTTCGAGGTAAGGTGGTGGCTGTGAGCAAACAACCACTATACACCATATGACTTTGGAAATCATCCATTATGAGGGAACATTTAGCTTGCTTATTTTCACAATACCGGGCACACTCTGTTAATTAAGGTCCCTAATGCAAGAAATGAATTCAGTATTCTTCATTCTTGATGCTGATCTAAAACTGCCACAAATTGCACAGGCTAGTATCAGTGGAATTTAGTCTGTGTAAGCATATGAACAATGGTCTCATTCAGGATTTCTACTGAAGTGGCAGGAAGAAAAGAAGGAAATAAATCTATGTGTTGTTAAAGTGCCATGTTCAACATTCCCTGTAGGTGCAGCAGTTGCAGCTGCCCTACAATGGATGCGAATACCAGTCTGAGCCATGAGATGAGAAAGTCATCATTGAAAAGAGTGAACTTAAAAGGTTGAGCTTGCCCATTGCCCAGCAGTATGGGAAGAGCTTTGGAAGTAGGTAACAATGGCACCGTGATTAGCACTGCTGCCATAATTACCAGGGACCTGGATTCAATTTCTGGCTTGGATCACTGTCTGTGTGGAATCTGCATGTTTTCCTGTGTCTGCATGGGTTTCCTCCAGGTACTCCAGTTTCCTCCCACAGTCTAAAAGATGTGCTGGTCATGCTAGCTCTATCAACATCGGCCATGTTAAATTCTCCTTCAGTGTACCCAAATAGGTGCCGTAGTGCGGCAACCAGTGGATTTTCAAAATAACTTCATTGCAGTGTCAATATCAGCCTATTTGTGATTCTAAAATGTAAACTTTCACCCTTTTAGTATAGAGAAGAAGCTCAGAAATAAAGAACAGTGGAAATGCTGTCAGACTACACTAGTGATATAAATTACAGTGTTCTAGTGCTAACTATTTTTATGAATCCATTTTTCCAAAGGTTGCTATGACTAGGGAGAAATTCCCAGAGAAGATCCCATTCAGACTGACCAGGATGTTAACCAATGCCATGGAGGTAATAACTTTGCCTTATTGCCAGCTTTTATGTAATAAGGTGATCTATCATACAGAAGGTATTTATAAGCATCAGCTGTTGTCCTATACTGTTGCTCATTGATAAATTGGAATGCAGATGGGATGTATAGCTCATAACCCAATCTTTAATTTCAGACTCCTGCACTTGAAATTCCTGTGAAAAGTTACCTAATGGTATATACTGAGTTCAATTAAAAAGTGGTTATTATTAGAAATATCTCTGGATTGATAACTACTTGAAGAAGCTCAGCTTTGCTGTTTGAGGAAGAGGCAAAGTTATTTTATCAAAGGTCTGAAAGTGGCTAGCTTTATAATGTATTAGTTTCAAATTTGTTCACTTGTGAGTTGTTAACATTTTGTACAATGTTGTGCATCTGAATTTATTTTGATACATTTCTGAAGGAATGCTGCATTGTTGGAGGTGGCATCACCTTTCAGATATTAAACCACAGCCACCTCTGCCCTCTCAGGTATAATATGAAATCTCACAACACCAAGTTAACTCACCTGATGAAGGAGCAGCACTCCGAAAGTTCTCAAACCTGGTGTTGTGAGATTTCTGACTGTGTCTGCTTTAGTCCAACACTGGCATCTCCACATCATTGCTCTGAGATAGACATTAAAAGATCATGTGGCACTATTTTTTTAAAAAAGGGCACTTCTTCCAATATCATGACTAACATTTATTCCTCAGCCAATATCATCAAAGGAAAAGCAAAACAGATTAATTCACTGCGGTCTCTGGGACATGCTGTATTCAAATTGGCTGTCAGATTTCCACATGACAAGAGTGACTTCACTTCAGAAACAATTAATTGGCTGTACTGTGTTTTGGGATGTTATAAGAATGTGGAAGATTCCAAATAAATGTTTATTTTTATGAAATATTAATTTTCCTAATGGTTTGAAGATCAACAGTGAATAATAGTATGTTATGTATACAGTACAGTTAGCACATCACTGATAAATTTTTCAGGTTATGGAAGAGATTTAGCAATGTCTATCAGGACCAGTTGTGGGGAAGGAGTCTAATTAGAGCCTGGTGCTAAAGTTTTATTTCAGAATGGCTTCGGCTATTGCAGTTGGGGAAGTTGATGGATTTACAAAAGGAAAAGATTTAATTAAAAAGCCTTGATGGAGCTCAGAGATAGGAATGAATGCAAAACAAGAAACATGTTCGTTTCACTTGAATCTGAAGCTTATGACAGTCACTGCGATCGATAGAGTGGTACGTTTTTAATAGTCTTCCCGGAACATGTCAATATTCTCTGCCATTTTATTCCTAGGAACATATGATAATCCACTCATCTCTGAATTTCCAACATTTAAAGAAACACTCGATCTAGGTAAACAGAGTCATGACAGCTGTATCACTTTATTTGTTGCATTGCAATGTAATTGCTTCAAAAAGTAATTCTATTCAGTGTGATTGGGCAGATAATTGAAAGATTGTTTACCAAATGTAGTTAGCCAAATAAAATTAGAAGTTATCAATTGGAAAGGAGACAAATAGGGACTTGGCAAATGAGGAGGAAAAAAATAAATTGAATAGCCACAACTGATTAGGACATGTTATTCTAAAAATATATTATCACAATAGCCTAGCTTAAATAGTAAAGTCTGCGCTCCTAAGAGAAGTAGGAAAATTTTGAGGAATTTCTTTATGCAGGGAAATCACCAATGTAACTGCTAAATTATTAAACATGAAATAACTTGCATTTAGGTAGCACCTTTCATGTGCTTAAGACAACGAAAAGTGCTTTACAACCACTTAATTTTGAAGTGTAGTCACTGCTGTGATGTAGTAACCAATTTGTTCACAGAAAAGTCTCTCAAACAGTAGCGTTCAAATGTCCAAATGATTTAATACGTTTCTGCAATGATGTTGGTACACTGGGACAACTCCCCTAATTTTCATTATAATTTCTTGGATTCTTCCTCATTCATCTGAGAAGGCGGCCAGGGCGTCAGTTTAACAACTCATCTTGAGGATGGCATACCCACTTGTGCTGCATTCCTTCAGCCTTGCACGGGAACAAACCCAAAACCAAATGCTCCATTGATATTCCATTTCTAATAACTACATTGTCACCATTTCACAGGTAACAGGATTGGATGGTAACTATCGAATCACATGTCATACGGTGATGGAAGTACTTCGGGAGCACAGGGACAGTGTCATGGCTGTGCTTGAGGCCTTTGTTTATGATCCCTTGTTAAACTGGAGGCTAATGGACAGTGAGTATTCAAGAGGATTTCAGAAGTAAAAGCTTTCGAGACTTTATTGAAATCCAGAATAAAAGGTTCACTAGGTTCATTGGAAACTAGTGTTTCAGATAAACCCAATTATGTATTGTATTCTCAACACAGATCTCCAAGCTTAAGTTAATAATAAGTCCACACAACTATTTGCATTTAAATTTATTTATTAGTGCCACAAGTAGACTTATATTAACATTGTAGTGAAGTTACTGTGAAAATCGCCTAGTCGCCACACTCAGGCACCTGTTCACTTACACTGAGGGAAAATTTAGCACGGCCAATGCACTTAACCTTGTGTTTAGTGTGGTAACTTGGTGTTGCATTGTGTTTTAAATATAATAAGCACAAAGGCAAGAAAATGGCTTTTTAGATTTGCATTCAGAATAAATATTCCCATTTATTTTTTGAACAGTTTGATGCTTGGGCATTAAAGGAAGCACTCACTGTGATTTAATTCAAATGCATTTTAATTCCCACTTACCCGAACAGGTGCTGGAGTGTGGCGACTAGGGGATTTTCACAGTAACTTCATTGCAGTGTTAATGTAAGCCTACTTGTGATAATAAATAAACTTTAAAATAATAAATAAATACTTAGGCATGTGTTCTCTGTTATCGATGTTAATATCCATTACGCAATTATGGGTCTGGAATGCGTTGCTTGGAAGTGTAGTGGAGACAGGTTCAATCACAGCATTGAAGAGGGCATTTGATGATTACTGAATAAAAACAAATGTAGGAGTACTGCATAAAAGGTAGGGGAATGGCACTGAGTTGTTCTCTTCATTTGAAGACCTGACGTAGACACGATACACCAAGTGCCATAACAATTCTGTGATTGTGTAGGTAGTAGTCATTATTTAACAATAATATGTTAAACTGACAATTACATCATATTCAACTACTCTTCTTCTGTCATTGAGAATTAAAACCAAGTATAGTTTTTAAATGAAGCAATGTTCAAGACTGGAAGATAACTGGATCAGGATGCACAAATCTAATTTTAAAGTCAAACATTCTGTCCTTATTTTTAAATAAAACTATGACTTAATATCATTAAACAATAAGGGAAATATAGAATTTGCTTAGAAGCTGAAGGAGCTCAAGAATCGCAAAATTGATGCTTTTTTAAATTCTTTTATGAAACGTTGCTGGCTGGGTTAGCATTCATTGCCCATTCCTAATTGCTCTTGCTAGACCATTTCAGAAGATTAAGAATCAAACACATTGCTATGGATGTCACATGTTGGATGACAGATTTCATTCCCATAGGGACATTAGTGAATCAAATGGATTCTGCTTTTAGATTTTTACTGAATTCTGATTTCATCATCTGATGTGGTAGGATTTGAACTCAGAATTCCAGAGCATTATCCTCGGTCTCTGGATTACAAGTTCTGCAAAATATTACAATACCACCACCCTTCCTTATATGTTGCCACTACTGGCGTTCATGTAGGCAGTTTCCTTTATGAATGTGGGTGCAAATTTAAAATGCAAGTTGA
Organism: Sphyrna mokarran; assembly: GCA_024679065.1. Classification (NCBI taxonomy): domain Eukaryota; kingdom Metazoa; phylum Chordata; class Chondrichthyes; order Carcharhiniformes; family Carcharhinidae; genus Sphyrna; species Sphyrna mokarran. The sequence goes on from JAGIQG010000028.1 coordinate 30,135,900, forward strand.
CCTAAATCTGTGACAAAAATGTGTAGATAGATAATGCGTGCAAACATAATGTGATTTTACATCTGTAGTAATTTATTTTTGCATATATGGTCCTTTGTTCTCCTGATGGCTGTGTGTCCTTCCTGAGGTATGGAACCATGAGAACTTTCCACCTCATTCAAATAGTATTTTATATATCTAGACTTAAACAGTGTCTAGAAGGAAAATGACAATCACTCAATGTGCATTGGCAATGGTCACTGGATAGTGATTTTGATTAGGGACCATAACTATTTTCCTTACTCAAGCCAGGGTCCCTGAACCTATTTAAAACATTCTTCTGTCAATGCAGAATGGAAATAAAGATGAATAATTTTTATAAATGGTAAAAATCGTGTCCTCTAGTTTCCAAATACATGTATCCAAATGTACTTCTAATAGCATTTTTCTGAAAATATAGTTTGTTTTCCACAGAATTAGAATTTGAGGAATAGTTTGAGCATTTAAAAAAAACTATACACATAGTTTACCTCAGCTCATCTCCTCCATGGTCTTGTTTCCTTTAAACTTGACATCTCCATTCCTGCCCCACCTCCCATATGCCATCCTCCATTAATTCAAGTTGTCACTGTTGTTGAATTAGCTATTCACTAAAAGCTGTCCACTGTATACAGTTAAATAACTCTAATATCTTATTTCCCTTTTTCAGCAAACATTAAAGGTAATAAACGGTCCAGGACAAGGACAGATTCCTACTCAACCAGTCAAACAGCCGGTTAGTAACCCTGTTTTCAGAGTATCAGTTCTGATCAATCGTAGGTAATTAATTTGTTGGTGTCAGCATATTTCAGTCCATGCTATATTTTTGGGATGCACATGTGGGTTGGGTGCACGGAGGAGAAAAGAGACGGACTCCTACCAATTTTCTTATCTCCTCTTCTGAAAATGTTGACTTGTTGGTTTTGGTCCAGGGATACCAAGGAACCTAACCCCTATCATCAGTTATCATTTATGCATAAGCTTGAGCATTATTTACATGAGGATTCTAGAGTCAAGTCTAATCATATCCTCCCTCAGTGCTGTAGAAATGCTTTATTTATGTTGAGAGTGTTGCTCTTCTCGTGTATTTGCAGTATTTTCTGCTAATATTGAAAATTTCTCCATTAGTACTGTGCAGAGTGTTGCTTTTCTGAAATTGTTGTTCCATTTGTGATTCAGAATTGCTCGATGGGGTAGAACTTGGAGAAGCTACACATAAGAAGCCAGGTACAACTGTGCCTGAATCCATCCATTCCTTCAGTAAGTTGTGTTGATATTAATATGTACAACTTTATGTGATATCTTTTTAGTTTAGTATTTCCAGTGTTATGTTTAAAAATTCTACCATTAAAATGACAAATAAACATTGATTGTAACACTTACATGATCAAATAAAAAAGGAATTGCGAGGACATGGTTGTTCATGTTTGAAATGTTCCAGTTTGAACTTCAAAGATTCTTTTTAATTTAGTCATTTTTTTAATTCAGTTATGGGATGTGGATGTTACTGGCTAGGTCAGCATTTATTTGTCCTTGAGAAAGGTGAGGATAAGCGATGTTCTTGAACCACTGCAGCCCATCTGGTGTAGGTATACCCTCATTGCTCTCAAGATGGGAGCTCCAAGATATTGACCCAGCAACAATGAAGGAATGGCAATAAGTCAGGATGGCTAGTGACTTGGAGGGGAATTTCCAAATGGTGGTATTCCCATATATCTGTTACCCTTGTCCTTCTGGATGGTAGCAGTCATGAACTTGGGAGATGCTGCCTAAAATGTCTTCATGACCCCGCAGTGCCATTGAATGTCATGAGTTGATGGTTGCATTCTCTTGTGTTAGAGATGGTAATAGTGTGACAGGAATGTTACTTACAACTTGTCCAAGCCTGGATTTTGTTCCAGTCATGCTCCATTGGACATGAAAAGCTGTTGAACAAATAACTGATCAGTTACCAATAAAGAGAGAGGAGTGTGCAAAGACTTAGGCTTTAATCAGATTAACTTTGTATTTTCTGACAGTGTGTACAGTTCAGTAATAATGTGGAGTTATTGGATTAATGATACATAGCAACAAAATTTCATTTCAGCATACAATAGCCATGCCACAGTCCATAGTCTCCCATAGTAAATTGTTCTCTTTTTCAGTTGGGGATGGTTTGGTGCAGCCTGAAGCCCTGAACAAAAAGGCAATCCAGATCATTAACAGGGTCAGAGACAAACTCACAGGTAAGACAGGACATTAATGCTACATTGCATTTTCCAATTTCTTCACTTACTTTTAAATTTAAATTCTCTTTCTGACGGCTTATTCCCAGTACAGTACAAATCAGTCCTCAAGTATTGAGTCAGAAAAGCCAGAATTGTATTTACATTACATTTTGCAATTGTTTAGGTTACTTCCTAGCCAGGTAATTACTTCTGAAGCATATTCACTCGAGCTGTGTCCATAAACATGACAACTGATTTTTCACAGAAAAAGGCCACACAAATAGGAATGCATAACTACTTGATAAGTATTTAATGGTGTGAGTTGAGGAATAACCTTTGGCAAGGCATAGCGCCATGAGATTTCATACATTCACCTGAACTAGGTAGTCAAGCCCTTGGGTTAATGTCGTGCTTGAACAGTGGTCATTCCAGCATTATGGCAGTCTCAGTACTTACAGGCACATCAGCCTGGATCATGTTCTCAAGTTCTGGAATGGGGCATGGCATGACGTGGATTTGATGCAAATGAAAAATGCCAGTAATACTGAGTCAAACTGACGTCTGGTTGGCAAAATAACATAAGAGTATAAAGATTAACAGGGAAAAGTAAACAGTACTTTTTCATTTCATTTTACATAGCACATTTTGATAAAGTCAATATGATTGATTCCATTACAATATGATTGATTCCATTACTTATCACAAAGGAGGTGTTTTTTAAAGATATTTTTTCAGTGTTATTTATAAACAGAATCAATTGGTTGTTAAACTATTTAGCAGTCGTAAGTTACCTTTCATTTATTTCAGAAAATTGATCATAGCGGATCAACAGTGATGTGTTGAAAATACAATTGATCATTTGATGGTGGGGGTTTAACTGCAATACAAGAGCATGTATCAGAGGTTAAATTGGTCCTCGTGATGCAACCAACTGAGTTTTATCTTTCCTTGCTGGGTAAATCGCTTTGTACAGAGATAGTTATTCACCGGGACTCATTCAGCTTTATAAACACACACAAATATGGATACATTATAACTGGCTGAGATCTCAGTATTGCTCATAGTCAGTTAGAAGATAAGCTGTCTTCTGTCAACAGGAATGTTACCAAAACAGACAGAGTGAATGTAACTCTAGGAAATATATACCATTTGTTGCAGGAGGCAACAACAAATTACTGCAGTACCCTGCCAAGTACAACCGGGACCAGCAGATGGAAGTCCATGGGTGCCAGTGCTCTCTTAGGGCAGCGAGAAAGAGAACTTTTGCGAGACTTTAATGTGGGATTACTCAATCTTCCAGAGCATTGCACTTGGAGAATTAGTATCAAGTATATTTATTAGGTGTTTGGAGAAGTAAGATAGTAATGATGTTCCTGGACTAGTAGCCACGAGGACTGGACTATTAATCTGGAAACATGAACTCAAGCCTCACCTCAGCAGCTGGAGAATTTAAATTCAGTTGATTAAATAAATCTGGAATAAATATCTGGTGTCAATAATGGTGATCATGTAGCTACCATATTGACATAAAAATCTAACTGGCTCATTAATGATTTAGGAAAGGAACGCAGAGGTAATATTTTTTGTGTATATATATATATATATATATATCAAGAATACATAATTAATTGTTCCTCCATTTTTTCATGGCTTTTTAATTCCCAAAATTTCAGATTCCATGTTTTAAAATTGCAATTTGATCTGAACAGTTTGTCAGTCACAACATCTTCATCGCTTGCTTTATTTTTGTGATCTGTTTTTCAAGGAGGATTCTCATTCCTTTTATTCAAATGTAGTAAGTTTTGGAATTTCTCCCACAGATTGTGTTTAGGGAACTTTTAAAACACAAAAACTGATATCAGATTTAAGACTTTATCATTTACACAGTGTTTATAACATTTACCGTGAAACTTCTAATAAATTTTAGATGGTAACAATGGCTGGTGCATGTTTCAGGTCGTGATTTTGCACATGATGAGACCTTGGACGTCCCCACTCAAGTGGAGCTGCTAATTAAACAGGCCACGTCTCACGAGAACCTCTGTCAGTGCTATATTGGATGGTAAGTGTCAAATGATATTCCTCTACTATTAGGTTTTTATGGGGAAAATATAGGATTTAAAAATCAATAAAATGAGTTACAAACACTTTGGCAGTGCTTACAAAAATATTCACGCAAAAGCACAATACCTTCTAAAAAGTATCTGCACATTTTCATAGTTATTCACTATCTGATGGCCCTAACAGATACAGTCACTCACTGTAGTACTATGAACAGGCCAGTGGTTCTCTGGGTTCTCTTCCCACTCTCTGCCATATTAGCTTTAGAATTGCAAATAACCTTAATATTGTGACTAGGTGATCCTGCTGGGTGTGGACTAAGGGTAGATTTCATCGGAGCTATGCTGCATTTCTTGTTTTGATAGCCTGGCTGTATATTCTGACTGGAGTTGAACCTGAAGGCAGTCAATTGGCTGAAGACCGAGAGGGAATTGAGCACATATGGAATGTGCATTGGCATAGTTCAAAAAGGAGTGTCGTCGGATTATTTTTTTAAACAGAAGTTTGAAGCTACCCTGCATTTAATTTTTAGTGATGTACAAAAGGTCCAAAGATGTGAAGATTGGGTTGATTGGCCAGGCTAAATTGCCAGTTAATGTCTGGGGGATTAGCAGGGTAAACATGTGGTTACGGGAATAGGGTCCGGGTGGAATTGTTGTCGGTGCAGGTTCAATGGGCCAAATGGCTTCCTTCTGCACTGTAGGGATTCTATATATTGTGTGTTATTGTTTCTTCAGCAATCTCCACTCCCAATTTGTTTTATAGGTTTTACTATATTGTGCAATCTACAGAAAAGGGAGAATAGGCATGGTGACCAGTTGTTCTTCAAATTAGTGTGAAGGATACAGTGGTGTCAGTATCACTGCTCTTTTTGGAGTACATTAATGACCTGGACTTGAGTATACAGATACAGGGCATCATTTCAACAATTGAAGATGATACAAAAGTCTAAAATGTAGTAAACAATTAGGAGGATAATAACAGACTTCAGGAGAGGCTGATGAAATGGGCAAACAGCAAATTAAAATCAACAGAAGTTTGAAGTTACACATTTTTGTAGGCAGTATAAGAGACAATTTAAACGAATTAGTACAAAGACAGAGCTACAACATTTGTATGCACATTGAAGATGGCAAGACACGTTAAGAAAGCTGTTGTAAAGACATATCGGATCTATGGCTTTCTTGATAGAGAAATAGAACACAAAAACAAGGAAGTTATGCTGAACCTTTATAAAGTAATGAGTCATCCTCAACTGGAGTACTGTGCATAATCCTGGGCACCATATTTTACGAAGGGTATCATAGTCTTAGAGATGATAGACATGGACCAGGAATGAAGGATTTCAGTAATGTGGGAAGACAGAGAAGTTGTGGTTGTTTTCCTTGGAGTAGAGATGATTAAGAAAAGATTTGATATAAATAAAGAGAAATTGTTCCCAGTGACAGAAGGGTTGGTAACCAGAAGAAATAGATTTAAAGTGATTGGCAAATGAACCAGAGCAACTTGAGAAAAATAGTCTGTGCAGCAAGTTTGCAATCTAGAATGCACTACCTGAATGAGTAGTGAAAACTGATTCAATAACAACTTTCAAAAAGAAATTGGATAAGTACTTGAGAGGGAAACATTTACAAGGCAGAGGAGTGAAACTAACTGGATAACTCTACCAAAGTGCTGAAGACATGCCTTCCTCCTGATTGTCCTGAAAAAGCCAGTAAGAAAGAAAGACACATTAAGATTCTGGGAACAACCAAAATTTTGCACGAGTCCTCAAAACGTTTCAATTTACAATTTTTGAAATTGTGATCAAAAGATTGGAATGGCTGTGTAATGTAATGGAATAGAATGTCACTCCTTTTTATCTCCATTGTCAGCATCAGGCACAGATGTAGTACAGATTGCATGCACAGTACATTACAATCAATTTTAAAGTTAATAATGACCCTGACCCCAATTTCAGGGGAGAGTTCCTTACAAGAGGAGTATCTAAATTTCAGCCTCTGGGCCAAACGCAGTCCACTTTTCCTAGCAACAGTCCAGCCCAGGAAACTCAATTCGATTTGTGTTCCTGTTTCTTTTACTATTTTGTGATTTGTCTTGTTTGAAAGTGATGTAGAAGGGATTTTTTAATGGCATTACATAATTGGTGAATTAATTCTGAATCAGGGCATATTTTCAAGATGTATTAGTATCCTCAACTTGAGACAAAGTGCCGAAGAATAGAAAAATTGATTTGAGCTTTTTGTATGACCCATGAAAGCACCATCTATTCAAAGAGTGGCGCATGACAATAAGCTTGGACAGTCCTGTCTTATTACATTAATGTGTAACAAATCTATCTCCCACGTCAGTTGCTGTTATGGTATGGCTGAGTGAGCCTGGCTAATTGGGAGCAACTTTGTACTGTGGAATTGCCTCCTAAGCAACGTGGTTATGAATATGCTCTCTCCTTCATAATAGTACTTTACAACCAACAGATTCGTAACTTCCCCCAATTAAGGCTAGATTTAAACATGAATTCCAGAGTTAAAAAGACAATGGATGGGATTCTTGAAGGGAGGTAGCCCACCATGGCTAGCAATGGAATCTTCCAGTCCAGTCGTTCTGTTGTCAGGTTTCCTATTGCTTGCGCCCTCTGCCACCTGAGATCATGTGGCAAGGGGATCACCATCAGCAGGACTGAAAGATCTCGCCAGTGGAAATGATCAGAATAATTTCAGCCAATGCGTTTATCTGCTGCAAATGAATCTTTATCAGTTGGCTAAAAATCTTGCAGCACACAAAGGATTGATACGCTTGCTGTGCAAAACAATAATCATGTTTTTTTTTGTCCATAGGTGTCCATTTTGGTGAAGGAATTTTGGAACCTGCAAGATAACATCTAATGGTTGGACTTGGATTCCTGTTAAACAAGCCATATTTATTATAGCTTCCAAACCCTGCCAATTGTGGCATTTAAACTATGTACCCCAAATGGTGTAAATTGGTGGGCTCTAGCCTGCATACTGTAAGACAGACTTAGCCTTCGAAACACACAGATATGGCACTCTTAACCTTGCACCTGCACACGTTCTGGTAAACCTTCCACAAGTTGGTGCTTTCTGGCCAATTTGGGCTGAGTGACACAATGAGGGCTGAGCCGGTGGCCAAGCGCCAACAGACTGAAAATCACAGATGTAAATAACAAGAACGTTTCCAGTACTAAACCAATCCCCATGTAGCTAAGCACACTGAAAGACGACTAGATCTTGTAACTACAGTAGAATGTGTATGATTTCTAGACAGTCATTGAGACAGTGAACTGTTATTGTAAAATACCAATAAAGATGTCAATCCAGAATTAAATATTTGATACCAAATACATTTTTATAAAAAAAAATACATTTAACCCAACTGATATATGGATGTTTATCCTCTATATTGTTCTCCATAGACCCCTCTACATCTCTATCAGCCTAACTCTGTATATTTTCTCCCTTGTCTTTATCTACTATGCCTATGAATGAATGCATCTTTGTTATTCACCTAACCACTCTATGTGGTAGCAAGCTCCTTTTCCTAACTCCTTTCTGGATAAAGAAGTTGACTTAACAAAACTATCCAAGTCACAAGCTCAGAACGGAGATTCCCTATTCTCAGTTTTAAGTTTTCTTGATCTTATATAGCAATGGTTTGCTCTGTTGCCTCTGTGCCAGGGACCCATGTTCAATTTTGACCTTGGGTGACTGTTTGTCTGTGCAGAGTTTGCACGTTTTTCCATGTCTGTGTGGGTTTACTCTGGGTGCTTCGGTTTCCTCCCACAATCCAAAGATGTGCCGGTTATGTGGATTGGCCGTGCTAAAATGACTTTAAATGTCCTCAGATATGTAGATTATGGAAATTAGTTGTGTAAATACAGGGATGGGGTGGATGGGCCTGGGTAAGATGCTCTGTTAGAGTTGGTGTAAAGTGGAAGGGCTGAATGGCCTCTTTATAGCCAATGAAGTACTTTTTGAAGTGCTGTCACTATTGTCATGTACAAAGTGGAGCTGCTCATTTGTACATAGCAAACTTCTACAAACAGCATGTGATAATGGCCTCACCCGCCATGGAAGTGGAGAAGGCAAGGGGTGGACAATGGAAATGTCCGTTGACCTTGGGCAGGAATTTCTAGTGTCGCTTAGGCAAGCCATAAAATCCTGCCCAAATTTTTTATGTAATTTTAATAATATTGCACTAGAGATAGTTCCCCTGTTCTCCATCAAAATAGTGCAATGGGATCTTTTACATCCATCTGAGAGGGAGAACCAGGTCTCAGTTTAATGTTTTATCTCAAAGGCAACAGTTCCGACAGTGAGAGCCTCGACTGTCTTGCTCGAGACCTGGAGTAGGACATGAACCCACAACCTAATTGCTACTAACTGAGCCATGACTGACATACAGCCCATTAAATGGTCTTGTACAGTTTCTTAAATTAAGATTATGAACACATGTTACAAAATGTATGCAGCTTTGAAAAGCAAGCATCCATCAGGCAGGTGTTCATTCTCTCACACATCTGCTTCAATACAACTCCTAGATAAAATTCCTAGGCAATCTCACTGCACTGAGGTACCATGTATCCCTTGATCCTCAGATTTCATATATATTCGTTCATGCAAAGGCAAACAATTAGTTTCATACATGCAAATATGGCATCAGTTCTTACTGACGTGTACTAGGGTGTACATGTGGTTAGCGTGGCACTGATGTGGAATCTACTGATAGTTCTGTCTAATGAATTTTGGGGTTTTACTAAAGTTTTTTTGCACTCTTAAACAAGAATTCAATAGCTGAATTAAAATGTGTCTTCACTCCAAATATCTTGGGGAGGAGGTTGGGATTCTCCCAAAGCGCAGCAGGCCAGGAGATTTCAGTGGGGGTGGATTAGCAGGACGAAGGCACAATGATTAGCACTGCTGCCTCTCAGCACCGGGGATCCGGATTCAATTCCCAGCTTGGGTCAATGTCTGTGCAGAGTTTGGGCATGACTTTCCTGTAGGTTCTCCGGTTTCCTCCTGCAGTCCAAAGATGTGGAGGTTAACTATTGAGTCAGCATGGGGTGACCAGGACAGGTTTCACTTGAAATTTTCGATAATTTCTACTTCGCCCCTGTTGATGTAAACATCAGGATATTGAACTTGATGATCAGTCATGATCATAGTGAATGGTGGAGCAAGCTGGAAGGGCCAAATGGTCCACACTTGTTTCTAGATTCTATTTAAGGACTTCAGGCCCAAGGATTGGACAAGTTGTACTATGCTGCCTTACCCACACGCCTCCCCACCCTTTCCAATATTATGGTAGGATCAAGTTGGGTGGGAAAGTGGTGGTTTGGCAGCCCATACGTAACCCCACTTTCAAATATGCTGATGCAGAAGAGGTGGAGTTGGGCCATAAAATTCCTCCCATAGTTAATGAAACCTTACCAACACTGCTTTGAGGCAAAAAGAAAACACTATTCTTATTAATATAAACAAGCTGAACTGTGTCTCTTTGCTTTGAAAAGAGAAAACTGAGGGTGACCTTACAGAAATCTTTAATATGAAAGGTTTTGATAGATAAGGGATGGTATTTTACAGTCTTGCTTGTCCCAAAACCATAAAATTCCACCCGAGGTCAACAGAGCTATGCATGATCTGCCCATTGCCCTCTCTGGTTCCCATGGTGGACGGGGCAGTAAAATTCTAGCCATAGTGTTTCCTGGAGAAAACATGTTGACCATCAATCTAAGATAATCACTAAGAAATCAAATAGAACATTCAGAAGTAACAACTTCACCCAGAGAATGGCAAGAATTGGGCAAGCTCAACGGGCCAAATGGCCCCCCTCGCATTATAGATATTCTATGATTCTACTCTATGAATGTGGAACTTGCTGTAACAGGGAACAGTTGAGGTAAATCATACAGAAAGGAATAATAGAATATGCTGATAGAGTTGATGAGGACTGATGAGAGAAACTCGTACATGGAGTATTTGCATATGGGGTTTTACCAGGGCCTTTGAATCTCCAGCTCCTGGCTGATGGCTTCTGAAGAAGATACTAGCAAGTGTGACCACAATCAAAAGTAGTCAACTAAAGCTGCCAATCTTACTTAAATTTAAAGACACAGGGAACATCTACATTCACACTACTCCAATGACTGGTGATAGATTCCATCCCATAAGTATTAGACACACATTATTGTGTCACCTGCTGTAAAATCTATTCGTCATAGCTGCTTGCTTCATTCTACAAAAGATCAGTTACCCTGAAACGCTTCTAGTGTGATCAGCATGACCAACGTTTACTCATCTCAGATGGTGTCTCCCTGGGTACAAATGCATCAATGCAATAAAATGTGTAGCTTTAAAAATGAACCATTTCTTTCAGCATTACCCCAGGAATATGGAAAAAACTAATAGAAATGCACTTGACAATCCTAAAGTCACACAATTCTGCCAGCTAACTTTTTTGTCAACAACATATATTTATGTAGCACCTTTCAAACATTTTATGTTAATGTGCTTCACAGGAGATTGAAAAAGTAGACACCAAGCCTTATAGGGCTAAGCCAAAGAAGTAGATTTAAAGGAGCAACTTAGAGAAAGAAAGACATAGAGATGCAAGAGAGGGACTTGCAGAGTTTAGGGTCTCAACAAGTGAATCAAGGATCCTCAAGACTAGAATTAGATGAATGCAAATAAATCAGGATTGTTGGGGAAGGTGGACATATGGAGCAGTGAGAAAACCAGGGTGAGAATTCTAAAATCAAAGCATAAGTCAGTGAATGATGAACAGACCTTGATGCATTCTGTGCTGGTACCAGAATTGAGCCCACGTCATTGGTACCATTCTGCATCAAGAGCCAGCCAAAGTAGCTAAGTAGGGAGATAAGCCCACAGTGTAAAACTTCTGGTGATTCAATATTGCCATTTGATTGATCACCTGCTTCAAGACAGCTTGAGGAAGTGTGTCACTGGCATGACAGGAGATGTCCTTTTGAAGTTGAAATAACGTGGAGGGGAGAGAGAGAGCATTATTTTCTCACCTCTACAAAAGCCATTAATGCTTTGTGGCAAACAAATGAGTAAAAACATTGTCATAGGTTTTCTATTATTCCTGTGGAAAGATTTATAAATCACATTTATGTTCAGAACTAAAAATATTTGAATGTACATAAAGATCATTTTCAGCTTGCATCGAAACAGAATAATCACAGCATTTTACATATTGAATAAGATGGAATCATGGCTGGAATTCTCCGACCTCAGCCATGGCTAGGATTTTCGGTTCTGCTAAAGTGAGAACACCAAATTCTCATTTTCACTGGCAGTGGTAAGAGGGGTGAGAAAGACCAGAGAATTCCAGCCATTTGAGTTGATTTATTATTGTCATGTGTATTGGATTATAATGAAAAACATTGTCATCTAATACAAAAGGGAGAAGAAGAGGGTGTAGAATGTAGTGTTACAGTCATAGCTAGGGTGTATAGAAGCAGCAACTTAAGTCTATTCAAAGGTCTGATGGCAGCATTTCTGGTGGAAGAGAGTAAACGGCACTGAAGGATAAGGTAACGCTGTGCAGAGTGAGGTGGAGTCAGGCTCAGTTGGGTGACACAAAGAAAATGACAGCACAGGAACAAGCCCTTCGGCCCTCAAAGCCTGCACCAACCATGCTGTCCAACTGAACTAAACCCCCTACCCTTCCAGGAACCATATCCCTCTATTCCCATCCTATTCATATTTGTATTTGTAAACTCACTAAAACTCACTAAAGTATCTGCTTCCACTGTCTTGCCTGGCAGTGCATTCCAGGCACCCACCACCTTCATACATCCCTTTTAAACCTTGCTCCTTGCACTTTAAACCTATGCCCCCTAGTAATTGACTCTTCCACTCTGTCCGTGCCTCTCATAATCTTGTAGACTTCTGTCAGGTCACCCCTCAACTTCTGTTGTTCCAGTGAGAACAAATAAAGTTTTTCCAACCTCTCATAGCTAATGCCCTCCATACCAGGCAACATCCTGGTAAATCTTTTCTGTACCCTCTCCAAAGATCCACATCTTTCTGGTATTGTAGCAATGAGAATGGAACACTATATTTTAAGTGCAGCCTAACTAAACTGCAACATGACTTGCCAATTTTTAAACTCAATGCCCTAACCAATGAAGGCAAGCAAGATTTTGGGAACCTTCTTGACAACTTTCTCTACCTGCATTGCCACTTTCAATGACCTGTTTACCAGTACACCCAGAACCCTCTGCCTATCAGTATTCTTAAGGGTTCTGCCATTTACTGTATATTTCCTAGCTGTATTAGACCTTCCAAAATGCATTATCTCATATTTGTCTGGATTAAATTCCATCTGCCATTTCTCTGCCCAACTCTCCAACAGATCTGTATCCTGCAATATCTTCTGATTGTCCTCATCGCTATCTGCAAATCCACCAACCTTTGTGTCATCCATAAATTTACTAATCAAACCAGTTACATTTTCCTCCAAATCATTTATATATATATATATATATATATTACAAACAGCAAAGATCCCAGCACTGATCCCTGAGGAACGCCACTTGTCACAGCGGTTCATGCAGAAATGCACCTTTCCACTGCTACCCTCTATCTTCTATGACTGAGCCAGTTCAATACGCACCTCATCAGCTCACCTCTGATCCCATGCGACTTAACCTTGTACACCAGTCTGCCATGAGGGACTTTGTCAAAGGCCTTACTGAAGTTCATGTGGATAACATCCACTGCCCTACCCTCATCAATCATCTCCGTCACGTCTTTAAAAAACTCAATCAAGTTTGTGTGACACGAGCTCCCTTTTGCAAAACCATGTTGCCTCTCACTAACGTCCACTTATTTCCAAGTGGGAATAAATCCTGTCTCAAAGAATTCTCTCCAATAATTTGTCTGCCATTGACGTAAGGCTCACTGACCTGCAATTACCTGGTTTATTCTTGCTATTCTTCTTAAACAAAGAAACAACACTGGCTATTCTCCAATTCTCTGAGACCAGTGAGGATACAAAAATTTCTCTCTACTACATTTGCTTTGTGTGTTCCCAGCCTTGACAAATCCTTTTTTCCCTTTGACTAGGTTCACAATATCTCTCCAAAGTTCCCAAAATCTGCCATACTTATCCTTCATCCTTACAGGAATGTGCCAGTCCTGCATCTCTAACTTATGCTTCAAAGCCTACCACATGCCAGATGTTGATTTGCCCTCAAACAGCTATCTCCAATCTACACTCTACGATCCCTTCCTAATATTGTTATAATTAGCCTTTCCCCAAATTAGCACCTTAACTTGAGGACAACACATCTCTATTCTTGGACTTGCGGATAGTGAGGAGCATTGTCAGGCGATGCAGCAGGACATAGACAGGGCTGGTAGCTTGGGCAGATAGATGGCAGATGGAATTCAATCCTGATAAATGCGAGGTGATGTATTTTGGGAGAAACAATGTAGGGGGAGATATATGATAAAGGGTAGACCTACTAAGAGTATAGAAACTCAGAGGAACCTGGGGCTGCAGGTGCACAAGTCTCTGAAGGTGGCAGAGCAGGTTGTGAAGACAGCAATATAGTATGTTAGCCTTTATAGGAAGGGGTATAGAGTACAAGAGCTGGCCTTTAATGTTGCAGTTGTATAAAACATTAGTTCGACCTCATTTGGAATACTGCGTCCAGTTCTGGTCGCCTTACTACCGGAAGGACGCGGAGACTCTGGAGAGAGTGCAGAGGAGGTTTACCAGGATGCTGCCTGGTATGGAAGATCTGAGTTACAAGGAGAGGTTAGGCAAATTGGGGCTGTTTTCCTTAGAAAAACGAAGACTTAGAGGAGATCTAATAGAGGTGTACAAGATTATGAGGGGTATAGATAGAGTAAACAGGGTTAAGCTTTTTCCTAAGATGGACTCAAATAGCACGAGGGGTCACGGGCTTAGGGTGAGGGGGGTAAGGTATAATTTGGATGCTAGAGGGAGTTTTTTCACACAGAGGGTGGTGGGAGTATGGAATGCGCTGCCAAGTAAAGTGGTGGAGGCAGGCACATCAAAGAAATACTTAGATGGGCACATGAACAGAATGAGAATGGAGAGGTATAGAAAACTGATTTAAAATGATCATGAGCCTTGGGAGTCCCTGGGAAGTGTGTAAATAGACAATGATATTGATGTATTTGTTTTTATCCTACAGGTGCTTTGGTCTACCTTGTTGTCTAATAAGGGGCATACACGCAACAGGTCGTGAGAGGGCTGCTCTTGGATTTTTCAAGAGTATCCTAGTGCTTCACGTCATTAGTGTACGCTTGACTTGGACCATTTGATGGGCAACACGACAGCTTAGTGACTATTGTTTGCTGGGCAGATACATGGATTTGGGCCTGTGTCTGTGGGAATTTGAGCATTCTCCCCATCTTGCTTGGGTTTTCTCCGGATGTTCCGGTTTCCTCCCATATCCCAAAAATGTGCTCTTAGGCTAATTAGCAAAACAAATTCTCCCTAAATTGTCTCAAATTTGGTTTTTAATCCATAAATCTCTAAACATAGACAGGGATCAGAGGTAGAGGTGGGAACATCGGCGTGGCGGCGCGGGCTCGTTGGGCCGAAGGGCCTGTTTCCCATGCTGTTTTGTTCTTTGTTCTTCAGTACCTTAAAGCTTATTGAATTGTGGTCACTGTTCCCGAACTGCTCCCCTACTAAAACACCTGGGCTCATTCCCCAATACCAGATCCAGCACGGCCCCTTCCCTAGCTGGACTGTCTACATTCTGTTTCAAGAAGCCCACTTGGATGCTCCTTACAAACTCTGTCCCATTCACACTGCTAGCACTAAGTGAATCTCAGTCAATGTACAGGAAGTTAAAATCTCCCACCACAACAACTCTGTTACTTTTACACCCTGCCAAAATCTGCCTACATATCTGTTCCTCCATCTCCCACTAGCTGCTGGGCAGCCTATAGTAAACCCTCAATGTTGTGACTACACCCTTTCTATTCCTGAGCTCTATTCATATTGCTTCGCAGTGTCCTCCCATAGTACAGCTGTGATATTCTCCTTAACCAGTAGTGCAACTCTCCCACCCCTTTTACATCCCGCTCTAACCTGCCTGAAACATCTGTAACCTGAAATGTTAAGCTGCCAATCCTGTCTTTTCCTTAACCAAGTCTCTGTAATAGCAACATCACTGTTTCAAGCTCTAAGTTCATCTGCCTTACCTGTTACATTTCTCGCATTGAAACAAATATACTTCAGTCCACCAAACGCTCTTTGATTAGCAACTGCACCCTGCCTGCTCTTTGAATCTTACCAGCTCTACTCTCTGGTTTCCCTTCAGTTTTGCTTTGGTTCTCGTCCCCCTGCCAAACTAGTTTAAATCCTCTTGTGTGACACTAGCCAACCTCCCAGCCAAAAATTTACACCTTTGCAGTTTAGACGCAACCTGTCCTTCCTGTATAGGTCCCGGAAGAAACCCCAATGGTCCAGATATCTGAAACCTTCCGTCCTATACCAGTTGTTTAGCCACGTGATGAGCTGCACTATCTTCCAATTCCTAACCTCACTGGCATGTGGCACAGGGTGTAATCCTGAGATTACAACCCTAGAGGTCTTGCTTGTTAACTTCCTACCTAACTCCTTAAACTGCTGCTGCAGGACTTCATCACTCTTCGTACCCACGTCATTAGTACCAATATGTACCACGACCTCTGGCAGTTCATCCTTTCCTTTCAGAATGCTTTCTGCCCCATACCAGGAAGGCAACATACCATTCTAGAGTCTCTTTCATGTCCATAAAAGTGTCTATTGCATCCCTAACTATAGCATCCCTTATAACTATTGCTATAGTGCTCTCTGACCCTCCCTGCTTAACAACAGAGCCAGCCACTGTGCCACTGTTGTAGCTGCTGCTGCTGTTATACCCTGATATAGGCCATCCCATCCCAACACCCAAAGGATTCTATTCAATAATTTCCCTACCACTGATATAAGGCTCACCAGCCTGCAATTACCTGCTTTATTCTTGCTACCCTTCTTAAACGAAGGAACAACATTGGCTATTCTCCAATTCTCTTGAGACCAGTGAGGATACAAAAATTTCTCTCAAAGCCCCAGCAATTTCTCTCTTGTCTCTGGCAGTATTTTGGGGTATATCCCATCAGGCCCTGGGGACTTGCCTACCTTAATGTTTTTCAAGAACGCCAATACCTTCTTTTTGACCTCAACATAACTCAAACTATCTACACACCCTTTCCCAGATTCATTTTCCATTAAGTCCTTTGGTGAGTATTGACGCAAAGTACTCATTTAATATCTCACCCATTTCCTCTGGCTCCAAAACAGTATACTTGTTAGAGAGGGAGGCGACTACAGGGGATTCCAGCATTGACTGACTGCCCCTTCTAGCAGTCACCCATCTATCTGCCTGCACTTTCGGTGTGATCGCATCTCTACAGCTCCTGTTTATGACGATTTCCACACCTTCGTGCTCCTAAATGCACCAACTGCTGCTCCAACTTATCCATGCAGTCTGTAAGGAGCTGTAATTGGGTGCACTTCCTGCAGATGTAGTCATCTGAGACATTGGAAGCGTCATGGATCTCCCCCATCTCACAAGTGAAGCACTTGACCCCACTGACCAACGTTTAAATTATTTAAGAAAATTTATAAAACTCTTACCTCTGTAGACATGGCCAGCCTCCCTGCACAGGTTGCACCATTTGCTGTCTTTGGAGTCATTGGTCGAGTGCCCCTTCAAGCAGCTTATTGCAGAAGATGGTGATGCTGCTTGCAGCAAAATGGCCAGTTTTGCCGCAGATGCGGCACATTCGTGGGCTGTCCCGTGTAGTAGAGGAAGCTTCGGTTCCCTCTAATGGCAAAATTGGAGGGTAGGTGCAGAAGGCTTCTCTTGGGAATGTTCAGAGTGACTCTCACTTGCCTTTTGTAGGTCCAGATCTCGTTTTATCCACGACATCCACGCTCTCTCCCTTCATCTCCATGTTCCTGGAGAGGAACATCAGCCGCAGGGATGTAGGGATTATTCATTTGGAACTTGATAACCCGGTTCTGCTGGGAATGCACAGTGAACAAGGGCTCCGCCGTCAAGATAGACAGGAGTCCTTCTTTGCCTTTCTCCTTCAATGCCATGAGGAACTTGACACATTCTGACAGACTTCTGATACTGACGTACGGCTGGTTGTTGTACTCAGCCATACTGTAGGCATCTGCTGCTTGGAATCAGCAGCGCTCGAACAATATCTTTTTCACAAGGTAACCGTGGCCCATAGGCAAGCCTCCTCTCAAAGGCTTCACCCTTGGGCAGCCCTTGGCCTGTAGCTCTCAGAGCAGCTGCAGCCATAGCGCAAAAACAGAGTCTAATTCTACCGGCGTTAGGTCCAAGACAAAGGCTTGAAACCAGCATAAAGATCCACCAGTAGAGCTTAAGTATTGTCTTCTTGTGTACAGACGCTCGTCTGCCGCTTGTCTAACGCCTGCTTCTTCAATCCACGTCAAAATTCGACAGCTCTTTGCACAATCCAAGCCCTTGGCTTTGATCATACGCTTGATCTTAGCCAAAAGGCAAAGAAGTGATGGCCTTTTTTTGGTTAGAGGAGGACGTGAGGGAGGAAAACACTAATGTAAGTGTTTAGAACTTACTGCTCCTTGACACTAGATTTTCTGCTCCCCACGTCGTAGATGTTGCTGGGCTGAATTCTTGCAGAACGCAACAGTGAAGTCCCTCAGCCACCTCTACTGGATCAGTGGAGGGGACACACTGCAGACAGACCCAGACTTGGTGAGGCCCTAAGCTATATAAAGCTTGGAGGCCCTTTGTTAAAAAGTTACATCAAAAAGTCTCACAAAGGTACATCCAAAACAAGACCTCGGGTCGCCTCCAAAACGTTGAAAATGCCTTTTAATTATTTAAGGTATTTAAAGTGAAAAATACAAATTATTTTCAAATAAATGCATTTACTGACCACATAGTTATCATTCAGCTGGTTTGATCTCTCTCATAGAGTGTAATATATTAAATCCTGCCAGATTTAATTTTTTGAGTTGCTGTTCGTGTTGGTGCTTTCTTTTTCTTTTCTGGCATCCACTCTTAAATGTTCTCATTTTGTAAACTTTCTGAAATTTTGTGAGGCCCTAAGCTGTAGCTTGTTTACCTTATGCCTCTCGCCAGCACTGACTGTATAGTCTGTGCCTTGAGCTCCGGGCTGCAGAAGGATTCCAAGGATCAGCTTGCCTGGGGGGCGGGGCGGGGCTACAACACAGCACGTGGCGATCAAAGCGCGGGACACTCCAGACCCCGCCTTCTCACGTAACGTCTCAGGCCACGCCCCCATCACCTAATGTTCCCAAGCCCCGCCCTGCATCACGAAACGTCCCGGCCCCTCCCACCACCTGGTGCCCAAGCCCCGCCCATATTGCGTAATGTCCCAGGCCCCGCCCCTCCCCGCCCCGCAACACTTTCCGCCCCCGCCTGACGACCCGGGCCCCGCCCCGCCGCACGTAACTTTCAGCCCCCCCCCCTTACCGAATGTCCAGCCCCCCCCGTCCTCATCAACGTGATCTGCCTACGCCCACCCCCCCCCCCCTCCCTGCCGCCAGCCCCGTTACTCACCAGCTCTCGTGAGATCTTGTGTCGCCGGCCCTCGCGAGAGGTGGTGGCAGGAAGATGGCGGCGCGGGAGAGCGGAGTGGAGGAGCGGGGCTCGGGAGAGCGGCCGGGCGGCACCGGCGCCACTGACAGCCCCATCCCCGGCTTCAGCGATGCTGATAGCTTTGTCAAGGTCGGCGCTGTGTTTCGCTGAGCGGCGGGGCCCCGGGGTGATGCTGCATTTTCCCCTCACGGCCGGGAGGCCGAGTCCAAGCCCGCACACTGAGGGACGTAGGAGCCAGAGAATCCTTATAGAGAGAGGCCGTTCAGCCCATTGAGTCTGTACTGACCGTCCGAGAGAACATTCCTGTTATTCCACATATTTACCCTACTAATCCTTCTATACATTTTAGACGCTAAGGGACAATTTAGCATGGCCAATCCTCGTAATATTTGGACTGTGGGAGGAAATTCACGCAGACACGGGGACGATGTGCAAACTCCCACAGGCAGTCACCCAAAGCTGGCATTGAATCTGTGTTCCTGGTATTTTAAGGCAGCAATGTCAACTCCTGTGATATCAGTAATTGTGGGAAATCCCTGGCCCCTTCCGTGGTCTGTCCTGCCGCTCCCCCACTTCCCCAGTTTTCCTTCATGTGATTAAAAACAAAATACTGCGGATGCTGGAATCTGAAACAAAAACAGAAAATGTTGGAAAATCTCAGCAAGTCTGACAGCATCTGTGAGGAGAGAATAGAACCAACGTTTTGAGTCTAGATGATCCTTCGTCAGAGCAGACAAAAAGTCATCTGGACTCAATGTTGGCTGTATTCTCTCTCTCCACAGATACTGTCAGACCTGCTGAGATTTTCCAGCATTTTATGTTTTTGTTCCATGTTCAACATGGAAGAACAGTGAATGATCAGCTGGGGGGATGTCAATAGCAGCAGTGGGTTTCCTTGCCCGTGTTTGATCTGATGCCACATGCTTTCATGGAGTCTGGAATTAATATTGAGAACTCCCAGGGCCACACTATCCTAACTATTTACCACTGTGCTGTCACCTGCCACCTTTGTAGGATCTGCCCTGCCATGGGACAGGCCATACCCAGTGATGGTGATAATGAACAGAAGATGCTCACATTGGGCAACAGCTGCTAACTCTGCCCTCAATAGGATCACATTGATCCAACATTCCTCATATCCACTTTTCTGCCCTTTCCCGTAGCCCGGGATTCCTTTACTGATCAAGGGTCTATCTATCTCAGCCTTAAATATACATATGGACTTTGCCTTTATGGCAAGGAGATAAGAGAACACTCAATCCTTAGTCTGAAATTGGCACCTCTTTACTCTGAGACTATGCTGTTTGATGCAAGACTGTTCCATGAGAGGAAGCATCCTGCCAGCATTTATCCTGTCAAGCTTCTTAAGAATTATTCTTCTAACGACCCAAGCTATTTAATCTTTACTGATAAAACAATGCCTCCATGTTAGGGATTCTCTGATTTGCCTCCAATGAAATAATAACTTAGATAAAAGAACTAAAACTGCCCACAGTATTTGCAGCATGTCTAATATTTTTCTTTTTATAATAGTGACAGAGCAGTTTGGGATGGTACACTTGACTAATCTATGCCAGAATACTCGGACTTTGGCGCATATCCCCAGATGCTAGTAAGAACACCCTATGTGCCTAGATCTAAGTTGAGTCCTATGAGGCAACAATACTAATGTTTTATTTCTAAGACAGCAGAGAGTTGTGTCCTGTGTCCAGGTCAACATGTCTTTCTCTAGAACACCGTAAAAAAGACTCCATTGTGGTTCAGGCATTAAATATTTAACCAGGCAGTCTGTTTTCTTTTCTCTTCTTTCGTGCAGCACGTGTTGGGAACAGTGGTTTCGGCCACAAAAGCTTCCAATGGACTTCCTCAGCCTGGCGATGAGTTTGATTTTTACCGGAGTTTCCCCGGATTTCAAGCTTTCTGTGACACACAAGCTGATCGACTCCTAAGCTGGTAAGGTTACATGTCAGAAGCGTTATCTTTAATCAAGTGAACACGTGAAAATGTATACTTTTAGCTTCCAGGTGGCTTTGTGGATAATACCAGCACTTGATGTAATAACAGGTGTGGACAGTTCGGGATTTACTCTGCAGTTTGTGTTGAGTTTGCTGAGACAAGATCTGGGTGCTACAATTTTTTAGCATCCTGGATTGGAAAGAGAAAAATATCGGTTAGATACCTCTAGCAATGGTCCACAGTTGCTGTCTACTGGAAAATTGTTTATGGGTGTTATTTCTTCATCGAAAGAGTCAGAATTCTCTTCTCTAGAGGGGCAGATTGTAAGATGGAGTTAAGGGCAAAGATCAGCCGTAATTGTATTGATTGGTAGAGGATATTGTGGGGACTCCTACTGCAGTGAGTTGCTTCATTGTCTACCACCATTTTTGACAGAATGTAGCAGGACTGCAGAGTATAAATCTGATCTATTAGTTATGGAATCACTGCTGTCTAATACCTGTTGCTATGCTGTTTGACATCTAAGTAGTACTGTGTTGTAGCTTCACCATGTTGGGTAATACATTAAGGTTGAGTATGATTCTGCTGCTGCTGATAGCCTACAGAACCTCTTGGCTGCCCAGCCTTGAGTTGCTATATCTGTTCAAATCTATCCTAGTCAGTCAGGCAATAGTACCACATAACATGATGGAAGGTAGCCTCAATGCAAAGTGGGACTTCATCTCCACAAGGATTGTGCGGTAAGTCAATCCTACTGATACTGTCATGGACAGATGCGTCTGCAGCAGGTAGGTTGGTGAGATTGAGAGCAAGTATGCATTTCCTTCTTGTTGATTTCCTCACTGCCATAGGCCCAGCCCAGCAGCGATGACTTTTAGGATTCAAACAGCTTGGTCAGTAATGATACAACCAAACTACCTTTGGTAATGGGTCTCGAAGTCCCCCACCCAGAGTACCTTCTGAGCCTTGCCCACCCTCCTTGCTCTATTTTTCCATTATATTGTTCTGAGAACATAAATTGGGGTTTCCTTCAATGACAGTTTATTCATCTGCTAATGTTCATTTCTCCATCTGAATTTTTAAGTAAAGAATGTTCGTAAGGAGTGATGCTGAATTGTTGCTTGTAAACGCAGCTTGAAACTGTAAGGGGTGGGGGGGGTGACGTTTTCCCCCACTCATGCTCCTTCATGTGCCTGCTGCTGTTCAGGTTTGGACATGCTTGTTAAGTGAGATGCCAGAGCCAATGTCCAAAGTTGGTTAATTTGCTTACATCCTACTTTTGGGTTAAAGTGAGGCAAGACTTTATCACAGCTACTTCATCTATTACATTTTGAAAATATACTGAATTAATAAAATACGTGGGATTAATAAGCATCTC
Source organism: Sphyrna mokarran (assembly GCA_024679065.1). Lineage (NCBI taxonomy): Eukaryota > Metazoa > Chordata > Chondrichthyes > Carcharhiniformes > Carcharhinidae > Sphyrna > Sphyrna mokarran. Next base: position 30,158,197 of record JAGIQG010000028.1, read on the forward strand.
TCGAGGCAGAAGCTCATAACCCTCCCAGAGGCGGAATTTTTAAAGCAAGCGATTCATTTCCATTACGTTTATAAAGCTATTTTGGAGTACAGAGAGGGCTTTAAAACTGCTGAACTAATACAGGATGAGTTACTTAATCATACGTAGGTTATGAAAATGTCAGCTGTCAATTCAAAGTATTATAAGGTAGGTGACGTAACTTGTTTAAACTCAAGTGGAGGGAGTGACCAATGAAAATATACTGGGTGTCAATATTTTTGCCTATGTATAATGAATGAATATATGTCATGCATCACTCGTTATTTTATCATTAATGTTTTACGGTATAACAATTACATTTAGATACCACTGAGCCTTTTACTCATACATTTGAGCTAATTTTTCTGTGCTCAAATTATTGAGTTCTGAAATGTGATCCAAATTTAAGTGAAATGGATGGTATGCATGTGAAATGATTCATATTATGTTAGTCCAAACTGTGGAAAATATCAGTAGTAGTTACCGATCCTGTCCTTATGCTTATGGCAGGTGAAAGCAGAACTGTATTATGCTCAGGTAGGTTCTGATATGGGTTTAATGGATGCAATTTTTATATCACACAAGAAATGTCACAATATTAGAACATTCTTATTTCAACAGGCTTTTGGTATCAGTGTCCTAAATAAGCCTAGCAATGAACACATCATTCTGACATAATGTAATAGCTTATTCATCTTCGAAAATTTAATTTTGCAGCATGAGTCAGCTTATGCAGTACCACAGTTGCCGAAGTCAGATCAAAGGCCGTAACAAAGTGACAGAGCTGGAAGACAAATTTGACTTACTGGTGGATGCAAACGATGTCATTCTAGAACAAGTAGTACGTAAAACAAGTTATCTTTATTATTAACACTCTTGCTGTCACAGGCTTAGCAAATGGGAGAAATGTGCAAAACAAGTATTTTGTTTAACAAAAGTGACATACAAAATACAGCTGGGAATGTCAATGAATACCTTTGTTTGCCATGTCTGATTGGGAACAGGGAATTTGACACTGAATTAGCAATCAACATTTTTAATTTCTAATTCACTCATTATCTTTTCAAACTGTGTTTTTGAAATTGTGCTCATTGAAGCATTTTTATGTATTTTTAATACCCTATTGCAATGTCTTCCTGAGTTCGGATTTCAACAGAAAACAAGGAGAGATAAGAATAAGCAACACCTAGGATTCAGAATATTTTTGTTACAGATTTATTCTGACAGCAACTTCATCTATTACATTTTGAAAATATACTGAATTAATAAAATACGTGGGATTAATAAGCATTTCTCGAAGCAGAAGCTCATAACCCTCCCAGAGGTGGAATTTTTAAAGCAAGTGCAGCTTCCGAAAGGGTCCAGAGGAAGTTCACAAGAATGATCCCTGGTATGAAGAGCTTGTCATATGAGGAATGGTTGAGGACACTCGGCTTTACTCTTTGGAATTTAGAAGGATGAAGAGGGAATCTTATTGAAATTTACAGGATACTGTGAGGCCTGGATAGAGTGGACTTGGAGAGGATGTTTCCACAGTAGAAAAACTAGAATTAGAGGGCACAACTTCTTACTAAAGGGACAATTGTTTTTTTCATCCAGAGAGTGGTGAATCGGTGGAACTCTTTGCTGCAGAAGGCTGTGAAGGCCAAGTCGTTGAGTGTCTTTAAGACAGAGATAAATAGGCTCTTGATTAATAGGGGGATCAGGGTAGTGGGGGAAAGACAGGAGAATGGGAATGAGAAAAATATGAGCCATGATTGAATGGCGGAGCAGACTCAATGGGCCGACTGATCTAATTCTGTTCCTATGTCTTACGATCTAATTCTTAGGAGCAGGAGTAGGCCTACTAATTTTTTTTAAATGACAGACATCACTGAAAATTTACATGAATATTCCTGACAATTGCATCCATTTATTGTAGGGAATTTTGTTGGATGAAGCTTCAGGTGTGAACAAGAACCAACAACCAGTTCTCCCAGCAGGACTTCAGCTGCCCAAAACAATCATCTCCAGCTGGAACCGCAAAGTGAGTTCTGATTGATTTCCGAATGGCCTGTGTTGGACGTCAGTTAAAACTGTATAAGCATTACTACACATTGAATGGATTTGAATTAGTAAGGAAACTTGGAGTCAAATTTGTTTTCAACTCTAAGTAAAACAGAGTTATTTGAAGATGCATATCTCTGGTGGAAAGCAGTTCTTAATGTTTTCATGGATTTCCTTTTCAGAATACTGAATCAAAAAAGTCAAAGTCCGAAACATTCCGTCTGTTTCATGCTAAAAACATCCCACGTCCTCAGATGAAGTTCAAAGAGAAGGTTGACAACTCTAATACTCCTTTTGTACCGAAGATCTCCACCAAACCCAATGCGCTAAAACCACTCCCTGAAGGTATGAGCTAGAAAGTTACAAGGGACTCACTGCTATTAATGAGGTCTGATTGATGCATTTTTCAGCTGCAATTTTTTAAGTTTATAGATCAAGGCTTATTTGGCATAGTTAAACTACTGCATTTGGAATAACACCTTGTTCTAATTCCAGAACTTATCAAAAAACAAAATTCACAAGACAAAGAGGTCAATAAAGTGTACACAGTCTATCATTCCCAACAAAATAGTCTATGGAATTTCTCTTAAAAAATTGTGATCCCAGCTTTATTATTTTTAAAATTTTCTATTTATCTGACACGTTTTGATCACTGGTAACATTTGCTATTCTTTCGCTGCACTATTCACATTTTGACTTGAAGCATTCTTACATTTGAATATGACATTCCTCTGCTTTGGTTGGAGCCTTATGCGCACAAGAAACATGTGCAGGGTTAGATGATAACTGAGCCTGCTCTGTCATTCAACATGATCGTGGTTGATCTTGGACTTCAACATCACTTGTCCACTCCTGAGGAACGAAAACATTGGATTCCAGTGAATTGCAGTCCCTTGAGTGATGTAATTCCTGCTCAACTCAAGAAAAATGATTGGTCCCCTTATCCTGAGACTTTGCTCTCGTGTTTTACATTCCCTGACCAATGGAAGCAACTTCTCAGCGTCTACCCTAAAAAAAACCCTTCAGAATCGTGTGTGTTTCAATGAGATCGCTTCTCATTCTTCGAAACCAGAGAATATAGACTCAGTACTCAGCCGTTCATCATTAGACAACTCCTCATCCCAGGGGACCAGTTCAGTGAACCTCCAATGTCAGTTCCTTCAAAATAAAGACTGAGAAATGCACTCAGCATTCCAAACTCTGCACAATTCCTGGGCTCCACCCACCTTGCAATAAAGTCCAACCTGCCATTTGCCTTCCTAATTACTTGCATGATAACTTTTGTGTTCCTCATATGAGCCCCTCCAAATCTCCCTCAACATCCAACATTTACAAGTTTCACACATTTCAAAAATATTCTGCTTTTCTATTCTTATGACCAATGTGATTAATTTTGTACTTCCTCTTATTATACCCACCTTGTTATTCACTGGCTTAGCTTATCTATATCTCTGCAACCTTTGCCCTCTCCACGGTTTATCTTTTCACCTAGCTTTGCATTAACAGAAAACTTATAGACACATTACCTGCATCGCCTCATCTAAGTAATTAACGTCGATAAATAGTTGAGGCCCCAGGACTGATCTTTGCAGCACTCTACTAACCATGGTCTTCCAACTTGAAAATGCCCTCACCTTTTACCATTAACCATTCCTACATCCATGCTAATATATTACCCCCAACTCCCTGAGCCCTTATCTTGCCTATTAACCTTTGTGTGGGATGTTATTGAATGTCTTTTGAAAATTCAGATATACTATATCTACTGGTTCTGCTTGATCTACCCTACTAGCTACATTCTCAAAGATATTTTAAAAAACATTTTGGCATGTACACTTCATAGAATCATAGATTTCCTACAGTGTAGAAGGAGGCCATTCAGTTCATCGAGGCTGCACTGACAACAATCTCACGGAACCTCACGTAGTTACGTTGCTAATCCCCCTGACACTAAGGGGCAATTTAGCATGGCCAATCCACCTAACCTATACATCTTTGGAGGAGGGGAGTAAACCCACGCAGACACGGGGAGAACGTGCAACCTCCACACAAACAGTGACCCAAGGCCAGAATTGAACATAGGTCCCTGATGCTGTGAGACAGTAAGGCTAACCATTGTGCCACCATGCTACCCTGTATTGACTTGTTCTAATAATTGTACAATTTTGGAAGTGCATTGTTAAGACTTAATTGTAGTTTTCAGCACTTTCTCAATGACTCAGTGTCAGGCTAACGGGCCTGTACTTCCCTGTCTTCTCTTTCGCTCCTTTCTTGATGCTTCCTTACAACCAAAGGTTCAGGTTTGTACTGTTTGTACAGCTGGTAGTTATCAACAACAACTTGCATTTCAATAGCAACTTTGGCATACAAAAGTAAGGTGGACAGGATGCCAAGCCAAGGGGGAGAATTTGGTAATTTTAAGATTTGGGGGGAAAATATTCTCTTTTTTTTAAAAGAAGGATTTCATAACAGGAGAAAAGTGCTGAGCAGCAGGGTTCAGAAAGGAAATTCTGGAGAGAAGGGCCTGCGTGACCAAATTCTGTTGTGCAGAGTGTTAAAATAGGGGCTAGACAGAAGATAGTTGAAGCCTGAAAAGCATGAGACTGAAAGTGGACCTAGGAAAAGTGGGGTGGAGTAAAGCCATGAAGAAATTTGATCATAAGGATATGGATTTAAAATATATATATTTATTAATTCGATGTGAGTGTTGCTGGCAAGGCCAACACTTATTACCCATTCCTAATTGCCCTTGAGAAAGTGGTTATTTAGATAACGTGTGTAATCATAGATCAGTTGCGAGATGAAGCTCTTTGATCCCACCTTCAAGTTTAGTCAGCAGGCAACTCCAGGCAATGTGAATCGTTCTTCACGCAGAGTGCTGGAAATGTAGCTGTGGAGAGCACTGAGGTACAGGGTTGCAAATTGGGGAGTATTGTAGTAGATAGGGAGGATGTGTTAGAAATTCTCGAGGGTTTGAAGTTGGATAAGTCCCCTGGGCCGGACGGGATTTACCCTAGGATTCTCTGGGAGGCAAGAGAGGGGATTGCAGAGCCTCTGGCTCTGATCTTCAGGTCCTCGTTGGTTACGGGTGTGGTTCCGGAGGACTGGAGGATGGCGAATGTGGTCCCATTGTTTAAGAAGGGGAAGAGAGACCTTCCTGGGAATTATAGGCCAGTGAGTATTACTTCTGTGGTGGGCAAGGTATTGGAGAGAATTATTAGGGATAGGATTTATAGTTATTTAGAGAGAAATGAATTGATTGGGGATAGTCAGCATGGTTTCGTGAAGGGTAGGTCATGCCTTACTAACCTCATTGAGTTTTGTGAGAAAGTGACCAGAGAGGTGGATGGGGGTAAGGCGGTTGATGTAGTATATATGGACTTTAGTAAGGCTTTTGATAAGGTGGCCCATGGAAGACTTCTACAGAAAATGCAGATGTGTGGAATAGAGGGTGATTTAGCTAATTGGATTAGGAATTGGCTGGCAGATAGAAGACAGATGGTGGTGGTTGATGGGAGATATTCATCGTGGAGTTCGGTGACAAGTGGTGTGCCTCAGGGGTCTGTTTTGGGGCCCCTGCTGTTGTAATTTTTATAAATGATCTGGATGAGGGTATTGAGGGATGGATCAGTAAATTTGCAGATGATACTAAAGTTGGTGGTGTGGTAGATAGTGAAGAGGGTGTTTTAGTTTACAGAGTGACTTGGACAAGTTGCAGAGCTGGGCCGAGAGGTGGCAAATGGAGTTTAATGTGGAAAAGTGTGAGGTAATGCACTTTGGCAGGAACAATAAATGTGTAGAGTATAGGGCAAATGGTAGGGCTCTTAATAGGGTTGAGGAACAGAAGGATCTTGGTGTATGTGTCAATAGATCCCTGAAAGTAGGCAGTCAAGTGGATAAAGTTGTTAAGAAGGCTTATGGAGGCTTAGCTTTTATTGGTAGGGGGATTGAATTTAGGAGCCGCAGCATCATGGTGCAGCTGTACAAAACTCTAGTGCGGCCGCACTTGGAGTATTGTGTGCAGTTCTGGTCGCCACATTATAAGAAAGATGTGGAGGCATTGGAGAGGGTACAGAGGAGGTTTACCAGGATGTTGCCTGTATGGAGGGCAGGTCTTATGAGGAGAGACTGAGGGATTTGAGGTTGTTTTCGTTAGAAAGGAGGCGGCTAAGAGGAGACCTTATCGAAACATATAAGATGATTAGAGGTTTAGATAGGTGGACAGTGATAGCCTTTTTCCTAGGATGGAGAAAGCTAGCACGAGGGGACACAGCTTTAAATAAGGGGTATGAGTTATAGGACGGATATCAGAGGTAGGTTCTTTACTCAAAGAGTGATTAGGGAGTGGAATGCCCTGCCTGCAGCTGTTGTAGATGCGCCAAGTTTGGTGGCGGTTAAGAGGTTAGTTGATAAGGATATGGATGAGAAGGGAATGGTTTAGTTAGGAGGGGCATTGCTTTTTATTTTGGTCGGCACAACATCGAAGGCCGAAGGGCCTGTTCTGTGCTGTATTGTTCTATGTTCTATGTTCTTTGGGCTGCATCACATCTGCAGCATTTATGGCCTTGCCATGGGTAGCTATATCGAGACCTTGGCCAGTCCAGAAGGTGGAGGATTCCCCAGTTAAATCACAGCAGTCAGTGTGGTGAAACTGTTCCCGTAGGACTTTTAGGTATGGAATTCCTTGATTTAGATCAGTGATGATGAAGGAAGGACAGTATATTTCCAAGACATGGCTGTGATTGGAGAGGAATGTTGGAGCTGGTGGTATTAAAAGTTAGGTGAATTAGCATTGTTAAATTGTCCTTTAGTGTCCAATGATATGCAAGTTAGAGGGATTAGCCATGGTAAGTGTGGGGGTTACGGGGACGGGATTGAGGGGAAGATCTGGATGGAATACTGTTTCAGAGAGTCTGTGCATTCTTTATAGGTCAAATGGCCTCTTACTGCACTGTAGGGATTCTTTGGTTCTAAAGTGCCTACTGCCTTTGTCCTAGGTGTTAAAAGTTGTGGGTTTGGGAAATATTATCAAGAAAACTTTAGCTGTTACTGCATTGCATCTTATGGGTGTTACACAATGCAACTATTTGTACTGCATATGTTTAAGGTGGTGGATGATCTGCAGATTAGGCAAGTTATTTTGTCCTTTGGTACCTAGTTTCTAATCCAGGTAAGCATCCTGCAGATGATGGAGTGGATTTGGGAAGTCAGGAAAAGCAACTTGCTGCATAACAACCAGCCTCCTCTACTCTTGTAGCCACAAAATTGTTAGAAACTCTTGTTGGAGGTCATCATTGTCTGATGAGCATTATTTTGCCAGTTATCAGTCCGAACCTGGATGCTGCCCAGGATTTGCATGCAAGCTTGGACATTTTTTATGATCTGCAAATTTAGTGAATGGAACTTCACACAGTCCTCTTCAATGAACCAAGCTGAAGATAGTTTGGTCTAAGAGACTCCCCAGTGAACACTGTGTTGATATCCTGAGATTAAGATGATACGCTTCTAATAATTACAAATATCTTTCATTGTCCTAAGTGTAATCCAGCAGGAAGACGCTTCTCTGATCCTCATTGACTTCCAATTTTATTAGGGCTCTTCAGCGTCTTTCTCAATGGACTAATGCCTTGATGTTAAGGGCAACCGTTTTCATCTTGCCTCTGAAATTCAGCTCTGCAGCCCATGATTAAACCAGGGTTGTAAGGAGTTCTGGAGCTGGGTAGTCCTGCTGGAAATGAAACTGAGCAAATTATTGCTGTGGAAGTGCTGCTATTTAGCACTCACATTGGCATTTTCCATTAGTTTGTCACCAGTTGATTGGGGTCTGATGGAGCAATAATTGATTTTGTCCATTTTTGTTGTGGACAGGACATCCCACTTTGTTGGGTAGCTGTTTCTTGATAATACTTGGATTTAACCAAATTGGCTGAAGACTTGTTTATGGGTCATTTACTCAGCTGTTCTCACTGAAGATAGTTATAAATGCTCAGTGTTAATTTTATTAACCTATAGGTCCCCATACCCTCAGAGGTCTCAATTTGAGATATTTTGTATATCAGATATTTTGTACTGTTGGTAAACATTTGAACTGAGAACAATGTTCTTTCAATAATGATATCATTGTTCATTTGAGCCCTGTTCTTGAGAGTTGAATCTGGCCAGCAGGTTCCTTGATGATGATGACCTGCAGGTTTTATAACTGATTTATAATCACAATTAGAGGTTGAAGTGGTAGACAGTGTTGTCTGGCAAAACTCAGCTGCTAATAGAAGAATGTTAATTTTCAAACATGTTAACCCATGTTTGAAAATTGACCCAAAGGTTACAAATGAGAGAACTTGGCTTCACCTCCCTGTAGCAGCTCCTGGGAACTAACTGAGAGTGATCTGGTTGCTTTGGGTTTGAAATGTCAAGAACTTGGCCTTCGTTATACCTATGTCATTTACCTGGCCTTCCAGTGCCAGCTTTGCTTTTGGTGGCAGAACGGTGTAAATGAGGTGCTGCTGGACTGCGTTTACAGCATGATGATTTGTCTCGACTGGCGATTTCTCCCTGTGTGCCACTAGCAACAAGCTAGCAATGTAGCTCTTTACATTGATAGTGTGCCCAGGAAACCCCTGATGCATTAGCAGCCAGGAAATCAAGATCACTTGTACAGTTGCTTCATTGGTACCAATGGTGCTCTGAATTCTGTCTCACAATGTAAACATGACACATTTAATGCATTGCAGCCCGATACATTATATTAATTATATTTGCTGTGTGCTATCAGTGCGATTGTTTGACTGGTCTTCTTTCTGGGTTGATAGTGCTTTCAAACAGACGGAGTCGAGTTGAACGCCCAGAGGATCTTGATGTGCCTGCTGCATTGGCTGACTTCATTCATCAGCAGAGAACACAGCAAAATGAAGAGAACATGTGAGTGATGATTCAGAGTACACCTCTGTGACTTGAATATTGACACGATGCCAACAAAACTGGCACAGGAGGCAAGATGCTGAAAATGGATGGTTCTCTGATTTAAAGAATTTTGCTCTTTCTCCTCCACCACCACCCATGTTGAAGCAGTCCTGTGCACAATGATGTGGTGAAATAATTAAAGGCAGTGATCAGCCAGTACAAAGTTCTAAGCTATATTTGTATCCTCTAGAAATAATGCTTCTTTGGCATGCATATAAAACACAATGGCACAAAGCTGGATGGGAAAGTGAGCTGTGAGGAGTTTGCTTCATTGTGATTTGGACAAGTTGAGTTAGTTGGCAAAGGCGTGGCAGATGCAGTATAATGAGCATAAATGTGAGATTATCCACTTTGGTAGCAAAAACAGATAGGCAGTTTATTATTTGAATGGCTACAGACTGAAAGAGGAGAATGTGCAGTGAGATTGGGTGTTCTTGTATACTTGTCTCTGAAAGTAAGTATGCAGGTGCAGCAGATGGTAAAGAAGGCAAATAGTACAAACACGGAATACGCTAGAGAGTCTCAGCACATCTGACAATATCTGTGGAGCTAGCGTTTCAAGTCAGGATGAATCTTTGTCAGAGCTCCAGCCATCCAGACTCGAAATATTGGTCTATTCTCGCTCCACAGACGCTGTCAGACATGTTGAGATTTTCCAGCGTTTTCTGGTTGTTGCAGATTCCAGCATCTGCAGTATTTTGCCTTTATGTTAAGGCAAACAGTATATTGGCCTTCATAACGAGAGGATTCAAGTAGAGGAATAGGGATGTCTTGTCGCAGTTACCCAGGGCTTGGTGAAACCACACCTGGAATATTGTGCTGCTTTGGTCTCTTTATCCAAAGAAGGGTGTTCTTGGTATAGAGGGAGCACAGCAAAGATTTACCAGCTCCTGGGACAGTGGGACTGATATATGAGGAGAGATTTAGTCAGTTAGCTGGAGCTCCTTATGTTTGCTGGAGTTCTGAAAAATGAGAAGGGATTCTCATTGAAACCGCTAACGTTAAAACAGGACTAGATAGGGCAGGTGTAGGAAGAATGTTCCTAATGGCAGGGGAATCCAAAACAATGGGGTCACTATCTAAGAATATGAGGTAAATCATTTAGGATTGAGATGAGGATAAGTTCGTTCACCCAGAGAGCGGTGAGCCTGTAGAATTCTCTACCACAGAAAGCAGTCGAGGCCAAAACATTGTTTGTTTTCAAGGAGTTAGATAAAGCTCTTGGGGCTAAAGGGATCAAAGTATGTTGGGAAGAGGTGGGAATGACATAAATGGATGGACAACATAATGAATTGTTGGAGCAGGCTTGAAAGGCCAAATGGCCTTTATACTCATGCGTCTCATGTATATGTATGACACGGCTTATCAGGTGTAAGAAAAAATGGATCTGAGGCAGACAAGTGGACAACAAAAGAAAAATTAACTGTTCCCTCCGCCTCCCCTTCCAAACACACACACACACACACACACACACACAATCTTACACATTGGGAATAAGTGGTTTCTACTATTCTCACTGGACTTCGAACCTTAAGAGTTTGTCTTCTACTTTTACAGGTTTGCGCATCCGTATCAGTATGAGCTGAACCACTTCGAACCATCAGAGTCTGTACTTGTCAGAACAGAACCACAGGTCAGTGATGGAGATGTAGAAAAGCTGAGCATTGAATGTTGCATCTTACACTTGAGTTTAAAGTTTATTTATTAGAGTCACAGGTAAGCTTACATTAACACTGCAGTGAAGTTTCTGTGAAAACTCTCTCGTCACATCTTTGGGTACACTGGGGATGAATTTAGCATGGCCAATGCACCTAATCAGTATATCTTTTGGACTGTGTGAAGAAACCAGAGCACCAGAGGAAACCCACAGACACCAGGAAGAACGTGCAAAGTCCACAGACAAGTCAGGAATCAAACTCAGACTCCTGGCGCTGTGACCAGCAGTGCTAACCACTTGGCCAGTTTGAAGGGGACAATATAAGTGGAGCTTAAATTCAGGTGGCAAGTGCTCTGGGGATCTTTTACTGCAGAGAGAGGAAAGTCAAAGAACAAAGATACTAGAAATATTCTCGTATATTTGCAGGAATTTCTTCGTTGCTCTCTTAATTGTGAACTGTGGAGGGACTGGTTGAGCTAAAAGAGGGGGAACCTTGAGAAGTAGTGGATGTAAAATAAGTGTTTAAATAGCATTCCATTATCACTTATATTGTAGTTGTTTCCAATGCTTGACTTGGTATGGAGGTCTAAGGATGTCAGTACACTGTCTTCTGAGTTACAAAAGGTGCATGGCCTATTGAACCTGAGAAAAACACAGAGGCATACTGTACCCCGAAAACCATTCCCTCCAGAAAGCAATGAACACAGAAATCAGTGAAAAATACAAGTATGTCCCAGTGAAGCGCTCTGAATCTTTAATATGGTGTGAGTGGTAAAGTCAGGTTTGCTCTTTCATCTTCTATAGATCTACAAGCCGCTGTCTGAGACTAATTTGCACTTAATCACAAGCTTTGATGAACTGGTGGAACTGAATGAAAAGCTCTCAAAGTGTAAAGAATTTGCAGTAGATTTGGAGGTAAGAATAAACAATGAGCTTACACGAACATTTATTAAAATTGTAAAAACCTTTTCATTGCCTCCAGAACTTAACTGTTACGATTTATTCATTTTAAATTCTGAAAGAGAGTTTGGACACCACAGTTAAAATACATCTGAGAGTGAATTTTAATTAAATAATTTCTTCAGCTTGTGATGCACCTAATTCACCTTTACGTCACTGTCACAGAAATGCTTCCATTTTTTGGAACAGCCTTTAGTTGACTGAGGCAACTTTATAATTTACTCAATAATATTGCATTCAAAATTCTGCCTGTCATTTAATATTTTCCTTGCTATTTGATTTTGCTTTCCAAGCAGACAGCTTTAGGGAAGAGCCTGATAAACACTTCAAAAAAATATGTGCAGTTGTTCAGTTATGTGCATGACCACCAATTCCTTTTGAAGTCTGCTGATAGTTATTCAAATTCATGAAGACCCTATAACTGTTCTGAGAATATTTAATTAGCTGTTGCCGTTTAAATTGGAGAACGAGTCTGCATTCATAGAGACCCAGTTGGACAGGACGATTCCTGCAGAGGGTAGAATTATGTACACATAATATATACAAGTTCATGTCATTTTTATTCATTTACGGGATATGGATATCACTGGCAAGGTTAGAATTTATTGCTCTCAAGATCAACTGAATGGCTTGCTGAGTCTTTTTTAGAGGCTGGTTAAGAGCTTGCCGCAGTAAGCTGGTTCTGGTATCATCTGTAGATCAGATCTGGAGTCACCTATAGACCAAAATGGTAAAGGAAAGCAACTTTTATTTCTAAAGTACACGGTGAATTAAATGGGATTTTACAACAATCTGTAGGTTTCATAGTCACCATTATTGATTGCCTTTTTGGCCCTGATTTATTAGATTCCCCAGTTACATCCCATGTGTACAGTAATAAACTATTTAGCAAGCCATTTACCATTTGCCTTGTTTTGTGGGGGCAGAATAGTTTTAACATTTACTGTAATTATATTCCATTATATTACTACTGTTTATATATTAATTCATTGCACAATTGACCTGAGAGCTGGAATTACAATTGTCTGATGCTTGCAATTCCACGTAGGCAACTGATAGATTTTTTGGCTAAAGAAAGGTTCTCAGTTGTTGTTCTGGACATGCTGCCAAAACATGTCTAGCTGTGGAGACAGTGTAAAAAGCAAGCCCAAATTCCCTCAGGGAGTATTCTTTAAAATATCCAAGTCAAAACAATAGGAGTAAAAAGGAGAGGTTAAAAAAGACATAGACATTTTGGTTTAAAAACTTTGGTAATGTCATTGCCGAGTATTGCACAGTCACTCTGCTGCTGAAAAAAGGGTGAGTATTTTTAGTCAAACAGCAGTCTTGTGCTTCGTTCAAAGCATAGGTAGTCCATTATTTAGCTAAAGATACTCTCTCTTCGCCAACAGCAGCAAAATTGCAGCAAAAGTAATATGAAGTTTAAAGCAGAGTAATGGGCAAATGCACAGCATAGTGTGGTACTGAGCTTGAAAGATTAGATCTGTATTACAGCCCAAATAAATTATCAGCTAGTTAAAGCACTGCTGTTGGCCTAAGTGTCCCTAACTGGGACAGGAAAAAAAATCGATCAGGTTGCCACTATCAATCATTATTCAGTCACTGCTCCCTTCTTCTGTAAAGTCTCTACATGTCTATTTCACGTCAGAATGTGGTTATATTCCATTGGGATGTTCCCTACGGCAGAATAACCTGTCAACATTCACTATCCAGTCTCTCCAATGAGTTTGAAAACTTTGTATTTCCTTATGCGTAATTTTTGTGCCTCAAAAGAATTGGAAACTGTTTTAAAAGTCATAGATGTTATTCTTAAGTGTACTTGAAATATTTATGTTTTAAACAATAGTAATAGAGGGGAATAAGTATGTAAGTTTTGTTAAATTATTCCAACTTTTGTATATGAAGGAGGTGAAGCCAATTGCAGTATCATATTATAAATTAATTATAATCAATGTATGGTTAATTCTGTTCCACCAGCACCATTCATACCGGAGTTTCTTGGGATTAACCTGTTTGATGCAGCTATCAACCAGGGAAGAGGACTTTGTTATCGATACGCTCGAACTGCGCAGTGAAATGTACATTCTCAATGAAGTCTTCACTGATCCCTCGATTGTTAAGGTTAGCTTGGTGAATTCAGCTCCATTCTGTTCCTCTGACTGGACTGATTCATCTTCCCTCCATTCGTGCTGCATCATTCGACTGCCTGCACTGTGACATTTCTGCCTTCACGTTCTTTGACTTTATTTTCTGTTACCACTCCCAAAGTCTGATCAAAATTTAACCCTGTTGATTGTGCCTGTGGTCATTTTAACATAGTCTTTCTTTCCCATTCCCTGCTCACTACCTGCTTTACCCTCTGCAAGGAGGTGCATTTTGTTCCATTCTGCTGTGGTTTTTCAGAAAGCTGACTAAGATTCCTGCCTGATTACAAAGTTATTTCCTCACTTACCAACACCAGCTAGAATTTAGTATCATAGAACAAGTGGGAAAGCAAGGGAAAGAAACAATAGATAGTCTGTTTTTGTTCAAATCAATACTTATAATGACAGTTAACTAGCAACAAGTTCAGAATGCCCTTGTCTGATGCTCAAAATCCTCCCAAAGGCTGTTATCATGAACTATTTATACCCATTAATCCTTTGCAATTTTTAGACTATACACCCTAGTCCTGAAATCCCATCAAGGAGAGGTAGATTATCTCTTCCTACCCATCTCCTTCTGAATATCTTTTAAAAATCAATCAGATCACTGCTTGACCTTCTAATTTACAGAGTATTCAATGCTAGTCTATGTAATCTTTCTACATAGTTTAGCCTTTGGAATCTGGATATCATTCAGGTAAGCCCATCTCGAATTCTCTTTGAAGCCAGTGCATCTTAAGATGCGTTGCCCACGAATAAATCTCTGCTCCAGGTAAACAGGATTTTGCTTCACTGAGCATACTCAATCCTTCTAGATATAAAAGTTAATATTCCGTTAGCCACATTGATTATTTTCTGTACCTGGATAATTGCATTTTAATGATCTATGTACTTGCCTCCAAGTTTCTTTGGACCATTCAGTTTCACTATTTGGAAAGTATCCTGCTTTAGATCCAAGATAGATGACCTTGTATTTGTCTGCATAAAATTCAATTGCCACAAATTTGCACATTCAGTTAAGCTAGCGATAACTCATTGTAATTTTATGCTTCCGTCAACATTGATTACAATGACGTCTGTCTTTATGTCATCAATAAATTTGGATATTTGGCTTCACCTATTTTAATCATAGCTTTAATGTATTCAGTCAGGTTTGTCAGACATGACCTACCCTTTACAAATCCAAATCAAAAGGTCATTAAATGTTTATTAAAAGCAATAGCTGTATTGCATGGCTTCCAGTTTACAAATAAAGCAACTACAGTCACAACCATACCTCCTGCAGTAACTGACACTCATATAATCATGTGTTACAAAAGTGTTTGGCAGTAATTAGCCTGCTCATGAAGCATGCTGTAAGCATCAGTGTTAGTGATTTAAAAACAATGGCGAAAATCTCCTTTACAAACTAGACCATTATGTGGAGGATGCCTCTCAGGAATGGGTGATTAATTCCATCACACACCATCCAGCTGTATGAAGCTTAAGATAAGCCAAGAGTGGTTTATTTTGCCTAAGTGGTCTCTAGTTCTGTATCTTGCTGCTGTATTTTTAACTAAGGGGGCCCTGGCAGATGTATTTAAAATGTCAGTATACATGGGAGAGGTGCCGGATGATTGAAGGGTGGCTTATGTTGTTCCGTTGTTTAAAAAAGATTCCAAAAGAAATCCAGGAAATTACAGGCCAGTAAGTTTGACTCAGTGGTTGGCAAGTTATTGGAAGGTGTGATAAGGGATAGGTTCTATAAATATTTGGATAAATAGGGACTTATTAGTAAGAGTCAACATGGCTTTGTGTGTGGTAGGTGATGTTTGACCAATCTATTAGAGTTTTTCAAGGAGGTGACCAGGAAAGTGGATGAAGGAAAGATGGTGGATGTTGTCTACTGGATTTTAAGAAGGCCTTTGATAAGGTCCCTCATGGGAGGTTAGTTAGGAAGGTTCAGTCACTCGATATCCATGGGAAGATAGTAAATTGGATTAAACACTGACTCAATGGGAGGTGCCAGAGAGTGGTTGTGGAGGATTGCTTCTCTGAGTGGAGGCCTATGAGTAGTGGTGTGCTGCAGGGATCGATGTTGGGTCCGTTGTTTATTATCTATATCAATGATCTGAATGATAATGTGATAAATTGGATCAGCAAATTTGCTAATGATACAAAGATTGGAAGTGTAGTGGACAGCAAGGAAGTTTTTCAAAGCTTGCAAAGGAATTTGGACCAATTAGAAAAATGGGCTGAAAAATGGCAAATGGAATTTAATGCTGGCAAATGTGAGGTATTGCACTTTAGAAGGACAAACCAAAGTAGAATGTACAGGATATATGGTGGGACTCTGAAAAGTGCAGATGAACAGAGGGATCTGGAAATACAGATACAAAAGTGATGTCACAAGTGGACAGGGTCGTAAAAAGTGCTTTTGGTACATTGGCCTTCATAAATCGGAGTATCGAGTATAAAAGTTGGAGTCTTATGGTTAAGTTGTATAAGGCATTGGTGAGGCCGACTTTAGAGTATTGTGTATAATTTTGGTCACCTAGTTATAGTAAGGATGTAAATAAGATTGAAAGAATGCAGAGAAGATTCACGAGGATATTGCCAGGACTTGAGAAGCGGAGTTACAGAGAGATTGAATAGGTTAGGACTTTATTCCCTGGAGCATGGAAGGATGAGGGGAGATTTGATAGAGGTGTATAAGATTTTGATGGGTATAGATAGAGTGAATGCAAGCAGACTTTTATCACTGAGGCTAGGGAAAAAAAAAACCAGAGGGCATGGATTAAGGGTGAAAGGAGAAAAGTTTAAAGGGAATATTGCGGCGGTGGGGGGGGGGTTTCTTCACATAGAGAGTGGTGGGAGTGTGGAATGAGCTGCCGGATAAATGGTAAATGTGGGGTCACTTTTAACATTTAAGAAAATCTTGGACAGGTACATGGATGAGAGGGGTGTGTGCAGGTCAGTGGGACTAGGCAAAATATGGTTCATCACAGACAAGAAGGCCCAAAAGGCCTGTTTCTGAGCTGTAAGTTTTCTATGGTTCTAAATTGAAGTCAGTTACCCTTTGCTAAATTTAAGGACAGTTTATCAGTGAGATTGAATGGGAATTAGTTGAGGGAGTTCATTGCTGATCAGCCTGCAATGAATGGGACAAAAGTAACATTCAAGGGAAAAGATGATTAAACAGATGGAAGTACATCTTGCACATAACAAATTAAACTCTCTGTACTAAAAGTTTGGTAATGTAGATGTTTAATTATTTCTCACAAAATTGCTTCATTCAGAATTTCTGATAATTCATTATTTGTAATAAATTCCTGCTTTACATCTTTTATGCTGCCTAATTCATTTTTCTCATGCAAAAATGACTGTCTTATTTGGAGTAGATGGTAAATGATGATTCCACTTTGATGTCTGTCCTATTGATTTGCTGGTGATCTTGTTAGTGGACTGGGTCATATTAATATTAGTGATGTATTAAGGAATTAACATGCACTGTTGATAAAACTCTGATCACTGGAGTGTCAATGGAAATGGTATTAATTGATCTTAGTTATCAGGCTCCAGATGGTGCTTCGAGCCAGTTTGTCCTATGTTGGTTATCATAGCTCAATCTTTAATGGAATATATTAAAATGTGAACAGGAAGGCTGAGAGTTATTCCTCACAATGCTGAATATTTCAGAGATGCAATAATGGTGTAAAATTGTTGGGTGAAATTCCTACTAGTGGCAATTTCACAGAAGAAGTAAATGTAGAGTCACATGTTGCACTGTTGCCACTTTATTTTGGTTAAATTTATCGATGGGAGGAATTTCTGCCAAATAATTTGTGGGCTAACTAGAGGTGGCTCAGGACACACTGTTGTTTAGCTAATTAGCCTGGTTGTTGAAGTGACACCAATCTGTTTGTGTAGGTTTTCCATGGTGCGGACTCAGACGTTGAATGGTTACAGAGAGACTTAGGACTGTACGTCGTCAACATGTTTGACACACACCAAGCTGCACGCATTCTCAACCTGGGGCGGCATTCTCTGGATTACCTGTTGAAGCACTACTGTGATGTGCAGGCTGATAAACGATACCAATTGGCTGATTGGAGAATGCGGTAAGAGATTTTGTACAAGCACACTTCTAAAGATATGGAAACCAAGATGTGATTCAAATTAAATAATCTTTTAGGCACGCGTTTAGATTTAAAGGTGGTCACACACGGCAGTAACTTTGGACATTCATAATTGTCGTTGAAGAAGGATGCTCTGAAGACTCACACGGACTTGAAACATTAACTGTTTCTCTCTTTGTCAATGGTGCCTGGTCTGCTATGTTTTTCTGGCATTTTTTGTTGTTGTTGTGCATTTTTTTAAGCTATGCTAAACATTGCAGTGCATAAAATAATCTGTATCATGAATAACTTTACTTACAGCGCAACTTCCTGCAGTCATTTATTTATGTAAGCTCTTATGTACAGTGAACAGAATAATGCAAATACGTAGCAGAAATATTTAGCTGGGAACAAGATGTTATTTATTTTTGTTGCTGTTAGTACCCTCCTGACTGATCTAAGCATGTACGCATTGTTGACATGAGAAGTTAGAAAAGAATAAGACTTTGCAAGTGGAAAAGGTTGAGCTGGTACTGAAAAAGGAGTGAAAGATGAGAAATTAGACAAAAGAACTGATGGAAGAAGGTATGATTGGCAAGGAGCCTTATGAAAGGCTCAGGATTAAATAAAGTAAATTCAATTCATTTCTTCACAATCTAGTATCTCTTGCAATCCCTTTGCAGTCCATTAATAACACAGTAGCATAGAACTTCCATTTTTAATTTTATTATTTTTCACCCCTAATTTTTTTCCTAGCCCTGAGAACAACTGTTGTATTCAAATATACTATGAGCACTTCATTCTTATTCAAATTTTTGAACCCAAGTAATCAGTGTCACCATCCCAGTTAATAATTGGGAGCATTATAGCTGAACCTACTTAAGTTCCCATCTGCTAGCCATATGCCTATACTTCCCAGGAAGATTTCTACTTGCACTATTCCTTAGAAAGCAATAGCGCTGAGTTCTAGCTGTTAACACTGATGGACTGGGGACAGGAGTAGGGCATTTGGCCCCTCAAACCTGCTCCAACCTTCAGTAAGATCATGGCTGATCTTGTTGCAGCCTCAACTTTTCATTCTGCCTGCCCCTAGTAATTTGCGATCCTTCATTAGTCAAGGATCTATTTATGTCTATCTTAAAAATATTCATTGACCCTATTTCCAGTGAAGTGAGCTCCAAATACTCATGACTGTCAAAGAAAATGTTTAATTTCATCTTCATCTTAAATGGAGGACCCCATATTTTTAAACCGTGTCCCAAGTTCTCCTCTTTGTATGTTTCAAGAAGATCACCTGTCATTGTTCTGAATTCCAATAGATACAGGCCCAGCCAGTCCAACTTTTTCTCATCAGATAACCCCATCCAATGTATAGGTCAAATGAACCATCTCTGAACTGCTCCTAATATATTTTTCTATCCTTTCTTAAACAAGGAACATAGAACAATACAGTACAAACAGGCCCACGAGTTGTGCCGATCACATCTACCAGTCCACAAACCTATCTATAACCCCCTATCCTATTCTTTTCCATATACTCATCCAGAAGTCTCTTAAAAGACCCCAGTGAGTTTGCCTCAACAACCTCCGACGGCAGTTGGTTCCATTCACTCACCACCCTCTGAGTGAAAAACCTACCCCTGACATCTCCTTTGTATTTGCTTCCCTGCACCTTAAACCTGTGTCCTCTCGTAGTGACCATTTCAGCTCGGGGAAATAGTCTCTGAGAGTCCACCCTATCTATTCCTCTCAACATTTTATAAACCTCTATCAGGTCGCCTCTCAACCTACGTCTCTCCAGTGAGAAGAGTCCCAGCTCCCTCAACCTATCTTCATAAGGCCTGCCTCCCAATCCAGGCAGCATCCTTGTAAATCTCCTCTGAACTCTCTCAATAGCCTCTACATCCTTCCTATAATGAGGCGACCAGAACTGCGCACAATACTCCAACTGGGGTCTGACAAGAGTCTTATAGAGCTGCATCATTACCTCCTGACTCCTAAACTCTATTCCTCGATTAATGAAGGCCAGTACACCGTACGCCTTCTTGACCACTTCCTCATCCTGCGAGGCCGATTTAAGAGTCCTATGGACCCGGACCCTGAGATCCTTCTGCTCTACAACACAGCTAAGACTCCTACCCCTTATATTGTACTTCTTCATCCCATTATTCCTGCCAAAATGGACCACTACACATTTATCTGCATTGAAGTCCATCTGCCACTTCTCCGCCCAGTTTTGCATCCTGTTTATGTCCCGCTGCAACTTTTGGCATCCCTCCAGACCATCCACAACACCACCGATCTTTGTATCGTCGGCGAACTTGCTAACCCATCCCTCCACTTCCGATTCCAGGTCATTTATGAAAATGACGAACAGCAGGGGTCCCAGAACAGATCCCTGGGGCACTCCACTGGTGACCGACCTCTATGCAGAACAAGACCCATCCACGACCACTCTCTGCCTTCTGCCTGCAAGCCAGTTCTGGATCCACGAGGCCAAAGCCCCTTGGATCCCATGCCCTCTCACCTTCTCCAGAAGCCTTGCATGTGGGACCTTATCAAAACCTTACTAAAGTCCATATACACTACGTCCACCGCCCTTCCTTCGTCAATGTGTTCAGTCACATTTTCAAAGAACTCAACTAGGCTCGTAAGGCATGACCTGCCCTTGACAAAACCATGCTGACTATTTCTAATCAGAAAGCCAAAACTGTATCCAGTACTCCAAATGTGGTCTCACTATTGCCATGTGCAATTGTTGCAAAACATACCTACGTTTATCTTACAATCCCCTCACAATAACCACCAACATTCCTAATTGCTTGCTGTACCTGCATGATTCATGTACCAGGACCACCCAGATTCCTTAGTACCACCAAGTTCTACAATCTCTCTCCTTTCAAATAATATACTTTCTTCGTCTATTCCACCTGTTGAAGTGAACAAATTCACATTTTCCCATATTCCCATCTGTCAGTTATTTTATCCACTTAACCTATAACCTTTTGCAACTCCTTTTATCCACTTGTCAACTTACCAAGTGATTGATATAAATTGTAAATTGTTGAGACCCCAGCGCTGATCCCTGTGGCACAACAGTCATCACATCTTGCCAATACGAAAAATGACCCATTTATGCCAACTGTTTATTAATTAACCAATCCTCCAACCATTCTAATATGTTCCACCCTACATCATGAGCTCTTACTTTGCATAGTAATCTTCAATGTGACACCTTGTCAAATGCCTCACCGAAATCTTAGGTACAACACATCTACATGTTTTTTTTTATCCACCTTGGTTTGTTACTTCTTCAAAGAACTCCAATGAATTAGTCAAACATTTCCACCAAACCAAGTTGACACTCTGCTTGGATTGAGATTTTCTAATTGCCCTGTTATAACCACCTTAATAGGTTCCAGCAATTTTCCTGTGACAGATGATAAGCTAACTGAATGTAGTTTCTTGCTTTCTGTCTTCATCCTTCATTGAGTAAAGTCCATTAGTATATGATGTTTCGTCAACTTGGAGTTCTAATAATTTTCTTAGTATTCTTTCCCTGGTAATTGTAATGGTTTTAAATTCCTCCCTCCCTTTTGCCTCCTGAAATAAGTTACTTCTGTGAAGTTATTTGTAATCTTGATATAAAAGACAAAGACAAAATATCTGTGCAGTTCATCCACAATTTCCTCATTTTCCACTATTAGTTCCCCATTCTTACTCTTCAGAGGACTAATGTTGACTTTGCATTCCTTTTGAAACTCTTACCATCCGTTATATTTCTAGCTAGCTTTCTGTAACCTAACTTTTAATTTATAAATCTTTTAATCAGTTTTTGCTGTTCTTCATATTCCATTCAATCCTTTAATCTGTCAGCCATTTTTGCACAATAAAAGGTTTTATCTTTTTTAATTTTATACTTTTTTAACTGTCTTAGTTAGCCCATCCTTCTAGGTGCTACTGATTGCCTCCAGATCCTCTTTTTACCCTCTTCTAGGTGCTTCTGACTGCCTCTGATTCCTATTTACCCCCCTCCACTCTTCTTGGTGTAGCTGCCTCCAGATCCTCTTTTCATCCATTCTTCTAGATGCTGTTCCCAAGCTGTTTCTTCATCCGCTTTTTTGACTGCCCCTTCCGAGTCCTCTCTTTGCCCGCTTCTCTATGTGCTGTTGGCTGTCTCCGAGTCCTCTTTTCGTCTGCTGTTGTAGTGCTGCTGACTGCCTCCAGGATGGTGGTTACTGCCTCCAGATTCTCTTTTTGCTTGCTCTTCATCAGTGTAACACATATGAATAACTCTGGTATTTATCCATCGAAAGCTAGAATTTTCATATGTGTTGATGTATTTTTCTAGATTTTCCCCATAGATTTTAATTAACTTATCTTGACATTTTCTTTCAAATAATTTCTGTAGTCCAATTTTGTGAATTTAGTTCAGAGTTCTGATATAGTTGCTGAAGATGGTTTTATGATGTCTTAACTGCTGCCTACAAAATGAACTGTTCTGTAGATTATTGAATTTTCAACTGGAGTACTTTGTTCTCTCCCTTGCCCTCCCTTGTTATTCTGTCCCTCCGAGGTCAGCTGAGATCCTCTCAGTTGCCATGTTATTATTAAGGTTTGCTGCCTCATCAGGAGAGAGACAATCAAACATGGGACCTTCCTGATCTGCGTGCCTCAGTTTTCCCCTACAAAGCACACCAACCCACTTAGCCATCGGGTGCTATGAGATGTTTGTTTTTGCTTTAAGACTTATTAACTTCTCCGTTTACAGACCATTGCCTCAAGAGATGCTGCGTTATGCCCAAGAAGACACCCATTACTTGCTGTACATATACGACATGATGAAGAATCAGTTATGGGAACAGGGGAATAAACAGACAAATCTCATTCAAGTAGTGTGGCAGAAGAGCAAGGATATCTGCCTCAAGGTAGGTTAATGTGGCTAAGTGACAGTGATGTCCATTAATACGGTTTTAAAAATGCATGAAAAATATCTGAATCAATAAAAACTTTGGGATTTGCAAAACAATTCCATATAGCAAAAGCCACTGCACTTGAGAATAATTCATTGTATATAAAGCACTTCGGGACATAAGTATTTTTACAAGTTTTTGTTTTGGTGCATTTGATGCAAGTAGAACAAATAGGCACTGGATACGTCTTGAAAATTCATTCTCTGGTTTAATTTTGTTAGAGATTTTTACACTCAACAATTTAAAGGAATAATCTGAATGATGTAATAGTTTGTTACATTAACCTAATCTTCTATAGTACATGGAGGAGTCCTCTTTATAAGAACATGAATTAATAACTCAAAAGACACATGGACTAAGTTGAGGATAGATTCTCACGGTTTTCCAGTATGAATTTGCACATTCTGCATTCATGTTGGAGCCATTTATATTCCATTAAACTATGCCCTTATGTGTAATTTTGAGTACTAGGCTTGGAGTAAGTTTTGAACAGAATCAGACCTGTATAATTTGTGTTTGTTCTGAATTTGCTCGGCCTCTGTTATACAAAGGTTTTAAATGGATTGATGCCACTGCCCACGTAATCCTGAGAGACTTTGACGTTCCCACACACCCGCTCGAGATTTTTTCTGTTTTGGATTGATGATCTTTCATTATGTCACATTGCACAGCACCATTCTCCTTGTATGTTGATAGTAGGAGTTTATTTCTGGGTACTGTCTTGGGGACCATTCTCTGGAAAATGTCCAATATGGGTATTCTTGATGTGAGCCGGGATAGTTAGAGTTAGCAAGCTACTTCACTGTTCGGGGGCTACACTGGCAAATAATAATTCTGTTCAACTCCATGGTCCACACATTTTCTTCTCCACTTTCTCTCCCTCCCTCCCTGTAAGAAGTATTGGCTTTTGTTCAGCAGTTTTCATGATGGTATGGTTAAAATCATTGCCTCGGTTTAAAAACTGGTCAGTGTAAACCTCGGTTTACCTCTCTCTGTTTTATATATGTATTGTCCAATGCACAGAGCCACCACTTGAGTTGGATTTGATTTGATTTATTATTGTCACATGTATTAGTATACAGTGAAAAGTATTGTTTCCTGCATGCTATATAAATAAAACATACCATACGTAGAGAAAAAAAGAAGAGGGTGCAGAATATAGTGTTATAATCATAATTAATTGTTCAGTCAGGTCAACTTAATTCAAGGTCAGATGCAGCAGGAAAGAAGCTGTTCTTGAATCGGTTGGTATATGACCTCAGACTTTTATACCTTTTTCCTAACGGAAGAAGGTGGAAGAGAGAATGTCCAGGTTGCGTGGGGTCCTTGAATAGGCTGGCTGCTCTTGTGAGGCAACAGGAAGTGTAGACAGAGGGAGACTGATTTGCATGACTCAGATCTTGTAGAGGAAACCTTGGGTTTTGATCATTTAAACTCATCCTTGAGAAATAGAGTGAGTAGTGAGTTAAACTAAGCAAGCGTATATTGAGTCTGAAGCATTTATTATATAAAACTATAACCTCCATTTCTGTAAAATTCAGAGACTTGCACCGAAAAATTTAATCAAAACTACCTTTCCTGCTACCTTCAAGGATATTCCCAATAACTACAAATGATTGAGCCTGTCTGTTTGGATGTTTAGAGTATATTTCCACCTAGCTTCCATTTTCAAAATTGCAAACAGAATATGCGATAGTATTTTTGTACTTCTGTTAATTGCAGAAATACTACAAGCCAATTTTCACAGAAGAAGCCTACCTGGAGTTGTATAAGAAGCAGAAAAAGCAACTGAACACACAACAGCTTACAGCATTCAGATTACTTTATGCCTGGCGGGACAAGGTTTCACGACTCGAAGACGAAAGCACAGGGTATAGTTTTCTTGCTTATGGAACCTGAAGGAAAATACTCCTTGGGGCTGTTGGTATTAGTGCAGATATTGATGGCACGGTATTAACCACAATTGCAAGAAGTATCATTGCTAATGGTTAATGTTTTTGTATATCTTGCGTGCAACCAAAAAGTGATGTTGTATTTTGCAGACCCTATATATTAGGTGCAAAAGCTGATTCAAAATCAGTAAACAGAACCAATTTCTTCCAAACAAAGATTTATTGCAGTTACAAATCTATATTCTGTGCACATTTCCTACTGCCATTGAACTTTTAAAATACCACCTGCATTCCTTTTCCTTTGGAGACCTAATTCTTTGATCATGCTGGTGCAAAAAATATGGATTAGGCTTGCTGATGTAAAAGAGAGGTCAATACTTGTTGGCATTGCAATCCTCTCCAAACTTTCAAAGCTATAAAATATCTTCGAATATAGGGACTGAATTTGGCTTTGTTGGTGCTCAGAACCTCTCTAATGATGGAACTGTATTGTGTCCCTTGCATATTTTATAACATTGAATTTTGCAACAACCATTATATAGAATCAAAAAAGAAGGCCATTCAGCCTGTCGAGTCTGCACTGACCACAAGTCCAACCGGGCCTTATCCTGATAACCCCAAGCATTTACTTTAGCTAGTCCTCCTGATACTAAGGAACAATTTAACGAGCTGATCCACCTAAGCTGCACATCGTTAGAGTGGGAGGAAATCCATGCAGACATGGGAGAATGTGCAAACTGTACATGGACAGTGGTCCAAGCCGGGAATCAAACCTGGGTCCTTGACGCTGTAAGGCAGCGGTGCTAACCACATGCTGCTTTATGTATGAGAACCTGTAATTATTCGTACTCTGGCATTCACTAGTTGGAAGCTGCCCATCCAACAAAAAACAAGAGCTGCTCATTGTGTCTATTTTTATATATTCACAGTGCAGTTTGAAAATCCTTTGTTCTTAGTGTGTTCTGTGATCACTGCAATCTATTTTCCCAACTTTTCTTCAGTTCCAAGACTTTGAAACAAACTGAAAAAGTTTTTGGATGAGTTAGTAGAAATAACCACTTAAATTTTTTTTAACAGGTATGTGCTACCCAACCACATGATGATCAAAATAGCAGAGGAGCTGCCGAAGTAAGTTGTTATTCCCCCACTGTAATGATATCGTAATATGGCTACAAAAAAATCTTAGCACATTTCAATGAGAATGAGCTGCAGACTTGTCTGAGGTCAGTTTCAACTTGGGCACAAGTTACCATGGCTTTGCAATGCTGTTATACTCAATTCTCTTCTTGTCTGGCTCGACAAAGTTGCTTTTTTGGGTTGAGTACTTCCCTGGCACTGTTGACTCTTGTTGCATGTAACTCCTACAGACGAGATGCTAAAAGACTTATTTGTCTTGCAAGGTCTTCCAGATGGCGAGCCCTAACAAATTCAACAAGTTCACTCGAAGGGCAGCCAACTCCTCAAATCTGGCAGCATCTCTATGGCAGTGATCCTAACATGGATCTCACGCAGTATAAAAACAACATCACATATCTAAGCATCTGCAATTAAATATGACTTTTAGTAAAGATGTAAAATTGACTACAATTTTATTCATTCAGTAGAAACTTGAATTCATTTTTCATCTTGACTGTTTGAATTCTTATTTCAACTGTACTCAGTTTTTCTTGTCAATGTAAATCATTTTTCAGGTGTATTTTGTATAAAATTTACTGTATAATTTGGAGTTAAAATGAGAAAACAGAGTTTAAACTTGAATGAGTATTTAAATGGAAAGAAATAAAAAGAGTAGCATTTATAGAACACCTTTCAAGAGCACTCAGTGCTTTACAGTCAATGAAATACTTTTGAAGTGTAGTTATTGTTGTAATGTAGGAAACAGGATAATCTGTTTGGACAAAAGCCACTCCCACCCTCGCACAAACAGCAGCATGATAATGATCAGATCTTATTCTAATGTGGATTGGTCAATATTTATTTATTACAGAGCCCCATTTTCTAACACCTCTGACAGTACAACACAATCTTAGTACTGCCTTGACTTTTGTGCTCAAGTCTTGAATTGGACCTTGAATCCGCAGCCT
Source organism: Sphyrna mokarran (assembly GCA_024679065.1). Classification (NCBI taxonomy): domain Eukaryota; kingdom Metazoa; phylum Chordata; class Chondrichthyes; order Carcharhiniformes; family Carcharhinidae; genus Sphyrna; species Sphyrna mokarran. The sequence continues at coordinate 30,185,028 of JAGIQG010000028.1, forward strand.
TCTGACTTGGATGAGCATGTGACCAAATGTTTTAAACAGCCAGTCAGTAAGAATCTCTTTGCATTGGGTTGCAGAACTGGCATTGTTAATCTAGTCTGCTAGCTGTGCATCACACTCAAATTAGGTTTATGGTGGATGTAAGAGATGAAGGGTCTGTATCAAACAAAAGTTTACTGCACTCCCCTATTTCGTTTTGATTTTCACAATATGTTTGGGAAATTTAGGAGAAGGGAGGATTGAGAAGTCTTCAACTGCAGCATTTAAGAAAAACAAAATCAGCTGTAACTCTTAATTTTTATTCATTTCTTAAGAAAGTAAAAGCATTTATGTGCTACTTTTCATAACTGCTGGTCTTAAAATGCTTTACAGTCCAAGAAGCATCTTTGACGTGGAGTCACTGTTGTAATGAGGTATTCCAATCATTGTAATGTTTAACTCTCAGGATTCTTCCAGAGCAAAGTTGTTACTACTTTCTTCCTTTCTTTCCCTTCTGCCACACCCAGAGAACCTCAGGGGATCATAGCTTGCTGCAACCCCATTCCGCCATTGGTTCGCCAGCAGATTAATGAGCTGCACCTCCTGATTCAGCAGGCTCGTGATATGCCTCTTCTCAAGGTAATGGCCCAATTTTTGACTCGTTTCAGCATTTGGAATAATATATATTTTGCTAAAGAAATGATTTTGGATCCTGAATATCTAACTAAGAAGTTATTGCATGTGGGAACCTTGGAACTAATAGCCAAAGTTCCCAGTTGTACTGGTGAATTCTGAAGTAGGGTATATACAGATCTGGACTAGACTGATAATTGTTCACATTATACTTACCAACAACTGCTGATTACCATCATATTTTGTCTTTATATTAGCATAGTCAGTTATTTGAATGTTTTTTGAATGCCATGTTACTTAGATTACAAAGGAGTTTGAAATGGCTACTCCAACCTCAGATGTGTTATGGTAATCTTGTTTTGCCGAAGATTGTTGGGGAGTGGACATGGGAGCAGAGCGGATAGAGGGGAAATAAGGGTCTTTTGTTTTTATTTGTAGCAAGAACATAACAGGTTTTAACCTCACTGTAAACAGCACACAGCAAGTCTTCACTTCATCCATGTGCGATCTGGCAGTGACTATAGGATCTAAGGAAACAAAAGCAAAAAAGGCTAGAAGGAAACATGCAGCAGGTCGGTCAACATCTGAGGAGCACCTGTTTTGGACTTGGGCTGACATATTGGCAGGTGGAAGGGAAAACGGGGAAAAAACAACAGAGGAATGATGTATATAACGACTGGATAATCTGACACGTCACCTGAGTCCAATGTTAGAGAGAGTTATAAGACACTAAAGAAGCAAGGGGCATACAACCAGCTAATTTGTGAGAGGCGCAAAGAAAATGGCAAAAATGGAAAACAGAAAACTCGTACAAAGTACTGTGGGTCCACTAGCTCCAGTAAAAAACTGGGCAAGAGGAAGCCACTGCTGTCGGTACACGATCTGACAGTGGCTCTCCCTCCAAGCAACCCATTCCCATCTCTCTCAATACAAGTAGTGAACCCTACTAGTGCTTCCTACTTAGAAACAGAAAATGCTGGGAAAATTCAGCTGGTCTGGCAGCATCTGTGGAGAGAGAAAGTAGAATTAATGTTTTGAATCAGTATCAGGGCTAAAGGGACAAAGAAATGTGACGGATAATATATTGGATAAGAGGAGCTGGAGTAGAGTAGATGGTCAGTGAGAGGTGGGATTTAGGAGAGATAGTAACAAAGATATACAGGACATGATTCAGAGATGGTGCCAGTAATTGCATAAGGGTAAGATATAAGATATATGAATGGGAGAATAAAAGTCAGTACTGAGTGAGAGTAAAATTTAAAAACAAGTGACAGATGGCCCAGAGGGGGATTGGCATTAGGACAAATAATGTTTGGATTTATAAAATGGAACAAGATGGAGGAGAAAGGTCACAGTCTAAGCTGTTGAGCTCGATATCGAGTCCTGAGGGTTGTAATGTGTCTAAATGGAAGATGAGGTGTTGGTCGTCCAGTTTGTGTTGGGGTTTCACTGGAGCGTTGCAGCAGGCCAAGGACAAGTATGTGGGCGTCAGAGCAAGGTGTTCAGTTGAAATGGCAAGCAACTGGAAGGTTGAGTTCATGCAAAAGAACTCAAAGGTGATCTACAAAGTGGTCACTCAAAGTAGACGAGACCACATTGGGGGTGCAGTGAATAATGTAGCCCAGTTTGAAGGAGGTCCAAGTGAAACATTGTTTCACCTGAAATTGTGTTTAGGGTCTTGAATGGTGAGGAGATAAAGGGACAGTTCCTTGGGGTTAATGACCAGCTAGTGTTGCCCATGTCCCTGCCTCCGGTCTCTCTTTCTAAACATGTCCAGTCTCTCTACAAAGTCCTTGAATTTGTTGTCACTATTCAAATCTGTGCCCATCTTTCATCTAATTCCCTTTTTGAAGCCCTCAGTTAGCTTTCTACCCTGATATCACTATTGAAGTGGCCTTTATTAAAGTCACAAATTGCATATACTATTGAGGAAAGTAAGGTAGGGAACCAGTCAATGTGGCATACTTAGATATTCAAAGGATTTTTGATAAGATGTAGCTCAAATGGTTTATAGACAAGATAAGGGCTTGTGGAATTGGCGCAATTTTTCAACATGGATGGAGGATTGCTTAACAGACAGGACACTGAGTAGGGATGAATGGGGTATTTTCAAACTGGCAGGATGTAACAGTGGAATGTTTCGAGAAATGTGCTGGGGCCTGTACTTTATAATCTGCATTGAAGTTTTGGGTGAAGAGATAAAGTACGGCATTGAGTTTGCTGACGGTATTAGGTAGTAATATAAGCTTTGCTTACAAAGGAGCTGCAAAGAATATAGACAGGTTAAGTGAATGGGCAAGAAATGACAAGTGTGTATAATACAATATGGGGAAATGTGAGGTTATTCAGCTTAGTAATAATAACAAAATGATATTTTTAAAACTTTTGCATGTTAATGTTCAGAGAGACTGGAACATAATGTTAGCATACAGGTACAGCAAACAATTAGCAAGATAAATAGTATATTGGTTTTTATTACAAAAGAGTTAGAGTACAAGAATAAGGAATTGTTATCATAGTTATGTATAGCTGTGATGGAACTGCACGTGGAATACTGTACAGTTTTAGTCCTCATGTTCGGGGAAGGGTATACTTGTATTGGAGGTAGTACTGTAGGTGTACCTACACACTTTGGATTGCCATGTTCAAGAACATAGTTCTCCACCACCTTCCCGGGACAATTAGGGATGGGCAACAAATTCTGGTCTAGCCAGCATCACCCAAAACTTGTGAAAGAATTTTAAGAAGACACAGCTGGTGTTAACTAAATTGATTCCTGGGATGAGATGGTTGTTTTATGATGAGATTATCTCTGTAGCGATTCACTGGCTGGGGAATCGAGAGCAAAGGCATAGCCTCGGAATGAGGAAACGACCATTTGGGACTGAGTTGAGAAATTCCTTCACTTAAAGGGTTGGCAGTATTTGGAATTATCTGTCCAAGACGGTTATGAATGTTCCACTATTGAATATATTTAAAACTGTGATTAATATATGTTTGATCTCACAGGGTATCGTGGGATATGGGGCAGGAAAGAACAGTTGAGGTAGAAAATCAACTATGATTTCACTGAATGGCAGAGGAGGCTCGAGGAGCCATGTAGTCTGCCCGTATTCCTGCTTCTGATATTCTGTATGACTATGACTGTGGTAAAGCTATGAGGTCTCATTTTTCTCAGCAGTTAGCAGCCTTTGATGCAGTTGAGTGCACCATTCTTCTCTCATCTTTCAGATGAGTGGTGCTGATCTCTCCTGGTAGGCTGTTGCATGAGGTTAAATCTCACGCGATCCAGGGTGAGGTATCTAAATGAATACAAAATTGGTTTCTTGACAGAAGACACATGGATTTGGGCCTGTGTCTGCGGGAGTTTGCGCGTTCTCCCCATGGTTGCATGGGTTTTCTCCAGGTGCTCTGGTTTCCTCCCACATCCCAAAAATGTGCTCTTAGGCTGATTGGGTAACAAATTGGTCCCTACATGTCATTAAGATGTTAGGACGGTGGCGCGGGCTCGTTGGGCCGAAGGGCCTGTTTCCGGTGCTGTGTTGTTCTTTGTTCTTAGAAGACAAGAGAGTGATTGTAGAGGGTTGTTTTTCAAATTAGAGACCTGTGACCAGCCGTGTGTCTCAGGGATCAGTGTTGGGTCCATTGTTATTTGTCATTTATGTTAATGATTTAGATGAGAATATTGGAGGCATGATTAGTAAGTTTGCTGATGACAACAAGATTGGTGACGTAATGGACAGTGAAAAATGTTATCTCCAATTGCAACAGGATCTTGATCAATTGGGACAGTGGGCTGACGAACGGCAGATGGAATTTAGTTTAGACAAATGCAAGGTGATGCATTTCAGTAGATTGAACCAGAGCAGGACTTACTCAGTTGAGGAGAATTACAGAACAACGAGATCTAGGGGTACAGGTTCATAGCTCCTTGAAAATGGAGCCACAAGTCAACAAAGTGGTGAAGAAGGCATTTGACATGTTGGTTTCATGGATCACTGAATACAGGAATTGGGACGTCTTGTTGAAGTTGTTCAATTGATAAGGCACACTTAGAATACTGTGTGCAATTCTGGTCACCCTATTATAGAAAGAATATTATTAAACAAAAGAGTGCATAAAAGATTTAATAGGATGCTACCAGGACAAGGTGATTCGAATTATAAGGAGAAGCTGGATAGACTGAGACGACTTTCTCTGGAGCATAGGAGGCTGAGGGGTGATCTTACAGAGGTCTACAAAATAATGAGAGGCAAAGATCAGCTAAATAGTTAATATCTTTTCTCAGAGGTAGGGGAGTCTATAACTAGAGGGCATAGTTTAAGATGAGAGGGGAGAGATACAAAAGTATCTAGAGGGGCAATTTCTTCACACACAGAGTGGTGAGTGTCTGGAATAAGCTGCCAGAGGTAGTAATAGAGGCAGGTACAGTTTTGTCTTTTAAAAGGCATTAAGATAGTTACATGGGTAAGATGTATATAGAAGGATATGGGCCAAATGCCGGCAATTGGGATTAGCTTAGGGGTTTAAAAAAAAAGTTGGCATGGGCAATTTGGGCTGAAGGGCCTGTTTCTATGCTGTAAACCTCTATGGTTCTATTCCTGTGTATCCAGTCACGGCCAGAGAATGGCCTACAATAGCTTCTATTCTTACTAATACACTGTTGCCTCTGCAATCCCCCAAGAATTTATCCTTGGCCTCCTATTTTTCATCATTTTACATGCTTCCTCACAATGACATATTTGAAAATGCAACACCAAGTTCCACATGCACATTGATGACATCCAACTATTAACTCTGCTTGTCTGACACCCAGTCCTGTGAATTAAAATTTTTCCCAAATGTATATTGGGATGATAAAGCCAATATCTTCTGTTCCCAGCACAAATTCTGTTAATTTCCCATTAACTCTCATCTCTCTTTCTGATTACTATAGGGATCATTCAAAACCTTTGCATCCTATTTGAGCTTCCATCCTTATATGTGCTTCACCTGCCTACTTCCATCTTCATAACATCATCCTGTCCTACCTCACCTCAACTTGTCTGTTGCTTAAACCCTTATCCAGTCTTCATTATCCCTTTGAGTCAACTATTCTAATGCTCTCCTCGTCATCATCAGATCTTGCCTTTATCAAAACTCTGCTCTTCATATTCTAATATGTGCCTAGTTACTCCTGTGCTCACTGCCCTACAAGGACTTCCAATTAAGCAGCTCCTTAATTTTGAAATACTGGTTGGTTTAAAATCTCTTCTAGGCATTGCCTCTCCCCACCTTCATATTGTCCTCTGGCCTTCCATGATCTCTGTGCTCCTCCAGTTCCAGTCTCCTGAGCATCCCCAATTTTAATTGCATGCCTTCTATTGGCTTGGTTTTAAAATCTGGAATGGTCTTCCTAAACCTTTCTGCCTGCCCCCTCCCTCCTCCTTTTAAAACATTTCTCAAAAGCCATCCTGATCATAAGCTGCTGTCCTAACATCTCCTTATATGGTTGTGTCAAATTCTGTTTGTGACACTCCTATGAGGCATCTTGGGCTGTTTAACTGTTCAAGGAGCTATTTGAAAGCCAACTGTTGTCATTTGAACTGCAGCCTATGAGGGTTTTCTGACCTACAGGTATTCTGGAACTTTGTGATCTGCCAGTGTCACAAGTGATGCAGCTGATGATAATAGTAGCTCAATCCATAACGCAACATAAGCCAACTTGAAATTGCTTCCAGCAAAGTGTATATATCTGTGTTTGGTGTGGACAATGCAAACCAAACATTTGTGTTCACAGGTATGATAGTTACTGATCTACTGGATTGCTTGATGCTGCATTAATCCACTTTTTTTTACTACTTTCCGCCATACCTATGTTTTCTTTATGTCAAGATTGTATCTGTTGCAACTATCCCACATGAATAGATAATAACATTCTTTATTCTGATACTCCGCTGCCACAAACAGTAAGAAACAGAGACAAATGCTCTTAATTGCTAATGCTTTCTTCTCCAGACAGAATCAACACCATTGCAACAGAGGAAAGTCCCTTTACTAAAGGCAGAAGTAAGTATCTAATTCTAATTGATGGCTACCAGCTTCCATTGTTCATTATAATGATGTTAAATATAAATACACCCCTCTGCTTGCTTTTTAAAAAGTTAATATAGTTTTACCTAAGAAAGATGAAAAAATGTATTTTCTTGAGAAGTATTTGTAGCCATAATACTTGCTGAGTTTAATTCACAAGCAATATGCTGCTTGATAGTAAATCTGTTTGATCAAACAGGGATCAATCCTCAAATTCTGTTTTTGTAGAAAACTGAGAACCTGCTCTTTGGACCTCATGACAGTTCCCACCAGTCAGGCAATGTGCAAGTTGTTTATGGCTCAGGTAGGTTGAGAGTTGTGGTTTTTTAAAATATTTTTCACTGCTTCTGCTGGCTTTTTTTAGATTGCATTCCCCTGACAATGATGACAGTGACTGCAGTCTATCAGGTTGGTTGTGTATACCAGGAAAACCACACCTGTTCAAACCATGTCCATTTACGGTAGTCTATGTATGACTTATCAGGCAAACTAATGATGTGCCCTGTCCACTCTGATTCTGCTCCTGTTGTCTATGGTTCAGCTCACTGTACCACTGTCCCCTTCTTTCTCTGCTTTTCAGTCCTCCCTGACTTTCCACTCCTTGTTACAGATTTAATAATAGGTCCACACCTTGCTTCACAGGTTTTTCTACATACAATAATTCCAAAGATATAAAGTCTGCATAGCTAAGTCTGCTTTGATGTAAAGATGCCAGCGTTGGATTGGGGTGGTAAGAACTCAGTAAGAATTTAGCAACACCAATTTTTAATCCAACCGATTTATTTGATAGTAAAATTGCGAGCTTTCAACACTCCGTGTCTTCCTCAGGCAAATGCAGTGAACACTGTTGCTAAATTCTTACTAAGCCTACTTTGTACAGGGATTCTTTTCTCAAAATGCTTCAAATGTTTTCTTGTCAGTTCGTCAGAACTCACTTGCAAAAGGAGTTGTTATTTAGAACACTTATCGATATAAATAAATCTTTCCATCCAAAAGACCATTTATCTGAAGTAATATAAGAAAATTGCATTGTCAATAATTCATTCAGCCATACCACCCTCATAAATTAAACTGCACTTAATTAGCTCTTTAGCTGGAGATTACAATAGACTGCATTGGAGCAAAGAGGAACTTTTGTGGTACCGTCTGTGATAGTGGTGCAGCTGGAGCATTCCAGACATCCACCTTAAAATCATGTTATGAAACTAAAGTCTTCAATACTAAAAATAATATTGATTTCCAAAGGATTTATACTTCAAAAAATAATGACCACAGTACATTCCAGAAAGTACCTGCTGCCTTTGAATCACCTAAAGTAAGCAAGAGTTGGATAGCTGGGTTCAGATCTTGATTATGGCTTTTTCTTTTTGCTTTATTGAATTATATATTTCAGTGGACGGAATTTTCAATAATGAACTCATTTAACGGGCATGCCTTCCTCTGATTGGATGTATTTGCATAAAAATTCTTCAGAAGTTTGCATCCATTTATAATAAATGCATAAGAACATAAGAAATAGGAGCAGGAGTAGGCCATCCAGCCCCTCGAGCCTGCCCCACCACTCAATAAGATCATGGCTGATCTGCAGTGGATCAGTTCCACTTTCCCGCTTTCTCCCCATAACCCTTAATTCCCTTGTCAATCAAAAACCTATCCACCCTTGACTTAAATATATTCAGCAAGAAGCCTCCACCATTTCAACAGGCAGAGAATTCCAAAGATTCACCACCCTTTGAGTAAAGAAATCCCTCCTCAACTCTGATCTGAACTGCCCTCCCCTAATCTTGAGGCTGTGCCCTCTACTCCTGCTATCTTTGCTAAGTGGGAAGCGTCTCTCAACCTCCACCTATCCATCCCCTTCATTATCTTATACATCTCTATAATGAAGATGTATAAGATCCCCTCTCAGCCTTCTAAACTCCAACGAGTACAAACCTAGCCTATTTAGTCTCTCCTCATAATCCAACGCCCTCATCTCCAGTATCAGCCTAATGTACAATCTCTGCACCGCCTCCAAGGCCAATATGTCCTTCCTCAAATGCAGCGACCAAAACTGCACACACTACTCCAACTGCGGTCTCACCAGTACCCTGTACAACTGCAAAAATACCTCCCTACTTTTATATTCTATCCCCCTAGCTATAAAGGCCAACATTGCATTCGTCTTCTTGATCACCTGCTGCATCTGCAGACTGTGTTTTTGCAATTCGTGCACAAGGACCCCCAGGTCCCTCTGCACTGTCGCATGCTGCAGCTTTTCACCATTTAAATAGTAATCCTTCCTACCGTTATTCCTACCAAAATGGATAACCTCACACCTCCCTGAGTGTGTTATCAAGTGCACATAGAAATTTACATAGGTATCACTCATGGTATATTGACAGCGCTCTCACCTCTGGGTCACGACTTTGTGGGCTCAAGTTTGAGTCTGGGATTTGAGCACCAAAATCGAGGCTGCCAGTCTGGTCCATGACTGAGGGAGAACTGCACTGTTGGCATTGCCAGCTTTCGAATACAATGTTAAACTGAGGCCCAGTCTGCTCTGTTAGGGCAATGTAAAGTATCCTAGGGGTGTTATTCCAGTATCTTAACCAATCTTTGTCCCTTAAAATCAAACATATTTTCTGTTTGAGGGAACATGCAAATTGGCTACTGCATTTCTTAAATTACAACAGTTGGTACACTCAAAAGTGCTTTGTTGGTTGTAAAACATTTTGGGACTCTTAAGTCGTGGAAGATACGATGCAAATACAACTCAGCCTTTCCATATACAATATTTGCCCAGTAATTACAGCACATTCTCAAGCCATTTGTGGAAGTTTAAAGTTTATTCATTAGTGTCACAAGTAAGCTTATACTAACAATGCAGGAAAGTTATTGTGAAAATCCCCTAGTTGCCACACTCCAGTGCCTGATCGGGTACACTGAAGGCGAATTGAGCATGGCAAATGCATCTAATCAGCGCGTCTTTAGAACTGTGGGAGGAAACCGGAGCATCCGGAGACACGGGCAGAACGTGCAGACTCTGCACAGACAGTGGCCCAAGCCTCTATGAGAAGCCGTGCTTGTAAATTATTACAGAACCAATGAAAATTGAACCCTTTCTCACCATTTTAAGGTTTCTGGGTCTTACTATTGATTTTTTTTCATGTTGCAATATATGGGATAGTCATATTAACCTACACTGTTTATTGAAGTGAAAGAATACAGACAAGTAACAATGTTAGTGACAGTTGTTGTCATACATCAGATATATTCTTCATTTATTGCCTTAGAGAAGTACCATTGAATTGAAATACTGTTGAACTGGCAAAATAATCTTTTTGGAATAATATTTAAATATTTGTATTTTTTCACTAACCCACAGTAGTATGTTGCTCATTCATCCAACAAGTCTTTCATGTTTCTTTTTGCACTGTTACAATCTGTCTTGTGTTGCAGGAGTATTAAACCTAGATCCTGAAATTATACCATGGGTCATGAAAGCATGAACTATTAATATAGTTTGAAATTCTGCTCCCACTGGTTTACTGCAAGAGTTAATCCTCTACAAGAATGGGAAGAGAATTTTTAAACAGATGCCTTCAGCATTAACATGATTGTGTTCCTTGCTATAATTTTGTGCTCTTTGTGTTATTTTGAGCCATTTAGTTGCACACCAAGAAAATCTGTGGAACACAAGGAAATAGAAAATACTGGATTTGAGAAATATGTTTGTCACTGTACATTGGATTTAGAGTTAAGAATGATGTGATTGAACATTCCAGCACAGCTTATTTGCAAATGAGTCATAAGAATTTGGCATTATCATTTGAAATTGCTGCTCTAGTTTAGAAGTAGACCGCAGAAAGAGAATGTATCTGAGAATCTGCCAGCTAAGTAAGGCTTTTGTCTTTCATATAGCCAATGTTTTTGGTTTCACTGTCTCAGCAGCATCCTAAAGCAGTTGACCAGCTGAACTGTTTCTAGATATCAATTACTGCTGCTCTGAGCCAACCTCAAGGAGGTGCTTGGCTCTGGCTTGTGTTTTCCTTGTGGCAACAGAGCCCCAAGATCAGCAACAATGGGTGCAGTAATTCTGCACATCTTTCCACCAATGCCTCCATACTCTTCTCTATTCTCCACTCCCGTGCCATCTTATGCTGCTATTTTCATTTTTTTGTGAAAAGAAAACTTTTTGTTGTAAAATATAATCACAACATGTTTAGGTAAAGGATAAGGATATTTTTCCACAGTGTATGCAATATAAATAGTGAAAATAACTGATGTACTCTATACTATTTCCTTTCAGCGCCACTGACCCAAAACAGTAAACTGTTCCCTGATCTGGAGGATGACAATGTGACCATGACCCTCCCTTCTGCCAAAGCGATTATTACCATATTTGATGTAAGTGCTACTGTTGCTATAAACTCCTCCTATTACTGGCGCATGCTGCACTGTGATTGTAAGTGTTTGCTGCACCTTTTTATCGTTACAGTTCCTGATCGGAAACAGCCAGGCTTTGTAAGGGGGTTGGAGGATCTTAGCAAAGCTGCTGAGAGAGAGATCAGTTTTAAACAAATCCTGAGAAATATGTTCTAGAAGGAAACTTATGTGCAAAACTGCATTTCATTCCAAAATAGTGAGATGATCCACAATAGCTAATGACTTTAGAGATGTTAGAATCAAAAAATAGGACCAAGGTTGGATCTAGAAAATCTTGATATTCCCAGTCAATTCCTTGATAATTTTGTCCAGCTTCCACCCATACAGTCTTGTGAAGGTGCAGACTGCAGCTGGGAGATGGTATTAAGATCACTAAATGTCCTCCCATAACTCGTACAAAAGGTTATTCCTTACTTATGAGCATAGGCATGCACACATATGAATTAGGAGCATGAGATTGACCATTATTCAATAAAATCTGAATGTGGCCTCAATTCCACTTTCCGGTTTACCCCCAGGTAGTGATAAGATGCTCAACTACTATTAGCTTCAGAGCTAATCATGTTGTCATCCAATAACCGCATGCACATTCACGATGAGAAAGTATTTGAGGAGGACCCTTGACTCGCTGCCATCAATGACACCTATTAACTGCCCCATCTGAAATGTATAAGCTTGGCATGCCTAGTGTGGTTATCATACTTCCACACTGGACGATGTTTTTAACCAATTGAACCAGGAGTGCTTTCCTGAAAGAAGCCTTAAATTATTACAGTGATGTTTCCCCTTTCCCTCCTCACTCCAATCCTAAAACAAGAAATTGCTAATGGCTACATAAAAGTCATAAATATGTTCACTTCATTTGCATGTTTTGGATGCATGGACCAGCTAGGGCTTAATGCCTAATACTTAGCTTGACTTTGTAATCCAGTGATGTTGTGAAGTTGGACAATACTGTCGTGTTGCATCTCAACCAGTGGTCCCAGAGTAGCTCAACTCCAGATAATTATAGAGCAGCATTGATCATGGCCGCACTGCTAACTATCCAGACAGTGGCAGAGATGCCAATCAAACATTTATTTTCAGTGTTGTCATCTGATAAGTGACCTATACAAAGTTTTCTTCATGCACTATGATTTAAATGATCCCACCTTCTTCACAGGATTCGGTTACAACTGAAAAGGACCATAAAACATTGACAGCGGCACAAAAGAAAGCAAGAACCATTTTAGAATCGTTTGAAAACCCTTTCAGAATGGTAAGCCGCAGTGCAGGATTCTGTTTGATTAAAAGTTGTTATGTATGTTTTACAAGAATATATAATGAAGCACTGCAGGGCTCCGTACTGGGACCTCTTCTATTTGTAATATATATAAATGACTTGGAAGAGGGAGTAAGTGGAGTGATCAGCAAGTTTGCAGATAATACAAAGATGGCTGGACTTGCGGATAGTGAGGAGCATTGTCAGGCGATGCAGCAGGACATAGGCTGGTAGCTTGGGCAGACAGATGGCAGATTGAATTCAATCCTGATAAATGTGAGGTGATGCATTTCGGGAGAAAGAATGTAGGGGGAAGGTATATGATAAAGGGTAGACCTATTAAGAGTATAGAAATGCAGAAGGACCTGGGGGTGCAGGTGAACAAGTCTTTGAAGGTGGCAGAGCAAGTGGAGAAGGTTGTGAAGAAAGCATATAGTATGCTAGCCTTTATAGGAAGGGGTATAGAGTACAAGAGCTAGCCTTTAATGTTGCAGTTGTATAAAACGTTGGTTAGACCTCATTTGGAATACTGCATCCAGTTCTGGTTGCCTTACTACCAGAAGGACGTGGAGACTCTGGAGAGAGTGCAGAGGAGGTTTACCAGGATGCTGCCTTGTATGGAAGGTCTGAGTTACGAGGAGAGGTTAGGCAAATTGGGACTGTTTTCCTTAGAAAGACGTAGACTTAGAGGAGATCTAATAGAGGGGTACAAGATTGAGGGGTATAGATAGAGTAAACAGGGTTAAGCTTTTTCCTAGGATGGACTCAAATAGCACGAGGGGTCACGGGCTTAGGGTGAGAGGGGTAAGGTATAATTTGGATGCTAGAGGGAGTTTTTTCACACAGAGGGTGGTGGGGGTATGGAATGCGCTGCCAAATAAAGTGGTGGAGGCAGTCACTCTGGAGTTATTTAAGAAATACTTAGATGGGCGCATGAACAGAATGGGAATGAAGGGGTATAGAAAACTGATTTAAAATAGGGATCATGAGCCTTGGGAGTCCCTGGGAAGTGTGTAAATAGATGATGATATTGATGTACTTGATTTTATCCTACAGGTGCTTTGGTCCATCTTGTTGTCTAACGAGGGGCATACACGCGATGGGTCGTGAGAGGGCTGCTCTTGGATTTTTTCGAGAGTATCCTAGTGCTTCACGTTGTTAGTGTACGCTTGACCTGGACCATTTGATGGGCAACACGACAGCTCAGTGCCTATCGCTGTGCTGTGCAGATACATGGATTTGGGCCTGTGTCTGTGGGAGTTTGCGCATTCTCCCCGTGCTTGCGTGGGTTTTCTCCGGGTGCTCCGGTTTCCTCCCACATCCCAAAGATGTGGCTGATTGGCAAAACAAATTCTCCCTAAATTGTCTCAAATTTGGTTTTTAATCCATAGATCTATAAACATAGACAGGGATCACGGGTAGAGGTGGGAACATCAGGGTGGCGGCGCAGGCTCACTGGGCCGAAGGACCTGTTTCCCGTGCTGTTTTATTCTTTGTTCTTTGAAAGGGAACAGCTCATTCGTCAGTCGGTTTCAAGTCCCATGAGGATATTCACATCTTGTCTAGTCTGACACTCCCAGTTGGGTGTTGAGGAGATGCAACACTTTTGAAGGTGCCATCCTTTGTATCAGATGCTAAATGAGATGGCTACGTAAGATTGAGTGATCTGATTGGAGTGTTTAAAATGTTAAAAAGATTCAATAGGACAGATCCAGAGAAACTATTTTCTCTGATAAAGTAATCAAGAACAAGTGATTGTGATCTGCAAATTGAGAGCCAAATCATTTAGGCAGATAACTAAGAAGCACTTTTTTTCATATTGGAAAATCATATGTCACCAGAACAAATGGTTATGCATGGTAAAGGACAGTTGGAACTTTCAAGACTGTGATAGATTTTTGTTAGGTTTCGGGAATATAAAGAAAAGATGGGTAAATGCTGTGGAAGTACTGAATCCTATGAGCTATTTGTAAGGTAGAGCAGAATCGCGAGACTAAATGAGCTGGCCTTGCCTGTGCCTAATTGAAACCCCCTCTGTGTTAACAATCTGATCACATTATTCAAATTTTCCTCAACTGTCCTGGCTTATATTCGTTTCCCACACCACACTAATCAGGAAAGACATGGTTATTCAACCCATTTTTTTGCACATTGCTGGCCTATGTAACACATGGCTTTGTATGAGTCCTTTTGGGAACATCCAGATTATGCAGAGGAAACGGTGGCAAAGTGGTAAGATCACTGGACTAGTAAACTAGAGACGCAGGCTAAAGCTTTGAGGAACACAGCCACTGGGGACTTTAAATTCAATTATTAAACCACATTCTAAGTGCTGAGCAGACTTGAAACTGAGTGTGTTTCAGATCCAACTTCTCGACCCGCCTTCAGGTGCCCTCATATGCACTCTGCCCAAAAAAAAATCAGCAGTTCCGAATTGCACTGCACAAGCCAGTGCACAGAGCTTAACGCACCTGAAATCAGAGCTTCCAACTGTGTATGAATGATAGAATGTGGCTCCCTTGCCATATCGCCCTCAGGCCAAATAGTGATCCCCGCAGACATTGCCCCACCTCTTCAAACATTGCTGAGCCCCTTATTCCCCCCACATCTTCTGCCACACAGACCGACTGTGCCCTCACCCTCACCAATCTCAAGCAGAGAGCCCAGGCGCGATGCTCGGCACTTGCCTCCTCACTAACTGGAGTGCCTGAATCAGACTTTTATGGAGCATGTCTGTTTCGCACCAATTCTGGATGGGCAAATGTGGTGGTAAAGGAGGAAGTGTCCATTAAGTCAGTTTGAATGGATGCAAATATGTTTAAATGGCCATCACGTTCATTTCGGGCGCATTTCAGATTGCGACCATTTTCAGGCCTTGGTCAAAGGGGAACCGGCACAGAGATGGGCGCAGATCATGTTACTCTCCTCACGCCCAACTTTACCAAGTTTTTGCACCTGAAAACTGGTGCAACTTGATGGTAAATTTGGGCCTCTTATCTCAGTAATGGTAACCAAGACAACCACATTCAATTGTTATTAAAACCCATCTGAGTCAGTAATGCCTTTATGGAAGGAAATCTGCCACCTTTACCTGGTCTGGCCTATGCATGACTCTAGACCTACAGCAGTGTAGTTGGCAATAGTCCTCTGAAATGGCCAGCAAGCAACTCAGTTCAGCGGCGATTACAGATGAACAATAAATGTGTCCTTACCCATGATCTCCATATCCCATGAAAGTAAATGAATGCGGTGAGATGCAAAATGCTATTTTGTTTTTTTTATAGATTGTATAACGTACTGCACCATGTATTTAATCCCTGAGGGAGACTTTGATTTCAATTTATAAAGTTCTAATTTACCTATTATCGCTTTGAATGGATTAATTAAGAACTTCAGCACTTCCCTGTGCGCATCAAAGCCCCTGGGGTGAGAGTGCTTTTGCAATAATGTGACCTGTTAATGTGAGCAACTGAGAATACATAGAGTTTATTAGGTACCAGGATTTAAATATAACATGGCTGCAAGGTTTCTATGGTATGCACTTATGCAAGTTACAGAAGTTTTGCTGAAAGAGCAGTAAGTTAGATCGTAATAGTGTGTAATCCTTGTTGCTGATGATGAATGTTGGCCACGTTACAATAAGGTATTGCCATGGTAATAAAAGTCATGCCTGGGAGGTTCTCTTGATTCTCCTGACAGCCAGATCAACATTGCTGGAGGTAAATCACTCGCATTTATCACCACAGGTGACATTGGAGAGAAAATATTGGGATTTGCTAAGTAAGCCCAAAACATTATAAAAATGAAAGTCTAGAGACAGTAAAGCTTCCACAATGCTCACATTACAGAAAGAGTGTAGCTAAAATATGCAGGAGTAGTTAAGTCAGGTCAGAAAGTTAGGAAAGGTCCTTGTGGGGGTTACTAATGTGCCACAGCCACTGTAAAACAAGTCTAGCCTGTCTCTGCCCATTCATCATTAAATTTAAGGCTAATGCAAGCATTTGAGGCAGAAATTATCCCAATTTACTCATTACATGTGTAAATACTAAAAGCCATAAAACGTTTTCCAGCTTCTGACCCATTTTACAGCTATTATGTTATTTAATGGATTTAACGAAGGTTGAAGGAATGTATTTGTTCTTTGCGTGTTGTAAAAATGAATGGTCAATTACATTTTTAATGAAGCGTTTCAGTGAAGCATTTTCGACTTCACTGGAATATCTATTAGCAGTAGAGATACATGTACATAACTGTCTTTGAGACTCTCAGAAAAAATAGATTTGGATAATAGTCTGCACAAACCACCATTTCATATTTAACGGTCTACAATTAAATTTATCTCTGTATTTTGTTAGATAATAAAGATTTACTGCATTTATTTTTATCAGTAACCGGTAGTGCGAGTGATTGCTGTGAAGAACATGAAGGAATTGACTTAAATGGGAGATACTTCTTTAACTAGGTGTCATAATTTTATCAGTGTACCTGATGGTAAACTCATTGCAAAGTTTGCAGGATCTTTTGAGAAAATCTGACTGGATGAATTGTCAATTTGCTTTTATCAATGTTGTTAACATTGAGCTTCCAAAATAAATCTCAAGGTGTTAGCTGGTATCGCTGCCAAGAGAGTGCTGCACTGTCACGGTTGCTGCCTTTGAGACATTAAACCGAGACCCAGTGTGCCCACCTTGGGTGAATGTAAAATACCCCGTGGCACTACTTCAAAAAAGAGCAGGGAGTTATCCCCAGTTTCCTGGCCAATATTTATCCTTAAGCATCACCTAACTGTTTGTGCAGATTGGCTGATGTATTTATTACAGTATAACAGTGACACCACTTTCCAAGTACTCATACAAATGAAAAATTCCACGAAAGCTGGAAATCTGAAACTAAAATAGATAATGTTGGAAGTATGATCCATTTTACATGTTGTTGCTTTGCTTTCCTTCGTCTCTTTCTGTAATCACATTAGGCTTCCTCTTGTTTTCACTTTCCACTCCACCAGCCACTAATGAGTGGATCATCCTCCTCGAGTGTTACATTACCACTAAACACATCTTTCCCTTCCCCCTCTCTTTTCAGCATTCCAAAAGCCTGTTCTGTCTGCGATAATGTTCCTCAGACGCCTCCTGCATCCACTCTTTCTCCTATAACATCTTTCTATGCAAATACCAGAAGTGCAACACCCGACCCATTCACCACTTCCCTTCTCACCATCCAAAGCTTCAAACACTCCTTCCAAGTAAAATAGCAAGTTACTTGTATCATGTTCAATTTAGCATGCTGTATTCACTGCTCACATGTAATTATCTCTACACTGGGGAGACCAAGTGCAGACTGAGTGACTGCTTTGTAGAGTAGCTCCATTCACTATACAAGCTTGATCCTGAACGTTTGTTGTCTCATCATTTTATGTCTGTCATTTCTGCCCCTCTGACCTTTCTAACATTGACCTCTTGCAGTGTTCCAGTGAAGCTCAAGCACGCATGAGGAACAGAATTTCATCTTTTAACTTTACAGTCTTCTGGACTTAACATTAAATTCAACAATTTTAAATCATAACCTCTGCTCCCATTCTTTTCATTTTTCTTTGCTGGTTTGTTTTCTCTTGTTTCTCTTTTTCCTTTGCTGTTCAGAATCCTGCCGTTCAAATCTTTTCTTTCGTTACTTGACTTACTATCACTCTCTTTGGCCCTGCATTATGAAACATTTAGTCGTTAAATCTCTCCTGCCCTTCACCCAATTATAGACCTTCATTTTTGTTCTTCTTCCCATCTTCCCCTTTTAACTTGCTGAAAACCTATAACATTTCTGACTACTTTCAGATCTGATGAATGTTCCAAGACCCAAAGTGTCAACTCTTTTCTCTCTCACAGTTGCTACCAGGTCTATAATTAGTATTTCCGACAATTTCTGTTTTTAACTTTGAAGTACTTAATTGGCTATAAAGCACTTTGTGACTCCTGGTGGTCATGAAAGGTGCTATATAAGTCTTTCTTTCTTGCCTGTTCGGCTTTCTCATCAGAGAGGATGGGTAAGAGGTAAGATGATCTTCAATTCAGCCTGTTTGAACACATGACCTATCTGGCAGTCTCTGATCTGCCTTGTTGAAGGGGTACAGACCAGACAAGATGCACAGTCAGTTGGAGACTGGTAAATGCATAATATTTTTATTGTTTGGTATCTAATTTAGATAAAACTTTTTGTTTTGCAATTTCCAAAACCTAATGGGACTTGAGAAAGGTATAAAGTAAGATTTTCTGTGGGCCCTTATTTGGAACCTTGCTTTTCTTGATATGTGTTAAAAGTTAGACTTGGTGTACAGGGTGAAATTTCAAAATTTATAAACGATGCAAAAACTTGGAGGTGTTGTGAACTGGGAAAATGGTGATAAACTTCAAGAGGACACAGGCAGACTGATGCAGTAGGCAGGCAGGTGAAATCTAATGCTAAGTGATTCATTTTGGTAGGAAGAATGAGGAATGGCAAAATCAATTAGAGGCTTTCACCTCATCGTCAAACAGACACCAGGCACTACAGGTCAAGCAAGCTTTGGTCAAGGCTTTTTACAGTTTAGATGATTACAGTTTCTGAAGAGAGAAAATTTGCAGGGTTCCAGGGGAAAGATAGGGGAGTGTTAATTGGTGAGTTATTCTTGCAGAGGGCCAGCACAGGCCCATTGACCTGAATGACCGCCTCCTGTGCTTTCTTTTGAAATTCAACTAATTAACAAAACTGAATAAATATTTGCCTGCTTTGTGTTATGTTGTCAAATGTATGCAACATGCAAATTGTTCTGAATTTTATTCACGAGAGATCATGAATGTACAGCAATATCAGAAGTTGGGGAGGAGTAAACTTGCACTCCAGAATGCCATGTTTTCACTGCAGTTTGAAACCACCAAGAGCTGGGCATGACAATTTGAGCCTGGAGATCAAATAGATCATCCCAATTATTATTGGGAAGTAGTTAGGATTTCACATTATTATAAATAGTTGGTATGTGAAAGTACTGTAATTGGCTACAATCATTCCATAATTCTATGAATTTTTCTATTTTTCAGTACTTGCCTTCGAAGGGCAGTAATGTATACATCTCGCAAGCAGCAAAGTTTGACCCTTCCACCAAGATCTATGAAGTAAGTACCATAGACAACTAAAGGGCACATTAGTACTTCAGTGATTGAATTAAAAATGAAATATTTCCAAGTTCTCATTCATAAACTGAGCTTGCAGCGATTTGTCTAATGACACATGCACCGTATTGGAAATTTCTGGAAACATGAAAATTGTTTTGAATTTTATTCATGAGAGATCATGAATGTTGCAACAACGTCAGAAGTTGGGGAGGAATAAACTTGCTCTCCAGAATTCCATGTTTTTGCTGTAGTCTGAAACCACCAAGAGCTGAGCATATCTATTCAGGGGAGGGAGATCGAATAGATCTTTCCAATTATTGCTGGGAAGTGGTTAAAATTTCACATTACTATGAATAGGTATTGTGTGAATGCACCCCAATTGGCTACAATCAATTTGCCTATTGAGGCAGCATTCTATAACTTAAATATATTCGGTGATATAATTAAATCAAAAGTTTTTTTTAAGTAGCTTCTAAGAACCAAATACAATTTTCAAGAATTATTGAATGCTACATCTGTTCTTGTATCGCACTGTTTCCATTTAAATGTCTGGCACTGTCTTTTGGAAGTTAGAAAAAGTAAACATGTTAATATTTGCAGGAGACTCCTGGGAGATGTGCCAGTATTTACAGGAGGTCCCTTTGGAGCTTGTCTGTATTTTCAGGAGGTTCTCTGGAAGAATACCAGTAATACAGCTGGTCCCAAGTGTGCATCAGTATTTTCAGCAAGTCTCCAGGAATGTGTCAGCACTTCAAAACTCTGTGGAACTAAGTGATATTTTATACTGAGTAAAACTAGAGCACTGCTTAGACCTACTTTTGAGTGGCACACCCAACTGATATCAAATATTAGTAGTGCATAGACTTGATGGGGAATAATATTCAGTAATGATTTACACAGAACCAAGGGAGTACATTGCAGTGCAGTCCTTCCAAATTCTGTTTTTGGAGTTTGCGAGAAAAATTACGTAATCCTCAATGTTATGTAATGCTAATACTTGCCTTAATTTGAGGTCAGAAGTTGGGAGCTCCAGTTCCCAATGAGCTGAGTCTTTCATACATGCATCAGCTGGAAAATGGCCGCAGGAACTGGCTCTGTAACGCTTACGCAGAAGAGGAGGAAATGGTGTGAAAAATGGGCCAGGGGACATGAACCATCGTGTGTAAGCTATTGTAGAAGTGCAGTTGTTCGATTAATTTTTTAAAATTCTCTTAACTGAAGTCCTATTTTGGAGTTTGCTACAAACTTCCATGGGGTCTCTTACTTCTGTCGCATGCAGTTTCACTTGCTCGTTCTTTTGAAATTCAACTCATTAACAAAGCTGAATAAGCCTTTGCCTGCTTGTGTTAAGTTGTCGTATGTGTGCTAATGTCATTGGAGTTGAGCTTCCCAAAAGTTCTTTCTCTAGTGATAGCTTAGAAGTTCTTGGTTTCTTTCAAAGTGTGCAGAGGTTAGTGGTTGCAGATAGGATGCTGAAAGCAGATCATTGAATGAATTGATATTGCTTTATAATTTGTATTCTGGTAAAGGAGAAAATTACTGGAAAATATTTTTAGGAGGATGTTCACGAGATGTGGCATTTTCACGAAAGCGATTTGCAGGATGTTAAAGTTTGGCAATCACTGTTGTAAAGAATACATCATGGCCATGTAAATTTAGAGAAGCTGATTTAATAGTGTCTTCTTTCTCATGAGATGTTCATAATATGCTGCTGGTTACAACCTAGAAGTTTAGAATTTGGTATTTAGGGTATGTTTTTGCAGCCTATGGCAATGGGCTGAAATGTTTTTCTTTATGTCACTCATATCATTGAAATAACAAAGCAGTGGTAATATAACATTAGCATAATGGCATAACAATTATAGATTGCTAAAAGGAGATAATTTGTACAGCACTATCTAATCCATTTGAAATGTTTGTCTGCTGTTCAAAGTAGTAGCATTGATGGTTCATTCATAGTTCAGTGAAAAGAACTAGTGTGTATCAAACAATCTCAACTTTTCACTCTTATGTAACTTCAGGTCAGTAACAGGTGGAAGTTGCTGAGCCAGGAACAACTACAGAAAGAAGCAACCAAAGAGCAAGAATCGACCAATAAAGCAAAGAACACCCCAAAGCCTAAAGGTTGTCATAAGAAATTCCCATCATTTGTATATGATCGATGTCTGTCAAATATCTTTCCGTTATTATTTTCTGATGTCATGCTTGCATTAGATTGCAGAATCAAATGAACAGAATTGAAGGATATTGAAGTGTAGTGTGGGCATATCAATGTGCTGTGTTGATAACAACTCCAGTGTTTGTCCAAACAACTCACCACATATGGATTCATTCATTGATACAGACGGGAATAAGCCATCCATCAACTCCATTGATAATATGCAAGAACACAAGTAGATCGTTCAGCCCTTTGAACTGCTCTGCCATTCAGATAGATTTTGGCTGATTTGTCCCCCATCCCAATTTGCTTGCCTTGGTTCCATATCCCTGAATGAGGATAATACACGTGACAAAAAAAAAGGGGAGATGAGACGTTTTGCTTTTTTTTCACCTGGCTTTTGGTCAGAATACAGCAGGCAGCTGAAGCTCCAGGTATACATTCTCCTCTATCCTCAGCACTGTCTTGTGTCCTCTTTGCAGCCTAAGCACCTTCAGCAAACACTTGCAGTCAGGAATTGTATTTATTTGGCAGCATATCTTGAATCATACTTATATGACACAATGATTAGCACTGCTGCTTCATAGCACCGGGACCCGGGTTCAATTCTGGCCTCAGGTGACTGTGTGAAGTTTGCACATGCTCTCTGTGTCTGCATGTGTTTCCTCTGGGTGCTCTGGTTTCCGCCCACAGTCTGAAAGATATATAGGTTAGGTGGATTACCATGGTAAATTGCCCCTTATTTCATGGGATTAGCAGGGTAATTATATGTGATTATGGGATAGGAGCTGGGTGAGATTGTAGCCAGTGCAGACTCATTCTGCACTGTAGGGATTCTATGATTTGAATTGGCATAGTAAGCACTGAGTTTGACGTTGATGAATGCAATAATTCCATATATTTCGTTTGCCAGTCTGAAAGCTGTGGCAGAGGCTTATATTCATCTTTTATTGTTGCAGCATCTAGCATTAGAAGTTTGTTTCACCAGTCATGTAAGTTCATTCCTTGAATGACTTCCAAGAGTAGAATACACTATAACGTTTCCCCATCCATGTTGTATACCAGTGCTTGAGATAATGATCTTTCATAGAGTTTACCAATGCTAGTTCATGCTTATTACTGTATATAGTCATGGATTTCAGAGGTTACCCAGTGAGGGGAAACAATAAAGCACACAGTTAGTTGTAAAAGTCAATATGGAACTTTGGACGTGAGGTTTCAATGTAAATAAATTATACAACATTGGAAGTATTCATGCATATTAACATATCTGTAGTGTTGTACTCTACTGGCAAATTTGAATCTGTTCTCAAAACTATATGCATCTATAAAATATATAGAAACAAGAGTAGGCCATTCAGACAAATCTGCAGTACTTTTTTTTTCACACTTTGAATAAATTGACTTCTCAAACAAGTGTCTACCTCCCTTTTGAATAACCTTTAATATTACAGCTGTCTTACTGTGAGCTGCTGTGTTCCATATTCTAACAACTGAGGTGCTTTTCTCAACTTTTTTTTTAACCGTTTTAGCTTAAAAATCTTAGGGCTTTGTCTCCTTGTTCTGGATTCACTGGAGGGAAGGGCCATTTGTTAGCTGTCAATTTTCATGATAGCACACCATGATTTGATCTGAACATGCTGATCCCGAGAGATTGTACCTACAGTTACCTAGGCTGGCATTGTAGCTCAGTCCCTTCATTCCAGATATGATCATTGATGGCCATGCTCCAAGGCCTCAGAGTTCAACACATTCTTTCAAATGAAGGTTGCTGTTTGCTCTATGTAACTGAAGTAGCACATCCTTGTTTTGTAGCAATTTGCATGCAACCAAGTCCACTGATGAGCAGGAAGAGTTTTTAAGATTTATGGTTACAGCCTTAAGATTGCGCTCAGTGTATTATGTCTTTAATTGTATTTTTTAATTGTGTCTTTGCCTTTCAGTTGTGCGGGAACAGACACAAGAGGAATACATTGCTGAACTACAAGAAATCCCTTCAGTCAGACAGCAGGCTGCGGTAAGTCAGAGGGTTTTTTTTAACCTCTTAAGTCTACTTTGCTAGAATGTGTGTGTGTGCAGCACTAAAGAGTGCTGTGAAACACTAAGGAGTGTTGTGATGTGAGTTTCCACCTATTTTTGTGGTTATCTCTACAACTGAGTTCCTGACTTTAACTGGGACCCCATTTCAAAATGGTAAGAGAAGACAAGGCAGATCTGGTGAACTGCCTTCCCTGGCTGGACTTGTGGAACTACTCGCAATTGATTTCAGAGTAATGTTGGTTTTCTCAACTGTGTCCAGTGAAGTGAATTTCCTGCTGATAAAGGGAAAATGTGTTTTGAGGGAATATTCCAACCAGAGTATTTAGATCACCAAAAGATGTCTTGTAAGGAATAGTTGCACGGGGAAGAAGTTCGTTTTATTGAGCAATCTGGAGCCAAGGCCCACGATTCAATAAAAGACCAAGGTAGAAGATACTTGGAGAGAAGATAAATCTGGGTTTGAAAGATAGTAGATTGTATGAGGGAGACATAACAAGATGCACCATTTTCATATCTTGGGAAAATTTTATTTATTAATGTCACATTAACACTGCAGTGAAGTTGCTGTGAAAATTCCCAAGTCGCCACACTCCGGCACCTATTTGGGTACACTGTGAGAGAATTTAGCATGGCCAGTATACCTGGTTTAAGGTACAGTTTAAGATTTACCAGGATGTTGCCTGCTATGGAGGATATTAGTTATGAAGTGAGATTGAATAAACTGTGGTTGATTTCCCTGGAAAGACAGAGGTTGAGAGGGCGACCTAATGGAAGTTTATAAAATTATGACTGATAGGGTAAACAGTTGAAAGCTTTTTCCCAGGTCAGAAATGACAAACACATGGAGTCACAAGTTCAAGGTAAGGGAGGCAAGGTTCAATACAGATATGCGAGGGATATACTCTTCACAGAGAGTGGAATGGTGGTTGAGGCAGACACACTAGGACAATTTAAGACTTATCTAGATAGCCACATGAACAAACTGGGAATAAAGGGATAGAACCCGATGGTCTAGTTAGAAACATGTAATCGGTGCAGGCTTGGAGGGCGGAAGGGCCTGTTCCTGTGCTGTATTGTTCTTTGTTGTAACTGGCATATCCTTCAGATAGTGGAAGGAAACCAGAGCACTCGGAAAATCCCATACAGTTACAGGGAGAACATGCAGACTTCACACAGACAGTGATCCAAACTGGGAGTTGAACCTGGGTCTCTGGTACTGTGAGGCAGCAGTGCTAATCATTGTGCCACTGTGCTGCTCATGATATGGATTAGAGTAGAATGTGGTGCATTGATAACGAAAGCAGGGAGGGAAAATGTGTTAAGCAGCATATATTGCTGAAGAGAAATAAATCTGGTGCTTTATATGTACTGAGGAAAATTAATATTGCAACGCACGATGAAACAACAACTTCTCTGTAGAAAGAAAACACAAAAATTGCAAATCCTCTCATCTCACTTTATA
Organism: Sphyrna mokarran; assembly: GCA_024679065.1. Classification (NCBI taxonomy): domain Eukaryota; kingdom Metazoa; phylum Chordata; class Chondrichthyes; order Carcharhiniformes; family Carcharhinidae; genus Sphyrna; species Sphyrna mokarran. Next base: position 30,210,197 of record JAGIQG010000028.1, read on the forward strand.
GTTTATGTCCGCCATGTAAATGGTGTCTGCCAATTTACCTAGTTAATACCAGAACCCAAAATAATTGTCACAGTTCGTTGCTGATGTGCTATTTGTTTTTATGTTATGGTTGTTAGTTCTGAAACTGTAGCTGCAACAAGTTTCTTCAATTCGTATTGAAGTAATTTCAGTTCAAATTAAGCTCTGATAAAGGTGTATGAATTCTATCATCACAGCACCTCGTAGAAATTTATCCAAGATTGGTTTTTCATACTGATGTTTGCAGTGTTTTTCTCTGATATACTTAAATGCTGAGTTTTAATAGCTTGATCAATCCTATCAATAATACAGAAAAAAACAATCTTAAACTAATCAGTGTTTTTAGCTAAGAGTAATGGTCCAACCATGGGTGAAGTGAGCTTGTGAGTTTTTTGGAAGGTAGTGGGGGGTAGAGCAGTCATTGTGGGTTGGGGCAAGGGAATTGTTAGAGGGAAGACAAAATACAGTATGTTTTTATGCATTATCTCATAGTGAGAGAATTTTTGATTTGGTTTGATTTATTATTGTCACGTATATTATACAGTGAAGGATATACGCACATAGTGTTCATAGTGAAGGAAAGGAGAAAATGCAGAATGTAATGTTACAATCATTCTTCTTTGCTTTGTTTGTATTTCTGCTTTGCCTTTATGTGAGGATTGTGGTATCAACAGTGCTTTGGAGTCCAGTCCATTGGCAAAGCCTAATCAATTCAAATCTCTCAATTCTAATATTGCATTTTTAAAAAAGTTTATTTAACAAGTGTTCTACTTCTGGATGTCTTGTTTAGTGCTGTGTAATTTCATTCTATGTCATATTTTACCTCATGGATTGATGTAGATGCTACATAGTATGGTCAGATTTGAAATGGCTGGGATGAGTTAGAGCAAATATATGTCCAAACTCTTTAGCGTGTGTCTTCACCTCTCAGATGGCAGCAGAACAGCAATCGGTGAAGAGGGAACGAACAAAGAGCGGGCCAGGAACCGAGGCAGTGCCTCCAGAAAAGAAGAAGCCAAAATCGGGGATAGAAGAGCCAAAAAATTCCAAAAACTACAAGCCATTCGATTACAGCGAGTCTGATTTCAAAGTTTTTGCAGGTCAGTTCTGGCTCAATCATTAAACGCTTTTGTAGATATTTGGAGCCAAACTGTTCTTCAGTGTTATTTAGTGTTATCTCTCCCATCCTGGGTGGCATTGTGGTACCACTGTGTGGTTAGCATTCTGCCTCATAACACCAGGGTCCCGGGCTCAATTCCAGCTTTGGGTGACTGTCTGTGTGGAGTTTGCACATTCTCATCCTATTTGTGTGGGTTTCTTCTGGGTGCTCTGGTCCCTTAGTGTCTGAAGATTGTCGATTAGGGAGATTATTTGGGGTCATGGGAATTGGGTAGGGAGTTAGCCTGGGTAAGATTCTCTGTTGGAGAATCAATGCAGGCTTGGTGGGCCAAATGGCCTCCTCCTGCATTTTTGGGATTCTATGATCCTCCTGCTGTGAGGCAGCAGGTGAAGCGCATGTTAAGTCCATTTCCATAGAGCACAGGAATGTTTCTGTTGAACCTATAATTATTGTGTTTTCAGGTGGAAAAGAATTGTGTTCTACTTCCATAACCTATAAACAAGTTTATGGCAAATTTTGAAAAGCTCAACTAATACGTGGTGCATTATTGTGTGAAATGTGCATTTATATATTACAATGTTCTGATCTTATCTTTCAGCTGGCAGCAAATCTAAGGAATCAACACAATTTGATCCCAATTATGAAATAGGAATGTGTCATTCTAAGGTAAAACCACTACTCCAAATAATTGCCAACTCATGCAATGTTGCGACTTAGATTTTCTTTTTAGTGAACCAGCCCCTACGAATCAGCTTCCTGTGGAGATTGTGTCATTCCAATTCAAAGGTCAGTTAAAATGTTATAAAAATGCTTATTACTTATTTTAGAGTTGCCATTCTGAAACTGACAGTCTTGGCCCCCATGACATAAAGGTACCTATACCCTGAACCTTTACTTTGTATACTAGGCATTGGAGCAGAATTGATGGCTAATGTTTCTTCACCAGTCTCACCTCTTCCACCAACCCCACAAAGCTTATGAATGTAAGAAACTCTGACTTCTGCCCTAGGTTTTCTGAAAAGTGTCTTTCCCAAATTGCCTGTCAGTTTAGATTGCACAGCACCCTTCCAAAGCCCAGGATTATCCATAGCTCAGTGTCCAAGCTCACTCGCAAAGAATAATTACTTAGACAAGGAGCAGGGGGAGTAATGATTCCTTGGTCTTGTGCACCGACAGTGCCATAACCAGATCTACAGGAGCAAAAACTGTTACGTAGTTAAAGAAAGAATTGCAATTGAAAAGTTTTAAGTATAATGACTTGTACTTAATTTTTTTGGTTAGTGCAACATTTGTAGTTTGTCAAGAAAGTGAGACATATTTATTCTGTTGCTTGGGTTAATAAGTAACACAGCGTTTGTTGACATCTGTTTTTAGAAATATCTGGGGGGGATTCTCCCGGCCAGCTATGCTGCTTTAGCAGCTCAGTGGGCCCGGAGACTCGAGTGGAGGCCATGTACTGGGCTGTGCACCTTGGCCTCAGTGCATCTCTGACTGCCGGATTTCCGGCATTGTCAGTTCTACACCAGAAATTGGCGTAGAGCTGAATAAATTACTCAAATTGGGATTTGTAACCCAGTCATGGGCCCAGCACTGAAGACTCTGGGCCTGCTATCATCTCCACCCCACCACTCCAGCAGGGTTTATAACAGCTCCCCATGAGCAGGAAGCTGGCGGCCCAAAGTGACTGGGGGTCCTACTGCCACTCTATATTAGAGAGTGCTGGCAGAGGGAGAGAGACCAATGATTGGGGCTAGTCATCAGGTTGGGTCAGATTGCCGGTGGTGGGTGGGGAGATTTGGGAGAGAGTAGGATAGGGCTGTCCTGGAGACGTCCAATAGCCAGCAATCGACCCACACTGGGGTCAGTGTGGCAGCGATGGAGCTTTTGCTCAGCTGGTCAGCAATCAGGAGACTGACATTGCGGAGCTGACAGATCAGCGTGTGCGCAAAGGCCTGCTCAGCATAATGCTGCTGGCCTCTTCAGAGGAATAGGCTCTGCTCGTAGATTTGTAACGGGATTCACTTTGTAAATCCCACTGAAGAAACGATGGAATTTATTCCAGTTTTTACGCAAATTCGGCACTTAGAATTTCTTCGGGAGAATCCCACCCTCAAATTTTTTAAACTGTTAATAATGTCAGCCTGACTTTGTGATAGCATTCCTCTGAAGGTTTGTGGGTGTAAAGCACTTGAGGATTTGAGCATTTAATCGACAGTGACTTTTCAGAGTATTGGGGGGAATGCTGCATTGTCTGAACTGCTCTTCCTCAAATTAGCTCCATAACCAAGGTCCAACTTCTTGTTTGTGTCATTTGTAAAAGATTCCATGATAGTTTTTTTTTGAAGAGCAGTGAGTTCTCCCGGTATCCCTCATCACCAAAGCAGTTTAAATGGGCAATCATTCGTCTGCTGCCTTTTATGGGTCAGCTCCTGATTTAACAATAATAATAGCATTTCAAAAGTATTGATTGTTGAGAAGCACTTTAGACCTTCAGAAGCTGTGAAAAGCATTGTATAAGTGCGAACTGTTGCTCTGAAGTGTGGAAAATGTTAGATATGTACTTAGTCACTTGATAAGGTCTGTGTCAATGCAATTACTAGGGATGTATTGACATGGATGAGATCTTCAGTTACAATATTTTGTCAAATCCTATCTTCACTCATAAGTTCTGAAAATATCCTTGTAAATGTGTTTGTTTTTTGCTGTGAATTTGCACCTAGGCATTAGGGGCCTTGCTCTCCTATGATGTTGCAGGACTATTTTCTGGGACACATCTTCCAGTTAACTAGTCATCCAGATTCACGCATAGTCTTTAAACAGTGCAAATGATAATGCCTGTATTCATTAAAAAAGACAAGGGATATATTGCAAATTTACAGGACTATTGTCAGTTATAAGATTAGTGCATTTCCGTTATCAAATTTAAGGCTGGATCACAACTTCATATATCTTCAGCCCAGAGTCAGCAGTCATACCAATGGATTGTCCCAAACTGCCTGGAGTTATTCAGTATTTGAGGGTTTCCATTATGACCGAAAAATAAAATTTTACCCACAGATGGAGGTCAGTTGGGTTATCGTATTTGCACTGACTTTCTGAAATCTGTCCATTTTTTAATACTTTCCCTTGCGCCCTTTATAAATAATTTATTTTTCTAATTTTTATTATCTTCCCTTTATTTCCAAAGGAGCAATTCTTAATTGATACTATTCTTTCTATTCTCATTTACTGGTGAGGCAATGGCTTAGTGGTATTGCTAGACTATTAATCCAGAAACTCAACTAATGTTCTGGAAACCTGAGTTTGAATCTCTCCACCGGCAGGTAGTGGAATTTGAATTCAATAAAAAAAATCTGGAATTAAGATGACCAGGAAACCGTTGTCAATTGTCAGAAAAACCCACCTGGTTCACTAGTGTCTTTTGTGGAAGGAAATCTACCAGCCGTATCTGGTCTGACCTACGTATGACTCTGGAGGCACAAGAAATGCTCTCGGGATGGGCAATAAATGCTGGCCAGCCAGTGATGCACATGTCCCACCAATGAATAAAAAGTAATAACTCTTGAGAAGGCAGCTACTTGAGTCGTTACAGAACTTTAACCACCAAAAGATCAAAAGCTGGTCAAGACTAAAGAAGAGTATGGGACCCCCATCTTTGCAAATGATGCTGGTCACCAGCGTAACTGTCCAGACCTGTAGTTGAGTGCATCGATGCACTAGACAAGGTTTTGTTTCAATAAAATTGAAAGGGGCTGAGTGTATAGGCATCTGCATGGCAGATGCAGGATAATGTGAGATTGTCCACTTTGGTAGTAATAATAGGGAGAGAGATTATTACTTGAATGGGTGTAAATTGAGAGAAGTGGATACTCAGAGACCTTGGAGTCCTTATGCAATAGTCGCTAAAGTAAGCATGTAGGTACAGCAGGCAGTAAAAAAGGCAAATGGTATGTTGGCCTTTAAAGCGAGAGGATTTGAGTATAGGGATAGGGATGTTTTGCTGCAATTGTGAGGGCGTTGGTGAGGACAAACCTGTAGTATTGTGTGCGCTTTTGGTGTCCTTATCTGAAGAAGGATGTCCTTGCTATAGGGTGAGTGCAATGAAGGTTTACCAAGCTAATTCCTGAGATGGCAGTTCTGCCATATTAGGAGAGACTAAGTCATAAGAACACAATGAATGGCAGAGCAGGCTCGAAGGGCCAAATGGCCTACTTCTGCTTCTAGTTTCTATATTTCTATGACTTACTTTCTTAACTTCCCAATTACATCAATTAATTCATCACCATAACTGGACTGAAAAATCAGCTTCTGTGCGTTTCCCATCAAAATTACTTTTGATAAATGTGGTAAACTTTTCTGATAATATCCTTTTCTGTGATGTTGACCTTGTGTTGATGCCAAAGCCGGATGAATGATCTGTATGGTTATTTTTATACAAACATTTATAAATGGAAAGTTTTAAATATCTTTAAACAGTCCTAACTAAACATTCTCTGGTTTAGAAAATTGGAAAGAAGAATCGTCAATGTGCAGGAAGCAGAAGCATGACCTTCACCACTAATAAATCAGACAGGTATGTGTTTGTAAAGCAGTTATCACTAAAATAACTTGAAAGCCTTACCCTTGCACCAGGATGTAAAGCATATCCAGCCTTTTTGCTCATTTGGAACGGCACAGTGGTTAGCACTGCTACCTCACAGTGCCAGGGACCGGGTTTGATTCCGACCTCGGCTCACTGTCTGTGCAGAGTTCGCACATTCTCGCAATGTCTGCATGTGTTTCTTCCACATGTGTCAGTTTCCTCCCACAGTCCAAAGATGCGCGGGTTAGGTTGATTGGCCATGCTAAATTGACACTAGTGTCGGGGATTAACAAGATAAATATATGGGGTTACAGGAGCAGAGCCTGGTGGGATTGTGGTCAGTGCAGACTCGATAGGCCATATGCCCTCCTTCTGCACTGTATGGATTCTAAGATTAGCAACCTGAATGAAGGAGTGACATCAGATGCTACAATACATAGTCATTGCATGGAGTACTGCAGAAAAAAAACCTGTGACTGAAATATGTTAAGTGCCTCCATTTTAAAGCATCCTTGTATTTTCAAATACATCTTTCTGATGGAGCGTAGAGCGCCCTGTCTGCATATTGTAAGTGAAGCCACAAGTTTCCCTATTTGTTGCAAAAACAATCGTTGAATGCAACACGTAACATTGGTGATGAAAGGTACTTGATTGGTTTTAATTTCTAGAATTTCTTGGACATTGTTGCACTGTGAGAAGCTTTATACAATAAACCTTTTAACAAAATGGTTAATTTCCCTATAGGTGGTTATTTTTCCTGAAAGCCTGAAATCTGATCATATAAGCGGACATTTGACTAAAATACCTATTATGAGCCTTTCGTCTCTATAAACCAGTCAAAAAATACTTAACTTTATTATGTTAATTCCAAAATTAATCTGAGATAGTTCTTCTTCGGAAGATAGAAATGAAAGTAGGCCATTAAGCTCCTTTGTGTCTGTTCCTGCCTTTGATTAGATAGTGGCTGATCTTAATGCCAAATACTTGCTTTGACTGCAAATCTATCAATGTCAGTTTGGAAATTTTCAATGGACCCTCAGCCTCGACAGCTTTCTGGGGGAGAGAATTCTAGATTCCAGAGAATCCTTTGTGTGAAGGAGTGTTTTCTGATGTTGCCATGAACAATCTAGCTCTAATTTTTAATTTATCCCTCATATCAGCCATTTGAAATAGCGTGTGTTGGATATTGCTAATGTATTTTCCTTTTTCCTGATACGCAGAGGCTTCAGGCACAGCTGGCCAAAGAGATAGAGATTGAGGTCGGACTGCCCTGAACAAAACCACCTTTGCTGCCATGCTACTATTGTTTCCACGTCAATATTATGTACTTGATTGGTTTTAATTTCTAGAATTTCTTGGACATTGTTGCACTGTGAGAAGCTTTATACAATAAACGTTTTAACAAAATGGTAAATTTGCCTTTGGGTGGTTATTAATTAGATTGTAGCATTGAACTGGAACCTATAGGTAACTGCCAGCCTGAAAAGTCATGAACATTTTTACAGAGACAAAACTCATGTATCATACTGGGAGGAAGATTCCTTGATTATTTATCCTTTCTTCTGAACTAATTTGATGCCTGATCCAAATAGCCATTATTTATCAAGCTTGCATCTGACCTTACACGTATCCTTCAAACAGGGACCTTAGGAAAGGTCAGGAGTGAGAGTGTGAGGGGAGGGATTGGGGATTGCCACTCCTTAGCCCAGAGGCGCTAAGGCCAGTTCCAGGGCTAAGCTTCAGCTGAGATCTGCTTATTCTGCTTGAGTGGGAATCAAACCGGGGCCAATGGAGCTTTATCACATAATTAGGTACACTTACTCACTTTCCCCAAGGGGGTTAAATGAATTGCTTTGAAATGTTTACAGATTTAATCTAATGATGGGAAAGATTGGCTACATGGAAGTATCATCAACCAAACCTTCATTGCCATAACTGTGTAGGTTCCAGATGTAGCACATTGCTAGATTTATAATCAGTAGATTCTGTAGGGCATGCACTTTGTACCCACATGTCACAATACTGTCACAATAGCTTTCTCTCATCATTTAAATCTATAAATCCCTACATCAGCATTTTCTATCCAGTTTGGCTGTGCCAGCTGTCATTGTAGTTTAAAGATTGAACTAAAATACCAGACAGGTTAGTATATATGCGTGATTTGTTTAACCTGGTCACATGTTAAATACCTGTGCAGTCTATACTTGCTTTTTCAGTTGGGTGATTCTGCTTCTTGTATTGGATATTGCGCTGCGATATTCACTGACACTGCCTTGAAAAGATTCCTCCTTTGAAAAGATCATAGAGTGATTTTGAAAGATAAGTGCAAGTTCATAAGATATAGGAGCAGACTTAGGCCATTTGGCCCATCGAATCTGCTCCACCCTTTGATCATAGCTGATAAAGCTCCCCATCCCTGTTTTCCTGCTTTTTCCCCATAACCCTTCAATCCATTACCAATTGAAAATCTAACTCCTCCATAAATTTACTTACCGTCCCAACACCCAGCGCACTTTGGGGTAGCAAATTCCACAGATTCACAACCCTTTGGGATTAGTAGTTTCTCCTCAACTCTGTTTGAAATTTGCTATCACTTCTTCTAAGACTTCTGCAAACGAGGAGGAAAGTGGGCATCGTGATTAGCCCCCAAGAAACTGCACGGGAGGAAATGCAGCTTTTCGCAGGATGAGAGCACGATCAGGCATGCAGGACAATTTTCATCTGCGCCAGGCTTTTTCAAAGTGGCTGGCTCGCAAGTGTTTTGTGGGATGTTGAGAAGGAGTCACTGGGTAAGTTTTCGCTGCCCTATAAACTGATCCTGTTCAAAAAAAAAAAAGCAGCATCTTATGTGATCCTGTTTAAAAAAAATACAGGGTGTGGTATATATAATGCACATTTTGTAGAAGGCAGTATGACAATGAGGACTTCTCAGCCAATGACAGCCAGCATGAGGGCTTTTGATGTGAAGGAAAAGCTTAATATTGTCTAGTACAAATTACTTTCTGAAAGGAAAAGCTAAGAATTAGGGGAGAGGTGTATTTTTTAATGTACAGTAAATCCCATTGATTTGATTTATTATTGTCACGTGTGTTTGGGATACAATGACAAGTATTGTTTCGTGCGCAGTATACAAACAAAGTATACCATTGGGGTAGAGTACATGAAAGAAAAGGAAAGCAGAGGATGCAGAATATATCACTGAGTTACTGATAGGGTGGAAAAAAAGACAAGCTTAATATATGGTAAGTTCATTTAAAAGTCTAGCGGCGCCGGGGAAGAAGCTGTTATTGAATCGGTTATTATGAGACCTCAGATTTTGTATCTTTTTCCCAACGGAATACAGTGGAAGTGAGCATGTCCAGGGTGTGTTTAGTCTTTGATTATGCTGGTTGCTTTTCCGTGGCAGATTCAGTGGATGGGAGGCTGCTCTGCATGATGGATTGGGCTTCGTTCATGGTCCTTTGTAGTTTATTGAGGTCTTGGTCAGAGCAGGAACCACACCAAGCTGTGATACACCTGGAAATGATGCTTTCTATGGTGCATCTGTAAAAATTGGTGAGAATCGTAACGGACATGACAAATTTAAAGTTTATTGGTCACAATTTAGGTTTGGTGGTGTTTTTTGTTTTGTTTGTGGTTTTTGTTTTGGTTGTGTGGGGGGTTTTGGTGTGTGGTTTGTTTTTTGTTTTGTTGGGTTTGTGGTTTGGTTGGTGGTTGTTGGTTTTTTTGTTGGTTTTTTTGTTTGTTGTTGTTTTTGTTGTTTTTGTAATCATTGTAATGAAGTTATTGTAAAATTCCTCTAGTCGCCATTCTCCAGTGCTTGTTCGGGCACACTAAAAGAGAATTTAGCACAGCCAATGCACCTAACCAGCATTTTGGACTGCGGGAGGAAACTCACGCAGACACTGGGAGAATGTGCAAACTCTGTGTAGACAGTGACCCAACCCAGGAATCACACCTGCGACCCTAGCACTGAGGCAGCAGTGCTTGCCACTGTGCCATCACATTCCCTTAACCTGAAAAAGTAAAGGTATTGGTGGGCTTTCTTAACTATACGGTCAGCGTGGTGGGACTAGGACCGGTCGTTGGTGATCTGGGCACCTAGAAACATGAAGCTCTCGATCATTTCCACTTCATCCCTGTTGACGTGGACAGGGACATATCCTCCACTATGCTTCATGAAGTCTTTGACTATCTTCTTTGTTTTACTGACATTGAGGGAGAAGTTATTGTGGTTGCACCATTTCACCAGATTCTCTATCTCTTCCCTGTACTCCTGTTTAGATTGTGTCTGTAGCAGCGGTAGGTTGCCCAATCAGTGGACTATGCTTTGGTCTCAAATTTCCTGCCAGAAAGGCAGACTATAATTTCAGCGTTTGCAAGCATCATCGTTGAGAGTCGTAGCGGGCAAGACAGAAAGTTCAGCGGACTTTTCAATGGCCCATTGAATTCTGGTGGGAATTTCCAGGCTTGGGGCGTGTATAGTTGGAAAATCTAGCCCATTACCTCACAATCCAACTCATGCGGTATGATGGCACGGTGGTTAGCGCTGCTGCCTCACAGCACCAGGGACCAGGGTTTGATTCCTGGCTTGGGTGACTGTGTGGAGTTTAAACATTCTCCCTGTGTCTGCGTGGGTGCTCTGATTTCCTCCCACAGTCCAAAGTTAGGTGGATTGGCCACTCTAAATTGTCCCTTAGTATCGGGAGAGCTAGTTAAGGTAAATGTATGGGGTTAAGATAGGGGCTGGGTAGGATTGTGGTCGATGTAGATTCGATAGGCCAAATAGCCTCCTTCTGCACTGTAGGGATTCTATAATTATTTTTCCAGTGCACTTAAAAGTTTTTTGCGGTTGAATCAATTTCAAAATTAGTTGTCATCTGAAAAACAGGAAAACCATTGTGACGTTTTATTTAAAATTACAGCTGTATGTGGGAAAGGATAACTGACACATTAACCGCGGACTTCAGTAGATGCAGCAATATGTAGTTATTGATGTGACATATCCCACCCACTAGGGAGAATCATTAATGTGATGGTAACAGATAGAGATATCTGTCCAAATAGCGTTTCCACCTAAAAGCAGCATGTTGATCCGGTGAGCTCCGCATTCCAAAGGTGCATCGTAAATGAGAAATCTGTCGCAAATAAACAGCAGTCAATTTTCCACGGGTGACAGATGAGTGCATTGTCTGATTTTGGACTTTTATTGAGTTTGCAAAATACTGACACCAATTTCCTTTGGCCTGAATAAATTGGAAAATGGACCTGAAATCTGGGAGCACAATGGTTAGCATTGCTGCCTCACAGTGCCAGAGACCTGCGGTCAACTGTGGCCAGGGGTCACAGTCTGTGTGGAGTTTGCACGTTCTCCCCTTGTCTGCATGGGTTTCCTCCCACAGTCCAAAGGTGTGCGGGTTAGGTGGATTGGCCATGCTAAATTGCCTCTTAATGTCAAGGGATTAGCTAGGTTAAATATTGTGGAGTTTCAGGGATAGGGCCTGTTTTTAGTGCAGTCTGGATGGGCCAAATGACCTCCTCCTGCACTGTAGGGACTCTATGAAATTCTATGAAATGGATCCACTGATGTTTATACTGTATAATGTTAGTGCAAAGTGGAAACTTTGGACTCATGCCTAATATCTAACTTCACTGACTCATTCCTGACGTGGATCCCGACTACGGATTACACACCCGCATGATGTGGGTCGCTATTTGGTAAAAATGGGTAGTTAGAAGTTTGAAAAACACTGATCTCTGTTATCCAATCCTCTGAAGCAGGCCTGCTGTGAATTGGAGTGTCAGTCCCATTTATGTGCACCTCACGCAATCCAAAATTGTCAAGTTAGCGATGAATTAACAATTTTGTGTCACTAGTTTTGACCAGATTCGAATTTGGGTCTCTGGACAGCTTAACACTAGCATTACTTTGAAGGCAGTGTGCTCATGTTTATCACATAACCACCAGAAATACTTGCCTAATCATTCTGCTGCAATTGGAATCTAGTTCACAGGATTAGTCACTAATCTGACAATGTGTCCTCCTGTTGAAAGATTTGACTGCAGAATATATAAATGGTAACTGATGTCAGTGTATAAAATGAGACGAAGTATGAAAGGAGATTGCAAATGCAGCTAAAAAGGGAGCATTGTTAGTGTGGTGTTATGCAAGCAGATTCTGACGTCTTCTGAAATGGCAACTGGGCCAAAGAGAAGGATGTCAGAGTACTAATATATTTGTATGCTTTTGACACCAAAACATTCCCACTTTAGACAAAGACTTCTGATTTGATATGGCAACTGGATGTCTCAAATGGTTCACAGTCAGTGAAGCACTTCTGAAGTGTACTCACTTGTGGTGAAGGGATTGCTGCTTGTGGGAGCTTACTGAGTTCAATGTTCAATGCCAGTGAAATTTGGCATGTCCGCTACGACTCTCACCAATTTTTACAGATGCGACATACAAAACATCCCATCCAGACGTATCACAGCTTAGTATGGTTCCTGCTCTGCCCAAGATCGCAAGAAACTGCAAAGGTCTGTGAACGTAGCCCAATCCGTCTCGCAAACCAGCCTCCCATCCATTGACTCCGTCTACACTTCCCACTGCCTCGGCAAAGCAGCCGGCATCATTAAGGACACCCCCCCCCCCCCCCCCCCCCACTCATCCGGGATACAGTCTCTTCCACCTTCTTTCCTCGGAAAAAGATGCAAAAGTCTGAAGACGCATACCAACTGACTCAAGGACAGCTTCTTCCATGCTGCTCCATCAAATTTTTGAAAGGTCCTATCATATATTAAACGGATTTTTGTATTCTATCTGTAACTGCAACATTATATATTCTGCACCCTCTCCTTTCCTCCTGTATGGAATGGTATGTTTTTGATTGTATAGCGCAAGAAACAATACTTTTCACCGTATCCCAATATGTGTGACAATAATAAATCAATGTATTGATGAGCTGATAATTTTTTTTATATAATGTTGATTTAGGGATAAATTGTCAGATGGGACAGGATGAACTCCGCGCTCCTCTTTGATATAGATCTTTTGCTTTTATCTGAGGGGGCAGTTACAGCTTCAGTTTAATGTCATATTTGAAAAGTGGCACCTTTGACAGTGCGGCATTCCATTAATACTGCACTCGGAGTGTCGGTCTCTGATTTTTGTGCTCAGGAATGGGACTGGAACACAGCATTCCAGACTTTGGAGTTGTGAATGCCACCATATAAACCACCCCTGATAACCAATGTAACACAGCCACCGAGTGAAAGGGCCAAAACCGGCTTCAGTACTCCGGATGCAGTTTAACCGCTGACCTGCATAATAGCGGTTGTCCTCTGATTTGTGTTGCAAGGTCTATTAATGCAATCTAACGAGCAATTCGTTTTAGCTACAGATTCTTGGCATGAACCTTAACTCATCCGTGAACAGTGAAATCTACACCACTTTCTATCTCTCCACCTCTTTCAGTATTGTTCCCTCTCTATGGTAAGTGCTGGTCCTACCAAAATGACATTACATTTATCCAGGATAAGTGAACCATGAGGCACAAATCACTGCATCATTGAAAGGAAAATTGGATAAACAAACGAAGCAGAGGAAGGTAAGAGTTACAGGGAAGGGGCAAGACACCGCGGCTATCTTTAGATTTGTCCTGGCAATAACAAAAATGATGTAGAGATGTTGGTGTTGGACGGGGGTAAACACTGTAAGAAATCTGACAACATTAAAGTGAGATTCACCTGATGAAGAGGACAGCCTCGAAAGCTTGTGAGTTTACTACCAAATAAATCGATTGGTCTTAAACCTGCTATTGGAAGACTTCTTACTGCAATAACAAAAATGCACAGTGGACTAAAAAGGCTATAAACCACCATTCAATGTGTTCTCTATTTCCCAACATAGCTCCCTTAAAAGTAATTCCCAGTTTTGAACTAGGCTGAAGATAGCTTTGCATTGTGGGTCCATATTAACCACACAATAGACCATTTGGCCCATTGGTGGCCATGCCAACTCACTGATCAAGCAATCTATTTAAAAGCTCTCGTGGATTATTTTTCTGAGAGAATGTGCAAAGTCCAAAGTGGTTCGCACAGCTGCCTCACAGCACCAGGGACTCGGGTTCGATTCCCAGCTTGGGTCACTGAATGGAGTTTGCATATTTGACCCGTATCTGTGTGGATCTCCTCTGGGGGCTCTGTTTCTTCCAACAGTCCAAAGGTGTGTGGATTAGGTTGATTAGCAATGCTAAGTTGCCCATAGTTTCGAGGGGATTAACAGGGTAAATGGGTTTTGGGGATAGGGTGGGATTGTTGTCAATGCCAGCTTGATGGGCCAAATGGCCTCCTTCTCTACCATACCTTCTGTATGATTTTATCACTGTCTGTGTAGAGTTTGCACATTCTCCCCGTATCTGGCTTTCCTCCAGATGCTCCAGTTTTCTTCCAAAGTCCAAAGACATGTTAAGTTAGGTAGATTGGCTGTGCTAAATTGCTCCTTAGTGTCCAAAGATGTACAGGTTGGGTGGATTGGCTATTGTGGCTTTTCCCTTGGTTTCTGGGGATGTGAGGGTTAGCATTACTGCCTCACAATGCCAGAGACCTGAGTGGAATGCTCTTTCGGATGATCAGTGTCAACTCGATGGGCTGGGTGGCTTCCTTCTGCACTGCAGGGACATTAATCTCTGATCCACATAATCACTCAAGGCTGGAATTGAACCCAGGTCTCTGGCACTGTGAGGCCACTGTGCTGCCCCTCTTAGTGAAGAACTTAAATTTATGCCCTCCAGTTGCACAAAGAAGGGGTGACAATGAGTGGCAAGGTGAGTTTAAAGGGACACCGGTGTCATTGATGGAGTGGACTAAACAGAAACTGATTATGTTTGTTACCAAGCAGTGAAAGCTGTGTTCCCCGATGTCATTTTATGCTTTCGAACACCTGATTAAGATCTCCTTTCCACCTTCTTTGCTGTAATGAATAGAACCACAGTCGCTCTTGTCTGCTTTAGTTAATCTTTCATTCCCAGTATCTTGAATCCATTCTCCAAGGCCTCGATATGATTCTCAAGGTAGAGTGCATAAAGTTAAGACACAATAAATGCCCAATTAATTGCACAGTCATCTTTACACTTGATAAAGTTAATCCCCTTATCAGCATCTGGACTGTTGCTTTTCATTCTTTCCCTATTAAACTTGTTTCTGCATTTCATATGGAGGATTACATGAGTCTTTGGTGACAGAGAACGTTTTGTCCTTTGTGTCATCGTTGTGTCAGTTCACAAGATGCTGGAGCCATATCCATCACAAAGGCTGTAAACACACTGGTACAAAACTCTCTTCATAATGTATCTCCTCACTGGTGGGCCATTCAGATTATTTCTCATTTCACCATTTACTTGGAAATTGTGCACAGGGTCCTTTGTGCTGGGAAGAATAAAATCTCTAAAGAACACTCATGAATTGAGAGGAGCCATTCGATCGGAGCTATGACTTTAAAAGAGGATTATGATCGAAATAAATATCAGTAATGCAAAGGCTGCATTGAAGGGGAAAAACAGAGATCCTTTGTCTGAAACCCTCTTCAAAAAATGGACACGTGTACAGAAATAAATTGACCAAGAATATCAGAGAGTTGCCTTTATTCCTTCTATCCTGATCCTTATCAATTTTTTCCCTGCTCATCTTGACTTCTTGCTGAATTTGGATTGCACAGGTCTCCTCATCCAACCAGTCGCTATTGAAATGTGAGTCTCCACAGCGAAGATCAACAGGTCATTCAATCACTTGCATTTCTATAGACCCCACGTTGCAGTAAAACATTCCAGTTTCAGCCTAGTACCACCCCAGCCAAATCCAAACCGTCCCCATATGAAACATATGACCCATAAATAGCCCAGTGAAATCTATATATTGCTTCATCTGAGACAGCTAACATGGAAAACATTCAGCCTTTTTTCCTGTCCCCAGATCTCATTACTGAAAAGACATAACACTGAGGATGGAGGAGTGGCGGCACAGTGATTAGCACTGCTGCCTCAGGGGCCAGCGACTTGGGTTCGATTCCTGGCTTGAGTCGCTGTCTGTGTGGAGTTTGCACATTCTCCCCGTGTCTGCATGGGTTTCCCTCTGGGCGCTTCAGTTTCCTCCCATAGTCCAAAGTTATGAAAGTTAGGTAGATTGGCCATGCTAAATTGCCCTATTGTGTCAGAGGGAATTGGTTAGGGTAAATGCATGGGGATAGGGTCTGGGTGGGATTATGGTCGGTGCAGACTCAATGGGCAGAATAGTCTCCTTCTGCTCTGTAGGATTCTATTCTATGAGATATATGGTTTGGAGTTCTGGGTCAGGTTGATGTTGGTTCCACACTGTCTCACTTGGATCTAACCAACTCCAGCTTTTGCAATATATATGTTGATTTCAGCATTGAATGAAGGATGATCCAGCCTGGAAACGTTGGCTCTATTCTCTCTTCACAGATGCTGTCAGACCTGTTGACCTTTTTTGTTTTTGTTACAAATTCCAACATTGCAGTATTTTGCTTTCATCAAATGACTGATTGCCAGAATTTGTTTTGCAGCTCCAGTATTGAACTGGCAAGATTGATGGATGACAATATGGCAACATTCTAGACCATAACCTTTGTCTTTATGAAACTAATGGCCAAACCTCCTTTGTAGGTAGATTATTAACTGCAGAAAGTCTTCCTTAGTACGGCATTGTACAAACAGTTGGGAAAACTAATGTGTGCTGAAGTGCACTGCTGAAACGGCAACATATAACTTGAGAGAAGGACCTTCCGACCTTGGTGAAACTGCACTTGGAAGTGCTTTTTGCAACTCTGGGTTATTTCTCGAAAGAAGTGTGAAGGAATTCAGCCCACTTCACTCCAACACTGACAGAAGGAGTCACATGGATGGAGGATGTTAAAGTGGTCTTTCTTTGGGAAAGGTTTTGATTAGATTTGATTTATTATTGTCACATGTATTGGTATACAGGGAAAAGGATTGTTTCTTGTGCATTATACAGACAAAGCATACTGTTCACAGTGATGGAGAGAGTGCAGAATGTAGTATTACACTCATAGCCAGAATGTAGAGAAAGATCAACTTAGTGTAAGGTAGGTTCATTCAAAACTCTGATGGCAGTAGAGAAGACTTTTTTTTGAGTCGGTTTGGTACATGACCGCAGACTTTTGTGTCTTTTTCCTGATGGAAGAAGGTATGTCCGGAGTGCATGGGATCCTTAATTATGCTGGCTGCTTTTCCGAGGCAGTGGGAAGTGTAGACAGAGTCAATGGATGGGAGGCTGGTTTGCATGATGGATTGGGCTACATTCATGATTTTTAGTAGTTTCTTGTACTCTTGGGCAGAGCAGGAACCATACCAAGCTGTGATACAACCAGGAAGAATGCTGGAAAGGGGAAACTGAATAGCTATATGATGGATCAATGACCTGATCTTGCATGGAACTAGTTACAAAGCTTTTTTTATTAAAGGATAACTTCAGTAGTAAAAAAATGCAACATACCACAAAGAATAAAATAGTGAAATAGAGTCATTAATCCAGGGGAATCACACAAATTTGTAAAAAGCAAATCAAACTTCATTAAATTCTTCTAAGAAATTATCATCGAATCAGAAATACAGTATGTGGGGTATATTTAGACTTTGGCGGTGTTATATTGGGCTACTGCAATGGCTTAGATCCATGGTGCTAAAGGTAAATGGATAGAACGAAAGCTGAAGGATGGAGAGTAGGGCACATCTGCTTCTTGGATTTTAAAGTGTAGTTACTGGAGTACCCCAGAGATATGCATCTGGATCACTCTTGATTCTCATATGAATAAATGCTTTCTGCACAGATATAAGGAGAAAGAAAGACTTCAATTGATGTAGCACCTTTCATGACCACCAGACATCTCAAAGCACTTTACAGCCAAGTAAGTACTTTCAAAGTCTAATCACCGTTGTAATGTAAGAAATGCGGCAACCAATTTGTGCACAGCAAGCTGCCACAAATAGCAATGTGATAATGACCTGACGGGCTTTTTTTTGGGATATATACTGGCCTGGGCATTGGAGATGACTTCCCTGCTCTTCTTCAAAGTAGCATCATAGGATCTTTTACATCCACCTGCGAGGCGGATCGGAGCCTCAGGCTAGAATCAGAGAATCCCTACAGTGCAGAAAGAGGCCACTCAATCCTCAAGTTGACACCAACCACAATCCCTGGTCCTATTCAATCCCACATATATACCCTAGCTAGTCCCTCTGACACTAGCATGGCCAATCTGCCTAACCTTCACATCTTTGGGCTGTGAGAGGAAACCCATGCAGACATGAGGAGAATGTGCAGACTCCATACACACACTGACCCATGCCAGGAATTGAACCCAGGCCCTCGGTGCTGTGAGGCAGCAGTGCTAGCCACAGTATCACCCATAGTGTCTCATTTAAAAGATGACACCTCCAACAGTAGAGAACTCACTCAGTACTGCACTAGAATGATCAATCTGGATGTTTTTACTCAAATCCTGGAAGCTACATGCTCCAGTTGAAATACTGAGTGCGGTTTTGGGCAACCCATCTTTGAGAGGATATTGGAGTTATAAAACATTGAAACTTGAAGTAACTGCGTTGTTCACACGATGACAGGTTATGGTTGGGATGAGGCACTTGAGACACTAAGGCTATATTCACTAGAGCAGAGAAGATCAAGAAGGATCTAACAGAAATGTTCAGAGTTTTGAAAACATCTAAGAGGGCAAAAAGTGGAAGACTGTTCCCATTGATTGGTGAATCTGTAACAAGGAGGCATGAATTTTAGATTGGTAGTCAAAACAAAAATGAGTTGTTTAGAATAATTCTTTTGCACACACAGAAGTTGTTGGAAAGTGGAATACTTTAACGTATGTATCTACTGCACCCAAGTCAAAACAACATTAAAGGGGGAATTTAAAAAGAAACATTTTATTTAGAAAAATACTAGGCCGGGAAGGGGAAAGAGCTGGGAAATAGAATAGAGACAACGCTGGCTACTGTTTGCCTCTGATTCTGTCTCCACAATTCAGTGGTGTATAATGTGCCCCCCCCCACCGCCACCGCTCCTCCACCACCACCCATCATCTGCAGGTAATGTGCACAGGGCTATTACAAGAATTTCTGGATTTATCCCATGATGTGCCTGTTGCTTGCCAAGTGTGTTTAATTTGCCTGATTGAAGTTTGTGAACAATAGATTAGCATTTATTTCTTCTTAAAATGTGTTTAAAAACAATCTAAGTTTTATTTTGATTTGATTTAGTATTGTCACATGAAAAGTATTGTTTTTTGCGCGCTATACAGACAAAGCATACTGTTCATAGAGACGGAAAGAAGAGGGAGCAGAATATAATGTTACAGACATATTTAGGGTGGAGAAAGATCAACTTAGTGTGAGGTAGGTCCATTCGAAAGTCTGATGGCAGCAGGGAAGAAGCTGTTCTTGAGTTGGAAGTACGCGACTTCAGACTTTTGTATCTTTTTCCCGATGGAAGAAAGTGGAGGAGAGAATGTTCGGGGTGTGTGGAGTCCTTAATTATGCTGGCTACTTTTCCGAGTCAGCAGTAAGTGTCAGCAGAATCAATGGATCACATTTTGATAGTGAAAACCCGTAACCTGGAAATTGTAATTGCTGTGATTATAATTTTGAATGTTAACGTGCAGGGTATCGGAGATTAGAGCTTCTGATTGCTGTTAAAGATCATAGCACTGAATACGGTATTGAAAATGTTATTCCTTTGTAAATGCAAATTGCTCCCTGTGAGAGTGTGCAGAGGCGGGAGTTATACCTGTACACAGCTGGACAGTTCAATCGCTGGTTGAAGGGAAATTTAAGTTGCCCAATCTGCAGAGTTGATGTGAATTTGGATTTATCTTAATGAGTATAAGACCTACCAAAACAGTCATGAGTTTCTGACTAAAATCCAGTGCTATTGAGATATATTCAATTGTGCAATGGATGAAAAAACATTTACATGACTTTTAGTTCTATAACACCAAAAGGTCCTGGTCCCTCCATGCCGACGCTATAGTTAAGAAAGCCCACTAACGGCTCTACTTTCTCAGGAGGATAAGGACATTTGGCATGTCCACTATGACTCTCACCAACTTTTACAGATGCACCATAGAAAGCACAGCTTGGTATGACTCCTGCTCTGCCAAGACTGCAAAAAACATAGTAAAGCACTATGCCAAGTCCACAATGCAAACCAGCCTGCCAATTATTGCCTGTATCTACACATCCCGCTTACTCATAAAAATCGAGGACTCCACGCACCCAGACATACCCTCTTCCAGTTTCTTTCATTGGGAAAAAGATACAAAAGTCTAAGTTCATGTACCAACTGACTCAAGAACAGTTTCTTTCCCTGTTGCCATCAGGCTTTTGAATGGATCTATCTCATAGTAAGTTGATCTTTCTCTACACCCTAGCTATGACTGCAACACTACCTTCTGCACCTTCTCCTTTCCTTCACTGTGTCCGGTATGCTTTGTCTGTATAGTGCTTTTCACTTGTACTAATACATGTAACAATAATAAATCAAAATAAAACTTAATTGGATTATTTTAAAACATTTTTAACTTGCTGTGTAAAAGTTTATAACTGCTCATTAGAAATTTTCATGATGTGGATGACGTTGTAGCTCTTTTGACTGCTGTGTGAGCAGATTACAATGCAAGCTTAGTTTGAGTTGGATTCGTCAATCTAATGGAAATTTGTGCACACTCTCAAATATCATGCGGTGGTTTGCCACTTTGATGATGTGTTGGGTTAGCTCGAGAATGAATCATGACCTCCAGCAGAGAAGGACAGAGAAGCAGAGAAACCGGGAAGAGCAAAGTATAACACCAGTCTGGCATCCTGTGATATCTCTCAAAAGGACTTCAAAGCATATCTTGCAATCAATTACTTTGAAGCGCATTGTGATTTTTCTCGCAAAGCCAAACACAGCAGTCATTTTTCACTTGGCAGCAAATCACAAATAGCAAGGAGAGAATTGTGATATTGACTGATGGAGTTAGGACAGTGTGAAAGCAGCCTGACGTTTTATTTTGGAAATGCCATAAGATTTTAAGTTGCATCAAGAAGAGACTGATGGCAGTGTTGACTTTCCTTTTGCCCTCTCTCTCCTTTATCTTTGCCCTTTCCTCTCTCTCTCTATCTTCTCCTCGACTCTCCCTTTGCTCCTTCCTCTCTCCCTTTGTCTCCCCTCCCCTCTGACCCCTCCCCTCTGATCCCTCCCTTCTGACCTCTCCCCTCTTCTCCTCTCTGCCCCCTCCCGTCCCCTCTGCCCCTCCCCTCTGCCCCCACTCCTCTGCCCCTTCCCCTCCCCTCTGCCCTCACCTCCCCTCGCCCCTTCCCCTCCCCTTACCCCCGTCACCTCCCCTCCCCTCCACCTCCCCTCCCCTCCACCCTCTCACCTTCCCTCCACCCCTTCCCCTCCCCTCTGCCCCCTCACCTCCCCTCCCCTTACCCCGTCACCCTCCCCTCCCCCTTCACCTCCCCTCCCCTCCACCCTTCACCTCCCTCCCCTCCACCCTCTCCCTCCCCTCCACCCTCTCCCTTCCCTCCACCCTCTCCCCTCCCCTCCACCCTTTCCCCTCCCCTCCACCCTCTCACCTTCCCTCCACCCTCTCCCCTCCCCTCCACCCTCTCCCCTCCCCTCCACCCTCTCACCTCCCCTCCACCCTCTCACTTCCCCTCCACCCTTCATCTCCCCTCTACCCTTCACCTCCCCTCCCCTTCACCCTCTCACTTCCCTTTCTCTCTGCCCCTTCCCCTTCCTCTCTGCCATCTCCCCCCTCCTCACTCCCCACCTCTGCCCCCTCTCCCCTCCACATCCTCCCCTCTTCCATCTCCCCTCCCCTCTGCCTCTTCCCCTTGCACCCCTGCCCCTGCACCCTCCCCCCCTCAATCTCCTCCTGCATCCTCCCTCCCCGCCCTCCCCCATGCCCCCTTCCCCCCCGCCCTCCCCCCATGTCCCCTTCTCCCCCACCCTCCCCCCATGCCCCCTCCCCCTGCCCTCCCCCCTGCCCCCCTTCCCTCCCCCGCCCTCCCCCCATGCCCCTTCCCCTCTCTCCCCCCATGCCCGCTCCCCTCCCTCCCCCTCCTTCCTGTCCTCCCCCATGCCCCCTCCCCCTCCTTCCTGTCCTCCCCCCATGCCCCCTCCCCTCCCCCTTCCACCACTCCCCTCCCCCACTCCTTCCACCCCAATTCTCAGCTGCCCTCTCCCTCCCTCCCCCCCTCCACCCCTGCCCATACCTCCACCCCTCCACCCCTGCCCTCTTCCCTACCCCTCCCCTATCCCAACCCCACACACCCCCACCCCATCCCATGCCACTCTGCTCTCTCCCCCACTCCCTCCTCTCCCTGCCTTACCCCCCACCCCTCACCCCCCACCTCTCCAACCCCTCACCCCCCCACCCCTCCAGCCCCTCGCCCCCCCACCCCTCACCACCTCCACCCCTCCACCCCCACCCCCCCACCCCTCCACCCCTCACCCCCCATTCCTCCAGCCCCTCACCCACACCATCCAGCCTCTCACCCCCCCACTCCCCCATCCACACCCTCGCCGCACCCATCCACCCCCTGCCCCACCCCTGCCCCACCACCCCTGTCCCCTCCCCTCCCCTGCCCCACCCCCCTGTCCCCTCCCTCCCTGTCCCCTCCCCCCCTGTCCCCCCTTCTCCCCCATTCCCCCTGCTCCCGCATACCACCTTTTCCCCCCCCGCATAGCCCCTTTTCCTGCCCCATCCCCCTTTCCCGCTGCCCCATCCCCCTGCCCCCTTTCCTCTGCCCCCATCCCCCCTTCCGCATCCCGCCTTTCCCCCTCCTGCATCCCCTCCCGCATCCACCCTTTCCCCCACCCCATCCACCCTTTCCCCCCCCCCCATCCCCCCTTGACACCCCATCCTCCCTTTCTGCCCGCCCCATCCCCCTTTCCCCCCCATTCCCCCCATCCCCCTTTCCCCATTTCCCTTTCCCCCATTCCCCTTGCCCCCAAGCGCCCTTTCCCCCTGCCCCCAAGCCCCCTTTTCCCCCAAGCCCCCTTCCCCCTGCCCCCAGCCCCCTTTCCCCCAAGCCCCCTTTCCCCCTGCCCCCAAGCCCCCTTTCCCCCAAGCCCCCTTTCCCCCTTTCCCCCTTGCCCCCAAGCCCCTTTCCCCTCCCCCAAGCCCCCAAGCGCCCTTTTTGCCCCCTTGCCCCCAAGCCCCCTTTCCCCCAAGCCCCCTTTCCCCTTGCCCCCAAGCCCCCTTTCCCCCCCCAAGCCCCCTTTCCCCCAAGCCCCCTTTCCCCCTTGCCCCCAAGCCCCCTTTCCCCTTGCTAGGCCCAAGCCCCCTTTTCCCCCCCCTGGCCCCAAGCCCCCTTTCCCTTGCCCCAAGCCCCTGCCCCCCTTTCCCCTTGCCCCCAAGCCCCTTTCCCCTTTTCCCCTTGCCCCAGCCCCCTTTCCCCTTGCCCCCAAGCCCCCTTTCCCCTTGCCCCCCTTGCCAGCCCCCTTTCCCCCTTGCCCCCAACGCCAAGCCCCTTTCCCTTTCCCCTGCCCCAAGCCCCCTTTCCCCTTGCCCCAAGCCCCTTTCCCCCCCCAAGCCCCCTTTCCCCTTGCCCCCAAGCCCCTTTCCCCTTGCCCCAAGCCCCTTTCCCCTTGCCCCCAAGCCCTTTCCCCTTGCCCCCAAGCGCCCCCTTTCCCCTTGCCCTTGCCCCCAAGCCCCCAAGCCCCCCCCCCCCCTTTCCCCCTGCCCCCTTTCCCCTTGCCCCAGCCCCCTTTCCCCTTGCCCCCAAGCCCCTTTCCCTTGCCCCCAAGCCCCCTTTCCCTTGCCCCCAAGCGCCCAAGCCCCTTTGCCCCAGCCCCCCCCTTTCCCCTTGCCCCATCCCCCTTTCCCCTTGCCCCCAAGCACCCCCAGCCCCCCCCTTGCCCCAAGCTTGCCCCCACCCCCCCTTCCTGCCCCCAACACCCCATTCCCCCACGCCACATCCCTCAATTCCCCCACGCCACATCCTGCACCCCATGCCACCCCATTCCCCCCACACCCCATCCCCCCACGCCACCATCCCCCCATTCCCCCCACCACCATCCCCCACGCCACCATCCCCCATTCTGCCACGCCACCCCCCCCCGCCACCATCCCCCCCCACCCACATCCCCCCATTCCGCCACGCCACCATCCCCCACGCCACCATCCCCCCACGCCACCACACCATCCCCCCACGCCATCATCCCCCCATTCTGCCACGCCACCCCCCCACACCACCTCCCCCCCACCACCATCCCCCCATTCCGCCACGCCACCACCCCCACACCACCATCCCCCCACACCACCATCCCCCATTCTGCCACGCCACCCCCCCCCACACCCACCATCCCCCCACGCCACCTCCCGCATTCCGCTACGCCATCACCCCCACGCCACCACCCCCACGCCACCACATCCCCCGCCATAGCCCCATGCTCCCCCCCATGCCCATGCCACTCCCCCCGCCACGCCCCACCATCATCCCCCATTTCCCACGCCACACCCCACGCCACCATCCCCCCATTCCGCCACGCACCACCCCCACGCCATCCCCCCCACACCACCATCCCCCATTCCGCACGCCACCACCCCCACGCCACCATCCCCCCATGCCACCATCCCCCCATGCCCTCCCCCCATCCCCATCTCCCCTTTCCCTGTCTCCCCTTTCCCCCATCCCCCTTTCCCCCATCCCCCCCTTTTCCCCCATCCTCCCTTTCCCCGTCCCGCCTTTTCCCCCGTCCCCCCATTCCTGTTCCCCTTTCCTGTCCCCCTTTCCCCCCCCTTTCCC
This sequence comes from Sphyrna mokarran, assembly GCA_024679065.1. Lineage (NCBI taxonomy): Eukaryota > Metazoa > Chordata > Chondrichthyes > Carcharhiniformes > Carcharhinidae > Sphyrna > Sphyrna mokarran. Next base: position 30,234,759 of record JAGIQG010000028.1, read on the forward strand.
CCTTCCCCCGCCCCCTTTCCCCATCCCCAGCCCCCTTTCCCCCATCCCCCCTTTCCCCGTCCCCTTTCCCCCATCCCCCTTTCCCCCCATCCCCCGCCCCCTTCCCCATCCCCCGCCCCTTTCCCCCATCCCCCGCCCCCTTTCCCCCATTCCCCTGCCCCCTTTCCCTGCCCCCTTCCCCGTCCCCTTTCCCCCATTCCCCAGCCCCCTTTCCCCCCTCCCCCCGCCCCCTTTCGCCCCTCTCCCCCCGCCCCCCTTTCGCCCCTCTCCCCCTGCCCCCTTTCGCCCCTCTCCCCCGCCCTTTTCGCCCCTCTCCCCCGCCCCTTTCCCCCCCACCCCCTTTCCCCCCTCTCCCCCCGCCCCCTTTCCCCCCCGCCCCCTTTCCCCCCTCTCCCCACCGCCCCCTTTCCCCCTCTTTCCCCCTCTCCCCACCGCCCCCTTTCCCCCCTCTCCCCCACCGCCCCCTTTCCGCCCGCCCCCTTTCCCCCCTCTCCCCACCGCCCCCCCTCTCCTCCCCCCTCTCCCCCCCTTTCCCCCTCTCCCCCCCCCTTTCCCCCCTCTCCCCCCGCCCCCCTTTCCCCCCTCTCCCCCCCCCCCTTTCCCCCTCCTCCCCCCCGCCCCCTTTCCCCCGCCCCCCTCTTTCCCCCCTCTCCCCCCGCCCCCTTTCCCCCTCTCCCCCCGCCCCCTTTCCCCCCTCTCCCCCGCCCCCTTTCCCCCCTCTCCCCCCGCCCCCTTTCCCCCCCGCCCCCCCGCCCCCTTTCCCCCGCCCCCTTTCCCCCCGCACCCTTTCCCCCTCCCCTGCCCCCTTTCCCCCTCCCCTTTTCCCCCTCCCCCGCCCCTTTCCCCTCCCCCTTTCCCCCTTTCCCCCTCCCCCTTTCCCCCCTTTTCCTTCCCCTCCCCTTTCCCCCTCTCCCCCCCCCCCGCCCCCCCCCCGCCCCCCCCCCCCGCCCCGCCCCCTTTTCCTCCCTCTCCCGCCCCCTTTCCCCTTCCCCCGCCCCCCCCCCGCCCCGCCCGCCCCTTTCCTCCTCTCCCCGCCTCCTCCCCCCGCCCCCTTTCCCTCTCCCCGCCCCTGCCCCCTCCTCTCGAGCTCCTCCCTTCCTCTCTCCCTCAGGTTGATAGCCCCGCCCTTCCCTCTGTCTGATTGGCGGGTGCGGCGGCTCGCGCGGCTGAGCGCGGGTGTGTCTGATTGGCGGAGCCGGCTGTCAGTCAGGCAGGGCTCGAGTATATAATAGGACGGCGCGGGCAGGCAGGCCCCTTAAAGCCGGCGGCACCGCGTGTGTGAGAGAGCCCGGCTCCTGGAGCCTCCAGCCCGGCCTCTCCCTCCTCACTGAGCCCGCACCGGCCGCCACACCATGGACACCATCAAGAGCGGCTGGTTTACGGAGACCTCCAGCCTGTGGCCGGGCCAGGCCATGTCCCTGGAGGTGGAGCAGGTCCTTTACAACCACAAATCCCCCTTCCAGGAGGTGGTTGTCTTCAAAAGGTCAGAAATTTCCAGCAGTTTCTGGAAAATTCTTCAAAAGACATAACAAAGTTTGTGAGTAAAACTGAGCCTGTTGGTGGAGACCCTACTATGGGGCTCCTGGGGTCAGCCCAGGCCTGTCTTCCCCTCAGATCAATTAGTCTCATCAAGTGTAGGATTTATTTTCGGAACTGTTTATTCACCCCTCTGACTCTTTACAAATCTACCTTCTCATCCTCTTTACTCTGGATTTCGCCAATCTGACTCTTTCACTCCTTTTACCACTTTCTACAATGTTACTCAATGGGCTTTCTTAACCAGCCACTGTGAAAGCTACTTGGTAAGACTAGATTTTGGCTCCTGCCTTTGCTGGGTGTGCTGTGGCGTTAAGGGATCAGTCATTTCAATTAGAGTAGCGGGGAATGAGGTGACAATATAGTCAGGGATAGATGGTGTTGGGAGCAGAAGTCCCTAGTGCTGTGCCTAGTGACAGGGTTAAGGACCATTGCCTTGGGATTGGAGAGGAAGGATCCATTTGTCATAGTCCACCTTTGGTGTGACCTGTCCAGTGATGGTGTTAAGGACATCTCCTTGGGACTGGAGAGAGAAGTGTCCTGTTGTCACTTTGGTATGAATAGCCAGTTGAAGAAGTTGAGTTAAGAGTGTTGCTGAATATATATGAGCTGTTAATGACTGACTGAATTTAAAAAGCAAAATGTAATGTTGTCAATCTCTGGATTACTTGACGCAGGGTTGAATGTGTGGCTCATGGATTAGTGTGAGAGAAATAGGTTTTAAAATACTTGGGCACTGAAGCAGTTCACGTACAAATAAAGCAAGATCTGGGCAGTATCCAGGCTTGGGCTGATGAATGGCAAGTAATGTTTGTGCCACACAAGTGCCAAACAATGACCATCTCCAACAAGAGAGTAATCAACAATAGAGGTATTTGCTTAATCCCCCATTATCAACATCCAGGGGTTATCATTGACCAGAAACTAAACTGGACTAGCCACTTAAATACTGTGACAACCAGAGCAGGTCAAAGGTTAGGGACCCTATGGCAAGTAATTGAGCTCCTGAGTCCCCAAAATCTGTCTACCATCTACAAGGCACAACTCAGGAGTATGATGGAATATTCCCCACTTGCCTGGATGAATGCAACTTCAGCAACACTCAAGTCTGACACTCTCGAGGGCAAAGCAACCCACTTGACTGCCAACCGTTCCACAAACATGATGGCATGGTGGTTAATACTGCTGCCTTACAGTGTAAGGGACCCATTAGATTCCCAGCTTGGGTCAAGTTCTGTGCTGTGTTTGCCCATTCTGCCTGTGTCTCTGTGGGTTTCCTTCCACAGACTGAAAGATGTGCTGGTTAGTGCATTGGCTATGCTGAATTCTGCCTTGATGTGCCTAAGCAGGCAGTAGAATGTGGTGACTAGGGGATTTTTCATTAACTTCATTGCAATATTAATACAAGTCTACTTGTGACACTAACAAAATAAAAGTTTAAAAAAATTCTGTTCCTCCACCAGTGACAAATAGTGGCAGCTGCGTGTACCATCTAGAAGATGCACTGCAGGAACTCACCAAGGTTCCTTAAGCAACACCTTTCAGGCTGATGATCCTTTCTGTCAAGAAGTCAAGTGCAGCAGATACCTGGAAACATCACAAACTGGACGTTTCCAAGCCACTCGCTATTCTGACATTCATCACCAGGTCAAAATCCTGGAAGTCCTTCTGTAACAGGACCGTGGGTGTATCTACATTTCAGAGACTAGAAGGCAGCTCATCACTTCCTTACCAAAGGCAACTAGGGTGGGCAATATATGCTGGTCTGCCCAGTGTTGCCTATATCCTCTATGGTACTGGTGCCACTACTGAGGAAAGAGGAAGCTGCTCCAGTTTCACCTGATGTATACTGAGATCAGTGTTCTAAATACCTAATACTTTATGTAGGGCTTTAAATTAAAAGTGGTGCGGAAGAGCTGAAGTTTGAAGTTTACAAATTTATTGAGAATGGACAATGCTGAAGTACAAGGTAGAGAGATAGTAGTTGTAATGTGTGTTGTGTATTTTACATTACTGTCTATTGCTTACTGGAATGTGTCTGACATGGCTCGGCCAGGTTTGTCATCCACTCCGAATGCACTCAAGAACAATCTTCTTGGTGGAAATTGTGGGTGAGACAGGATTAACTGTTGATTCTGTAGTAAAAGATCCAGTAGGGAAGGATGATCATGACATGAAATATTCATATTTAGTTTGAAGATGAAGAATTTGGGTCTGAAATTAATGTCTTAAACTTTAGGCATGAAGGCAAAGTTGATATGGACCAGGAAAGTAATACAGTAGATGAGTCGTGGCTGATGTTTAAGGAAACATTTTATGTATCCTCAGTTAAGAGGGTGAGCTATCCATGATTAAGTAAGGAAGTTAAAGTGATATCAAATTGAAAGAAATGCATTGTGTTTCAAAGTTGAGTGATGGCCAGAAAATTGGGGAAATTACAGTTGCTGTCAGTCTCTTGGAGGCTGGGATTGCAGAATTAATATTGGGAAATGAGGAAATCATGGAGACTTTAAATATTCTGTATATCTGTTGCCTTATTGTATAGCTAGGCTGTTTTTAAAAAAAAATTAATGTAAAACATATAATTTACACTGAATTAAACAGTGGGGAAGTGAGTGAGACTTGAGTCATTGGGTGGCATTGATTGCAGTCCTATTTAAATTAACGTTCTAATTAAAATAAAGCAGCGTGCGTTGAGGTTAGTTTTTTTATTGCAATTGCAAGAATCAAAACCAGACAGGCTAAAGCATGCTAAATAACCCATAATTATGAAGCTGTTGGCCTTTAAGTAAGGCTCACGGTGATAGAATGGGTACGTGCTCAGAACAAATTAATTCTTCCCTCTTCCAATAAGAAGAAATATTCCAGGAAGTTGGTCAGCCAGTGTTTATTAAAATGAATTAAAACTAAAAGGAGATTCTATTGCACCAAATTTATGAAAGTGATGGGTCTGTTATATGCTATCAGTCTTGCTGATATGAATGAATCCTTTAAAAGGATTCTGTGTAATAGATCAATATTGGATTTTTAATATGTTCTTGAACCTCATAGTTTTGTTATGGACCATCGCACCAGCCAGTAAAATGTGTGCTTGAATGTTGTGGGACTGCATTACTACTTGGATTTAACAGGCTCTGTTTGGAGAGCATTGTTCTGTTAAATAATAGCTTTCTGATAAGATAACCATGTGGTAACAAACCCAGTTATCTGCCTGTAGAAACACGACGTTACTACAGATTTTTGTCCTTTTTTTCTGGTCACTCAATCAGGTCAACCAGGTTATATATGACAGTTTGTTCAATTCAGAATTCAATAGTTAATTCTTATTTATCACTAAGGCTGCATATTCCACTTCTGCTTGACCTTGTGCCACTCCACTGAAACCCTTATCCATGCTTTAATCTGTCAGACAAGATTTCCCCAGTATACTGGCCTCCCAACCCCTCTACAAGCTTTGGCCAAACTCATCAAGTTGTGCAATATACATAAAGTTCCTTTATTTACAGTGATCTAAGTGGACTTTCATGATCTTAACAGATTGTGTTAAAAGTCTTCATCTTTAAGTTTGTTCATGTTTTATTCCATCCAAAATTAGTGCCAGCAAACCTTGTGTATCCTCTTAAATCTTTTGGTCCTCAAGTTCTTCTGTGCAATCTCATTCATCTCTATATTTGTGGTGGAACAAGACATATCCTTCCCTAAGCCACTTATCTACTTTCATCAAGTGTTTGCTCACTATCCTTATTTCTTCAACTAACTTTTTTATATTTTCACCCTTTAAGAGTTTTTCTAAACTGAGCAGAGCCCTACAAATACAAGGCATTTTCAAACCTTGTACCATGAGGCCAAAGCATTGGAATGCAAGTGACTACTATCAGTACTGCTGCACATCAAAACCATTATGCTATCAGAGGCAAATGGCCTTGGTGCTGAAATAATAGTTACTCCCTGTCAGCCAGAGGTCTGGTCACAGTAGATAACTTGGTTGTGGATTATTAATGGGGTGATATGAAAGATGATTTAAAATGTGAGTGAGTCACAAGTCCTTCATTGCTGTAGCTCCTGTAGTCTTATTGATGCATGGCTGGAATGCATGCCCAAGTTAGGCAGCAGATCTATTTGAAATCTGGATCCTATGTAAAGGATCCAGTTTGCCATTTAAGGAAAGCACTGAACAGACTAACACACTGTTTGCTTCACCCTGTATGAGCAAATAGACTACCAGAAGCTGCTTGTTTCAAATCCATGCGCTCAAGTCAAGTGTTAAAGAAACCCAACCCTTAAAATTAAAATACCAGCATTATCTGCTGGTCTGTCCCAATTTTTAGTTTTCCTTTTAAGTCGATCGCTCTCCTCGGTTCACAATGCTTCCAGGTTTTGTCACTAAAGTTTTGGAAGTTGTCCTGTACACCCAAATTGGGTCAACATTAAAGATCAGTGGTCCAGTAGCATCTCTTGTCGAACCTTACTTATACCCTCCTATAGTCTGCAAAACAGCCATTTAGCTCTGCTCCCACACCACTAACTTCATGTCTAGTCATGAAATGACTTACGAGGATATTGCCAGGAGTGGAGAATTTGAGATGTGGTAAGATTGAATTGATTGCAGTTGCTGCCTTCAGGACCAAGAGGTTATATAATTGACATAGATAAAATTGAGGGGTCCAGATAGAAAGAATAGATAAGAGCGTAAACTAGAGGCCATCAATAAATAGTCAGTAAGAAATCAATAGGAAATTAAGAAAAAAATCTTCATCCAAGGAGTAGTGAGAAATGTAGAATTTACTGTCAGAGCAAAACTTGAAACAAATGGTCTAGATACATTTAAGGGAAACTAAAGGGAGAAGCGAATAGTAAGTTATGATTGTAGATTTAAGAGAGGAGCCCTGTGTGAAATAACAATATGGACAGTTTGTGCTGAATGGCCTGTTTCTGTGTGATACATCCTGTGTAAAACTTTCCCTTAGCAGAGAGGTCAATAACCAGGAGTACATAAATTTAAAGTAATTGGTAAAAGGTTTAAAGAGGGTTTAAGTAGTAATTTTTTTGCCCAGAAGGTGATGGGGAAATCTCACTGCCTACAGGATGGTGAAGGTAGAAACCATCATTGCTTTCAAAGTAGTTATTGCGTGCACCTTTCCAATGCTGTAACCTGTACGCTAGACCAAAAGCTAGAAAGTGGGATTCAGCTGGTTAACTCCCATGTTGGATCAAATGGCACCCTTCTGAGCGATAAATCTTTGCTTCTAATGATTCAGGTGTCAGAACGTTTGGATTGTGACCTTTCATTGATGCAGTGCATTTTCCATTTTACATTATTGAAGAAAATACTATTGTGCACCTAGATCTATTCAGCTAAACGTTGCAGTTCCTGTAACATAGGTCAGTTTCCTGTTCTTTTTTTATTTCTGTATCTGTCCTATACGTGGCATATGAGTTTAGCCACAGTGGCAGATGGGAGCTGAATCAACAGAAATTCTCATAACTTGGCTCACTCACCTATTCAGGCTCACTTACCAAATCAAACAGTAACTTTTGATTTAATTTGGAGTTTTTCCTGAGTTCCCACTGCTAATGAAAAAGGGGCTTTGCAGATTATCTTTTTTCAAACAAGTACTGAATTTACATTACCACTTCAAATCTGTTACCCTTTACTGCTTCCATCCTCTGTTCAAGTGATTTTCACTGAAACAATGCAATTTGGAAAATGAGGGGACTCACTGGCTGCACTTCCATAGCTTGGCTGCTCTCCAGGGCTTTGTCTGACATTCAGGCAAATGCTCTTTACAGGAGGACTCACTTATTAGAGATTCTTCTCCAACCAAAGAGTTGAGAATTTTTACAGCACACCCCGTCACCTCTTTGCTTAAGGCCAGCTAATGTGACAAAATGAAACCTGGGACATTCTTTCATTCCTATGTTTTTTTTAAACTTGCTACACTTAAAATAGTTGAAGTCAGCAGAGGCAAACAATGTTTTGGCTGATTTTCAAGTTAGTTAAATCTCATTCACTGTAAAGTCCCTTCTAGGGTTAAAATCAGAAACTTTTTACAACAACCCATGTTTTCCTTTAATGTAGGAAAATCTTTCAAGGTGCC